>OX336397.1:236069265-236669265 GCA_946902985.2 Meconema thalassinum | reverse complement strand
TGTCATGGTAACTTGCTAATCGTTATCATGGTAACTTGCTATTTGTTGTCATGGTAACTTGCTACTTGTTGTCATGGTAACTTGCTACTTGTTGCCATGGCGCCTGCTAATTATTGCCATGGTAACTTGCTACTTGTTGTCATGGTAACTTGTTAATTGTTTTCATGGTAACTTGCTACTTGTTGTCATGGTAACTTGCTAATTGTTGTCATGGTAACTTGATACTTGTTGTCATGGTAACTTGCTACTTGTTGTCATGTTAACTTGCTACTTGTTGCCATTGTAACTCGGTAATTGTTGTCATGGTAACATGCTACTTGTTGTCATGGTAACTTGCTACTTGTTGCCATGTTAACTTGCTACTTGTTGCCATTGTAACTTGCTAATTGTTGTCATGGTAACTTGCTACTTGTTGTCATGGTAACTTGCTAAGTATTGTCATGGTAACTTGCTAATTGTTGTCATGGTAACTTGATACTTGTTGTCATGGTAACTTGCTAATTATTGCCATGGTAACTTACTACTTGTTGTCATGGTAACTTGCTACTTGTTTTCATGGTAACTTGCTACTTGTTGTCATGGTAACTTGCTAATTATTGCCATTGTAACTCGCTAATTGTTGTCATGGTAACTTGCTACTTGTTGTCATGGCAACTTGCTACATGTTGTCATGGTAACTTGCTACTTGTTGTCATGGTAACTTGCTAATTGTTGTCATGGTAACTTGCTACTTGATGTCATGGTAACTTGCTACTTGTTGTCATGGTAACTTACTAATTATTGCCATAGTAACTTGATACTTGTTGTCATGGTAACTTGCTAATTGCTGTCATCGTAACTTGATACTTGTTGTCATGGTAACTTGATACTTGTTGTCATGGTAACTTGCTACTTGTTGTCATGGTAACTTGCTACTTGTTGTCATGGTAACTTGCTAATTGTTGTCATGGTAACTTGATACTTGTTGTCATGGTAACTTGCTAATTATTGCCATAGTAACTTGATACTTGTTGTCATGGTAACATGCAAATTGCTGTCATGGTAACTTGATACTTGTTGTCATGGTAACTTGATACTTGTTGTCATGGTAACTTACTACTTGTTTTCATGGAAACTTGCTACTTGTTGTCATGGTAACTTGCTAATTGTTGTCAAGGTAACTTGATACTTGTTGTCATGGTAACTTGCTATTTTTGTCATGGTAACTTGCTACTTGTTGTCATGGTAACTTGCTACTTGTTGTCATGGTAATTTGCTAATTGTTGTCATGGTAACATGCTACTTGTTGTCATGGTATCGTGCTAATTATTGCCATGGTAACTTGTTTCCTTGGTAACTTGATACTTTTTGTCATGGTAACTTGCTACTTGTTGTCATGGTAACTTTCTACTTGTTGTCATGGTAACTTGCTAATTGTTGTCATGGTAACTTGCTACTTGTTGTCATGGTAACTTGCTAATTGTTGTCATGGTAACTTGATACTTGTTGTCATGGTAACTTGCTAATTATTGCCATGGTAAATTGTTTCCTTGGTAACTTGATACTTGTTGTCATGGTAACTTGCTACTTGTTGTCATGGTAACTTGCTAATTGTTGTCATGGTAACTTGATAATTGTTGTCATAGTAACTTGATACTTGTTGTCATGGTAACTTGCTAATTGTTGTCATGGTAACTTGCTACTTGTTGTCATGGTAACTTGATACTTGTTGTCATGGTAACTTGACACTTGTCATGGTAACTTGCTAATTGTTGTCATGGTAACTTGATACTTGTTGTCATGGTAACTTTCTTATTATTGCCATGGTAACTTGTTTCCTTGGTAACTTGATATTTCTTGTCATAGTAACTTGCTACTTGTTGTCATGGTAACTTGATATTTGTTGTCATGGTAACTTGCTACTTGTTGTCATGGTAACTGGCTAATCGTTATCATGGTAACTTGCTATTTGTTGTCATGGTAACTTGCTACTTGTTGTCATGGTAACTTGCTACTTGTTGCCATGGCGCCTGCTAATTATTGCCATGGTAACTTGCTATTTGTTGTCAAGGTAACTTGTTAATTGTTGTCATGGTAACTTGCTACTTGTTGTCATGGTAACTTGCTAATTGTTGTCATGGTAACTTGATACTTGTTGTCATGGTAACATGATACATTTTGTCATGGTAACTTGCTACTTGTTGTCATGTTAACTTGCTACTTGTTGCCATTGTAACTCGCTAATTGTTGTCATGGTAACTTGCTACTTGTTGTCATGGTAACTTGCTACTTGTTGCCATGTTAACTTGCTACTTGTTGCCATTGTAACTTGCTAATTGTTGTCATGGTAACTTGCTACTTGTTGTCATGGTAACTTGCTACTTGTTGTCATGGTAACTTGCTAATTGTTGTCATGGTAACTTGATACTTGTTGTCATGGTAACTTGCTAATTATTGCCATGGTAACTTGCTACTTGTTGTCACGGTAACTTGCTACTTGTTGTCATGGTAACTTGATACTTGTTGTCATGGTAACTTGCTATTTGTTGTCATGGTAACTTGCTACTTGTTGTCATGGTAACTTGCTAAGTGTTGTCATGGTAACTTGCTAATTGTTGTCATGGTAACTTGATACTTGCTGTCATGGTAACTTGCTAATTATTGCAATGGTAACTTGCTACTTGTTGTCAGGGTAACTTGCTACTTGTTGTCATGGTAACTTGCTACTTGTTGTCATGGTAACTTGCTAATTATTGCCATTGTAACTCGCTAATTGTTGTCATGGTAACTTGCTACTTGTTGTCATGGTAACTTGCTACTTGTTGTCATGGTAACTTGCTAATTGTTGTCATGGTAACTTGCTACTTGTTGTCATGGTAACTTGCTACTTGTTGTCATGGTAACTTGCTAATTATTGCCATAGTAACTTGATACTTGTTGGCATGGTAACTTGCTAATTGTTGTCATGGTAACTTGATACTTGTTGTCATGGTAACTTGATACTTGTTGTCATGGTAACTTGCTACTTGTTGTCATGGTAACTAGCTAATTGTTGTCATGGTAACATGAAACTTGTTGTCATGGTAACTTGCTAATTATTGCCATAGTAACTTGATACTTGTTGTCATGGTAACTTGCAAATTGTTGTCATGGTAACTTGATACTTGTTGTCATGGTAACTTGATACTTGTTGTCATGGTAACTTGCTACTTGTTGTCATGGTAACTTGCTACTTGTTGTCATGGTAACTTGCTAATTGTTGTCATGGTAACTTGATACTTGTTGTCATGGTAACTTGCTAATTATTGCCATGGTAACTTGCTACTTGTTGTCACGGTAACTTGCTACTTGTTGTCATGGTAACTTGATACTTGTTGTCATGATACCTTGCTATTTGTTGTCATGGTAACTTGCTACTTGTTGTCATGGTAACTTGCTAAGTGTTGTCATGGTAACTTGCTAATTGTTGTCATGGTAACTTGATACTTGCTGTCATGGTAACTTGCTAATTATTGCAATGGTAACTTGCTACTTGTTGTCAGGGTAACTTGCTACTTGTTGTCATGGTAACTTGCTACTTGTTGTCATGGTAACTTGCTAATTATTGCCATTGTAACTCGCTAATTGTTGTCATGGTAACTTGCTACTTGTTGTCATGGTAACTTGCTACTTGTTGTCATGGTAACTTGCTAATTGTTGTCATGGTAACTTGCTACTTGTTGTCATGGTAACTTGCTACTTGTTGTCATGGTAACTTGCTAATTATTGCCATAGTAACTTGATACTTGTTGGCATGGTAACTTGCTAATTGTTGTCATGGTAACTTGATACTTGTTGTCATGGTAACTTGATACTTGTTGTCATGGTAACTTGCTACTTGTTGTCATGGTAACTTGCTAATTGTTGTCATGGTAACTTGAAACTTGTTGTCATGGTAACTTGCTAATTATTGCCATAGTAACTTGATACTTGTTGTCATGGTAACTTGCAAATTGTTGTCATGGTAACTTGATACTTGTTGTCATGGGAACTTGATACTTGTTGTCATGGTAACTTGCTACTTGTTGTCATGGTAACTTGCTACTTGTTGTCATGGTAACTTGCTAATTGTTGTCATGGTAACTTGATATATGTTGTCATGGTTACTTGCTACTTTTTGTCATGGTAACATGCTACTTGTTGTCATGCTAACTTGCTTCTTGTTGTCATGGTAACTTGCTACTTGTTGTCATGGTAACTTGCTAATTGTTGTCATGGTATCTTGCTAATTATTGCCATGGTAACTTGTTTCCTTGGTAACTTGATACTTGTTGTCTTGGTAACATGCTACTTGTTGTCATGGTAACTTGCTACTTGTTGTCATGGTAACTTGCTAATTGTTGTCAAGGTAACTTGTTACTTGTTGTCATGGTAACTTGCTAATTGTTGTCATGGTAACTTGATACTTGTTGTCATGGTAACTTGCTAATTATTGCCATGGTAACTTGTTTCCTTGGTAACTTGATACTTGTTGTCATGGTAACTTGCTACTTGTTGTCATGGTAACTTGCTAATTGTTGTCATGGTAACTTGCTACTTGTTGTCATGGTAACTTGCTAATTATTTCCATAGTAACTTGCTACTTGTTGGCATGGTAACTTGCTAATTGTTGTCATGGTAACTTGATACTTGTTGTCATGGTAACTTGCTACTTGTTGTCATGGTAACTTGCTACTTGTTGTCATGGTAACTTGATACTTGTTGTCATGGTAACTTGCTAATTATTGCCATAGTAACTTGATACTTGTTGTCATGGTAACTTGCTAATTGTTGTCATGGTAACTTGATACTTGTTGTCATGGTAACTTGCTACTTGTTGTCATGGTAACTTGCTTATTGTTGTCATGGTAACTTGATACTTGTTGTCATGGTAACTTGATACTTGTTGTCATGGAAACTTGCTACTTGTTGTCATGGTAACTTGCTAATTGTTGTCATGGTAACTTGATACTTGTTGCCATGGTAACTTTCTACTTTTTGTCATGGTAACTTGCTACTTGTTGTCATGGTAACTTGCTACTTGTTGTCATGGTAACTTGCTACTTGTTGTCATGGTAATTTGCTAATTGTTGTCATGGTAACTTGCTACTTGTTGTCATGGTAACTTGCTAAGTGTTGTCATGGTAACTTGCTAATTGTTGTCATGGTAACTTGATATTGTTGTCATGGTAACTTGCTAATTATTGCCATGGTAACTTGCTACGTGTTGTCATGGTAACTTGCTACTTGTTTTAATGGTAACTTGCTACTTGTTGTCATGTTAACTTGCTAATTATTGCCATTGTAACTCGCTAATTGTTGTCATGGTAACTTGCTACTTGTTGTCATGGCAACTTGCTACATATTGTCATGGTAACTTGCTACTTGTTGTCATGGTAACTTGCTAATTGTTGTCATGGTAACATGCTACTTGATGACATGGTAACTTGCTACTTGTTGTCATGGTAACTTGCTAATTATTGCCATAGTAACTTGATACTTGTTGTCATGGTAACTTGCTAATTGCTGTCATCGTAACGTGATACTTGTTGTCATGGTAACCTGATACTTGTTGTCATGGTAACTTGCTACTTGTTGTCATGGTAACTTGCTACTTGTTGTCATGGTAACTTGCTAATTGTTGTCATGGTAACTTGATACTTGTTGTCATGGTAACTTGCTAATTATTGCCATAGTAACTTGATACTTGTTGTCATGGTAACATGCAAATTGCTGTCATGGTAACTTGATACTTGTTGTCATGGTAACTTGATACTTGTTGTCATGGTAACTTACTACTTGTTGTCATGGAAACTTGCTACTTGTTGTCATGGTAACTTGCTAATTGTCGTCAAGGTAACTTGATACTTGTTGTCATGGTAACTTGCTACTTTTTGTCATGGTAACTTGCTACTTGTTGTCATGGTAACCTGCTACTTGTTGTCATGGTAACTTGCTACTTGTTCTCATGGTAATTTGCTAATTGTTGTCATGGTAACATGCTACTTGTTGTCATGGTATCGTGCTAATTATTGCCATGGTAACTTGTTTCATTGGTAACTTGATACTTGTTGTCATGGTAACTTGCTACTTGTTGTCATGGTAACTTGCTACTTGTTGTCATGGTAACTTGCTAATTGTTGTCATGGTAACTTGCTACTTGTTGTCATGGTAACTTGCTAATTGTTGTCATGGTAACTTGATACTTGTTGTCGTGGTAACTTGCTAATTATTGCCATGGTAAATTGTTTCCTTGGTAACTTGATACTTGTTGTCATGGTAACTTGCTACTTGTTGTCATGGTAACTTGCTACTTGTTGTCATGGTAACTTGCTAATTGTTGTCATGGTAACTTGATACTTGTTGTCATGGTAACTTGACACTTGTCATGGTAACTTGATAATTGTTGTCATGGTAACTTGATACTTGTTGTCATGGTAACTTTCTTATTATTGCCATGGTAACTTGTTTCCTTGGTAACTTGATACTTGTTGTCATGGTAACTTGCTACTTGTTGTCATGGTAACTTGATACTTGTTGTCATGGTAACATGCTACTTGTTGTCATGGTAACTTGCTAATCGTTATCATGGTAACTTGCTATTTGTAGTCATGGTAACTTGCTACTTGTTGTCATGGTAACTTGCTACTTGTTGCCATGGCGCCTGCTAATTATTGCCATGGTAACTTGCTACTTGTTGTCATGGTAACTTGTTAATTGTTGTCATGGTAACTTGCTACTTGTTGTCATGGTAACTTGCTAATTGTTGTCATGGTAACTTGATACTTGTTGTCATGGTAACTTGATACTTTTTGTCATGGTAACTTGCTACTTGTTGTCATGTTAACTTGCTACTTGTTGCCATTGTAACTCGCTAATTGTTGTCATGGTAACATGCTACTTGTTGTCATGGTAACTTGCTACTTGTTGCCATGTTAACTTGCTACTTGTTGCCATTGTAACTTGCTAATTGTTGTCATGGTAACTTGCTACTTGTTGTCATGGTAACTTGCTAAGTATTGTCATGGTAACTTGCTAATTGTTGTCATGGTAACTTGATACTTGTTGTCATGGTAACTTGCTAATTATTGCCATGGTAACTTGCTACTTGTTGTCATGGTAACTTGCTACTTGTTTTCATGGTAACTTGCTACTAGTTGTCATGGTAACTTGCTAATTATTGCCATTGTAACTCGCTAATTGTTGTCATGGTAACTTGCTACTTGTTGTCATGGCAACTTGCTACATGTTGTCATGGTAACTTGCTACTTGTTGTCATGGTAACTTGCTAATTGTTGTCATGGTAACTTGCTACTTGATGTCATGGTAACTTGCTACTTGTTGTCATGGTAACTTACTAATTATTGCCATAGTAACTTGATACTTGTTGTCATGGTAACTTGCTAATTGCTGTCATCGTAACTTGATACTTGTTGTCATGGTAACTTGATACTTGTTGTCATGGTAACTTGCTACTTGTTGTCATGGTAACTTGCTAATTGTTGTCATGGTAACTTGATTCTTGTTGTCATGGTAACTTGCTAATTATTGCCATAGTAACTTGATACTTGTTGTCATGGTAACATGCAAATTGCCGTCATGGTAACTTGATACTTGTTGTCATGGTAACTTACTACTTGTTTTCATGGAAACTTGCTACTTGTTGTCATGGTAACTTGCTAATTGTTGTCAAGGTAACTTGATACTTGTTGTCATGGTAACTTGCTATTTTTGTCATGGTAACTTGCTACTTGTTGTCATGGTAACTTGCTACTTGTTGTCATGGTAATTTGCTAATTGTTGTCATGGTAACATGCTACTTGTTGTCATGGTATCGTGCTAATTATTGCCATGGTAACTTGTTTCCTTGGTAACTTGATACTTTTTGTCATGGTAACTTGCTACTTGTTGTCATGGTAACTTGCTACTTGTTGTCATGGTAACTTGCTAATTGTTGTCATGGTAACTTGCTACTTGTTGTCATGGTAACTTGCTAATTGTTGTCATGGTAACTTGATACTTGTTGTCATGGTAACTTGCTAATTATTGCCATGGTAAATTGTTTCCTTGGTAACTTGATACTTGTTGTCATGGTAACTTGCTACTTGTTGTCATGGTAACTTGCTACTTGTTGTCATGGTAACTGGCTAATTGTTGTCATGGTAACTTGATAATTGTTGTCATAGTAACTTGATACTTGTTGTCATGGTAACTTGCTAATTGTTGTCATGGTAACTTGCTACTTGTTGTCATGGTAACTTGATACTTGTTGTCATGGTAACTTGACACTTGTCATGGTAACTTGCTAATTGTTGTCATGGTAACTTGATACTTGTTGTCATGGTAACTTTCTTATTATTGCCATGGTAACTTTTTTCCTTGGTAACTTGATATTTGTTGTCATAGTAACTTGCTACTTGTTGTCATGGTAACTTGATACTTGTTGTCATGGTAACTTGCTACTTGTTGTCATGGTAACTTGCTAATCGTTATCATGGTAACTTGCTATTTGTTGTCATGGTAACTTGCTACTTGTTGTCATGGTAACTTGCTACTTGTTGCCATGGCGCCTGCTAATTATTGCCATGGTAACTTGCTACTTGTTGTCATGGTAACTTGTTAATTGTTGTCATGGTAACTTGCTACTTGTTGTCATGGTAACTTGCTAATTGTTGTCATGGTAACTTGATACTTGTTGTCATGGTAACTTGATACTTTTTGTCATGGTAACTTGCTACTTGTTGTCATGTTAACCTGCTACTTGTTGCCATTGTAACTCGCTAATTTTTGTCATGGTAACTTGCTACTTGTTGTCATGGTAACTTGCTACTTGTTGCCATGTTAACTTGCTACTTGTTGCCATTGTAACTTGCTAATTGTTGTCATGGTAACTTGCTACTTGTTGTCATGGTAACTTGCTACTTGTTGTCATGGTAACTTGCTAATTGTTGTCATGGTAACTTGATACTTGTTGTCATGGTAACTTGCTAATTATTGCCATGGTAACTTGCTACTTGTTGTCACGGTAACTTGCTACTTGTTGTCATGGTAACTTGATACTTGTTGTCATGGTAACTTGCTATTTGTTTTCATGGTAACTTGCTACTTGTTGTCATGGTAACTTGCTAAGTGTTGTCATGGTAACTTGCTAATTGTTGTCATGGTAACTTGATACTTGCTGTCATGGTAACTTGCTAATTATTGCAATGGTAACTTGCTACTTGTTGTCAGGGTAACTTGCTACTTGTTGTCATGGTAACTTGCTACTTGTTGTCATGGTAACTTGCTAATTATTGCCATTGTAACTCGCTAATTGTTGTCATGGTAACTTGCTACTTGTTGTCATGGTAACTTGCTACTTGTTGTCATGGTAACTTGCTAATTGTTGTCATGGTAACTTGCTACTTGTTGTCATGGTAACTTGCTACTTGTTGTCATGGTAACTTGCTAATTATTGCCGTAGTAACTTGATACTTGTTGGCATGGTAACTTGCTAATTGTTGTCATGGTAACTTGATACTTGTTGTCATGGTAACTTGATACTTGTTGTCATGGTAACTTGCTACTTGTTGTCATGGTAACTTGCTAATTGTTGTCATGGTAACTTGAAACTTGTTGTCATGGTAACTTGCTAATTATTGCCATAGTTACTTGATACTTGTTGGCATGGTAACTTGCAAATTGTTGTCATGGTAACTTGATACTTGTTGTTAGGTAACTTGATACTTGTTGTCATGGTAACTTGATACTTGTTGTCATGGTAACTTGCTACTTGCTGTCATGGTAACTTGCTAATTGTTTTCATGGTAACTTGATATATGTTGTCATGGTTACTTGCTACTTTTTGTCATGGTAACATGCTACTTGTTGTCATGCTAACTTGCTTCTTGTTGTCATGGTAACTTGCTACTTGTTGTCATGGTAACTTGCTAATTGTTGTCATGGTATCTTGCTAATTATTGCCATGGTAACTTGTTTCCTTGGTAACTTGATACTTGTTGTCTTGGTAACATGCTACTTGTTGTCATGGTAACTTGCTACTTGTTGTCATGGTAACTTGCTAATTGTTGTCAAGGTAACTTGATACTTGTTGTCATGGTAACTTGCTAATTATTGCCATGGTAACTTGTTTCCTTGGTAACTTGATACTTGTTGTCATGGTAACTTGCTACTTGTTGTCATGGTAACTTGCTAATTGTTGTCATGGTAACTTGCTACTTGTTGTCATGGTAACTTGCTAATTATTTTCATAGTAACTTGATACTTGTTGGCATGGTAACTTGCTAATTGTTGTCATGGTAACTTGATACTTGTTGTCATGGTAACTTGCTACTTGTTGTCATGGTAACTTGCTACTTGTTGTCATGGTAACTTGATACTTGTTGTCATGGTAACTTGCTAATTATTGCCATAGTAACTTGATACTTGTTGTCATGGTAACTTGCTAATTGTTGTCATGGTAACTTGATACTTGTTGTCATGGTAACTTGCTACTTGTTGTCATGGTAACTTGCTACTTGTTGTCATGGTAACTTGCTTATTGTTGTCATGGTAACTTGATACTTGTTGTCATGGTAATTGATACTTGTTGTCATGGAAACTTGCTACTTGTTGTCATGGTAACTTGCTAATTGTTGTCATGGTAACTTGATACTTGTTGTCATGGTAACTTTCTACTTTTTGTCATGGTAACTTGCTACTTGTTGTCATGGTAACTTGCTACTTGTTGTCAGGGCAACTTGCTACTTGTTGTCATGGTAATTTGCCAATTGTTGTCATGGTAACTTGCTACTTGTTGTCATGGTAACTTGCTAAGTGTTGTCATGGTAACTTGCTAATTGTTGTCATGGTAACTTGATACTTGTTGTCATGGTAACTTGCTAATTATTGCCATGGTAACTTGCTACGTGTTGTCATGGTAACTTGCTACTTGTTTTCATGGTAACTTGCTACTTGTTGTCATGGTAACTTGCTAATTATTGCCATTGTAACTCGCTAATTGTTGTCATGGTAACTTGCTACTTGTTGTCATGGCAACTTGCTACATGTTGTCATGGTAACTTGCTACGTGTTGTCATGGTAACTTGCTAATTGTTGTCATGGTAACTTGCTACTTGATGTCATGGTAACTTGCTATTTGTTGTCATGGTAACTTGCTAATTATTGCCATAGTAACTTGATACTTTTTGTCATGGTAACTTGCTAATTGCTGTCATCGTAACTTGATACTTGTTGTCATGGTAACCTGATACTTGTTGTCATGGTAACTTGCTACTTGTTGTCATTGTAACTTGCTACTTGTTGTCATGGTAACTTGCTAATTGTTGTCATGGTAACTTGATACTTGTTGTCATGGTAACTTGCTAATTATTGCCATAGTAACTTGATACTTGTTGTCATGGTAACATGCAAATTGCTGTCATGGTAACTTGATACTTGTTGTCATGGTAACTTGATACTTGTTGTCATGGTAACTTACTACTTGTTGTCATGGAAACTTGCTACTTGTTGTCATGGTAACTTGCTAATTGTCGTCAAGGTAACTTGATACTTGTCATGGTAACTTGCTACTTTTTGTCATGGTAACTTGCTACTTGTTGTCATGGTAACTTGCTACTTGTTGTCATGGTAACTTGCTACTTGTTGTCATGGTAATTTGCTAATTGTTGTCATGGTAACATGCTACTTGTTGTCATGGTAACTTGCTAATTGTTGTCATGGTAACTTGATACTTTTCATGGTAACTTGCTAATTATTGCCATGGTAAATTGTTTCCTTGGTAACTTGATACTTGTTGTCATGGTAACTTGCTACTTGTTGTCATGGTAACTTGCTACTTGTTGTCATGGTAACTTACTACTTGTTGTCATGGAAACTTGCTACTTGTTGTCATGGTAACTTGCTAATTGTCGTCAAGGTAACTTGATACTTGTTTCATGGTAACTATCTACTTGTTGTCATGGAAACTTGCTACTTGTTGTCATGGTAACTTGCTAATTGTCGTCAAGGTAACTTGATACTTGTTGTCATGGTAACTTGCTACTTTTTGACATGGTAACTTGCTACTTGTTGTCATGGTAACTTGCTACTTTTTGTCATGGTAACTTGCTACTTGTTGTCATGGTAACTTGATACTTTTTGTCATGGTAACTTGCTAATTATTGCCATGGTAAATTGTTTCCTTGGTAACTTGATACTTGTTGTCATGGTAACTTGCTACTTGTTGTCATGGTAACTTGCTACTTGTTGTCATGGTAACTTGCTATTTGTTGTCATGGTAACTTGATAATTGTTGTCATAGTAACTTGATACTTGTGGTCATGGTAACTGGCTAATTTTTGTCATGGTAACTTGCTACTTGTTGTCATGGTAACTTGATACTTGTTGTCATGGTAACTTGACACTTGTCATGGTAACTTGCTAATTGTTGTCATGGTAACTTGAAACTTGTTGTCATGGTAACTTTCTTATTATTGCCATGGTAACTTGTTTCCTTGGTAACTTGATACTTGTTGTCATGGTAACTTGCTACTTGTTGTCATGGTAACTTGATACTTGTTGTCATGGTAACATGCTACTTGTTGTCATGGTAACTTGCTAATCGTTATCATGGTAACTTGCTATTTGTTGTCATGGTAGTTTGCTACTTGTTGTCATGGTAACTTGCTACTTGTTGCCATGGCGCCTGCTAATTATTGCCATGGTAACTTGATACTTGTTGTCATGGTAACGTGTTAATTGTTGTCATGGTAACTTGCTACTTGTTGTCATGGTAACTTGCTAATTGTTGTCATGGTAACTTGATACTTGTTGTCATGGTAACTTGATACTTTTTGTCATGGTAACTTGCTTCTTGTTGTCATGTTAACTTGCTACTTGTTGCCATTGTAACTCGCTAATTGTTGTCATGGTAACATGCTACTTGTTGTCATGGTAACATGCTACTTGTTGTCATGGTAACTTGCTACTTGTAGCCATGTTAACTTGCTACTTGTTGCCATTGTAACTTGCTAATTGTTGTCATGGTAACTTGCTACTTGTTGTCATGGTAACTTGCTAAGTATTGTCATGGTAACTTGCTAATTGTTGTCATGGTAACTTGATACTTGTTGTCATGGTAACTTGCTAATTATTGCCATGGTAACTTGCTACTTGTTGTCATGGTAACTTGCTACTTGTTTTCATGGTAACTTGCTACTTGTTGTCATGGTAACTTGCTAATTATTGCCATTGTAACTCGCTAATTGTTGTCATGGTAACTTGCTACTTGTTGTCATGGCAACTTGCTACATGTTGTCATGGTAACTTGCTACTTGTTGTCATGGTAACTTGCTAATTGTTGTCATGGTAACTTGCTACTTGATGTCATGGTAACTTGCTACTTGATGTCATGGTAACTTGCTACTTGTTGTCATGGTAACTTACTAATTATTGCCATAGTAACTTGATACTTGTTGTCATGGTAACTTGCTAATTGCTGTCATCGTAACTTGATACTTGTTGTCATGGTAACTTGATACTTGTTGTCATGGTAACTTGCTACTTGTTGTCATGGTAACTTGCTAATTGTTGTCATGGTAACTTGATACTTGTTGTCATGGTAACTTGCTAATTATTGCCATAGTAACTTGATACTTGTTGTCATGGTAACATGCAAATTGCTGTCATGGTAACTTGATACTTGTTGTCATAGTAACTTGATACTTGTTGTCATGGTAACTTACTACTTGTTTTCATGGAAACTTGCTACTTGTTGTCATGGTAACTTGCTAATTGTTGTCAAGGTAACTTGATACTTGTTGTCATGGTAACTTGCTATTTTTGTCATGGTAACTTGCTACTTGTTGTCATGGTAACTTGCTACTTGTTGTCATGGTAACTTGCTACTTGTTGTCATGGTAATTTGCTAATTGTTGTCATGGTAACATGCTACTTGTTGTCATGGTATCGTGCTAATTATTGCCATGGTAACTTGTTTCCTTGGTAACTTGATACTTTTTGTCATGGTAACTTGCTACTTGTTGTCATGGTAACTTGCTACTTGTTGTCATGGTAACTTGCTAATTGTTGTCATGGTAACTTGCTACTTGTTGTCATGGTAACTTGCTAATTGTTGTCATGGTAACTTGATACTTGTTGTCATGGTAACTTGCTAATTATTGCCATGGTAAATTGTTTCCTTGGTAACTTGATACTTGTTGTCATGGTAACTTGCTACTTGTTGTCATGGTAACTTGCTACTTGTTGTCATGGTAACTTGCTAATTGTTGTCATGGTAACTTGATAATTGTTGTCATAGTAACCTGATACTTGTTGTCATGGTAACTTGCTAATTGTTGTCATGGTAACTTGCTACTTGTTGTCATGGTAACTTGATACTTGTTGTCATGGTAACTTGACACTTGTCATGGTAACTTGCTAATTGTTGTCATGGTAACTTGATACTTGTTGTCATGGTAACTTTCTTATTATTGCCATGGTAACTTGTTTCCTTGGTAACTTGATATTTGTTGTCATAGTAACTTGCTACTTGTTGTCATGGTAACTTGATACATGTTGTCATGGTAACTTGCTACTTGTTGTCATGGTAACTTGCTAATCGTTATCATGGTAACTTGCTATTTTTTGTCATGGTAACTTGCTACTTGTTGTCATGGTAACTTGCTACTTGTTGCCATGGCGCCTGCTAATTATTGCCATGGTAACTTGCTACTTGTTGTCATGGTAACTTGTTAATTGTTGTCATGGTAACTTGCTACTTGTTGTCATGGTAACTTGCTAATTGTTGTCATGGTAACTTGATACTTGTTGTCATGGTAACTTGATACTTTTTGTCATGGTAACATGCTACTTGTTGTCATGTTAACTTGCTACTTGTTGCCATTGTAACTCGCTAATTGTTGTCATGGTAACTTGCTACTTGTTGTCATGGTAACTTGCTACTTGTTGCCATGTTAACTTGCTACTTGTTGCCATTGTAACTTGCTAATTGTTGTCATGGTAACTTGCTACTTGTTGTCATGGTAACTTGCTACTTGTTGTCATGGTAACTTGCTAATTGTTGTCATGGTAACTTGATACTTGTTGTCATGGTAACTTGCTAATTATTGCCATGGTAACTTGCAACTTGTTGTCACGGTAACTTGCTACTTGTTGTCATGGTAACTTGATACTTGTTGTCATGGTAACTTGCTATTTGTTGTCATGGTAACTTGCTACTTGTTGTCATGGTAACTTGCTAAGTGTTGTCATGGTAACTTGCTAATTGTTGTCATGGTAACTTGATACTTGCTGTCATGGTAACTTGCTAATTATTGCAATGGTAACTTGCTACTTGTTGTCAGGGTAACTTGCTACTTGTTGTCATGGTAACTTGCTACTTGTTGTCATGGTAACTTGCTAATTATTGCCATTGTAACTCGCTAATTGTTGTCATGGTAACTTGCTACTTGTTGTCATGGTAACTTGCTACTTGTTGTCATGGTAACTTGCTAATTGTTGTCATGTTAACTTGCTACTTGTTGTCATGGTAACTTGCTACTTGTTGTCATGGTAACTTGCTAATTATTGCCATAGTAACTTGATACTTGTTGGCATGGAACCTGCTAATTGTTGTCATGGTAACTTGATACTTGTTGTCATGGTAACTTGATACTTGTTGTCATGGTAACTTGCTACTTGTTGTCATGGTAACTTGCTAATTGTTGTCATGGTAACTTGAAACTTGTTGTCATGGTAACTTGCTAATTGTTGTCATGGTAACTTGAAACTTGTTGTCATGGTAACTTGCTAATTATTGCCATAGTAACTTGATACTTGTTGTCATGGTAACTTGCAAATTGTTGTCATGGTAACTTGATACTTGTTGTCATGGTAACTTGATACTTGTTGTCATGGTAACTTGCTACTTGTTGTCATGGTAACTTGCTACTTGTCGTCATGGTAACTTGCTAATTGTTGTCATGGTACCTTGATATATGTTGTCATGGTTACTTGCTACTTTTTGTCATGGTAACATGCTACTTGTTGTCATGCTAACTTGCTTCTTGTTGTCATGGTAACTTGCTACTTGTTGTCATGGTAACTTGCTAATTGTTGTCATGGTATCTTGCTAATTATTGCCATGGTAACTTGCTTCCTTGGTAACTTGATACTTGTTGTCTTGGTAACATGCTACTTGTTGTCATGGTAACTTGCTACTTGTTGTCATGGTAACTTGCTAATTGTTGTCAAGGTAACTTGATACTTGTTGTCATGGTAACTTGCTAATTGTTGTCATGGTAACTTGATACTTGTTGTCATGGTAACTTGCTAATTATTGCCATGGTAACTTGTTTCCTTGGTAACTTGATACTTGTTGTCATGGTAACTCGCTACTTGTTGTCATGGTAACTTGCTAATTGTTGTCATGGTAACTTGCTACTTGTTGTCATGGTAACTTGCTAATTATTTCCATAGTAACTTGCTACTTGTTGGCATGGTAACTTGCTAATTGTTGTCATGGTAACATGATACTTGTTGTCATGGTAACTTGCTACTTGTTGTCATGGTAACTTGCTACTTGTTGTCATGGTAACTTGATACTTGTTGTCATGGTAACTTGCTAATTATTGCCATAGTAACTTGATACTTGTTGTCATGGTAACTTGCTAATTGTTGTCATGGTAACTTGCTAATTGTTGTCATGGTAACTTGATACTTGTTGTCATGGTAACTTGCTACTTGTTGTCATGGTAACTTGCTACTTGTTGTCATGGTAACTTGCTTATTGTTGTCATGGTAACTTGATACTTGTTGTCATGGTAACTTGATACTTGTTGTCATGGAAACTTGCTACTTGTTGTCATGGTAACTTGCTAATTGTTGTCATGGTAACTTGATACTTGTTGCCATGGTAACTTTCTACTTTTTGTCATGGTAACTTGCTACTTGTTGTCATGGTAACTTGCTACTTGTTGTCATGGTAACTTGCTACTTGTTGTCATGGTAATTTGCTAATTGTTGTCATGGTAACTTGCTACTTGTTGTCATGGTAACTTGCTAAGTGTTGTCATGGTAACTTGCTAATTGTTGTCATGGTAACTTGATATTGTTGTCATGGTAACTTGCTAATTATTGCCATGGTAACTTGCTACGTGTTGTCATGGTAACTTGCTACTTGTTTTCATGGTAACTTGCTACTTGTTGTCATGGTAACTTGCTAATTATTGCCATTGTAACTCGCTAATTGTTGTCATGGTAACTTGCTACTTGTTGTCATGGCAACTTGCTACATGTTGTCATGGTATCTTGCTACTTGTTGTCATGGTAACTTGCTAATTGTTGTCATGGTAACTTGCTACTTGATGACATGGTAACTTGCTACTTGTTGTCATGGTAACTTGCTAATTATTGCCATAGTAACTTGATACTTGTTGTCATGGTAACTTGCTAATTGCTGTCATCGTAACGTGATACTTGTTGTCATGGTAACCTGATACTTGTTGTCATGGTAACTTGCTACTTGTTGTCATGGTAACTTGCTAATTGTTGTCATGGTAACTTGATACTTGTTGTCATGGTAACTTGCTAATTATTGCCATAGTAACTTGATACTTGTTGTCATGGTAACATGCAAATTGCTGTCATGGTAACTTGATACTTGTTGTCATGGTAACTTGATACTTGTTGTCATGGTAACTTACTACTTGTTGTCATGGAAACTTGCTACTTGTTGTCATGGTAACTTGCTAATTGTCGTCAAGGTAACTTGATACTTGTTGTCATGGTAACTTGCTACTTTTTGTCATGGTAACTTGCTACTTGTTGTCATGGTAACCTGCTACTTGTTGTCATGGTAACTTGCTACTTGTTCTCATGGTAATTTGCTAATTGTTGTCATGGTAACATGCTACTTGTTGTCATGGTATCGTGCTAATTATTGCCATTGTAACTTGTTTCATTGGTAACTTGATACTTGTTGTCATGGTAACTTGCTACTTGTTGTCATGGTAACTTGCTACTTGTTGTCATGGTAACTTGCTAATTGTTGTCATGGTAACTTGCTACTTGTTGTCATGGTAACTTGCTAATTGTTGTCATGGTAACTTGATACTTGTTGTCATGGTAACTTGCTAATTATTGCCATGGTAAATTGTTTCCTTGGTAACTTGATACTTGTTGTCATGGTAACTTGCTACTTGTTGTCATGGTAACTTGCTACTTGTTGTCATGGTAACTTGCTAATTGTTGTCATGGTAACTTGATAATTGTTGTCATAGTAACTTGATACTTGTTGTCATGGTAACTTGCTAATTGTTGTCATGGTAACTTGCTACTTGTTGTCATGGTAACTTGATACTTGTTGTCATGGTAACTTGACACTTGTCATGGTAACTTGCTAATTGTTGTCATGGTAACTTGATACTTGTTGTCATGGTAACTTTCTTATTATTGCCATGGTAACTTGTTTCCTTGGTAACTTGATACTTGTTGTCATGGTAACTTGCTACTTGTTGTCATGGTAACTTGATACTTGTTGTCATGGTAACATGCTACTTGTTGTCATGGTAACTTGCTAATCGTTATCATGGTAACTTGCTATTTGTTGTCATGGTAACTTGCTACTTGTTGTCATGGTAACTTGCTACTTGTTGCCATGGCGCCTGCTAATTATTGCCATGGTAACTTGCTACTTGTTGTCATGGTAACTTGTTAATTGTTGTCATGGTAACTTGCTACTTGTTGTCATGGTAACTTGCTAATTGTTGTCATGGTAACTTGATACTTGTTGTCATGGTAACTTGATACTTTTTGTCATGGTAACTTGCTACTTGTTGTCATGTTAACTTGCTACTTGTTGCCATTGTAACTCGCTAATTGTTGTCATGGTAACATGCTACTTGTTGTCATGGTAACTTGCTACTTGTTGCCATGTTAACTTGCTACTTGTTGCCATTGTAACTTGCTAATTGTTGTCATGGTAACTTGCTACTTGTTGTCATGGTAACTTGCTAAGTATTGTCATGGTAACTTGCTAATTGTTGTCATGGTAACTTGATACTTGTTGTCATGGTAACTTGCTAATTATTGCCATGGTAACTTGCTACTTGTTGTCATGGTAACTTGCTACTTGTTTTCATGGTAACTTGCTACTTGTTGTCATGGTAACTTGCTAATTATTGCCATTGTAACTCGCTAATAGTTGTCATGGTAACTTGCTACTTGTTGTCATGGCAACTTGCTACATGTTGTCATGGTAACTTGCTACTTGTTGTCATGGTAACTTGCTAATTGTTGTCATGGTAACTTGCTACTTGATGTCATGGTAACTTGCTACTTGTTGTCATGGTAACTTACTAATTATTGCCATAGTAACTTGATACTTGTTGTCATGGTAACTTGCTAGTTGCTGTCATCGTAACTTGATACTTGTTGTCATGGTAACTTGATACTTGTTGTCATGGTAACTTGCTACTTGTTGTCATGGTAACTTGCTAATTGTTGTCATGGTAACTTGATACTTGTTGTCATGGTAACTTGCTAATTATTGCCATAGTAACTTGATACTTGTTGTCATGGTAACATGCAAATTGCCGTCATGGTAACTTGATACTTGTTGTCATGGTAACTTACTACTTGTTTTCATGGAAACTTGCTACTTGTTGTCATGGTAACTTGCTAATTGTTGTCAAGGTAACTTGATACTTGTTGTCATGGTAACTTGCTATTTTTGTCATGGTAACTTGCTACTTGTTGTCATGGTAACTTGCTACTTGTTGTCATGGTAATTTGCAAATTGTTGTCATGGTAACATGCTACTTGTTGTCATGGTATCGTGCTAATTATTGCCATGGTAACTTGTTTCCTTGGTAACTTGATACTTTTTGTAATGGTAACTTGCTACTTGTTGTCATGGTAACTTGCTACTTGTTGTCATGGTAACTTGCTAATTGATGTCATGGTAACTTGCTACTTGTTGTCATGGTAACTTGCTAATTGTTGTCATGGTAACTTGATACTTGTTGTCATGGTAACTTGCTAATTATTGCCATGGTAAATTGTTTCCTTGGTAACTTGATACTTGTTGTCATGGTAACTTGCTACTTGTTGTCATGGTAACATGCTACTTGTTGTCATGGTAACTGGCTAATTGTTGTCATGGTAACTTGATAATTGTTGTCATAGTAACTTGATACTTGTTGTCATGGTAACTTGCTAATTGTTGTCATGGTAACTTGCTACTTGTTGTCATGGTAACTTGATACTTGTTGTCATGGTAACTTGATACTTGTTGTCATGGTAACTTGACACTTGTCATGGTAACTTGCTAATTGTTGTCATGGTAACTTGATACTTGTTGTCATGGTAAATTTCTTATTATTGCCATGGTAACTTTTTTCCTTGGTAACTTGATATTTGTTGTCATAGTAACTTGCTACTTGTTGTCATGGTAACTTGATACTTGTTGTCATGGTAACTTGCTACTTGTTGTCATGGTAACTTGCTAATCGTTATCATGGTAACTTGCTATTTGTTGTCATGGTAACTTGCTACTTGTTGTCATGGTAACTTGCTACTTGTTGCCATGGCGCCTGCTAATTATTGCCATGGTAACTTGCTACTTGTTGTCATGGTAACTTGTTAATTGTTGTCATGGTAACTTGCTACTTGTTGTCATGGTAACTTGCTAATTGTTGTCATGGTAACTTGATACTTGTTGTCATGGTAACTTGATACTTTTTGTCATGGTAACTTGCTACTTGTTGTCATGTTAACCTGCTACTTGTTGCCATTGTAACTCGCTAATTGTTGTCATGGTAACTTGCTACTTGTTGTCATGGTAACTTGCTACTTGTTGCCATGTTAACTTGCTACTTGTTGCCATTGTAACTTGCTAATTGTTGTCATGGTAACTTGCTACTTGTTGTCATGGTAACTTGCTACTTGTTGTCATGGTAACTTGCTAATTGTTGTCATGGTAACTTGATACTTGTTGTCATGGTAACTTGCTAATTGTTGTCATGGTAACTTGCTACTTGTTGTCATGGTAACTTGCTAATTATTTTCATAGTAACTTGATACTTGTTGGCATGGTAACTTGCTAATTGTTGTCATGGTAACTTGATACTTGTTGTCATGGTAACTTGCTACTTGTTGTCATGGTAACTTGCTACTTGTTGTCATGGTAACTTGATACTTGTTGTCATGGTAACTTGCTAATTATTGCCATAGTAACTTGATACTTGTTGTCATGGTAACTTGCTAATTGTTGTCATGGTAACTTGATACTTGTTGTCATGGTAACTTGCTACTTGTTGTCATGGTAACTTGCTACTTGTTGTCATGGTAACTTGCTTATTGTTGTCATGGTAACTTGATACTTGTTGTCATGGTAATTGATACTTGTTGTCATGGAAACTTGCTACTTGTTGTCATGGTAACTTGCTAATTGTTGTCATGGTAACTTGATACTTGTTGTCATGGTAACTTTCTACTTTTTGTCATGGTAACTTGCTACTTGTTGTCATGGTAACTTGCTACTTGTTGTCATGGCAACTTGCTACTTGTTGTCATGGTAATTTGCTAATTGTTGTCATGGTAACTTGCTACTTGTTGTCATGGTAACTTGCTAAGTGTTGTCATGGTAACTTGCTAATTGTTGTCATGGTAACTTGATACTTGTTGTCATGGTAACTTGCTAATTATTGCCATGGTAACTTGCTACGTGTTGTCATGGTAACTTGCTACTTGTTTTCATGGTAACTTGCTACTTGTTGTCATGGTAACTTGCTAATTATTGCCATTGTAACTCGCTAATTGTTGTCATGGTAACTTGCTACTTGTTGTCATGGCAACTTGCTACATGTTGTCATGGTAACTTGCTACTTGTTGTCATGGTAACTTGCTAATTGTTGTCATGGTAACTTGCTACTTGATGTCATGGTAACTTGCTACTTGTTGTCATGGTAACTTGCTAATTATTGCCATAGTAACTTGATACTTTTTGTCATGGTAACTTGCTAATTGCTGTCATCGTAATTTGATACTTGTTGTCATGGTAACCTGATACTTGTTGTCATGGTAACTTGCTACTTGTTGTCATTGTAACTTGCTACTTGTTGTCATGGTAACTTGCTAATTGTTGTCATGGTAACTTGATACTTGTTGTCATGGTAACTTGCTAATTATTGCCATAGTAACTTGATACTTGTTGTCATGGTAACATGCAAATTGCTGTCATGGTAACTTGATACTTGTTGTCATGGTAACTTGATACTTGTTGTCATGGTAACTTACTACTTGTTGTCATGGAAACTTGCTACTTGTTGTCATGGTAACTTGCTAATTGTTGTCATGGTAACTTGATAATTGTTGTCATAGTAACTTGATACTTGTTGTCATGGTAACTTGCTAATTGTTGTCATGGTAACTTGCTACTTGTTGTCATGGTAACTTGATACTTGTTGTCATGGTAACTTGACACTTGTCATGGTATCTTGCTAATTGTTGTCATGGTAACTTGATACTTGTTGTCATGGTAACTTTCTTATTATTGCCATGGTAACTTGTTTCCTTGGTAACTTGATATTTGTTGTCATAGTAACTTGCTACTTGTTGTCATGGTAACTTGATACATGTTGTCATGGTAACTTGCTACTTGTTGTCATGGTAACTTGCTAATCGTTATCATGGTAACTTGCTATTTGTTGTCATGGTAACTTGCTACTTGTTGTCATGGTAACTTGCTACTTGTTGCCATGGCGCCTGCTAATTATTGCCGTGGTAACTTGCTACTTGTTGTCATGGTAACTTGTTAATTGTTGTCATGGTAACTTGCTACTTGTTGTCATGGTAACTTGCTAATTGTTGTCATGGAAACTTGATACTTGTTGTCATGGTAACTTGATACTTTTTGTCATGGTAACTTGCTACTTGTTGTCATGTTAACTTGCTACTTGTTGCCATTGTAACTCGCTAATTGTTGTCATGGTAACTTGCTACTTGTTGTCATGGTAACTTGCTACTTGTTGCCATGTTAACTTGCTACTTGTTGCCATTGTAACTTGCTAATTGTTGTCATGGTAACTTGCTACTTGTTGTCATGGTAACTTGCTACTTGTTGTCATGGTAACTTGCTAATTGTTGTCATGGTAACTTGATACTTGTTGTCATGGTAACTTGCTAATTATTGCCATGGTAACTTGCAACTTGTTGTCACGGTAACTTGCTACTTGTTGTCATGGTAACTTGATACTTGTTGTCATGGTAACTTGCTATTTGTTGTCATGGTAACTTGCTACTTGTTGTCATGGTAACTTGCTAAGTGTTGTCATGGTAACTTGCTAATTGTTGTCATGGTAACTTGATACTTGCTGTCATGGTAACTTGCTAATTATTGCAATGGTAACTTGCTACTTGTTGTCAGGGTAACTTGCTACTTGTTGTCATGGTAACTTGCTACTTGTTGTCATGGTAACTTGCTAATTATTGCCATTGTAACTCGCTAATTGTTGTCATGGTAACTTGCTACTTGTTGTCATGGTAACTTGCTACTTGTTGTCATGGTAACTTGCTAATTGTTGTCATGGTAACTTGCTACTTGTTGTCATGGTAACTTGCTACTTGTTGTCATGGTAACTTGCTAATTATTGCCATAGTAACTTGATACTTGTTGGCATGGAACCTGCTAATTGTTGTCATGGTAACTTGATACTTGTTGTCATGGTAACTTGATACTTGTTGTCATGGTAACTTGCTACTTGTTGTCATGGTAACTTGCTAATTGTTGCCATGGTAACTTTAAACTTGTTGTCATGGTAACTTGCTAATTGTTGTCATGGTAACTTGAAACTTGTTGTCATGGTAACTTGCTAATTATTGCCATAGTAACTTGATACTTGTTGTCATGGTAACTTGCAAATTGTTGTCATGGTAACTTGATACTTGTTGTCATGGTAACTTGATACTTGTTGTCATGGTAACTTGCTACTTGTTGTCATGGTAACTTGCTAATTGTTGTCATGGTACCTTGATATATGTTGTCATGGTTACTTGCTACTTTTTGTCATGGTAACATGCTACTTGTTGTCATGCTAACTTGCTTCTTGTTGTCATGGTAACTTGCTACTTGTTGTCATGGTAACTTGCTAATTGTTGTCATGGTATCTTGCTAATTATTGCCATGGTAACTTGCTTCCTTGGTAACTTGATACTTGTTGTCTTGGTAACATGCTACTTGTTGTCATGGTAACTTGCTACTTGTTGTCATGGTAACTTGCTAATTGTTGTCAAGGTAACTTGATACTTGTTGTCATGGTAACTTGCTAATTGTTGTCATGGTAACTTGATACTTGTTGTCATGGTAACTTGCTAATTATTGCCATGGTAACTTGTTTCCTTGGTAACTTGATACTTGTTGTCATGGTAACTTGCTACTTGTTGTCATGGTAACTTGCTAATTGTTGTCATGGTAACTTGCTACTTGTTGTCATGGTAACTTGCTAATTATTTCCATAGTAACTTGCTACTTGTTGGCATGGTAACTTGCTAATTGTTGTCATGGTAACATGATACTTGTTGTCATGGTAACTTGCTACTTGTTGTCATGGTAACTTGCTACTTGTTGTCATGGTAACTTGATACTTGTTGTCATGGTAACTTGCTAATTATTGCCATAGTAACTTGATACTTGTTGTCATGGTAACTTGCTAATTGTTGTCATGGTAACATGATACTTGTTGTCATGGTAACTTGCTACTTGTTGTCATGGTAACTTGCTACTTGTTGTCATGGTAACTTGATACTTGTTGTCATGGTATCTTGCTAATTATTGCCATGGTAACTTGCTTCCTTGGTAACTTGATACTTGTTGTCTTGGTAACATGCTACTTGTTGTCATGGTAACTTGCTACTTGTTGTCATGGTAACTTGCTAATTGTTGTCAAGGTAACTTGATACTTGTTGTCATGGTAACTTGCTAATTGTTGTCATGGTAACTTGATACTTGTTGTCATGGTAACTTGCTAATTATTGCCATGGTAACTTGTTTCCTTGGTAACTTGATACTTGTTGTCATGGTAACTTGCTACTTGTTGTCATGGTAACTTGCTAATTGTTGTCATGGTAACTTGCTACTTGTTGTCATGGTAACTTGCTAATTATTTCCATAGTAACTTGCTACTTGTTGGCATGGTAACTTGCTAATTGTTGTCATGGTAACATGATACTTGTTGTCATGGTAACTTGCTACTTGTTGTCATGGTAACTTGCTACTTGTTGTCATGGTAACTTGATACTTGTTGTCATGGTAACTTGCTAATTATTGCCATAGTAACTTGATACTTGTTGTCATGGTAACTTGCTAATTGTTGTCATGGTAACTTGATACTTGTTGTCATGGTAACTTGCTACTTGTTGTCATGGTAACTTGCTACTTGTTGTCATGGTAACTTGCTTATTGTTGTCATGGTAACTTGATACTTGTTGTCATGGTAACTTGATACTTGTTGTCATGGAAACTTGCTACTTGTTGTCATGGTAACTTGCTAATTGTTGTCATGGTAACTTGATACTTGTTGCCATGGTAACTTTCTACTTTTTGTCATGGTAACTTGCTACTTGTTGTCATGGTAACTTGCTACTTGTTGTCATGGTAACTTGCTACTTGTTGTCATGGTAATTTGCTAATTGTTGTCATGGTAACTTGCTACTTGTTGTCATGGTAACTTGCTAAGTGTTGTCATGGTAACTTGCTAATTGTTGTCATGGTAACTTGATATTGTTGTCATGGTAACTTGCTAATTATTGCCATGGTAACTTGCTACGTGTTGTCATGGTAACTTGCTACTTGTTTTGATGGTAACTTGCTACTTGTTGTCATGGTAACTTGCTAATTATTGCCATTGTAGCTCGCTAATTGTTGTCATGGTAACTTGCTACTTGTTGTCATGGCAACTTGCTACATGTTGTCATGGTAACTTGCTACTTGTTGTCATGGTAACTTGCTAATTGTTGTCATGGTAACTTGCTACTTGATGACATGGTAACTTGCTACTTGTTGTCATGGTAACTTGCTAATTATTGCCATAGTAACTTGATACTTGTTGTCATGGTAACTTGCTAATTGCTGTCATCGTAACGTGATACTTGTTGTCATGGTAACCTGATACTTGTTGTCATGGTAACTTGCTACTTGTTGTCATGGTAACTTGCTACTTGTTGTCATGGTAACTTGCTAATTGTTGTCATGGTAACTTGATACTTGTTGTCATGGTAACTTGCTAATTATTGCCATAGTAACTTGATACTTGTTGTCATGGTAACATGCAAATTGCTGTCATGGTAACTTGATACTTGTTGTCATGGTAACTTGATACTTGTTGTCATGGTAACTTACTACTTGTTGTCATGGAAACTTGCTACTTGTTGTCATGGTAACTTGCTAATTGTCGTCAAGGTAACTTGATACTTGTTGTCATGGTAACTTGCTACTTTTTGTCATGGTAACTTGCTACTTGTTGTCATGGTAACCTGCTACTTGTTGTCATGGTAACTTGCTACTTGTTCTCATGGTAATTTGCTAATTGTTGTCATGGTAACATGCTACTTGTTGTCATGGTATCGTGCTAATTATTGCCATTGTAACTTGTTTCATTGGTAACTTGATACTTGTTGTCATGGTAACTTGCTACTTGTTGTCATGGTAACTTGCTACTTGTTGTCATGGTAACTTGCTAATTGTTGTCATGGTAACTTGCTACTTGTTGTCATGGTAACTTGCTAATTGTTGTCATGGTAACTTGATACTTGTTGTCATGGTAACTTGCTAATTATTGCCATGGTAAATTGTTGTCATGGTAACTTGCTACTTGTTGTCATGGTAACTTGCTACTTGTTGTCATGGTAACTTGCTACTTGTTGTCATGGTAACTTGATAATTGTTGTCATAGTAACTTGATACTTGTTGTCATGGTAACTTGCTAATTGTTGTCATGGTAACTTGCTACTTGTTGTCATGGTAACTTGATACTTGTTGTCATGGTAACTTGACACTTGTCATGGTAACTTGCTAATTGTTGTCATGGTAACTTGATACTTGTTGTCATGGTAACTTTCTTATTATTGCCATGGTAACTTGTTTCCTTGGTAACTTGATACTTGTTGTCATGGTAACTTGCTACTTGTTGTCATGGTAACTTGATACTTGTTGTCATGGTAACATGCTACTTGTTGTCATGGTAACTTGCTAATCGTTATCATGGTAACTTGCTATTTGTTGTCATGGTAACTTGCTACTTGTTGTCATGGTAACTTGCTACTTGTTGCCATGGCGCCTGCTAATTATTGCCATGGTAACTTGCTACTTGTTGTCATGGTAACTTGTTAATTGTTGTCATGGTAACTTGCTACTTGTTGTCATGGTAACTTGCTAATTGTTGTCATGGTAACTTGATACTTGTTGTCATGGTAACTTGCTAATTATTGCCATGGTAAATTGTTTCCTTGGTAACTTGATACTTGTTGTCATGGTAACTTGCTACTTGTTGTCATGGTAACATGCTACTTGTTGTCATGGTAACTGGCTAATTGTTGTCATGGTAACTTGATAATTGTTGTCATAGTAACTTGATACTTGTTGTCATGGTAACTTGCTAATTGTTGTCATGGTAACTTGCTACTTGTTGTCATGGTAACTTGATACTTGTTGTCATGGTAACTTGATACTTGTTTTCATGGTAACATGACACTTGTCATGGTAACTTGCTAATTGTTGTCATGGTAACTTGATACTTGTTGTCATGGTAACTTTCTTATTATTGCCATGGTAACTTTTTTCCTTGGTAACTTGATATTTGTTGTCATAGTAACTTGCTACTTGTTGTCATGGTAACTTGATACTTGTTGTCATGGTAACTTGCTACTTGTTGTCGTGGTAACTTGCTAATCGTTATCATGGTAACTTGCTATTTGTTGTCATGGTAACTTGCTAATTGTTGTCATGGTAACTTGCTACTTGTTGCCATGGCGCCTGCTAATTATTGCCATGGTAACTTGCTACTTGTTGTCATGGTAACTTGTTAATTGTTGTCATGGTAACTTGCTACTTGTTGTCATGGTAACTTGCTAATTGTTGTCATGGTAACTTGATACTTGTTGTCATGGTAACTTGATACTTTTTGTCATGGTAACTTGCTACTTGTTGTCATGTTAACCTGCTACTTGTTGCCATTGTAACTCGCTAATTGTTTTCATGGTAACTTGCTACTTGTTGTCATGGTAACTTGCTACTTGTTGCCATGTTAACTTGCTACTTGTTGCCATTGTAACTTGCTAATTGTTGTCATGGTAACTTGCTACTTGTTGTCATGGTAACTTGCTACTTGTTGTCATGGTAACTTGCTAATTGTTGTCATGGTAACTTGATACTTGTTGTCATGGTAACTTGCTAATTGTTGTCATGGTAACTTGCTACTTGTTGTCATGGTAACTTGCTAATTATTTTCATAGTAACTTGATACTTGTTGGCATGGTAACTTGCTAATTGTTGTCATGGTAACTTGATACTTGTTGTCATGGTAACTTGCTACTTGTTGTCATGGTAACTTGCTACTTGTTGTCATGGTAACTTGATACTTGTTGTCATGGTAACTTGCTAATTATTGCCATAGTAACTTGATACTTGTTGTCATGGTAACTTGCTAATTGTTGTCATGGTAACTTGATACTTGTTGTCATGGTAACTTGCTACTTGTTGTCATGGTAACTTGCTACTTGTTGTCATGGTAACTTGCTTATTGTTGTCATGGTAACTTGATACTTGTTGTCATGGTAATTGATACTTGTTGTCATGGAAACTTGCTACTTGTTGTCATGGTAACTTGCTAATTGTTGTCATGGTAACTTGATACTTGTTGTCATGGTAACTTTCTACTTTTTGTCATGGTAACTTGCTACTTGTTGTCATGGTAACTTGCTACTTGTTGTCATGGCAACTTGCTACTTGTTGTCATGGTAATTTGCTAATTGTTGTCATGGTAACTTGCTACTTGTTGTCATGGTAACTTGCTAAGTGTTGTCATGGTAACTTGCTAATTGTTGTCATGGTAACTTGATACTTGTTGTCATGGTAACTTGCTAATTATTGCCATGGTAACTTGCTACGTGTTGTCATGGTAACTTGCTACTT
Source organism: Meconema thalassinum (assembly GCA_946902985.2). NCBI lineage: Eukaryota > Metazoa > Arthropoda > Insecta > Orthoptera > Tettigoniidae > Meconema > Meconema thalassinum. The sequence continues at coordinate 236,640,101 of OX336397.1, read as the reverse complement.
GTTTTCATGGTAACTTGCTACTTGTTGTCATGGTAACTTGCTAATTATTGCCATTGTAACTCGCTAATTGTTGTCATGGTAACTTGCTACTTGTTGTCATGGCAACTTGCTACATGTTGTCATGGTAACTTGCTACTTGTTGTCATGGTAACTTGCTAATTGTTGTCATGGTAACTTGCTACTTGATGTCATGGTAACTTGCTACTTGTTGTCATGGTAACTTGCTAATTATTGCCATAGTAACTTGATACTTTTTGTCATGGTAACTTGCTAATTGCTGTCATCGTAACTTGATACTTGTTGTCATGGTAACCTGATACTTGTTGTCATGGTAACTTGCTACTTGTTGTCATTGTAACTTGCTACTTGTTGTCATGGTAACTTGCTAATTGTTGTCATGGTAACTTGATACTTGTTGTCATGGTAACTTGCTAATTATTGCCATAGTAACTTGATACTTGTTGTCATGGTAACATGCAAATTGCTGTCATGGTAACTTGATACTTGTTGTCATGGTAACTTGATACTTGTTGTCATGGTAACTTACTACTTGTTGTCATGGAAACTTGCTACTTGTTGTCATGGTAACTTGCTAATTGTTGTCATGGTAACTTGATAATTGTTGTCATAGTAACTTGATACTTGTTGTCATGGTAACTTGCTAATTGTTGTCATGGTAACTTGCTACTTGTTGTCATGGTAACTTGATACTTGTTGTCATGGTAACTTGACACTTGTCATGGTAACTTGCTAATTGTTGTCATGGTAACTTGATACTTGTTGTCATGGTAACTTTCTTATTATTGCCATGGTAACTTGTTTCCTTGGTAACTTGATATTTGTTGTCATAGTAACTTGCTACTTGTTGTCATGGTAACTTGATACATGTTGTCATGGTAACTTGCTACTTGTTGTCATGGTAACTTGCTAATCGTTATCATGGTAACTTGCTATTTGTTGTCATGGTAACTTGCTACTTGTTGTCATGGTAACTTGCTAATTGTTGTCATGGTAACTTGATACTTGTTGTCATGGTAACTTTCTACTTTTTGTCATGGTAACTTGCTACTTGTTGTCATGGTAACTTGCTACTTGTTGTCATGGCAACTTGCTACTTGTTGTCATGGTAATTTGCTAATTGTTGTCATGGTAACTTGCTACTTGTTGTCATGGTAACTTGCTAAGTGTTGTCATGGTAACTTGCTAATTGTTGTCATGGTAACTTGATACTTGTTGTCATGGTAACTTGCTAATTATTGCCATGGTAACTTGCTACGTGTTGTCATGGTAACTTGCTACTTGTTTTCATGGTAACTTGCTACTTGTTGTCATGGTAACTTGCTAATTATTGCCATTGTAACTCGCTAATTGTTGTCATGGTAACTTGCTACTTGTTGTCATGGCAACTTGCTACATGTTGTCATGGTAACTTGCTACTTGTTGTCATGGTAACTTGCTAATTGTTGTCATGGTAACTTGCTACTTGATGTCATGGTAACTTGCTACTTGTTGTCATGGTAACTTGCTAATTATTGCCATAGTAACTTGATACTTTTTGTCATGGTAACTTGCTAATTGCTGTCATCGTAACTTGATACTTGTTGTCATGGTAACCTGATACTTGTTGTCATGGTAACTTGCTACTTGTTGTCATTGTAACTTGCTACTTGTTGTCATGGTAACTTGCTAATTGTTGTCATGGTAACTTGATACTTGTTGTCATGGTAACTTGCTAATTATTGCCATAGTAACTTGATACTTGTTGTCATGGTAACATGCAAATTGCTGTCATGGTAACTTGATACTTGTTGTCATGGTAACTTGATACTTGTTGTCATGGTAACTTACTACTTGTTGTCATGGAAACTTGCTACTTGTTGTCATGGTAACTTGCTAATTGTTGTCATGGTAACTTGATAATTGTTGTCATAGTAACTTGATACTTGTTGTCATGGTAACTTGCTAATTGTTGTCATGGTAACTTGCTACTTGTTGTCATGGTAACTTGATACTTGTTGTCATGGTAACTTGACACTTGTCATGGTAACTTGCTAATTGTTGTCATGGTAACTTGATACTTGTTGTCATGGTAACTTTCTTATTATTGCCATGGTAACTTGTTTCCTTGGTAACTTGATATTTGTTGTCATAGTAACTTGCTACTTGTTGTCATGGTAACTTGATACATGTTGTCATGGTAACTTGCTACTTGTTGTCATGGTAACTTGCTAATCGTTATCATGGTAACTTGCTATTTGTTGTCATGGTAACTTGCTACTTGTTGTCATGGTAACTTGCTACTTGTTGCCATGGCGCCTGCTAATTATTGCCATGGTAACTTGCTACTTGTTGTCATGGTAACTTGTTAATTGTTGTCATGGTAACATGCTACTTGTTGTCATGGTAACTTGCTAATTGTTGTCATGGTAACTTGATACTTGTTGTCATGGTAACTTGATACTTTTTGTCATGGTAACTTGCTACTTGTTGTCATGTTAACTTGCTATTTGTTGCCATTGTAACTCGCTAATTGTTGTCATGGTAACTTGCTACTTGTTGTCATGGTAACTTGCTACTTGTTGCCATGTTAACTTGCTACTTGTTGCCATTGTAACTTGCTAATTGTTGTCATGGTAACTTGCTACTTGTTGTCATGGTAACTTGCTACTTGTTGTCATGGTAACTTGCTAATTGTTGTCATGGTAACTTGATACTTGTTGTCATGGTAACTTGCTAATTATTGCCATGGTAACTTGCAACTTGTTGTCACGGTAACTTGCTACTTGTTGTCATTGTAACTTGATACTTGTTGTCATGGTAACTTGCTATTTGTTGTCATGGTAACTTGCTACTTGTTGTCATGGTAACTTGCTAAGTGTTGTCATGGTAACTTGCTAATTGTTGTCATGGTAACTTGATACTTGCTGTCATGGTAACTTGCTAATTATTGCAATGGTAACTTGCTACTTGTTGTCAGGGTAACTTGCTACTTGTTGTCATGGTAACTTGCTACTTGTTGTCATGGTAACTTGCTAATTATTGCCATTGTAACTCGCTAATTGTTGTCATGGTAACTTGCTACTTGTTGTCATGGTAACTTGCTACTTGTTGTCATGGTAACTTGCTAATTGTTGTCATGGTAACTTGCTACTTGTTGTCATGGTAACTTGCTACTTGTTGTCATGGTAACTTGCTAATTATTGCCATAGTAACTTGATACTTGTTGGCATGGAACCTGCTAATTGTTGTCATGGTAACTTGATACTTGTTGTCATGGTAACTTGATACTTGTTGTCATGGTAACTTGCTACTTGTTGTCATGGTAACTTGCTAATTGTTGTCATGGTAACTTGAAACTTGTTGTCATGGTAACTTGCTAATTGTTGTCATGGTAACTTGAAACTTGTTGTCATGGTAACTTGCTAATTATTGCCATAGTAACTTGATACTTGTTGTCATGGTAACTTGCAAATTGTTGTCATGGTAACTTGATACTTGTTGTCATGGTAACTTGATACTTGTTGTCATGGTAACTTGCTACTTGTTGTCATGGTAACTTGCTACTTGTTGTCATGGTAACTTGCTAATTGTTGTCATGGTACCTTGATATATGTTGTCATGGTTACTTGCTACTTTTTGTCATGGTAACATGCTACTTGTTGTCATGCTAACTTGCTTCTTGTTGTCATGGTAACTTGCTACTTGTTGTCATGGTAACTTGCTAATTGTTGTCATGGTATCTTGCTAATTATTGCCATGGTAACTTGCTTCCTTGGTAACTTGATACTTGTTGTCTTGGTAACATGCTACTTGTTGTCATGGTAACTTGCTACTTGTTGTCATGGTAACTTGCTAATTGTTGTCAAGGTAACTTGATACTTGTTGTCATGGTAACTTGCTAATTGTTGTCATGGTAACTTGATACTTGTTGTCATGGTAACTTGCTAATTATTGCCATGGTAACTTGTTTCCTTGGTAACTTGATACTTGTTGTCATGGTAACTTGCTACTTGTTGTCATGGTAACTTGCTAATTGTTGTCATGGTAACTTGCTACTTGTTGTCATGGTAACTTGCTAATTATTTCCATAGTAACTTGCTACTTGTTGGCATGGTAACTTGCTAATTGTTGTCATGGTAACATGATACTTGTTGTCATGGTAACTTGCTACTTGTTGTCATGGTAACTTGCTACTTGTTGTCATGGTAACTTGATACTTGTTGTCATGGTAACTTGCTAATTATTGCCATAGTAACTTGATACTTGTTGTCATGGTAACTTGCTAATTGTTGTCATGGTAACTTGCTAATTGTTGTCATGGTAACTTGATACTTGTTGTCATGGTAACTTGCTACTTGTTGTCATGGTAACTTGCTACTTGTTGTCATGGTAACTTGCTTATTGTTGTCATGGTAACTTGATACTTGTTGTCATGGTAACTTGATACTTGTTGTCATGGAAACTTGCTACTTGTTGTCATGGTAACTTGCTAATTGTTGTCATGGTAACTTGATACTTGTTGCCATGGTAACTTTCTACTTTTTGTCATGGTAACTTGCTACTTGTTGTCATGGTAACTTGCTACTTGTTGTCATGTTAACTTGCTACTTGTTGTCATGGTAATTTGCTAATTGTTGTCATGGTAACTTGCTACTTGTTGTCATGGTAACTTGCTAAGTGTTGTCATGGTAACTTGCTTATTGTTGTCATGGTAACTTGATATTGTTGTCATGGTAACTTGCTAATTATTGCCATGGTAACTTGCTACGTGTTGTCATGGTAACTTGCTACTTGTTTTCATGGTAACTTGCTACTTGTTGTCATGGTAACTTGCTAATTATTGCCATTGTAACTCGCTAATTGTTGTCATGGTAACTTGCTACTTGTTGTCATGGCAACTTGCTACATGTTGTCATGGTAACTTGCTACTTGTTGTCATGGTAACTTGCTAATTGTTGTCATGGTAACTTGCTACTTGATGACATGGTAACTTGCTACTTGTTGTCATGGTAACTTGCTAATTATTGCCATAGTAACTTGATACTTGTTGTCATGGTAACTTGCTAATTGCTGTCATCGTAACGTGATACTTGTTGTCATGGTAACCTGATACTTGTTGTCATGGTAACTTGCTACTTGTTGTCATGGTAACTTGCTACTTGTTGTCATGGTAACTTGCTAATTGTTGTCATGGTAACTTGATACTTGTTGTCATGGTAACTTGCTAATTATTGCCATAGTAACTTGATACTTGTTGTCATGGTAACATGCAAATTGCTGTCATGGTAACTTGATACTTGTTGTCATGGTAACTTGATACTTGTTGTCATGGTAACTTACTACTTGTTGTCATGGAAACTTGCTACTTGTTGTCATGGTAACTTGCTAATTGTCGTCAAGGTAACTTGATACTTGTTGTCATGGTAACTTGCTACTTTTTGTCATGGTAACTTGCTACTTGTTGTCATGGTAACCTGCTACTTGTTGTCATGGTAACTTGCTACTTGTTCTCATGGTAATTTGCTAATTGTTGTCATGGTAACATGCTACTTGTTGTCATGGTATCGTGCTAATTATTGCCATTGTAACTTGTTTCATTGGTAACTTGATACTTGTTGTCATGGTAACTTGCTACTTGTTGTCATGGTAACTTGCTACTTGTTGTCATGGTAACTTGCTAATTGTTGTCATGGTAACTTGCTACTTGTTGTCATGGTAACTTGCTAATTGTTGTCATGGTAACTTGATACTTGTTGTCATGGTAACTTGCTAATTATTGCCATGGTAAATTGTTTCCTTGGTAACTTGATACTTGTTGTCATGGTAACTTGCTACTTGTTGTCATGGTAACTTGCTACTTGTTGTCATGGTAACTTGCTAATTGTTGTCATGGTAACTTGATAATTGTTGTCATAGTAACTTGATACTTGTTGTCATGGTAACTTGCTAATTGTTGTCATGGTAACTTGCTACTTGTTGTCATGGTAACTTGATACTTGTCATGGTAACTTGACACTTGTCATGGTAACTTGCTAATTGTTGTCATGGTAACTTGATACTTGTTGTCATGGTAACTTTCTTATTATTGCCATGGTAACTTGTTTCCTTGGTAACTTGATACTTGTTGTCATGGTAACTTGCTACTTGTTGTCATGGTAACTTGATACTTGTTGTCATGGTAACATGCTACTTGTTGTCATGGTAACTTGCTAATCGTTATCATGGTAACTTGCTATTTGTTGTCATGGTAACTTGCTACTTGTTGTATGGTAACTTGCTACTTGTTGCCATGGCGCCTGCTAATTATTGCCATGGTAACTTGCTACTTGTTGTCATGGTAACTTGTTAATTGTTGTCATGGTAACTTGCTACTTGTTGTCATGGTAACTTGCTAATTGTTGTCATGGTAACTTGATACTTGTTGTCATGGTAACTTGATACTTTTTGTCATGGTAACATGCTACTTGTTGTCATGTTAACTTGCTACTTGTTGCCATTGTAACTCGCTAATTGTTGTCATGGTAACATGCTACTTGTTGTCATGGTAACTTGCTACTTGTTGCCATGTTAACTTGCTACTTGTTGCCATTGTAACTTGCTAATTGTTGTCATGGTAACTTGCTACTTGTTGTCATGGTAACTTGCTAAGTATTGTCATGGTAACTTGCTAATTGTTGTCATGGTAACTTGATACTTGTTGTCATGGTAACTTGCTAATTATTGCCATGGTAACTTGCTACTTGTTGTCATGGTAACTTGCTACTTGTTTTCATGGTAACTTGCTACTTGTTGTCATGGTAACTTGCTGATTATTGCCATTGTAACTCGCTAATTGTTGTCATGGTAACTTGCTACTTGTTGTCATGGCAACTTGCTACATGTTGTCATGGTAACTTGCTACTTGTTGTCATGGTAACTTGCTAATTGTTGTCATGGTAACTTGCTACTTGATGTCATGGTAACTTGCTACTTGTTGTCATGGTAACTTACTAATTATTGCCATAGTAACTTGATACTTGTTGTCATGGTAACTTGCTAGTTGCTGTCATCGTAACTTGATACTTGTTGTCATGGTAACTTGATACTTGTTGTCATGGTAACTTGCTACTTGTTGTCATGGTAACTTGCTAATTGTTGTCATGGTAACTTGATACTTGTTGTCATGGTAACTTGCTAATTATTGCCATAGTAACTTGATACTTGTTGTCATGGTAACATGCAAATTGCCGTCATGGTAACTTGATACTTGTTGTCATGGTAACTTACTACTTGTTTTCATGGAAACTTGCTACTTGTTGTCATGGTAACTTGCTAATTGTTGTCAAGGTAACTTGATACTTGTTGTCATGGTAACTTGCTATTTTTGTCATGGTAACTTGCTACTTGTTGTCATGGTAACTTGCTACTTGTTGTCATGGTAATTCGCAAATTGTTGTCATGGTAACATGCTACTTGTTGTCATGGTATCGTGCTAATTATTGCCATGGTAACTTGTTTCCTTGGTAACTTGATACTTTTTGTAATGGTAACTTGCTACTTGTTGTCATGGTAACTTGCTACTTGTTGTCATGGTAACTTGCTAATTGTTGTCATGGTAACTTGCTACTTGTTGTCATGGTAACTTGCTAATTGTTGTCATGGTAACTTGATACTTGTTGTCATAGTAACTTGATACTTGTTGTCATGGTAACTTGCTAATTATTTTCATGGTAACTTGCTACTTGTTGTCATGGCAACTTGCTACATGTTGTCATGGTAACTTTCTACTTTTTGTCATGGTAACTTGCTCCTTGTTGTCATGGTAACTTGCTACTTGTTGTCATGGTAACTTGCTACTTGTTGTCATGGTAATTTGCTAATTGTTGTCATGGTAACTTGCTACTTGTTGTCATGGTAACTTGCTAAGTGTTGTCATGGTAACTTGCTAATTGTTGTCATGGTAACTTGATATTGTTGTCATGGTAACTTGCTAATTATTGCCATGGTAACTTGCTACGTGTTGTCATGGTAACTTGCTACTTGTTTTGATGGTAACTTGCTACTTGTTGTCATGGTAACTTGCTAATTATTGCCATTGTAGCTCGCTAATGTTTGTCATGGTAACTTGCTACTTGTTGTCATGGCAACTTGCTACATGTTGTCATGGTAACTTGCTACTTGTTGTCATGGTAACTTGCTAATTGTTGTCATGGTAACTTGCTACTTGATGACATGGTAACTTGCTACTTGTTGTCATGGTAACTTGCTAATTATTGCCATAGTAACTTGATACTTGTTGATTATGGTAACTTGCTAATTGCTGTCATCGTAACGTGATACTTGTTGTCATGGTAACCTGATACTTGTTGTCATGGTAACTTGCTACTTGTTGTCATGGTAACTTGCTACTTGTTGTCATGGTAACTTGCTAATTGTTGTCATGGTAACTTGATACTTGTTGTCATGGTAACTTGCTAATTATTGCCATAGTAACTTGATACTTGTTGTCATGGTAACATGCAAATTGCTGTCATGGTAACTTGATACTTGTTGTCATGGTAACTTGATACTTGTTGTCATGGTAACTTACTACTTGTTGTCATGGAAACTTGCTACTTGTTGTCATGGTAACTTGCTAATTGTCGTCAAGGTAACTTGATACTTGTTGTCATGGTAACTTGCTACTTTTTGTCATGGTAACTTGCTACTTGTTGTCATGGTAACCTGCTACTTGTTGTCATGGTAACTTGCTACTTGTTCTCATGGTAATTTGCTAATTATTGTCATGGTAACATGCTACTTGTTGTCATGGTATCGTGCTAATTATTGCCATTGTAACTTGTTTCATTGGTAACTTGATACTTGTTGTCATGGTAACTTGCTACTTGTTGTCATGGTAACTTGCTACTTGTTGTCATGGTAACTTGCTAATTGTTGTCATGGTAACTTGCTACTTGTTGTCATGGTAACTTGCTAATTGTTGTCATGGTAACTTGATACTTGTTGTCATGGTAACTTGCTAATTATTGCCATGGTAAATTGTTTCCTTGGTAACTTGATACTTGTTGTCATGGTAACTTGCTACTTGTTGTCATGGTAACTTGCTACTTGTTGTCATGGTAACTTGCTAATTGTTGTCATGGTAACTTGATAATTGTTGTCATAGTAACTTGATACTTGTTGTCATGGTAACTTGCTAATTGTTGTCATGGTAACTTGCTACTTGTTGTCATGGTAACTTGATACTTGTTGTCATGGTAACTTGACACTTGTCATGGTAACTTGCTAATTGTTGTCATGGTAACTTGATACTTGTTGTCATGGTAACTTTCTTATTATTGCCATGGTAACTTGTTTCCTTGGTAACTTGATACTTGTTGTCATGGTAACTTGCTACTTGTTGTCATGGTAACTTGATACTTGTTGTCATGGTAACATGCTACTTGTTGTCATGGTAACTTGCTAATCGTTATCATGGTAACTTGCTATTTGTTGTCATGGTAACTTGCTACTTGTTGTCATGGTAACTTGCTACTTGTTGCCATGGCGCCTGCTAATTATTGCCATGGTAACTTGCTACTTGTTGTCATGGTAACTTGTTAATTGTTGTCATGGTAACTTGCTACTTGTTGTCATGGTAACTTGCTAATTGTTGTCATGGTAACTTGATACTTGTTGTCATGGTAACTTGCTAATTATTGCCATGGTAAATTGTTTCCTTGGTAACTTGATACTTGTTGTCATGGTAACTTGCTACTTGTTGTCATGGTAACATGCTACTTGTTGTCATGGTAACTGGCTAAATGTTGTCATGGTAACTTGATAATTGTTGTCATAGTAACTTGATACTTGTTGTCATGGTAACTTGCTAATTGTTGTCATGGTAACTTGCTACTTGTTGTCATGGTAACTTGATACTTGTTGTCATGGTAACTTGATACTTGTTTTCATGGTAACTTGACACTTGTCATGGTAACTTGCTAATTGTTGTCATGGTAACTTGATACTTGTTGTCATGGTAACTTTCTTATTATTGCCATGGTAACTTTTTTCCTTGGTAACTTGATATTTGTTGTCATAGTAACTTGCTACTTGTTGTCATGGTAACTTGATACTTGTTGTCATGGTAACTTGCTACTTGTTGTCGTGGTAACTTGCTAATCGTTATCATGGTAACTTGCTATTTGTTGTCATGGTAACTTGCTACTTGTTGTCATGGTAACTTGCTACTTGTTGCCATGGCGCCTGCTAATTATTGCCATGGTAACTTGCTACTTGTTGTCATGGTAACTTGTTAATTGTTGTCATGGTAACTTGCTACTTGTTGTCATGGTAACTTGCTAATTGTTGTCATGGTAACTTGATACTTGTTGTCATGGTAACTTGATACTTTTTGTCATGGTAACTTGCTACTTGTTGTCATGTTAACCTGCTACTTGTTGCCATTGTAACTCGCTAATTGTTTTCATGGTAACTTGCTACTTGTTGTCATGGTAACTTGCTACTTGTTGCCATGTTAACTTGCTACTTGTTGCCATTGTAACTTGCTAATTGTTGTCATGGTAACTTGCTACTTGTTGTCATGGTAACTTGCTACTTGTTGTCATGGTAACTTGCTAATTGTTGTCATGGTAACTTGATACTTGTTGTCATGGTAACTTGCTAATTGTTGTCATGGTAACTTGCTACTTGTTGTCATGGTAACTTGCTAATTATTTTCATAGTAACTTGATACTTGTTGGCATGGTAACTTGCTAATTGTTGTCATGGTAACTTGATACTTGTTGTCATGGTAACTTGCTACTTGTTGTCATGGTAACTTGCTACTTGTTGTCATGGTAACTTGATACTTGTTGTCATGGTAACTTGCTAATTATTGCCATAGTAACTTGATACTTGTTGTCATGGTAACTTGCTAATTGTTGTCATGGTAACTTGATACTTGTTGTCATGGTAACTTGCTACTTGTTGTCATGGTAACTTGCTACTTGTTGTCATGGTAACTTGCTTATTGTTGTCATGGTAACTTGATACTTGTTGTCATGGTAATTGATACTTGTTGTCATGGAAACTTGCTACTTGTTGTCATGGTAACTTGCTAATTGTTGTCATGGTAACTTGATACTTGTTGTCATGGTAACTTTCTACTTTTTGTCATGGTAACTTGCTACTTGTTGTCATGGTAACTTGCTACTTGTTGTCATGGCAACTTGCTACTTGTTGTCATGGTAATTTGCTAATTGTTGTCATGGTAACTTGCTACTTGTTGTCATGGTAACTTGCTAAGTGTTGTCATGGTAACTTGCTAATTGTTGTCATGGTAACTTGATACTTGTTGTCATGGTAACTTGCTAATTATTGCCATGGTAACTTGCTACGTGTTGTCATGGTAACTTGCTACTTGTTTTCATGGTAACTTGCTACTTGTTGTCATGGTAACTTGCTAATTATTGCCATTGTAACTCGCTAATTGTTGTCATGGTAACTTGCTACTTGTTGTCATGGCAACTTGCTACATGTTGTCATGGTAACTTGCTACTTGTTGTCATGGTAACTTGCTAATTGTTGTCATGGTAACTTGCTACTTGATGTCATGGTAACTTGCTACTTGTTGTCATGGTAACTTGCTAATTATTGCCATAGTAACTTGATACTTTTTGTCATGGTAACTTGCTAATTGCTGTCATCGTAACTTGATACTTGTTGTCATGGTAACCTGATACTTGTTGTCATGGTAACTTGCTACTTGTTGTCATTGTAACTTGCTACTTGTTGTCATGGTAACTTGCTAATTGTTGTCATGGTAACTTGATACTTGTTGTCATGGTAACTTGCTAATTATTGCCATAGTAACTTGATACTTGTTGTCATGGTAACATGCAAATTGCTGTCATGGTAACTTGATACTTGTTGTCATGGTAACTTGATACTTGTTGTCATGGTAACTTACTACTTGTTGTCATGGAAACTTGCTACTTGTTGTCATGGTAACTTGCTAATTGTTGTCATGGTAACTTGATAATTGTTGTCATAGTAACTTGATACTTGTTGTCATGGTAACTTGCTAATTGTTGTCATGGTAACTTGCTACTTGTTGTCATGGTAACTTGATACTTGTTGTCATGGTAACTTGACACTTGTCATGGTAACTTGCTAATTGTTGTCATGGTAACTTGATACTTGTTGTCATGGTAACTTTCTTATTATTGCCATGGTAACTTGTTTCCTTGGTAACTTGATATTTGTTGTCATAGTAACTTGCTACTTGTTGTCATGGTAACTTGATACATGTTGTCATGGTAACTTGCTACTTGTTGTCATGGTAACTTGCTAATCGTTATCATGGTAACTTGCTATTTGTTGTCATGGTAACTTGCTACTTGTTGTTATGGTAACTTGCTAATTGTTGTCATGGTAACTTGATACTTGTTGTCATGGTAACTTTCTACTTTTTGTCATGGTAACTTGCTACTTGTTGTCATGGTAACTTGCTACTTGTTGTCATGGCAACTTGCTACTTGTTGTCATGGTAATTTGCTAATTGTTGTCATGGTAACTTGCTACTTGTTGTCATGGTAACTTGCTAAGTGTTGTCATGGTAACTTGCTAATTGTTGTCATGGTAACTTGATACTTGTTGTCATGGTAACTTGCTAATTATTGCCATGGTAACTTGCTACGTGTTGTCATGGTAACTTGCTACTTGTTTTCATGGTAACTTGCTACTTGTTGTCATGGTAACTTGCTAATTATTGCCATTGTAACTCGCTAATTGTTGTCATGGTAACTTGCTACTTGTTGTCATGGCAACTTGCTACATGTTGTCATGGTAACTTGCTACTTGTTGTCATGGTAACTTGCTAATTGTTGTCATGGTAACTTGCTACTTGATGTCATGGTAACTTGCTACTTGTTGTCATGGTAACTTGCTAATTATTGCCATAGTAACTTGATACTTTTTGTCATGGTAACTTGCTAATTGCTGTCATCGTAACTTGATACTTGTTGTCATGGTAACCTGATACTTGTTGTCATGGTAACTTGCTACTTGTTGTCATTGTAACTTGCTACTTGTTGTCATGGTAACTTGCTAATTGTTGTCATGGTAACTTGATACTTGTTGTCATGGTAACTTGCTAATTATTGCCATAGTAACTTGATACTTGTTGTCATGGTAACATGCAAATTGCTGTCATGGTAACTTGATACTTGTTGTCATGGTAACTTGATACTTGTTGTCATGGTAACTTACTACTTGTTGTCATGGAAACTTGCTACTTGTTGTCATGGTAACTTGCTAATTGTTGTCATGGTAACTTGATAATTGTTGTCATAGTAACTTGATACTTGTTGTCATGGTAACTTGCTAATTGTTGTCATGGTAACTTGCTACTTGTTGTCATGGTAACTTGATACTTGTTGTCATGGTAACTTGACACTTGTCATGGTAACTTGCTAATTGTTGTCATGGTAACTTGATACTTGTTGTCATGGTAACTTTCTTATTATTGCCATGGTAACTTGTTTCCTTGGTAACTTGATATTTGTTGTCATAGTAACTTGCTACTTGTTGTCATGGTAACTTGATACATGTTGTCATGGTAACTTGCTACTTGTTGTCATGGTAACTTGCTAATCGTTATCATGGTAACTTGCTATTTGTTGTCATGGTAACTTGCTACTTGTTGTCATGGTAACTTGCTACTTGTTGCCATGGCGCCTGCTAATTATTGCCATGGTAACTTGCTACTTGTTGTCATGGTAACTTGTTAATTGTTGTCATGGTAACATGCTACTTGTTGTCATGGTAACTTGCTAATTGTTGTCATGGTAACTTGATACTTGTTGTCATGGTAACTTGATACTTTTTGTCATGGTAACTTGCTACTTGTTGTCATGTTAACTTGCTACTTGTTGCCATTGTAACTCGCTAATTGTTGTCATGGTAACTTGCTACTTGTTGTCATGGTAACTTGCTACTTGTTGCCATGTTAACTTGCTACTTGTTGCCATTGTAACTTGCTAATTGTTGTCATGGTAACTTGCTACTTGTTGTCATGGTAACTTGCTACTTGTTGTCATGGTAACTTGCTAATTGTTGTCATGGTAACTTGATACTTGTTGTCATGGTAACTTGCTAATTATTGCCATGGTAACTTGCAACTTGTTGTCACGGTAACTTGCTACTTGTTGTCATTGTAACTTGATACTTGTTGTCATGGTAACTTGCTATTTGTTGTCATGGTAACTTGCTACTTGTTGTCATGGTAACTTGCTAAGTGTTGTCATGGTAACTTGCTAATTGTTGTCATGGTAACTTGATACTTGCTGTCATGGTAACTTGCTAATTATTGCAATGGTAACTTGCTACTTGTTGTCAGGGTAACTTGCTACTTGTTGTCATGGTAACTTGCTACTTGTTGTCATGGTAACTTGCTAATTATTGCCATTGTAACTCGCTAATTGTTGTCATGGTAACTTGCTACTTGTTGTCATGGTAACTTGCTACTTGTTGTCATGGTAACTTGCTAATTGTTGTCATGGTAACTTGCTACTTGTTGTCATGGTAACTTGCTACTTGTTGTCATGGTAACTTGCTAATTATTGCCATAGTAACTTGATACTTGTTGTCATGGTAACTTGCAAATTGTTGTCATGGTAACTTGATACTTGTTGTCATGGTAACTTGCAAATTGTTGTCATGGTAACTTGATACTTGTTGTCATGGTAACTTGATACTTGTTGTCATGGTAACTTGCTACTTGTTGTCATGGTAACTTGCTACTTGTTGTCATGGTAACTTGCTAATTGTTGTCATGGTACCTTGATATATGTTGTCATGGTTAATTGCTACTTTTTGTCATGGTAACATGCTACTTGTTGTCATGCTAACTTGCTTCTTGTTGTCATGGTAACTTGCTACTTGTTGTCATGGTAACTTGCTAATTGTTGTCATGGTATCTTGCTAATTATTGCCATGGTAACTTGCTTCCTTGGTAACTTGATACTTGTTGTCTTGGTAACATGCTACTTGTTGTCATGGTAACTTGCTACTTGTTGTCATGGTAACTTGCTAATTGTTGTCAAGGTAACTTGATACTTGTTGTCATGGTAACTTGCTAATTGTTGTCATGGTAACTTGATACTTGTTGTCATGGTAACTTGCTAATTATTGCCATGGTAACTTGTTTCCTTGGTAACTTGATACTTGTTGTCATGGTAACTTGCTACTTGTTGTCATGGTAACTTGCTAATTGTTGTCATGGTAACTTGCTACTTGTTGTCATGGTAACTTGCTAATTATTTCCATAGTAACTTGCTACTTGTTGGCATGGTAACTTGCTAATTGTTGTCATGGTAACATGATACTTGTTGTCATGGTAACTTGCTACTTGTTGTCATGGTAACTTGCTACTTGTTGTCATGGTAACTTGATACTTGTTGTCATGGTAACTTGCTAATTATTGCCATAGTAACTTGATACTTGTTGTCATGGTAACTTGCTAATTGTTGTCATGGTAACTTGCTAATTGTTGTCATGGTAACTTGATACTTGTTGTCATGGTAACTTGCTACTTGTTGTCATGGTAACTTGCTACTTGTTGTCATGGTAACTTGCTTATTGTTGTCATGGTAACTTGATACTTGTTGTCATGGTAACTTGATACTTGTTGTCATGGAAACTTGCTACTTGTTGTCATGGTAACTTGCTAATTGTTGTCATGGTAACTTGATACTTGTTGCCATGGTAACTTTCTACTTTTTGTCATGGTAACTTGCTACTTGTTGTCATGGTAACTTGCTACTTGTTGTCATGTTAACTTGCTACTTGTTGTCATGGTAATTTGCTAATTGTTGTCATGGTAACTTGCTACTTGTTTTCATGGTAACTTGCTAAGTGTTGTCATGGTAACTTGCTAATTGTTGTCATGGTAACTTGATATTGTTGTCATGGTAACTTGCTAATTATTGCCATGGTAACTTGCTACGTGTTGTCATGGTAACTTGCTACTTGTTTTCATGGTAACTTGCTACTTGTTGTCATGGTAACTTGCTAATTATTGCCATTGTAACTCGCTAATTGTTGTCATGGTAACTTGCTACTTGTTGTCATGGCAACTTGCTACTTGTTGTCATGGTAACTTGCTAATTGTTGTCATGGTAACTTGCTACTTGATGACATGGTAACTTGCTACTTGTTGTCATGGTAACTTGCTAATTATTGCCATAGTAACTTGATACTTGTTGTCATGGTAACTTGCTAATTGCTGTCATCGTAACGTGATACTTGTTGTCATGGTAACCTGATACTTGTTGTCATGGTAACTTGCTACTTGTTGTCATGGTAACTTGCTACTTGTTGTCATGGTAACTTGCTAATTGTTGTCATGGTAACTTGATACTTGTTGTCATGGTAACTTGCTAATTATTGCCATAGTAACTTGATACTTGTTGTCATGGTAACATGCAAATTGCTGTCATGGTAACTTGATACTTGTTGTCATGGTAACTTGATACTTGTTGTCATGGTAACTTACTACTTGTTGTCATGGAAACTTGCTACTTGTTGTCATGGTAACTTGCTAATTGTCGTCAAGGTAACTTGATACTTGTTGTCATGGTAACTTGCTACTTTTTGTCATGGTTACTTGCTACTTGTTGTCATGGTAACCTGCTACTTGTTGTCATGGTAACTTGCTACTTGTTCTCATGGTAATTTGCTAATTGTTGTCATGGTAACATGCTACTTGTTGTCATGGTATCGTGCTAATTATTGCCATTGTAACTTGTTTCATTGGTAACTTGATACTTGTTGTCATGGTAACTTGCTACTTGTTGTCATGGTAACTTGCTACTTGTTGTCATGGTAACTTGCTAATTGTTGTCATGGTAACTTGCTACTTGTTGTCATGGTAACTTGCTAATTGTTGTCATGGTAACTTGATACTTGTTGTCATGGTAACTTGCTAATTATTGCCATGGTAAATTGTTTCCTTGGTAACTTGATACTTGTTGTCATGGTAACTTGCTACTTGTTGTCATGGTAACTTGCTACTTGTTGTCATGGTAACTTGCTAATTGTTGTCATGGTAACTTGATAATTGTTGTCATAGTAACTTGATACTTGTTGTCATGGTAACTTGCTAATTGTTGTCATGGTAACTTGCTACTTGTTGTCATGGTAACTTGATACTTGTTGTCATGGTAACTTGACACTTGTCATGGTAACTTGCTAATTGTTGTCATGGTAACTTGATACTTGTTGTCATGGTAACTTTCTTATTATTGCCATGGTAACTTGTTTCCTTGGTAACTTGATACTTGTTGTCATGGTAACTTGCTACTTGTTGTCATGGTAACTTGATACTTGTTGTCATGGTAACATGCTACTTGTTGTCATGGTAACTTGCTAATCGTTATCATGGTAACTTGCTATTTGTTGTCATGGTAACTTGCTACTTGTTGTCATGGTAACTTGCTACTTGTTGCCATGGCGCCTGCTAATTATTGCCATGGTAACTTGCTACTTGTTGTCATGGTAACTTGTTAATTGTTGTCATGGTAACTTGCTACTTGTTGTCATGGTAACTTGCTAATTGTTGTCATGGTAACTTGATACTTGTTGTCATGGTAACTTGATACTTTTTGTCATGGTAACATGCTACTTGTTGTCATGTTAACTTGCTACTTGTTGCCATTGTAACTCGCTAATTGTTGTCATGGTAACATGCTACTTGTTGTCATGGTAACTTGCTACTTGTTGCCATGTTAACTTGCTACTTGTTGCCATTGTAACTTGCTAATTGTTGTCATGGTAACTTGCTACTTGTTGTCATGGTAACTTGCTAAGTATTGTCATGGTAACTTGCTAATTGTTGTCATGGTAACTTGATACTTGTTGTCATGGTAACTTGCTAATTATTGCCATGGTAACTTGCTACTTGTTGTCATGGTAACTTGCTACTTGTTTTCATGGTAACTTGCTACTTGTTGTCATGGTAACTTGCTGATTATTGCCATTGTAACTCGCTAATTGTTGTCATGGTAACTTGCTACTTGTTGTCATGGCAACTTGCTACATGTTGTCATGGTAACTTGCTACTTGTTGTCATGGTAACTTGCTAATTGTTGTCATGGTAACTTGCTACTTGATGTCATGGTAACTTGCTACTTGTTGTCATGGTAACTTACTAATTATTGCCATAGTAACTTGATACTTGTTGTCATGGTAACTTGCTAGTTGCTGTCATCGTAACTTGATACTTGTTGTCATGGTAACTTGATACTTGTTGTCATGGTAACTTGCTACTTGTTGTCATGGTAACTTGCTAATTGTTGTCATGGTAACTTGATACTTGTTGTCATGGTAACTTGCTAATTATTGCCATAGTAACTTGATACTTGTTGTCATGGTAACATGCAAATTGCCGTCATGGTAACTTGATACTTGTTGTCATGGTAACTTACTACTTGTTTTCATGGAAACTTGCTACTTGTTGTCATGGTAACTTGCTAATTGTTGTCAAGGTAACTTGATACTTGTTGTCATGGTAACTTGCTATTTTTGTCATGGTAACTTGCTACTTGTTGTCATGGTAACTTGCTACTTGTTGTCATGGTAATTCGCAAATTGTTGTCATGGTAACATGCTACTTGTTGTCATGGTATCGTGCTAATTATTGCCATGGTAACTTGTTTCCTTGGTAACTTGATACTTTTTGTAATGGTAACTTGCTACTTGTTGTCATGGTAACTTGCTACTTGTTGTCATGGTAACTTGCTAATTGTTGTCATGGTAACTTGCTACTTGTTGTCATGGTAACTTGCTAATTGTTGTCATGGTAACTTGATACTTGTTGTCATAGTAACTTGATACTTGTTGTCATGGTAACTTGCTAATTATTTTCATGGTAACTTGCTACTTGTTGTCATGGCAACTTGCTACATGTTGTCATGGTAACTTGCTACTTGTTGTCATGGTAACTTGCTAATTGTTGTCATGGTAACTTGCTACTTGATGTCATGGTAACTTGCTACTTGTTGTCATGGTAACTTGCTAATTATTGCCATAGTAACTTGATACTTTTTGTCATGGTAACTTGCTAATTGCTGTCATCGTAACTTGATACTTGTTGTCATGGTAACCTGATACTTGTTGTCATGGTAACTTGCTACTTGTTGTCATTGTAACTTGCTACTTGTTGTCATGGTAACTTGCTAATTGTTGTCATGGTAACTTGATACTTGTTGTCATGGTAACTTGCTAATTATTGCCATAGTAACTTGATACTTGTTGTCATGGTAACATGCAAATTGCTGTCATGGTAACTTGATACTTGTTGTCATGGTAACTTGATACTTGTTGTCATGGTAACTTACTACTTGTTGTCATGGAAACTTGCTACTTGTTGTCATGGTAACATGCTAATTGTCGTCAAGGTAACTTGATACTTGTTGTCATGGTAACTTGCTACTTTTTGTCATGGTAACTTGCTACTTGTTGTCATGGTAACTTGCTACTTGTTGTCATGGTAACTTGCTACTTGTTGTCATGGTAATTTGCTAATTGTTGTCATGGTAACATGCTACTTGTTGTCATGGTAACTTGCTAATTGTTGTCATGGTAACTTGATACTTGTCATGGTAACTTGCTAATTATTGCCATGGTAAATTGTTTCCTTGGTAACTTGATACTTGTTGTCATGGTAACTTGCTACTTGTTGTCATGGTAACTTGCTACTTGTTGTCATGGTAACTTACTACTTGTTGTCATGGAAACTTGCTACTTGTTGTCATGGTAACTTGCTAATTGTCGTCAAGGTAACTTGATACTTGTTTCATGGTAACTATCTACTTGTTGTCATGGAAACTTGCTACTTGTTGTCATGGTAACTTGCTAATTGTCGTCAAGGTAACTTGATACTTGTTGTCATGGTAACTTGCTACTTTTTGTCATGGTAACTTGCTACTTGTTGTCATGGTAACTTGCTACTTTTTGTCATGGTAACTTGCTACTTGTTGTCATGGTAACTTGATACTTGTTGTCATGGTAACTTGCTAATTATTGCCATGGTAAATTGTTTCCTTGGTAACTTGATACTTGTTGTCATGGTAACTTGCTATTTGTTGTCATGGTAACTTGCTACTTGTTGTCATGGTAACTTGCTATTTGTTGTCATGGTATCTTGATAATTGTTGTCATAGTAACTTGATACTTGTGGTCATGGTAACTGGCTAATTTTTGTCATGGTAACTTGCTACTTGTTGTCATGGTAACTTGATACTTGTTGTCATGGTAACTTGACACTTGTCATGGTAACTTGCTAATTTTTGTCATGGTAACTTGATACTTGTTGTCATGGTAACTTTCTTATTATTGCCATGGTAACTTGTTTCCTTGGTAACTTGATACTTGTTGTCATGGTAACTTGCTACTTGTTGTCATGGTAACTTGATACTTGTTGTCATGGTAACATGCTACTTGTTGTCATGGTAACTTGCTAATCGTTATCATGGTAACTTGCTATTTGTTGTCATGGTAGTTTGCTACTTGTTGTCATGGTAACTTGCTACTTGTTGCCATGGCGCCTGCTAATTATTGCCATGGTAACTTGCTACTTGTTGTCATGGTAACGTGTTAATTGTTGTCATGGTAACTTGCTACTTGTTGTCATGGTAACTTGCTAATTGTTGTCATGGTAACTTGATACTTGTTGTCATGGTAACTTGATACTTTTTGTCATGGTAACTTGCTCCTTGTTGTCATGTTAACTTGCTACTTGTTGCCATTGTAACTCGCTAATTGTTGTCATGGTAACATGCTACTTGTTGTCATGGTAACATGCTACTTGTTGTCATGGTAACTTGCTACTTGTTGCCATGTTAACTTGCTACTTGTTGCCATTGTAACTTGCTAATTGTTGTCATGGTAACTTGCTACTTGTTGTCATGGTAACTTGCTAAGTATTGTCATGGTAACTTGCTAATTGTTGTCATGGTAACTTGATACTTGTTGTCATGGTAACTTGCTAATTATTGCCATGGTAACTTGCTACTTGTTGTCATGGTAACTTGCTACTTGTTTTCATGGTAACTTGCTACTTGTTGTCATGGTAACTTGCTAATTATTGCCATTGTAACTCGCTAATTGTTGTCATGGTAACTTGCTACTTGTTGTCATGGCAACTTGCTACATGTTGTCATGGTAACTTGCTACTTGTTGTCATGGTAACTTGCTACTTGATGTCATGGTAACTTGCTACTTGATGTCATGGTAACTTGCTACTTGTTGTCATGGTAACTTACTAATTATTGCCATAGTAACTTGATACTTGTTGTCATGGTAACTTGCTAATTGCTGTCATCGTAACTTGATACTTGTTGTCATGGTAACTTGATACTTGTTGTCATGGTAACTTGCTACTTGTTGTCATGGTAACTTGCTAATTGTTGTCATGGTAACTTGATACTTGTTGTCATGGTAACTTGCTAATTATTGCCATAGTAACTTGATACTTGTTGTCATGGTAACATGCAAATTGCTGTCATGGTAACTTGATACTTGTTGTCATAGTAACTTGATACTTGTTGTCATGGTAACTTACTACTTGTTTTCATGGAAACTTGCTACTTGTTGTCATGGTAACTTGCTAATTGTTGTCAAGGTAACTTGATACTTGTTGTCATGGTAACTTGCTATTTTTGTCATGGTAACTTGCTACTTGTTGTCATGGTAACTTGCTACTTGTTGTCATGGTAACTTGCTACTTGTTGTCATGGTAATTTGCTAATTGTTGTCATGGTAACATGCTACTTGTTGTCATGGTATCGTGCTAATTATTGCCATGGTAACTTGTTTCCTTGGTAACTTGATACTTTTTGTCATGGTAACTTGCTACTTGTTGTCATGGTAACTTGCTACTTGTTGTCATGGTAACTTGCTAATTGTTGTCATGGTAACTTGCTACTTGTTGTCATGGTAACTTGCTAATTGTTGTCATGGTAACTTGATACTTGTTGTCATGGTAACTTGCTAATTATTGCCATGGTAAATTGTTTCCTTGGTAACTTGATACTTGTTGTCATGGTAACTTGCTACTTGTTGTCATGGTAACATGCTACTTGTTGTCATGGTAACTTGCTAATTGTTGTCATGGTAACTTGATAATTGTTGTCATAGTAACGTGATACTTGTTGTCATGGTAACTTGCTAATTGTTGTCATGGTAACTTGCTACTTGTTGTCATGGTAACTTGATACTTGTTGTCATGGTAACTTGACACTTGTCATGGTAACTTGCTAATTGTTGTCATGGTAACTTGATACTTGTTGTCATGGTAACTTTCTTATTATTGCCATGGTAACTTGTTTCCTTGGTAACTTGATATTTGTTGTCATAGTAACTTGCTACTTGTTGTCATGGTAACTTGATACATGTTGTCATGGTAACTTGCTACTTGTTGTCATGGTAACTTGCTAATCGTTATCATGGTAACTTGCTATTTGTTGTCATGGTAACTTGCTACTTGTTGTCATGGTAACTTGCTACTTGTTGCCATGGCGCCTGCTAATTATTGCCATGGTAACTTGCTACTTGTTGTCATGGTAACTTGTTAATTGTTGTCATGGTAACTTGCTACTTGTTGTCATGGTAACTTGCTAATTGTTGTCATGGTAACTTGATACTTGTTGTCATGGTAACTTGATACTTTTTGTCATGGTAACTTGCTACTTGTTGTCATGTTAACTTGCTACTTGTTGCCATTGTAACTCGCTAATTGTTGTCATGGTAACTTGCTACTTGTTGTCATGGTAACTTGCTACTTGTTGCCATGTTAACTTGCTACTTGTTGCCATTGTAACTTGCTAATTGTTGTCATGGTAACTTGCTACTTGTTGTCATGGTAACTTGCTACTTGTTGTCATGGTAACTTGCTAATTGTTGTCATGGTAACTTGATACTTGTTGTCATGGTAACTTGCTAATTATTGCCATGGTAACTTGCAACTTGTTGTCACGGTAACTTGCTACTTGTTGTCATGGTAACTTGATACTTGTTGTCATGGTAACTTGCTATTTGTTGTCATGGTAACTTGCTACTTGTTGTCATGGTAACTTGCTAAGTGTTGTCATGGTAACTTGCTAATTGTTGTCATGGTAACTTGATACTTGCTGTCATGGTAACTTGCTAATTATTGCAATGGTAACTTGCTACTTGTTGTCAGGGTAACTTGCTACTTGTTGTCATGGTAACTTGCTACTTGTTGTCATGGTAACTTGCTAATTATTGCCATTGTAACTCGCTAATTGTTGTCATGGTAACTTGCTATTTGTTGTCATGGTAACTTGCTACTTGTTGTCATGGTAACTTGCTAATTGTTGTCATGGTAACTTGCTACTTGTTGTCATGGTAACTTGCTACTTGTTGTCATGGTAACTTGCTAATTATTGCCATAGTAACTTGATACTTGTTGGCATGGAACCTGCTAATTGTTGTCATGGTAACTTGATACTTGTTGTCATGGTAACTTGATACTTGTTGTCATGGTAACTTGCTACTTGTTGTCATGGTAACTTGCTAATTGTTGTCATGGTAACTTGAAACTTGTTGTCATGGTAACTTGCTAATTGTTGTCATGGTAACTTGAAACTTGTTGTCATGGTAACTTGCTAATTATTGCCATAGTAACTTGATACTTGTTGTCATGGTAACTTGCAAATTGTTGTCATGGTAACTTGATACTTGTTGTCATGGTAACTTGATACTTGTTGTCATGGTAACTTGATACTTGTTGTCATGGTAACTTGCTACTTGTTGTCATGGTAACTTGCTAATTGTTGTCATGGTAACTTGATATATGTTGTCATGGTTACTTGCTACTTTTTGTCATGGTAACATGCTACTTGTTGTCATGCTAACTTGCTTCTTGTTGTCATGGTAACTTGCTACTTGTTGTCATGGTAACTTGCTAATTGTTGTCATGGTATCTTGCTAATTATTGCCATGGTAACTTGTTTCCTTGGTAACTTGATACTTGTTGTCTTGGTAACATGCTACTTGTTGTCATGGTAACTTGCTACTTGTTGTCATGGTAACTTGCTAATTGTTGTCAAGGTAACTTGATACTTGTTGTCATGGTAACTTGCTAATTGTAGTCATGGTAACTTGATACTTGTTGTCATGGTAACTTGCTAATTATTGCCATGGTAACTTGTTTCCTTGGTAACTTGATACTTGTTGTCATGGTAACTTGCTACTTGTTGCCATGGTAACTTGCTAATTGTTGTCATGGTAACTTGCTACTTGTTGTCATGGTAACTTGCTAATTATTTCCATAGTAACCTGCTACTTGTTGGCATGGTAACTTGCTAATTGTTGTCATGGTAACATGATACTTGTTGTCATGGTAACTTGCTACTTGTTGTCATGGTAACTTGCTACTTGTTGTCATGGTAACTTGATACTTGTTGTCATGGTAACTTGCTAATTGTTGTCATGGTAACTTGCTAATTGTTGTCATGGTAACTTGATATTTGTTGTCATGGTAACTTGCTACTTGTTGTCATGGTAACTTGCTACTTGTTGTCATGGTAACTTGCTTATTGTTGTCATGGTAACTTGATATTTGTTGTCATGGTAACTTGATACTTGTTGTCATGGAAACTTGCTACTTGTTGTCATGGTAACTTGCTAATTGTTGTCATGGTAACTTGATACTTGTTGCCATGGTAACTTTCTACTTTTTGTCATGGTAACTTGCTACTTGTTGTCATGGTAACTTGCTACTTGTTGTCATGGTAACTTGCTACTTGTTGTCATGGTAATTGGCTAATTGTTGTCATGGTAACTTGCTACTTGTTGTCATGGTAACTTGCTAAGTGTTGTCATGGTAACTTGCTAATTGTTGTCATGGTAACTTGATATTGTTGTCATGGTAACTTGCTAATTATTGCCATGGTAACTTGCTACGTGTTGTCATGGTAACTTGCTACTTGTTTTCATGGTAACTTGCTACTTGTTGTCATGGTAACTTGCTAATTATTGCCATTGTAACTCGCATATTGTTGTCATGGTAACTTGCTACTTGTTGTCATGGCAACTTGCTACATGTTGTCATGGTAACTTGCTACTTGTTGTCATGGTAACTTGCTAATTGTTGTCATGGTAACTTGCTACTTGATGACATGGTAACTTGCTACTTGTTGTCATGGTAACTTGCTAATTATTGCCATAGTAACTTGATACTTGTTGTCATGGTAACTTGCTAATTGCTGTCATCGTAACGTGATACTTGTTGTCATGGTAACCTGATACTTGTTGTCATGGTAACTTGCTACTTGTTGTCATGGTAACTTGCTACTTGTTGTCATGGTAACTTGCTAATTGTTGTCATGGTAACTTGATACTTGTTGTCATGGTAACTTGCTAATTATTGCCATAGTAACTTGATACTTGTTGTCATGGTAACCTGCTACTTGTTGTCATGGTAACTTGCTACTTGTTCTCATGGTAATTTGCTAATTGTTGTCATGGTAACATGCTACTTGTTGTCATGGTATCGTGCTAATTATTGCCATTGTAACTTGTTTCATTGGTAACTTGATACTTGTTGTCATGGTAACTTACTACTTGTTGTCATGGAAACTTGCTACTTGTTGTCATGGTAACTTGCTAATTGTCGTCAAGGTAACTTGATACTTGTTGTCATGGTAACTTGCTACTTTTTGTCATGGTAACTTGCTACTTTTTGTCATGGTAACTTGCTACTTGTTGTCATGGTAACCTGCTACTTGTTGTCATGGTAACTTGCTACTTGTTCTCATGGTAATTTGCTAATTGTTGTCATGGTAACATGCTACTTGTTGTCATGGTATCGTGCTAATTATTGCCATTGTAACTTGTTTCATTGGTAACTTGATACTTGTTGTCATGGTAACTTGCTACTTGTTGTCATGGTAACTTGCTACTTGTTGTCATGGTAACTTGCTAATTGTTGTCATGGTAACTTGCTACTTGTTGTCATGGTAACTTGCTAATTGTTGTCATGGTAACTTGATACTTGTTGTCATGGTAACTTGCTAATTATTGCCATGGTAAATTGTTTCCTTGGTAACTTGATACTTGTTGTCATGGTAACTTGCTACTTGTTGTCATGGTAACTTGCTACTTGTTGTCATGGTAACTTGCTAATTGTTGTCATGGTAACTTGATAATTGTTGTCATAGTAACTTGATACTTGTTGTCATGGTAACTTGCTAATTGTTGTCATGGTAACTTGCTACTTGTTGTCATGGTAACTTGATACTTGTTGTCATGGTAACTTGACACTTGTCATGGTAACTTGCTAATTGTTGTCATGGTAACTTGATACTTGTTGTCATGGTAACTTTCTTATTATTGCCATGGTAACTTGTTTCCTTGGTAACTTGATACTTGTTGTCATGGTAACTTGCTACTTGTTGTCATGGTAACTTGATAGTTGTTGTCATGGTAACATGCTACTTGTTGTCATGGTAACTTGCTAATCGTTATCATGGTAACTTGCTATTTGTTGTCATGGTAACTTGCTACTTGTTGTCATGGTAACTTGCTACTTGTTGCCATGGCGCCTGCTAATTATTGCCATGGTAACTTGCTACTTGTTGTCATGGTAACTTGTTAATTGTTGTCATGGTAACTTGCTACTTGTTGTCATGGTAACTTGCTAATTGTTGTCATGGTAACTTGATACTTGTTGTCATGGTAACTTGATACTTTTTGTCATGGTAACTTGCTACTTGTTGTCATGTTAACTTGCTACTTGTTGCCATTGTAACTCGCTAATTGTTGTCATGGTAACATGCTACTTGTTGTCATGGTAACTTGCTACTTGTTGCCATGTTAACTTGCTACTTGTTGCCATTGTAACTTGCTAATTGTTGTCATGGTAACTTGCTACTTGTTGTCATGGTAACTTGCTAAGTATTGTCATGGTAACTTGCTAATTGTTGTCATGGTAACTTGATACTTGTTGTCATGGTAACTTGCTAATTATTGCCATGGTAACTTGCTACTTGTTGTCATGGTAACTTGCTAATTGTTGTCATGGTAACTTGCTACTTGATGTCATGGTAACTTGCTACTTGTTGTCATGGTAACTTACTAATTATTGCCATAGTAACTTGATACTTGTTGTCATGGTAACTTGCTAATTGCTGTCATCGTAACTTGATACTTGTTGTCATGGTAACTTGATACTTGTTGTCATGGTAACTTGCTACTTGTTGTCATGGTAACTTGCTAATTGTTGTCATGGTAACTTGATACTTGTTGTCATGGTAACTTGCTAATTATTGCCATAGTAACTTGATACTTGTTGTCATGGTAACATGCAAATTGCCGTCATGGTAACTTGATACTTGTTGTCATGGTAACTTACTACTTGTTTTCATGGAAACTTGCTACTTGTTGTCATGGTAACTTGCTAATTGTTGTCAAGGTAACTTGATACTTGTTGTCATGGTAACTTGCTATTTTTGTCATGGTAAGTTGCTACTTGTTGTCATGGTAACTTGCTACTTGTTGTCATGGTAATTTGCTAATTGTTGTCATGGGAACATGCTACTTGTTGTCATGGTATCGTGCTAATTATTGCCATGGTAACTTGTTTCCTTGGTAACTTGATACTTTTTGTAATGGTAACTTGCTACTTGTTGTCATGGTAACTTGCTACTTGTTGTCATGGTAACTTGCTAATTGTTGTCATGGTAACTTGCTACTTGTTGTCATGGTAACTTGCTAATTGTTGTCATGGTAACTTGATACTTGTTGTCATGGTAACTTGCTAATTATTGCCATGGTAAATTGTTTCCTTGGTAACTTGATACTTGTTGTCATGGTAACTTGCTACTTGTTGTCATGGTAACTTGCTACTTGTTGTCATGGTAACTGGCTAATTGTTGTCATGGTAACTTGATAATTGTTGTCATAGTAACTTGATACTTGTTGTCATGGTAACTTGCTAATTGTTGTCATGGTAACTTGCTACTTGTTGTCATGGTAACTTGATACTTGTTGTCATGGTAACTTGATACTTGTTGTCAAGGTAACTTGACACTTGTCATGGTAACTTGCTAATTGTTGTCATGGTAACTTGATACTTGTTGTCATGGTAACTTTCTTATTATTGCCATGGTAACTTTTTTCCTTGGTAACTTGATATTTGTTGTCATAGTAACTTGCTACTTGTTGTCATGGTAACTTGATATTTGTTGTCATGGTAACTTGCTACTTGTTGTCATGGTAACTTGCTAATCGTTATCATGGTAACTTGCTATTTGTTGTCATGGTAACTTGCTACTTGTTGTCATGGTAACTTGCTACTTGTTGCCATGGCGCCTGCTATTTATTGCCATGGTAACTTGCTACTTGTTGTCATGGTAACTTGTTAATTGTTGTCATGGTAACTTGCTACTTGTTGTCATGGTAACTTGCTAATTGTTGTCATGGTAACTTGATACTTGTTGTCATGGTAACTTCATACTTTTTGTCATGGTAACTTGCTACTTGTTGTCATGTTAACCTGCTACTTGTTGCCATTGTAACTCGCTAATTGTTGTCATGGTAACTTGCTACTTGTTGTCATGGTAACTTGCTACTTGTTGCCATGTTAACTTGCTACTTGTTGCCATTGTAACTTGCTAATTGTTGTCATGGTAACTTGCTACTTGTTGTCATGGTAACTTGCTACTTGTTGTCATGGTAACTTGCTAATTGTTGTCATGGTAACTTGATACTTGTTGTCATGGTAACTTGCTAATTATTGCCATGGTAACTTGCTACTTGTTGTCACGGTAACTTGCTACTTGTTGTCATGGTAACTTGATACTTGTTGTCATGGTAACTTGCTATTTGTTGTCATGGTAACTTGCTACTTGTTGTCATGGTAACTTGCTAAGTGTTGTCATGGTAACTTGCTAATTGTTGTCATGGTAACTTGATACTTGCTGTCATGGTAACTTGCTAATTATTGCAATGGTAACTTGCTACTTGTTGTCAGGGTAACTTGCTACTTGTTGTCATGGTAACTTGCTACTTGTTGTCATGGTAACTTGCTAATTATTGCCATTGTAACTCGCTAATTGTTGTCATGGTAACTTGCTACTTGTTGTCATGGTAACTTGCTACTTGTTGTCATGGTAACTTGCTAATTGTTGTCATGGTAACTTGCTACTTGTTGTCATGGTAACTTGCTACTTGTTGTCATGGTAACTTGCTAATTATTGCCGTAGTAACTTGATACTTGTTGGCATGGTAACTTGCTAATTGTTGTCATGGTAACTAGATACTTGTTGTCATGGTAACTTGATACTTGTTGTCATGGTAACTTGCTACTTGTTGTCATGGTAACTTGCTAATTGTTGTCATGGTAACTTGAAACTTGTTGTCATGGTAACATGCTAATTATTGCCATAGTTACTTGATACTTGTTGGCATGGTAACTTGCAAATTGTTGTCATGGTAACTTGATACTTGTTGTCATGGTAACTTGATACTTGTTGTCATGGTAACTTGCTACTTGTTTTCATGGTAACTTGCTACTTGTTGTCATGGTAACTTGCTAATTGTTGTCATGGTAACTTGCTACTTGTTGTCATGGTAACTTGCTAATTGTTGTCATGGTAACTTGATACTTGTTGTCATGGTAACTTGCTAATTATTGCCATGGTAAATTGTTTCCTTGGTAACTTGATACTTGTTGTCATGGTAACTTGCTACTTGTTGTCATGGTAACTTGCTACTTGTTGTCATGGTAACTTGCTAATTGTTGTCATGGTAACTTGATAATTGTTGTCATAGTAACTTGATACTTGTTGTCATGGTAACTTGCTAATTGTTGTCATGGTAACTTGCTACTTGTTGTCATGGTAACTTGATACTTGTTGTCATGGTAACTTGACACTTGTCATGGTAACTTGCTAATTGTTGTCATGGTAACTTGATACTTGTTGTCATGGTAACTTTCTTATTATTGCCATGGTAACTTGTTTCCTTGGTAACTTGATATTTGTTGTTATAGTAACTTGCTACTTGTTGTCATGGTAACTTGATACATGTTGTCATGGTAACTTGCTACTTGTTGTCATGGTAACTTGCTAATCGTTATCATGGTAACTTGCTATTTGTTGTCATGGTAACTTGCTACATGTTGTCATGGTAACTTGCTACTTGTTGCCATGGCGCCTGCTAATTATTGCCATGGTAACTTGCTACTTGTTGTCATGGTAACTTGTTAATTGTTGTCATGGTAACTTGCTACTTGTTGTCATGGTAACTTGCTAATTGTTGTCATGGTAACTTGATACTTGTTGTCATGGTAACTTGATACTTTTTGTCATGGTAACTTGCTACTTGTTGTCATGTTAACTTGCTACTTGTTGCCATTGTAACTCGCTAATTGTTGTCATGGTAACTTGCTACTTGTTGTCATGGTAACTTGCTACTTGTTGCCATGTTAACTTGCTACTTGTTGCCATTGTAACTTGCTAATTGTTGTCATGGTAACTTGCTACTTGTTGTCATGGTAACTTGCTACTTGTTGTCATGGTAACTTGCTAATTGTTGTCATGGTAACTTGATACTTGTTGTCATGGTAACTTGCTAATTATTGCCATGGTAACTTGCAACTTGTTGTCACGGTAACTTGCTACTTGTTGTCATGGTAACTTGATACTTGTTGTCATGGTAACTTGCTATTTGTTGTCATGGTAACTTGCTACTTGTTGTCATGGTAACTTGCTAAGTGTTGTCATGGTAACTTGCTAATTGTTGTCATGGTAACTTGATACTTGCTGTCATGGTAACTTGCTAATTATTGCAATGGTAACTTGCTACTTGTTGTCAGGGTAACTTGCTACTTGTTGTCATGGTAACTTGCTACTTGTTGTCATGGTAACTTGCTAATTATTGCCATTGTAACTCGCTAATTGTTGTCATGGTAACTTGCTACTTGTTGTCATGGTAACTTGCTACTTGTTGTCATGGTAACTTGCTAATTGTTGTCATGGTAACTTGCTACTTGTTGTCATGGTAACTTGCTACTTGTTGTCATGGTAACTTGCTAATTATTGCCATAGTAACTTGATACTTGTTGGCATGGAACCTGCTAATTGTTGTCATGGTAACTTGATACTTGTTGTCATGGTAACTTGATACTTGTTGTCATGGTAACTTGCTACTTGTTGTCATGGTAACTTGCTAATTGTTGTCATGGTAACTTGAAACTTGTTGTCATGGTAACTTGCTAATTGTTGTCATGGTAACTTGAAACTTGTTGTCATGGTAACTTGCTAATTATTGCCATAGTAACTTGATACTTGTTGTCATGGTAACTTGCAAATTGTTGTCATGGTAACTTGATACTTGTTGTCATGGTAACTTGATACTTGTTGTCATGGTAACTTGCTACTTGTTTTCATGGTAACTTGCTACTTGTTGTCATGGTTACTTGCTAATTGTTGTCATGGTAACTTGATATATGTTGTCATGGTTACTTGCTACTTTTTGTCATGGTAACATGCTACTTGTT
This sequence comes from Meconema thalassinum, assembly GCA_946902985.2. Classification (NCBI taxonomy): domain Eukaryota; kingdom Metazoa; phylum Arthropoda; class Insecta; order Orthoptera; family Tettigoniidae; genus Meconema; species Meconema thalassinum. The sequence continues at coordinate 236,608,555 of OX336397.1, read as the reverse complement.
GTCATGCTAACTTACTTCTTGTTGTCATGGTAACTTGCTACTTGTTGTCATGGTAACTTGCTAATTGTTGTCATGGTATCTTGCTAATTATTGCCATGGTAACTTGTTTCCTTGGTAACTTGATACTTGTTGTATTGGTAACATGCTACTTGTTGTCATGGTAACTTGCTACTTGTTGTCATGGTAACTTGCTAATTGTTGTCAAGGTAACTTGATACTTGTTGTCATGGTAACTTGCTAATTGTTGTCATGGTAACTTGATACTTGTTGTCATGGTAACTTGCTAATTATTGCCATGGTAACTTGTTTCCTTGGTAACTTGATACTTGTTGTCATGGTAACTTGCTACTTGTTGTCATGGTAACTTGCTAATTGTTGTCATGGTAACTTGCTACTTGTTGTCATGGTAACTTGCTAATTATTTCCATAGTAACTTGCTACTTGTTGGCATGGTAACTTGCTAATTGTTGTCATGGTAACATGATACTTGTTGTCATGGTAACTTGCTACTTGTTGTCATGGTAACTTGCTACTTGTTGTCATGGTAACTTGATACTTGTTGTCATGGTAACTTGCTAATTATTGCCATAGTAACTTGATACTTGTTGTCATGGTAACTTGCTAATTGTTGTCATGGTAACTTGCTAATTGTTGTCATGGTAACTTGATACTTGTTGTCATGGTAACTTGCTACTTGTTGTCATGGTAACTTGCTACTTGTTGTCATGGTAACTTGCTTATTGTTGTCATGGTAACTTGATACTTGTTGTCATGGTAACTTGATACTTGTTGTCATGGAAACTTGCTACTTGTTGTCATGGTAACTTGCTAATTGTTGTCATGGTAACTTGATACTTGTTGCCATGGTAACTTTCTACTTTTTGTCATGGTAACTTGCTACTTGTTGTCATGGTAACTTGCTACTTGTTGTCATGGTAACTTGCTACTTGTTGTCATGGTAATTTGCTAATTGTTGTCATGGTAACATGCTACTTGTTGTCATGGTATCGTGCTAATTATTGCCATGGTAACTTGTTTCCTTGGTAACTTGATACTTTTTGTCATGGTAACTTGCTACTTGTTGTCATGGTAACTTGCTACTTGTTGTCATGGTAACTTGCTAATTGTTGTCATGGTAACTTGCTACTTGTTGTCATGGTAACTTGCTAATTGTTGTCATGGTAACTTGATACTTGTTGTCATGGTAACTTGCTAATTATTGCCATGGTAAATTGTTTCCTTGGTAACTTGATACTTGTTGTCATGGTAACTTGCTACTTGTTGTCATGGTAACTTGCTACTTGTTGTCATGGTAACTTGCTAATTGTTGTCATGGTAACTTGATAATTGTTGTCATAGTAACTTGATACTTGTTGTCATGGTAACTTGCTATTTGTTGTCATGGTAACTTGATACTTGTTGTCATGGTAACTTGACACTTGTCATGGTAACTTGCTAATTGTTGTCATGGTAACTTGATACTTGTTGTCATGGTAACTTTCTTATTATTGCCATGGTAACTTGTTTCCTTGGTAACTTGATATTTGTTGTCATAGTAACTTGCTACTTGTTGTCATGGTAACTTGATACATGTTGTCATGGTAACTTGCTACTTGTTGTCATGGTAACTTGCTAATCGTTATCATGGTAACTTGCTATTTGTTGTCATGGTAACTTGCTACTTGTTGTCATGGTAACTTGCTACTTGTTGCCATGGCGCCTGCTAATTATTGCCATGGTAACTTGCTACTTGTTGTCATGGTAACTTGTTAATTGTTGTCATGGTAACTTGCTACTTGTTGTCATGGTAACTTGCTAATTGTTGTCATGGTAACTTGATACTTGTTGTCATGGTAACTTGATACTTTTTGTCATGGTAACTTGCTACTTGTTGTCATGTTAACTTGCTACTTGTTGCCATTGTAACTCGCTAATTGTTGTCATGGTAACTTGCTACTTGTTGTCATGGTAACTTGCTACTTGTTGCCATGTTAACTTGCTACTTGTTGCCATTGTAACTTGCTAATTGTTGTCATGGTAACTTGCTACTTGTTGTCATGGTAACTTGCTACTTGTTGTCATGGTAACTTGCTAATTGTTGTCATGGTAACTTGATACTTGTTGTCATGGTAACTTGCTAATTATTGCCATGGTAACTTGCAACTTGTTGTCACGGTAACTTGCTACTTGTTGTCATGGTAACTTGATACTTGTTGTCATGGTAACATGCTATTTGTTGTCATGGTAACTTGCTACTTGTTGTCATGGTAACTTGCTAAGTGTTGTCATGGTAACTTGCTAATTGTTGTCATGGTAACTTGATACTTGCTGTCATGGTAACTTGCTAATTATTGCAATGGTAACTTGCTACTTGTTGTCAGGGTAACTTGCTACTTGTTGTCATGGTAACTTGCTACTTGTTGTCATGGTAACTTGCTAATTATTGCCATTGTAACTCGCTAATTGTTGTCATGGTAACTTGCTACTTGTTGTCATGGTAACTTGCTACTTGTTGTCATGGTAACTTGCTAATTGTTGTCATGGTAACTTGCTACTTGTTGTCATGGTAACTTGCTACTTGTTGTCATGGTAACTTGCTAATTATTGCCATAGTAACTTGATACTTGTTGGCATGGAACCTGCTAATTGTTGTCATGGTAACTTGATACTTGTTGTCATGGTAACTTGATACTTGTTGTCATGGTAACTTGCTACTTGTTGTCATGGTAAATTGCTAATTGTTGTCATGGTAACTTGAAACTTGTTGTCATGGTAACTTGCTAATTGTTGTCATGGTAACTTGAAACTTGTTGTCATGGTAACTTGCTAATTATTGCCATAGTAACTTGATACTTGTTGTCATGGTAACTTGCAAATTGTTGTCATGGTAACTTGATACTTGTTGTCATGGTAACTTGCTACTTGTTGTCATGGTAACTTGCTACTTGTTGTCATGGTAACTTGCTAATTGTTGTCATGGTAACTTGATATATGTTGTCATGGTTACTTGCTACTTTTTGTCATGGTAACATGCTACTTGTTGTCATGCTAACTTGCTTCTTGTTGTCATGGTAACTTGCTACTTGTTGTCATGGTAACTTGCTAATTGTTGTCATGGTATCTTGCTAATTATTGCCATGGTAACTTGTTTCCTTGGTAACTTGATACTTGTTGTCTTGGTAACATGCTACTTGTTGTCATGGCAACTTGCTACTTGTTGTCATGGTAACTTGCTAATTGTTGTCAAGGTAACTTGATACTTGTTGTCATGGTAACTTGCTAATTGTTGTCATGGTAACTTGATACTTGTTGTCATGGTAACTTGCTAATTATTGCCATGGTAACTTGTTTCCTTGGTAACTTGATACTTGTTGTCATGGTAACTTGCTACTTGTTGTCATGGTAACTTGCTAATTGTTGTCATGGTAACTTGCTACTTGTTGTCATGGTAACTTGCTAATTATTTCCATAGTAACTTGCTACTTGTTGGCATGGTAACTTGCTAATTGTTGTCATGGTAACATGATACTTGTTGTCATGGTAACTTGCTACTTGTTGTCATGGTAACTTGCTACTTGTTGTCATGGTAACTTGATACTTGTTGTCATGGTAACTTGCTAATTATTGCCATAGTAACTTGATACTTGTTGTCATGGTAACTTGCTAATTGTTGTCATGGTAACTTGCTAATTGTTGTCATGGTAACTTGATACTTGTTGTCATGGTAACTTGCTACTTGTTGTCATGGTAACTTGCTACTTGTTGTCATGGTAACTTGCTTATTGTTGTCATGGTAACTTGATACTTGTTGTCATGGTAACTTGATACTTGTTGTCATGGAAACTTGCTACTTGTTGTCATGGTAACTTGCTAATTGTTGTCATGGTAACTTGATACTTGTTGCCATGGTAACTTTCTACTTTTTGTCATGGTAACTTGCTACTTGTTGTCATGGTAACTTGCTACTTGTTGTCATGGTAACTTGCTACTTGTTGTCATGGTAATTTGCTAATTGTTGTCATGGTAACTTGCTACTTGTTGTCATGGTAACTTGCTAAGTGTTGTCATGGTAACTTGCTAATTGTTGTCATGGTAACTTGATATTGTTGTCATGGTAACTTGCTAATTATTGCCATGGTAACTTGCTACGTGTTGTCATGGTAACTTGCTACTTGTTTTCATGGTAACTTGCTACTTGTTGTCATGGTAACTTGCTAATTATTGCCATTGTAACTCGCTAATTGTTGTCATGGTAACTTGCTACTTGTTGTCATGGCAACTTGCTACATGTTGTCATGGTAACTTGCTACTTGTTGTCATGGTAACTTGCTAATTGTTGTCATGGTAACTTGCTACTTGATGACATGGTAACTTGCTACTTGTTGTCATGGTAACTTGCTAATTATTGCCATAGTAACTTGATACTTGTTGTCATGGTAACTTGCTAATTGCTGTCATCGTAACGTGATACTTGTTGTCATGGTAACCTGATACTTGTTGTCATGGTAACTTGCTACTTGTTGTCATGGTAACTTGCTACTTGTTGTCATGGTAACTTGCTAATTGTTGTCATGGTAACTTGATACTTGTTGTCATGGTAACTTGCTAATTATTGCCATAGTAACTTGATACTTGTTGTCATGGTAACATGCAAATTGCTGTCATGGTAACTTGATACTTGTTGTCATGGTAACTTGATACTTGTTGTCATGGTAACTTACTACTTGTTGTCATGGAAACTTGCTACTTGTTGTCATGGTAACTTGCTAATTGTCGTCAAGGTAACTTGATACTTGTTGTCATGGTAACTTGCTACTTTTTGTCATGGTAACTTGCTACTTGTTGTCATGGTAACCTGCTACTTGTTGTCATGGTAACTTGCTACTTGTTCTCATGGTAATTTGCTAATTGTTGTCATGGTAACATGCTACTTGTTGTCATGGTATCGTGCTAATTATTGCCATTGTAACTTGTTTCATTGGTAACTTGATACTTGTTGTCATGGTAACTTGCTACTTGTTGTCATGGTAACTTGCTACTTGTTGTCATGGTAACTTGCTAATTGTTGTCATGGTAACTTGCTACTTGTTGTCATGGTAACTTGCTAATTGTTGTCATGGTAACTTGATACTTGTTGTCATGGTAACTTGCTAATTATTGCCATGGTAAATTGTTTCCTTGGTAACTTGATACTTGTTATCATGGTAACTTGCTACTTGTTGTCATGGTAACTTGCTACTTGTTGTCATGGTAACTTGCTAATTGTTGTCATGGTAACTTGATAATTGTTGTCATGGTAACTTGATACTTGTTGTCATGGTAACTTGCTAATTGTTGTCATGGTAACTTGCTACTTGTTGTCATGGTAACTTGATACTTGTTGTCATGGTAACTTGACACTTGTCATGGTAACTTGCTAATTGTTGTCATGGTAACTTGATACTTGTTGTCATGGTAACTTTCTTATTATTGCCATGGTTACTTGTTTCCTTGGTAACTTGATACTTGTTGTCATGGTAACTTGCTACTTGTTGTCATGGTAACTTGATACTTGTTGTCATGGTAACATGCTACTTGTTGTCATGGTAACTTGCTAATCGTTATCATGGTAACTTGCTATTTGTTGTCATGGTAACTTGCTACTTGTTGTCATGGTAACTTGCTACTTGTTGCCATGGCGCCTGCTAATTATTGCCATGGTAACTTGCTACTTGTTGTCATGGTAACTTGTTAATTGTTGTCATGGTAACTTGCTACTTGTTGTCATGGTAACTTGCTAATTGTTGTCATGGTAACTTGATACTTGTTGTCATGGTAACTTGATACTTTTTGTCATGGTAACTTGCTACTTGTTGTCATGTTAACTTGCTACTTGTTGCCATTGTAACTCGCTAATTGTTGTCATGGTAACATGCTACTTGTTGTCATGGTAACTTGCTACTTGTTGCCATGTTAACTTGCTACTTGTTGCCATTGTAACTTGCTAATTGTTGTCATGGTAACTTGCTAATTGTTGTCATGGTAACTTGCTAAGTATTGTCATGGTAACTTGCTAATTGTTGTCATGGTAACTTGATACTTGTTGTCATGGTAACTTGCTAATTATTGCCATGGTAACTTGCTACTTGTTGTCATGGTAACTTGCTACTTGTTTTCATGGTAACTTGCTACTTGTTGTCATGGTAACTTGCTAATTATTGCCATTGTAACTCGCTAATTGTTGTCATGGTAACTTGCTACTTGTTGTCATGGCAACTTGCTACATGTTGTCATGGTAACTTGCTACTTGTTGTCATGGTAACTTGCTAATTGTTGTCATGGTAACTTGCTACTTGATGTCATGATAACTTGCTACTTGTTGTCATGGTAACTTACTAATTATTGCCATAGTAACTTGATACTTGTTGTCATGGTAACTTGCTAATTGCTGTCATCGTAACTTGATACTTGTTGTCATGGTAACTTGATACTTGTTGTCATGGTAACTTGCTACTTGTTGTCATGGTAACTTGCTAATTGTTGTCATGGTAACTTGATACTTGTTGTCATGGTAACTTGCTAATTATTGCCATAGTAACTTGATACTTGTTGTCATGGTAACATGCAAATTGCCGTCATGGTAACTTGATACTTGTTGTCATGGTAACTTACTACTTGTTTTCATGGAATTTGCTACTTGTTGTCAAGGTAACTTGCTAATTGTTGTCAAGGTAACTTGATACTTGTTGTCATGGTAACTTGCTATTTTTGTCATGGTAACTTGCTACTTGTTGTCATGGTAACTTGCTACTTGTTGTCATGGTAATTTGCTAATTGTTGTCATGGTAACATGCTACTTGTTGTCATGGTATCGTGCTAATTATTGCCATGGTAACTTGTTTCCTTGGTAACTTGATACTTTTTGTAATGGTAACTTGCTACTTGTTGTCATGGTAACTTGCTACTTGTTGTCATGGTAACTTGCTAATTGTTGTCATGGTAACTTGCTACTTGTTGTCATGGTAACTTATTAATTGTTGTCATGGTAACTTGATACTTGTTGTCATGGTAACTTGCTAATTATTGCCATGGTAAATTGTTTCCTTGGTAACTTGATACTTGTTGTCATGGTAACTTGCTACTTGTTGTCATGGTAACTTGCTACTTGTTGTCATGGTAACTGGCTAATTGTTTTCATGGTAACTTGATAATTGTTGTCATAGTAACTTGATACTTGTTGTCATGGTAACTTGCTAATTGTTGTCATGGTAACTTGCTACTTGTTGTCATGGTAACTTGATACTTGTTGTCATGGTAACTTGACACTTGGCATGGTAACTTGCTAATTGTTGTCATGGTAACTTGATACTTGTTGTCATGGTAACTTTCTTATTATTGCCATGGTAACTTTTTTCCTTGGTAACTTGATATTTGTTGTCATAGTAACTTGCTACTTGTTGTCATGGTAACTTGATACTTGTTGTCATGGTAACTTGCTACTTGTTGTCATGGTAACTTGCTAATCGTTATCATGGTAACTTGCTATTTGTTGTCATGGTAACTTGCTACTTGTTGTCATGGTAACTTGCTACTTGTTGCCATGGCGCCTGCTAATTATTGCCATGGTAACTTGCTACTTGTTGTCATGGTAACTTGTTAATTGTTGTCATGGTAACTTGCTACTTGTTGTCATGGTAACTTGCTAATTGTTGTCATGGTAACTTGATACTTGTTGTCATGGTAACTTGATACTTTTTGTCATGGTAACTTGCTACTTGTTGTCATGTTAACCTGCTACTTGTTGCCATTGTAACTCGCTAATTGTTGTCATGGTAACTTGCTACTTGTTGTCATGGTAACTTGCTACTTGTTGCCATGTTAACTTGCTACTTGTTGCCATTGTAACTTGCTAATTGTTGTCATGGTAACTTGCTACTTGTTGTCATGGTAACTTGCTACTTGTTGTCATGGTAACTTGCTAATTGTTGTCATGGTAACTTGATACTTGTTGTCGTGGTAACTTGCTAATTATTGCCATGGTAACTTGCTACTTGTTGTCACGGTAACTTGCTACTTGTTGTCATGGTAACTTGATACTTGTTGTCATGGTAACTTGCTATTTGTTGTCATGGTAACTTGCTACTTGTTGTCATGGTAACTTGCTAAGTGTTGTCATGGTAACTTGCTAATTGTTGTCATGGTAACTTGATACTTGCTGTCATGGTAACTTGCTAATTATTGCAATGGTAACATGCTACTTGTTGTCAGGGTAACTTGCTACTTGTTGTCATGGTAACTTGCTACTTGTTGTCATGGTAACTTGCTAATTATTGCCATTGTAACTCGCTAATTGTTGTCATGGTAACTTGCTACTTGTTGTCATGGTAACTTGTTACTTGTTGTCATGGTAACTTGCTAATTGTCGTCATGGTAACTTGCTACTTGTTGTCATGGTAACTTGCTACTTGTTGTCATGGTAACTTGCTAATTATTGCCGTAGTAACTTGATACTTGTTGGCATGGTAACTTGCTAATTGTTGTCATGGTAACTTGATACTTGTTGTCATGGTAACTTGATACTTGTTGTCATGGTAACTTGCTACTTGTTGTCATGGTAACTTGCTAATTGTTGTCATGGTAACTTGAAACTTGTTGTCATGGTAACTTGCTACTTGTTGTCATGGTAACTTGCTATATGTTGTCATGGTTACTTGCTACTTTTTGTCATGGTAACATGCTACTTGTTGTCATGCTAACTTGCTTCTTGTTGTCATGGTAACTTGCTACTTGTTGTCATGGTAACTTGCTAATTGTTGTCATGGTATCTTGCTAATTATTGCCATGGTAACTTGTTTCCTTGGTAACTTGATACTTGTTGTCTTGGTAACATGCTACTTGTTGTCATGGTAACTTGCTACTTGTTGTCATGGTAACTTGCTAATTGTTGTCAAGGTAACTTGATACTTGTTGTCATGGTAACTTGCTAATTATTGCCATGGTAACTTGTTTCCTTGGTAACTTGATACTTGTTGTCATGGTAACTTGCTATTTGTTGTCATGGTAACTTGCTAATTGTTGTCATGGTAACTTGCTACTTGTTGTCATGGTAACTTGCTAATTATTTTCATAGTAACTTGATACTTGTTGGCATGGTAACTTGCTAATTGTTGTCATGGTAACTTGATACTTGTCATGGTAACTTGCTACTTGTTGTCATGGTAACTTGCTACTTGTTGTCATGGTAACTTGATACTTGTTGTCATGGTAACTTGCTAATTATTGCCATAGTAACTTGATACTTGTTGTCATGGTAACTTGCTAATTGTTGTCAAGGTAACTTGATACTTGTTGTCATGGTAACTTGCTACTTGTTGTCATGGTAACTTGCTACTTGTTGTCATGGTAACTTGCTTATTGTTGTCATGGTAACTTGATACTTGTTGTCATGGTAATTGATACTTGTTGTCATGGAAACTTGCTACTTGTTGTCATGGTAACTTGCTAATTGTTGTCATGGTAACTTGATACTTGTTGTCATGGTAACTTTCTACTTTTTGTCATGGTAACTTGCTACTTGTTGTCATGGTAACTTGCTACTTGTTGTCATGGCAACTTGCTACTTGTTGTCATGGTAATTTGCTAATTGTTGTCATGGTAACTTGCTACTTGTTGTCATGGTAACTTGCTAAGTGTTGTCATGGTAACTTGCTAATTGTTGTCATGGTAACTTGATACTTGTTGTCATGGTAACTTGCTAATTATTGCCATGGTAACTTGCTACGTGTTGTCATGGTATCTTGCTACTTGTTTTCATGGTAACTTGCTACTTGTTGTCATGGTAACTTGCTAATTATTGCCATTGTAACTCGCTAATTGTTGTCATGGTAACTTGCTACTTGTTGTCATGGCAACTTGCTACATGTTGTCATGGTAACTTGCTACTTGTTGTCATGGTAACTTGCTAATTGTTGTCATGGTAACTTGCTACTTGATGTCATGGTAACTTGCTACTTGTTGTCATGGTAAATTGCTAATTATTGCCATAGTAACTTGATACTTGTTGTCATGGTAACTTGCTAATTGCTGTCATCGTAACTTGATACTTGTAGTCATGGTAACCTGATACTTGTTGTCATGGTAACTTGCTACTTGTTGTCATTGTAACTTGCTACTTGTTGTCATGGTAACTTGCTAATTGTTGTCATGGTAACTTGATACTTGTTGTCATGGTAACTTGCTAATTATTGCCATAGTAACTTGATACTTGTTGTCATGGTAACATGCAAATTGCTGTCATGGTAACTTGATATTGTTGTCATGGTAACTTGATACTTGTTGTCATGGTAACTTACTACTTGTTGTCATGGAAACTTGCTACTTGTTGTCATTGTAACTTGCTAATTGTCGTCAAGGTAACTTGATACTTGTTGTCATGGTAACTTGCCACTTTTTGTCATGGTAACTTGCTACTTGTTGTCATGGTAACTTGCTACTTGTTGTCATGGTAACTTGCTACTTGTTGTCATGGTAATTTGCTAATTGTTGTCATGGTAACATGCTACTTGTTGTCATGGTATCGTGCTAATTATTGCCATGGTAACTTGTTTCCTTGGTAACTTGATACTTGTTGTCATGGTAACTTGCTACTTGTTGTCATGGTAACTTGCTACTTGTTGTCATGGTAACTTGCTAATTGTTGTCATGGTAACTTGCTACTTGTTGTCATGGTAACTTGCTAATTGTTGTCATGGTAACTTGATACTTGTCATGGTAACTTGCTAATTATTGCCATGGTAAATTGTTTCCTTGGTAACTTGATACTTGTTGTCATGGTAACTTGCTACTTGTTGTCATGGTAACTTGCTACTTGTTGTCATGGTAACTTACTACTTGTTGTCATGGAAACTTGCTACTTGTTGTCATGGTAACTTGCTAATTGTCGTCAAGGTAACTTGATACTTGTTTCATGGTAACTATCTACTTGTTGTCATGGAAACTTGCTACTTGTTGTCATGGTAACTTGCTAATTGTCGTCAAGGTAACTTGATACTTGTTGTCATGGTAACTTGATACTTGTTGTCATGGAAACTTGCTACTTGTTGTCATGGTAACTTGCTAATTGTTGTCATGGTAACTTGATACTTGTTGCCATGGTAACTTTCTACTTTTTGTCATGGTAACTTGCTACTTGTTGTCATGGTAACTTGCTACTTGTTGTCATGGTAACTTGCTTATTGTTGTCATGGTAACTTGATACTTGTTGTCATGGTAACTTGCTATTTGTTGTCATGGTAACTTGCTACTTGTTGTCATGGTAACTTGCTAAGTGTTGTCATGGTAACTTGCTAATTGTTGTCATGGTAACTTGATACTTGCTGTCATGGTAACTTGCTAATTATTGCAATGGTAACATGCTACTTGTTGTCAGGGTAACTTGCTACTTGTTGTCATGGTAACTTGCTACTTGTTGTCATGGTAACTTGCTAATTATTGCCATTGTAACTCGCTAATTGTTGTCATGGTAACTTGCTACTTGTTGTCATGGTAACTTGCTACTTGTTGTCATGGTAACTTGCTAATTGTTGTCATGGTAACTTGCTACTTGTTGTCATGGTAACTTGCTACTTGTTGTCATGGTAACTTGCTAATTATTGCCGTAGTAACTTGATACTTGTTGGCATGGTAACTTGCTAATTGTTGTCATGGTAACTTGATACTTGTTGTCATGGTAACTTGATACTTGTTGTCATGGTAACTTGCTACTTGTTGTCATGGTAACTTGCTAATTGTTGTCATGGTAACTTGAAACTTGTTGTCATGGTAACTTGCTACTTGTTGTCATGGTAACTTGCTATATGTTGTCATGGTTACTTGCTACTTTTTGTCATGGTAACATGCTACTTGTTGTCATGCTAACTTGCTTCTTGTTGTCATGGTAACTTGCTACTTGTTGTCATGGTAACTTGCTAATTGTTGTCATGGTATCTTGCTAATTATTGCCATGGTAACTTGTTTCCTTGGTAACTTGATACTTGTTGTCTTGGTAACATGCTACTTGTTGTCATGGTAACTTGCTACTTGTTGTCATGGTAACTTGCTAATTGTTGTCAAGGTAACTTGATACTTGTTGTCATGGTAACTTGCTAATTATTGCCATGGTAACTTGTTTCCTTGGTAACTTGATACTTGTTGTCATGGTAACTTGCTATTTGTTGTCATGGTAACTTGCTAATTGTTGTCATGGTAACTTGCTACTTGTTGTCATGGTAACTTGCTAATTATTTTCATAGTAACTTGATACTTGTTGGCATGGTAACTTGCTAATTGTTGTCATGGTAACTTGATACTTGTTGTCATGGTAACTTGCTACTTGTTGTCATGGTAACTTGCTACTTGTTGTCATGGTAACTTGATACTTGTTGTCATGGTAACTTGCTAATTATTGCCATAGTAACTTGATACTTGTTGTCATGGTAACTTGCTAATTGTTGTCAAGGTAACTTGATACTTGTTGTCATGGTAACTTGCTACTTGTTGTCATGGTAACTTGCTACTTGTTGTCATGGTAACTTGCTTATTGTTGTCATGGTAACTTGATACTTGTTGTCATGGTAATTGATACTTGTTGTCATGGAAACTTGCTACTTGTTGTCATGGTAACTTGCTAATTGTTGTCATGGTAACTTGATACTTGTTGTCATGGTAACTTTCTACTTTTTGTCATGGTAACTTGCTACTTGTTGTCATGGTAACTTGCTACTTGTTGTCATGGCAACTTGCTACTTGTTGTCATGGTAATTTGCTAATTGTTGTCATGGTAACTTGCTACTTGTTGTCATGGTAACTTGCTAAGTGTTGTCATGGTAACTTGCTAATTGTTGTCATGGTAACTTGATACTTGTTGTCATGGTAACTTGCTAATTATTGCCATGGTAACTTGCTACGTGTTGTCATGGTATCTTGCTACTTGTTTTCATGGTAACTTGCTACTTGTTGTCATGGTAACTTGCTAATTATTGCCATTTTAACTCGCTAATTGTTGTCATGGTAACTTGCTACTTGTTGTCATGGCAACTTGCTACATGTTGTCATGGTAACTTGCTACTTGTTGTCATGGTAACTTGCTAATTGTTGTCATGGTAACTTGCTACTTGATGTCATGGTAACTTGCTACTTGTTGTCATGGTAAATTGCTAATTATTGCCATAGTAACTTGATACTTGTTGTCATGGTAACTTGCTAATTGCTGTCATCGTAACTTGATACTTGTAGTCATGGTAACCTGATACTTGTTGTCATGGTAACTTGCTACTTGTTGTCATTGTAACTTGCTACTTGTTGTCATGGTAACTTGCTAATTGTTGTCATGGTAACTTGATACTTGTTGTCATGGTAACTTGCTAATTATTGCCATAGTAACTTGATACTTGTTGTCATGGTAACATGCAAATTGCTGTCATGATAACTTGATATTGTTGTCATGGTAACTTGATACTTGTTGTCATGGTAACTTACTACTTGTTGTCATGGAAACTTGCTACTTGTTGTCATTGTAACTTGCTAATTGTCGTCAAGGTAACTTGATACTTGTTGTCATGGTAACTTGCCACTTTTTGTCATGGTAACTTGCTACTTGTTGTCATGGTAACTTGCTACTTGTTGTCATGGTAACTTGCTACTTGTTGTCATGGTAATTTGCTAATTGTTGTCATGGTAACATGCTACTTGTTGTCATGGTATCGTGCTAATTATTGCCATGGTAACTTGTTTCCTTGGTAACTTGATACTTGTTGTCATGGTAACTTGCTACTTGTTGTCATGGTAACTTGCTACTTGTTGTCATGGTAACTTGCTAATTGTTGTCATGGTAACTTGCTACTTGTTGTCATGGTAACTTGCTAATTGTTGTCATGGTAACTTGATACTTGTCATGGTAACTTGCTAATTATTGCCATGGTAAATTGTTTCCTTGGTAACTTGATACTTGTTGTCATGGTAACTTGCTACTTGTTGTCATGGTAACTTGCTACTTGTTGTCATGGTAACTTACTACTTGTTGTCATGGAAACTTGCTACTTGTTGTCATGGTAACTTGCTAATTGTCGTCAAGGTAACTTGATACTTGTTTCATGGTAACTATCTACTTGTTGTCATGGAAACTTGCTACTTGTTGTCATGGTAACTTGCTAATTGTCGTCAAGGTAACTTGATACTTGTTGTCATGGTAACTTGATACTTGTTGTCATGGAAACTTGCTACTTGTTGTCATGGTAACTTGCTAATTGTTGTCATGGTAACTTGATACTTGTTGCCATGGTAACTTTCTACTTTTTGTCATGGTAACTTGCTACTTGTTGTCATGGTAACTTGCTACTTGTTGTCATGGTAACTTGCTTATTGTTGTCATGGTAACTTGATACTTGTTGTCATGGTAACTTGATACTTGTTGTCATGGAAACTTGCTACTTGTTGTCATGGTAACTTGCTAATTGTTGTCATGGTAACTTGATACTTGTTGCCATGGTAACTTTCTACTTTTTGTCATGGTAACTTGCTACTTGTTGTCATGGTAACTTGCTACTTGTTGTCATGGTAACTTGCTACTTGTTGTCATGGTAATTTGCTAATTGTTGTCATGGTAACTTGCTACTTGTTGTCATGGTAACTTGCTAAGTGTTGTCATGGTAACTTGCTAATTGTTGTCATGGTAACTTGATATTGTTGTCATGGTAACTTGCTAATTATTGCCATGGTAACTTGCTACGTGTTGTCATGGTAACTTGCTACTTGTTTTCATGGTAACTTGCTACTTGTTGTCATGGTAACTTGCTAATTATTGCCATTGTAACTCGCTAATTGTTGTCATGGTAACTTGCTACTTGTTGTCATGGCAACTTGCTACATGTTGTCATGGTAACTTGCTACTTGTTGTCATGGTAACTTGCTAATTGTTGTCATGGTAACTTGCTACTTGATGACATGGTAACTTGCTACTTGTTGTCATGGTAACTTGCTAATTATTGCCATAGTAACTTGATACTTGTTGTCATGGTAACTTGCTAATTGCTGTCATCGTAACGTGATACTTGTTGTCATGGTAACCTGATACTTGTTGTCATGGTAACTTGCTACTTGTTGTCATGGTAACTTGCTACTTGTTGTCATGGTAACTTGCTAATTGTTGTCATGGTAACTTGATACTTGTTGTCATGGTAACTTGCTAATTATTGCCATAGTAACTTGATACTTGTTGTCATGGTAACATGCAAATTGCTGTCATGGTAACTTGATACTTGTTGTCATGGTAACTTGATACTTGTTGTCATGGTAACTTACTACTTGTTGTCATGGAAACTTGCTACTTGTTGTCATGGTAACTTGCTAATTGTCGTCAAGGTAACTTGATACTTGTTGTCATGGTAACTTGCTACTTTTTGTCATGGTAACTTGCTACTTGTTGTCATGGTAACCTGCTACTTGTTGTCATGGTAACTTGCTACTTGTTCTCATGGTAATTTGCTAATTGTTGTCATGGTAACATGCTACTTGTTGTCATGGTATCGTGCTAATTATTGCCATTGTAACTTGTTTCATTGGTAACTTGATACTTGTTGTCATGGTAACTTGCTACTTGTTGTCATGGTAACTTGCTACTTGTTGTCATGGTAACTTGCTAATTGTTGTCATGGTAACTTGCTACTTGTTGTCATGGTAACTTGCTAATTGTTGTCATGGTAACTTGATACTTGTTGTCATGGTAACTTGCTAATTATTGCCATGGTAAATTGTTTCCTTGGTAACTTGATACTTGTTGTCATGGTAACTTGCTACTTGTTGTCATGGTAACTTGCTACTTGTTGTCATGGTAACTTGCTAATTGTTGTCATGGTAACTTGATAATTGTTGTCATGGTAACTTGATACTTGTTGTCATGGTAACTTGCTAATTGTTGTCATGGTAACTTGCTACTTGTTGTCATGGTAACTTGATACTTGTTGTCATGGTAACTTGACACTTGTCATGGTAACTTGCTAATTGTTGTCATGGTAACTTGATACTTGTTGTCATGGTAACTTTCTTATTATTGCCATGGTAACTTGTTTCCTTGGTAACTTGATACTTGTTGTCATGGTAACTTGCTACTTGTTGTCATGGTAACTTGATACTTGTTGTCATGGTAACATGCTACTTGTTGTCATGGTAACTTGCTAATCGTTATCATGGTAACTTGCTATTTGTTGTCATGGTAACTTGCTACTTGTTGTCATGGTAACTTGCTACTTGTTGCCATGGCGCCTGCTAATTATTGCCATGGTAACTTGCTACTTGTTGTCATGGTAACTTGTTAATTGTTGTCATGGTAACTTGCTACTTGTTGTCATGGTAACTTGCTAATTGTTGTCATGGTAACTTGATACTTGTTGTCATGGTAACTTGATACTTTTTGTCATGGTAACTTGCTACTTGTTGTCATGTTAACTTGCTACTTGTTGCCATTGTAACTCGCTAATTGTTGTCATGGTAACATGCTACTTGTTGTCATGGTAACTTGCTACTTGTTGCCATGTTAACTTGCTACTTGTTGCCATTGTAACTTGCTAATTGTTGTCATGGTAACTTGCTAATTGTTGTCATGGTAACTTGCTAAGTATTGTCATGGTAACTTGCTAATTGTTGTCATGGTAACTTGATACTTGTTGTCATGGTAACTTGCTAATTATTGCCATGGTAACTTGCTACTTGTTGTCATGGTAACTTGCTACTTGTTTTCATGGTAACTTGCTACTTGTTGTCATGGTAACTTGCTAATTATTGCCATTGTAACTCGCTAATTGTTGTCATGGTAACTTGCTACTTGTTGTCATGGCAACTTGCTACATGTTGTCATGGTAACTTGCTACTTGTTGTCATGGTAACTTGCTAATTGTTGTCATGGTAACTTGCTACTTGATGTCATGGTAACTTGCTACTTGTTGTCATGGTAACTTACTAATTATTGCCATAGTAACTTGATACTTGTTGTCATGGTAACTTGCTAATTGCTGTCATCGTAACTTGATACTTGTTGTCATGGTAACTTGATACTTGTTGTCATGGTAACTTGCTACTTGTTGTCATGGTAACTTGCTAATTGTTGTCATGGTAACTTGATACTTGTTGTCATGGTAACTTGCTAATTATTGCCATAGTAACTTGATACTTGTTGTCATGGTAACATGCAAATTGCCGTCATGGTAACTTGATACTTGTTGTCATGGTAACTTACTACTTGTTTTCATGGAAACTTGCTACTTGTTGTCAAGGTAACTTGCTAATTGTTGTCAAGGTAACTTGATACTTGTTGTCATGGTAACTTGATACTTGTTGTCATGGTAACTTGCTAATTATTGCCATGGTAACTTGCTACGTGTTGTCATGGTATCTTGCTACTTGTTTTCATGGTAACTTGCTACTTGTTGTCATGGTAACTTGCTAATTATTGCCATTGTAACTCGCTAATTGTTGTCATGGTAACTTGCTACTTGTTGTCATGGCAACTTGCTACATGTTGTCATGGTAACTTGCTACTTGTTGTCATGGTAACTTGCTAATTGTTGTCATGGTAACTTGCTACTTGTTGTCATGGTAACTTGCTAAGTGTTGTCATGGTAACTTGCTAATTGTTGTCATGGTAACTTGATACTTGTTGTCATGGTAACTTGCTAATTATTGCCATGGTAACTTGCTACGTGTTGTCATGGTATCTTGCTACTTGTTTTCATGGTAACTTGCTACTTGTTGTCATGGGAACTTGCTAATTATTGCCATTGTAACTCGGTAATTGTTGTCATGGTAACTTGCTACTTGTTGTCATGGCAACTTGCTACATGTTGTCATGGTAACTTGCTACTTGTTGTCATGGTAACTTGCTAATTGTTGTCATGGTAACTTGCTACTTGATGTCATGGTAACTTGCTACTTGTTGTCATGGTAAATTGCTAATTATTGCCATAGTAACTTGATACTTGTTGTCATGGTAACTTGCTAATTGCTGTCATCGTAACTTGATACTTGTAGTCATGGTAACCTGATACTTGTTGTCATGGTAACTTGCTACTTGTTGTCATTGTAACTTGCTACTTGTTGTCATGGTAACTTGCTAATTGTTGTCATGGTAACTTGATACTTGTTGTCATGGTAACTTGCTAATTATTGCCATAGTAACTTGATACTTGTTGTCATGGTAACATGCAAATTGCTGTCATGGTAACTTGATATTGTTGTCATGGTAACTTGATACTTGTTGTCATGGTAACTTACTACTTGTTGTCATGGAAACTTGCTACTTGTTGTCATTGTAACTTGCTAATTGTCGTCAAGGTAACTTGATACTTGTTGTCATGGTAACTTGCCACTTTTTGTCATGGTAACTTGCTACTTGTTGTCATGGTAACTTGCTACTTGTTGTCATGGTAACTTGCTACTTGTTGTCATGGTAATTTGCTAATTGTTGTCATGGTAACATGCTACTTGTTGTCATGGTATCGTGCTAATTATTGCCATGGTAACTTGTTTCCTTGGTAACTTGATACTTGTTGTCATGGTAACTTGCTACTTGTTGTCATGGTAACTTGCTACTTGTTGTCATGGTAACTTGCTAATTGTTGTCATGGTAACTTGCTACTTGTTGTCATGGTAACTTGCTAATTGTTGTCATGGTAACTTGATACTTGTCATGGTAACTTGCTAATTATTGCCATGGTAAATTGTTTCCTTGGTAACTTGATACTTGTTGTCATGGTAACTTGCTACTTGTTGTCATGGTAACTTGCTACTTGTTGTCATGGTAACTTACTACTTGTTGTCATGGAAACTTGCTACTTGTTGTCATGGTAACTTGCTAATTGTCGTCAAGGTAACTTGATACTTGTTTCATGGTAACTATCTACTTGTTGTCATGGAAACTTGCTACTTGTTGTCATGGTAACTTGCTAATTGTCGTCAAGGTAACTTGATACTTGTTGTCATGGTAACTTGATACTTGTTGTCATGGAAACTTGCTACTTGTTGTCATGGTAACTTGCTAATTGTTGTCATGGTAACTTGATACTTGTTGCCATGGTAACTTTCTACTTTTTGTCATGGTAACTTGCTACTTGTTGTCATGGTAACTTGCTACTTGTTGTCATGGTAACTTGCTTATTGTTGTCATGGTAACTTGATACTTGTTGTCATGGTAACTTGATACTTGTTGTCATGGAAACTTGCTACTTGTTGTCATGGTAACTTGCTAATTGTTGTCATGGTAACTTGATACTTGTTGCCATGGTAACTTTCTACTTTTTGTCATGGTAACTTGCTACTTGTTGTCATGGTAACTTGCTACTTGTTGTCATGGTAACTTGCTACTCTCTGTCATGGTAATTTGCTAATTGTTGTCATGGTAACTTGCTACTTGTTGTCATGGTAACTTGCTAAGTGTTGTCATGGTAACTTGCTAATTGTTGTCATGGTAACTTGATATTGTTGTCGTGGTAACTTGCTAATTATTGCCATGGTAACTTGCTACTTGTTGTCACGGTAACTTGCTACTTGTTGTCATGGTAACTTGATACTTGTTGTCATGGTAACTTGCTATTTGTTGTCATGGTAACTTGCTACTTGTTGTCATGGTAACTTGCTAAGTGTTGTCATGGTAACTTGCTAATTGTTGTCATGGTAGCTTGATACTTGCTGTCATGGTAACTTGCTAATTATTGCAATGGTAACATGCTACTTGTTGTCAGGGTAACTTGCTACTTGTTGTCATGGTAACTTGCTACTTGTTGTCATGGTAACTTGCTAATTATTGCCATTGTAACTCGCTAATTGTTGTCATGGTAACTTGCTACTTGTTGTCATGGTAACTTGCTACTTGTTGTCATGGTAACTTGCTAATTGTTGTCATGGTAACTTGCTACTTGTTGTCATGGTAACTTGCTACTTGTTGTCATGGTAACTTGCTAATTATTGCCGTAGTAACTTGATACTTGTTGGCATGGTAACTTGCCAATTGTTGTCATGGTAACTTGATACTTGTTGTCATGGTAACTTGATACTTGTTGTCATGGTAACTTGCTACTTGTTGTCATGGTAACTTGCTAATTGTTGTCATGGTAACTTGAAACTTGTTGTCATGGTAACTTGCTACTTGTTGTCATGGTAACTTGCTATATGTTGTCATGGTTACTTGCTACTTTTTGTCATGGTAACATGCTACTTGTTGTCATGCTAACTTGCTTCTTGTTGTCATGGTAACTTGCTACTTGTTGTCATGGTAACTTGCTAATTGTTGTCATGGTATCTTGCTAATTATTGCCATGGTAACTTGTTTCCTTGGTAACTTAATACTTGTTGTCTTGGTAACATGCTACTTGTTGTCATGGTAACTTGCTACTTGTTGTCATGGTAACTTGCTAATTGTTGTCAAGGTAACTTGATACTTGTTGTCATGGTAACTTGCTAATTATTGCCATGGTAACTTGTTTCCTTGGTAACTTGATACTTGTTGTCATGGTAACTTGCTATTTGTTGTCATGGTAACTTGCTAATTGTTGTCATGGTAACTTGCTACTTGTTGTCATGGTAACTTGCTAATTATTTTCAT
Organism: Meconema thalassinum; assembly: GCA_946902985.2. NCBI lineage: Eukaryota > Metazoa > Arthropoda > Insecta > Orthoptera > Tettigoniidae > Meconema > Meconema thalassinum. Next base: position 236,587,950 of record OX336397.1, on the reverse strand, counting down.
AGTAACTTGATACTTGTTGGCATGGTAACTTGCTAATTGTTGTCATGGTAACTTGATACTTGTTGTCATGGTAACTTGCTACTTGTTGTCATGGTAACTTGCTACTTGTTGTCATGGTAACTTGATACTTGTTGTCATGGTAACTTGCTAATTATTGCCATAGTAACTTGATACTTGTTGTCATGGTAACTTGCTAATTGTTGTCAAGGTAACTTGATACTTGTTGTCATGGTAACTTGCTACTTGTTGTCATGGTAACTTGCTACTTGTTGTCATGGTAACTTGCTTATTGTTGTCATGGTAACTTGATACTTGTTGTCATGGTAATTGATACTTGTTGTCATGGAAACTTGCTACTTGTTGTCATGGTAACTTGCTAATTGTTGTCATGGTAACTTGATACTTGTTGTCATGGTAACTTTCTACTTTTTGTCATGGTAACTTGCTACTTGTTGTCATGGTAACTTGCTACTTGTTGTCATGGCAACTTGCTACTTGTTGTCATGGTAATTTGCTAATTGTTGTCATGGTAACTTGCTACTTGTTGTCATGGTAACTTGCTAAGTGTTGTCATGGTAACTTGCTAATTGTTGTCATGGTAACTTGATACTTGTTGTCATGGTAACTTGCTAATTATTGCCATGGTAACTTGCTACGTGTTGTCATGGTATCTTGCTACTTGTTTTCATGGTAACTTGCTACTTGTTGTCATGGTAACTTGCTAATTATTGCCATTGTAACTCGCTAATTGTTGTCATGGTAACTTGCTACTTGTTGTCATGGCAACTTGCTACATGTTGTCATGGTAACTTGCTACTTGTTGTCATGGTAACTTGCTAATTGTTGTCATGGTAACTTGCTACTTGATGTCATGGTAACTTGCTACTTGTTGTCATGGTAAATTGCTAATTATTGCCATAGTAACTTGATACTTGTTGTCATGGTAACTTGCTAATTGCTGTCATCGTAACTTGATACTTGTAGTCATGGTAACCTGATACTTGTTGTCATGGTAACTTGCTACTTGTTGTCATTGTAACTTGCTACTTGTTGTCATGGTAACTTGCTAATTGTTGTCATGGTAACTTGATACTTGTTGTCATGGTAACTTGCTAATTATTGCCATAGTAACTTGATACTTGTTGTCATGGTAACATGCAAATTGCTGTCATGGTAACTTGATATTGTTGTCATGGTAACTTGATACTTGTTGTCATGGTAACTTACTACTTGTTGTCATGGAAACTTGCTACTTGTTGTCATTGTAACTTGCTAATTGTCGTCAAGGTAACTTGATACTTGTTGTCATGGTAACTTGCCACTTTTTGTCATGGTAACTTGCTACTTGTTGTCATGGTAACTTGCTACTTGTTGTCATGGTAACTTGCTACTTGTTGTCATGGTAATTTGCTAATTGTTGTCATGGTAACATGCTACTTGTTGTCATGGTATCGTGCTAATTATTGCCATGGTAACTTGTTTCCTTGGTAACTTGATACTTGTTGTCATGGTAACTTGCTACTTGTTGTCATGGTAACTTGCTACTTGTTGTCATGGTAACTTGCTAATTGTTGTCATGGTAACTTGCTACTTGTTGTCATGGTAACTTGCTAATTGTTGTCATGGTAACTTGATACTTGTCATGGTAACTTGCTAATTATTGCCATGGTAAATTGTTTCCTTGGTAACTTGATACTTGTTGTCATGGTAACTTGCTACTTGTTGTCATGGTAACTTGCTACTTGTTGTCATGGTAACTTACTACTTGTTGTCATGGAAACTTGCTACTTGTTGTCATGGTAACTTGCTAATTGTCGTCAAGGTAACTTGATACTTGTTTCATGGTAACTATCTACTTGTTGTCATGGAAACTTGCTACTTGTTGTCATGGTAACTTGCTAATTGTCGTCAAGGTAACTTGATACTTGTTGTCATGGTAACTTGATACTTGTTGTCATGGAAACTTGCTACTTGTTGTCATGGTAACTTGCTAATTGTTGTCATGGTAACTTGATACTTGTTGCCATGGTAACTTTCTACTTTTTGTCATGGTAACTTGCTACTTGTTGTCATGGTAACTTGCTACTTGTTGTCATGGTAACTTGCTTATTGTTGTCATGGTAACTTGATACTTGTTGTCATGGTAACTTGATACTTGTTGTCATGGAAACTTGCTACTTGTTGTCATGGTAACTTGCTAATTGTTGTCATGGTAACTTGATACTTGTTGCCATGGTAACTTTCTACTTTTTGTCATGGTAACTTGCTACTTGTTGTCATGGTAACTTGCTACTTGTTGTCATGGTAACTTGCTACTTGTTGTCATGGTAATTTGCTAATTGTTGTCATGGTAACTTGCTACTTGTTGTCATGGTAACTTGCTAAGTGTTGTCATGGTAACTTGCTAATTGTTGTCATGGTAACTTGATATTGTTGTCATGGTAACTTGCTAATTATTGCCATGGTAACTTGCTACGTGTTGTCATGGTAACTTGCTACTTGTTTTCATGGTAACTTGCTACTTGTTGTCATGGTAACTTGCTAATTATTGCCATTGTAACTCGCTAATTGTTGTCATGGTAACTTGCTACTTGTTGTCATAACAACTTGCTACATGTTGTCATGGTAACTTGCTACTTGTTGTCATGGTAACTTGCTAATTGTTGTCATGGTAACTTGCTACTTGATGACATGGTAACTTGCTACTTGTTGTCATGGTAACTTGCTAATTATTGCCATAGTAACTTGATACTTGTTGTCATGGTAACTTGCTAATTGCTGTCATCGTAACGTGATACTTGTTGTCATGGTAACCTGATACTTGTTGTCATGGTAACTTGCTACTTGTTGTCATGGTAACTTGCTACTTGTTGTCATGGTAACTTGCTAATTGTTGTCATGGTAACTTGATACTTGTTGTCATGGTAACTTGCTAATTATTGCCATAGTAACTTGATACTTGTTGTCATGGTAACATGCAAATTGCTGTCATGGTAACTTGATACTTGTTGTCATGGTAACTTGATACTTGTTGTCATGGTAACTTACTACTTGTTGTCATGGAAACTTGCTACTTGTTGTCATGGTAACTTGCTAATTGTCGTCAAGGTAACTTGATACTTGTTGTCATGGTAACTTGCTACTTTTTGTCATGGTAACTTGCTACTTGTTGTCATGGTAACCTGCTACTTGTTGTCATGGTAACTTGCTACTTGTTCTCATGGTAATTTGCTAATTGTTGTCATGGTAACATGCTACTTGTTGTCATGGTATCGTGCTAATTATTGCCATTGTAACTTGTTTCATTGGTAACTTGATACTTGTTGTCATGGTAACTTGCTACTTGTTGTCATGGTAACTTGCTACTTGTTGTCATGGTAACTTGCTAATTGTTGTCATGGTAACTTGCTACTTGTTGTCATGGTAACTTGCTAATTGTTGTCATGGTAACTTGATACTTGTTGTCATGGTAACTTGCTAATTATTGCCATGGTAAATTGTTTCCTTGGTAACTTGATACTTGTTGTCATGGTAACTTGCTACTTGTTGTCATGGTAACTTGCTACTTGTTGTCATGGTAACTTGCTAATTGTTGTCATGGTAACTTGATAATTGTTGTCATGGTAACTTGATACTTGTTGTCATGGTAACTTGCTAATTGTTGTCATGGTAACTTGCTACTTGTTGTCATGGTAACTTGATACTTGTTGTCATGGTAACTTGACACTTGTCATGGTAACTTGCTAATTGTTGTCATGGTAACTTGATACTTGTTGTCATGGTAACTTTCTTATTATTGCCATGGTAACTTGTTTCCTTGGTAACTTGATACTTGTTGTCATGGTAACTTGCTACTTGTTGTCATGGTAACTTGATACTTGTTGTCATGGTAACATGCTACTTGTTGTCATGGTAACTTGCTAATCGTTATCATGGTAACTTGCTATTTGTTGTCATGGTAACTTGCTACTTGTTGTCATGGTAACTTGCTACTTGTTGCCATGGCGCCTGCTAATTATTGCCATGGTAACTTGCTACTTGTTGTCATGGTAACTTGTTAATTGTTGTCATGGTAACTTGCTACTTGTTGTCATGGTAACTTGCTAATTGTTGTCATGGTAACTTGATACTTGTTGTCATGGTAACTTGATACTTTTTGTCATGGTAACTTGCTACTTGTTGTCATGTTAACTTGCTACTTGTTGCCATTGTAACTCGCTAATTGTTGTCATGGTAACATGCTACTTGTTGTCATGGTAACTTGCTACTTGTTGCCATGTTAACTTGCTACTTGTTGCCATTGTAACTTGCTAATTGTTGTCATGGTAACTTGCTAATTGTTGTCATGGTAACTTGCTAAGTATTGTCATGGTAACTTGCTAATTGTTGTCATGGTAACTTGATACTTGTTGTCATGGTAACTTGCTAATTATTGCCATGGTAACTTGCTACTTGTTGTCATGGTAACTTGCTACTTGTTTTCATGGTAACTTGCTACTTGTTGTCATGGTAACTTGCTAATTATTGCCATTGTAACTCGCTAATTGTTGTCATGGTAACTTGCTACTTGTTGTCATGGCAACTTGCTACATGTTGTCATGGTAACTTGCTACTTGTTGTCATGGTAACTTGCTAATTGTTGTCATGGTAACTTGCTACTTGATGTCATGGTAACTTGCTACTTGTTGTCATGGTAACTTACTAATTATTGCCATAGTAACTTGATACTTGTTGTCATGGTAACTTGCTAATTGCTGTCATCGTAACTTGATACTTGTTGTCATGGTAACTTGATACTTGTTGTCATGGTAACTTGCTACTTGTTGTCATGGTAACTTGCTAATTTTTGTCATGGTAACTTGATACTTGTTGTCATGGTAACTTGCTAATTATTGCCATAGTAACTTGATACTTGTTGTCATGGTAACATGCAAATTGCCGTCATGGTAACTTGATACTTGTTGTCATGGTAACTTACTACTTGTTTTCATGGAAACTTGCTACTTGTTGTCAAGGTAACTTGCTAATTGTTGTCAAGGTAACTTGATACTTGTTGTCATGGTAACTTGCTATTTTTGTCATGGTAACTTGCTACTTGTTGTCATGGTAACTTGCTACTTGTTGTCATGGTAATTTGCTAATTGTTGTCATGGTAACATGCTACTTGTTGTCATGGTATCGTGCTAATTATTGCCATGGTAACTTATTTCCTTGGTAACTTGATACTTTTTGTAATGGTAACTTGCTACTTGTTGTCATGGTAACATGCTACTTGTTGTCATGGTAACTTGCTAATTGTTGTCATGGTAACTTGCTACTTGTTGTCATGGTAACTTGCTAATTGTTGTCATGGTAACTTGATACTTGTTGTCATGGTAACTTGCTAATTATTGCCATGGTAAATTGTTTCCTTGGTAACTTGATACTTGTTGTCATGGTAACTTGCTACTTGTTGTCATGGTAACTTGCTACTTGTTGTCATGGTAACTGGCTAATTGTTGTCATGGTAACTTGATAATTGTTGTCATAGTAACTTGATACTTGTTGTCATGGTAACTTGCTAATTGTTGTCATGGTAACTTGCTACTTGTTGTCATGGTAACTTGATACTTGTTGTCATGGTAACTTGACACTTGGCATGGTAACTTGCTAATTGTTGTCATGGTAACTTGATACTTGTTGTCATGGTAACTTTCTTATTATTGCCATGGTAACTTTTTTCCTTGGTAACTTGATATTTGTTGTCATAGTAACTTGCTACTTGTTGTCATGGTAACTTGATACTTGTTGTCATGGTAACTTGCTACTTGTTGTCATGGTAACTTGCTAATCGTTATCATGGTAACTTGCTATTTGTTGTCATGGTAACTTGCTACTTGTTGTCATGGTAACTTGCTACTTGTTGCCATGGCGCCTGCTAATTATTGCCATGGTAACTTGCTACTTGTTGTCATGGTAACTTGTTAATTGTTGTCATGGTAACTTGCTACTTGTTGTCATGGTAACTTGCTAATTGTTGTCATGGTAACTTGATACTTGTTGTCATGGTAACTTGATACTTTTTGTCATGGTAACTTGCTACTTGTTGTCATGTTAACCTGCTACTTGTTGCCATTGTAACTCGCTAATTGTTGTCATGGTAACTTGCTACTTGTTGTCATGGTAACTTGCTACTTGTTGCCATGTTAACTTGCTACTTGTTGCCATTGTAACTTGCTAATTGTTGTCATGGTAACTTGCTACTTGTTGTCATGGTAACTTGCTACTTGTTGTCATGGTAACTTGCTAATTGTTGTCATGGTAACTTGATACTTGTTGTCGTGGTAACTTGCTAATTATTGCCATGGTAACTTGCTACTTGTTGTCACGGTAACTTGCTACTTGTTGTCATGGTAACTTGATACTTGTTGTCATGGTAACTTGCTATTTGTTGTCATGGTAACTTGCTACTTGTTGTCATGGTAACTTGCTAAGTGTTGTCATGGTAACTTGCTAATTGTTGTCATGGTAACTTGATACTTGCTGTCATGGTAACTTGCTAATTATTGCAATGGTAACATGCTACTTGTTGTCAGGGTAACTTGCTACTTGTTGTCATGGTAACTTGCTACTTGTTGTCATGGTAACTTGCTAATTATTGCCATTGTAACTCGCTAATTGTTGTCATGGTAACTTGCTACTTGTTGTCATGGTAACTTGCTACTTGTTGTCATGGTAACTTGCTAATTGTTGTCATGGTAACTTGCTACTTGTTGTCATGGTAACTTGCTACTTGTTGTCATGGTAACTTGCTAATTATTGCCGTAGTAACTTGATACTTGTTGGCATGGTAACTTGCTAATTGTTGTCATGGTAACTTGATACTTGTTGTCATGGTAACTTGATACTTGTTGTCATGGTAACTTGCTACTTGTTGTCATGGTAACTTGCTAATTGTTGTCATGGTAACTTGAAACTTGTTGTCATGGTAACTTGCTACTTGTTGTCATGGTAACTTGCTATATGTTGTCATGGTTACTTGCTACTTTTTGTCATGGTAACATGCTACTTGTTGTCATGCTAACTTGCTTCTTGTTGTCATGGTAACTTGCTACTTGTTGTCATGGTAACTTGCTAATTGTTGTCATGGTATCTTGCTAATTATTGCCATGGTAACTTGTTTCCTTGGTAACTTGATACTTGTTGTCTTGGTAACATGCTACTTGTTGTCATGGTAACTTGCTACTTGTTGTCATGGTAACTTGCTAATTGTTGTCAAGGTAACTTGATACTTGTTGTCATGGTAACTTGCTAATTATTGCCATGGTAACTTGTTTCCTTGGTAACTTGATACTTGTTGTCATGGTAACTTGCTATTTGTTGTCATGGTAACTTGCTAATTGTTGTCATGGTAACTTGCTACTTGTTGTCATGGTAACTTGCTAATTATTTTCATAGTAACTTGATACTTGTTGGCATGGTAACTTGCTAATTGTGGTCATGGTAACTTGATACTTGTTGTCATGGTAACTTGCTACTTGTTGTCATGGTAACTTGCTACTTGTTGTCATGGTAACTTGATACTTGTTGTCATGGTAACTTGCTAATTATTGCCATAGTAACTTGATACTTGTTGTCATGGTAACTTGCTAATTGTTGTCAAGGTAACTTGATACTTGTTGTCATGGTAACTTGCTACTTGTTGTCATGGTAACTTGCTACTTGTTGTCATGGTAACTTGCTTATTGTTGTCATGGTAACTTGATACTTGTTGTCATGGTAATTGATACTTGTTGTCATGGAAACTTGCTACTTGTTGTCATGGTAACTTGCTAATTGTTGTCATGGTAACTTGATACTTGTTGTCATGGTAACTTTCTACTTTTTGTCATGGTAACTTGCTACTTGTTGTCATGGTAACTTGCTACTTGTTGTCATGGCAACTTGCTACTTGTTGTCATGGTAATTTGCTAATTGTTGTCATGGTAACTTGCTACTTGTTGTCATGGTAACTTGCTAAGTGTTGTCATGGTAACTTGCTAATTGTTGTCATGGTAACTTGATACTTGTTGTCATGGTAACTTGCTAATTATTGCCATGGTAACTTGCTACGTGTTGTCATGGTATCTTGCTACTTGTTTTCATGGTAACTTGCTACTTGTTGTCATGGTAACTTGCTAATTATTGCCATTGTAACTCGCTAATTGTTGTCATGGTAACTTGCTACTTGTTGTCATGGCAACTTGCTACATGTTGTCATGGTAACTTGCTACTTGTTGTCATGGTAACTTGCTAATTGTTGTCATGGTAACTTGCTACTTGATGTCATGGTAACTTGCTACTTGTTGTCATGGTAAATTGCTAATTATTGCCATAGTAACTTGATACTTGTTGTCATGGTAACTTGCTAATTGCTGTCATCGTAACTTGATACTTGTAGTCATGGTAACCTGATACTTGTTGTCATGGTAACTTGCTACTTGTTGTCATTGTAACTTGCTACTTGTTGTCATGGTAACTTGCTAATTGTTGTCATGGTAACTTGATACTTGTTGTCATGGTAACTTGCTAATTATTGCCATAGTAACTTGATACTTGTTGTCATGGTAACATGCAAATTGCTGTCATGGTAACTTGATATTGTTGTCATGGTAACTTGATACTTGTTGTCATGGTAACTTACTACTTGTTGTCATGGAAACTTGCTACTTGTTGTCATTGTAACTTGCTAATTGTCGTCAAGGTAACTTGATACTTGTTGTCATGGTAACTTGCCACTTTTTGTCATGGTAACTTGCTACTTGTTGTCATGGTAACTTGCTACTTGTTGTCATGGTAACTTGCTACTTGTTGTCATGGTAATTTGCTAATTGTTGTCATGGTAACATGCTACTTGTTGTCATGGTATCGTGCTAATTATTGCCATGGTAACTTGTTTCCTTGGTAACTTGATACTTGTTGTCATGGTAACTTGCTACTTGTTGTCATGGTAACTTGCTACTTGTTGTCATGGTAACTTGCTAATTGTTGTCATGGTAACTTGCTACTTGTTGTCATGGTAACTTGCTAATTGTTGTCATGGTAACTTGATACTTGTCATGGTAACTTGCTAATTATTGCCATGGTAAATTGTTTCCTTGGTAACTTGATACTTGTTGTCATGGTAACTTGCTACTTGTTGTCATGGTAACTTGCTACTTGTTGTCATGGTAACTTACTACTTGTTGTCATGGAAACTTGCTACTTGTTGTCATGGTAACTTGCTAATTGTCGTCAAGGTAACTTGATACTTGTTTCATGGTAACTATCTACTTGTTGTCATGGAAACTTGCTACTTGTTGTCATGGTAACTTGCTAATTGTCGTCAAGGTAACTTGATACTTGTTGTCATGGTAACTTGCTACTTTTTGTCATGGTAACTTGCTACTTGTTGTCATGGTAACTTGCTACTTTTTGTCATGGTAACTTGCTACTTGTTGTCATGGTAACTTGATACTTGTTGTCATGGTAACTTGCTAATTATTGCCATGGTAAATTGTTTCCTTGGTAACTTGATACTTGTTGTCATGGTAACTTGCTACTTGTTGTCATGGTAACTTGCTAATTGTTGTCATGGTAACTTGATAATTGTTGTCATAGTAACTTGATACTTGTTGTCATGGTAACTTGCTAATTGTTGTCATGGTAACTTGCTACTTGTTGTCATGGTAACTTGATACTTGTTGTCATGGTAACTTGACACTTGTCATGGTTACTTGCTAATTGTTGTCATGGTAACTTGATACTTGTTGTCATGGTAACTTTCTTATTATTGCCATGGTAACTTGTTTCCTTGGTAACTTGATACTTGTTGTCATGGTAACTTGCTACTTGTTGTCATGGTAACTTGATACTTGTTGTCATGGTAACATGCTACTTGTTGTCATGGTAACTTGCTAATCGATATCATGGTAACTTGCTATTTGTTGTCATGGTAACTTGCTACTTGTTGTCATGGTAACTTGCTACTTGTTGCCATGGCGCCTGCTAATTATTGCCATGGTAACTTGCTACTTGTTGTCATGGTAACTTGTTAATTGTTGTCATGGTAACTTGCTACTTGTTGTCATGGTAACTTGCTAATTGTTGTCATGGTAACTTGATACTTGTTGTCATGGTAACTTGATACTTTTTGTCATGGTAACTTGCTACTTGTTGTCATGTTAACTTGCTACTTGTTGCCATTGTAACTCGCTAATTGTTGTCATGGTAACATGCTACTTGTTGTCATGGTAACTTGCTACTTGTTGCCATGTTAACTTGCTACTTGTTGCCATTGTAACTTGCTAATTGTTGTCATGGTAACTTGCTAATTGTTGTCATGGTAACTTGCTAAGTATTGTCATGGTAACTTGCTAATTGTTGTCATGGTAACTTGATACTTGTTGTCATGGTAACTTGCTAATTATTGCCATGGTAACTTGCTACTTGTTGTCATGGTAACTTGCTACTTGTTTTCATGGTAACTTGCTACTTGTTGTCATGGTAACTTGCTAATTATTGCCATTGTAACTCGCTAATTGTTGTCATGGTAACTTGCTACTTGTTGTCATGGCAACTTGCTACATGTTGTCATGGTAACTTGCTACTTGTTGTCATGGTAACTTGCTAATTGTTGTCATGGTAACTTGCTACTTGATGTCATGGTAACTTGCTACTTGTTGTCATGGTAACTTACTAATTATTGCCATAGTAACTTGATACTTGTTGTCATGGTAACTTGCTAATTGCTGTCATCGTAACTTGATACTTGTTGTCATGGTAACTTGATACTTGTTGTCATGGTAACTTGCTACTTGTTGTCATGGTAACTTGCTAATTGTTGTCATGGTAACTTGATACTTGTTGTCATGGTAACTTGCTAATTATTGCCATAGTAACTTGATACTTGTTGTCATGGTAACATGCAAATTGCCGTCATGGTAACTTGATACTTGTTGTCATGGTAACTTACTACTTGTTTTCATGGAAACTTGCTACTTGTTGTCATGGTAACTTGCTAATTGTTGTCAAGGTAACTTGATACTTGTTGTCATGGTAACTTGCTATTTTTGTCATGGTAACTTGCTACTTGTTGTCATGGTAACTTGCTACTTGTTGTCATGGTAATTTGCTAATTGTTGTCATGGTAACATGCTACTTGTTGTCATGGTATCGTGCTAATTATTGCCATGGTAACTTGTTTCCTTGGTAACTTGATACTTTTTGTAATGGTAACTTGCTACTTGTTGTCATGGTAACTTGCTACTTGTTGTCATGGTAACGTGCTAATTGTTGTCATGGTAACTTGCTACTTGTTGTCATGGTAACTTGCTAATTGTTGTCATGGTAACTTGATACTTGTTGTCATGGTAACTTGCTAATTATTGCCATGGTAAATTGTTTCCTTTGTAACTTGTTACTTGTTGTCATGGTAACTTGCTACTTGTTGTCATGGTAACTTGCTACTTGTTGTCATGGTAACTGGCTAATTGTTGTCATGGTAACTTGATAATTGTTGTCATAGTAACTTGATACTTGTTGTCATGGTAACTTGCTAATTGTTGTCATGGTAACTTGCTACTTGTTGTCATGGTAACTTGATACTTGTTGTCATGGTAACTTGACACTTGTCATGGTAACTTGCTAATTGTTGTCATGGTAACTTGATACTTGTTGTCATGGTAACTTTCTTATTATTGCCATGGTAACTTTTTTCCTTGGTAACTTGATATTTGTTGTCATAGTAACTTGCTACTTGTTGTCATGGTAACTTGATACTTGTTGTCATGGTAACTTGCTACTTGTTGTCATGGTAACTTGCTAATCGTTATCATGGTAACTTGCTATTTGTTGTCATGGTAACTTGCTACTTGTTGTCATGGTAACTTGCTACTTGTTGCCATGGCGCCTGCTAATTATTGCCATGGTAACTTGCTACTTGTTGTCATGGTAACTTGTTAATTGTTGTCATGGTAACTTGCTACTTGTTGTCATGGTAACTTGCTAATTGTTGTCATGGTAACTTGATACTTGTTGTCATGGTAACTTGATACTTTTTGTCATGGTAACTTGCTACTTGTTGTCATGTTAACCTGCTACTTGTTGCCATTGTAACTCGCTAATTGTTGTCATGGTAACTTGCTACTTGTTGTCATGGTAACTTGCTACTTGTTGCCTTGTTAACTTGCTACTTGTTGCCATTGTAACTTGCTAATAGTTGTCATGGTAACTTGCTACTTGTTGTCATGGTAACTTGCTACTTGTTGTCATGGTAACTTGCTAATTGTTGTCATGGTAACTTGATACTTGTTGTCATGGTAACTTGCTAATTATTGCCATGGTAACTTGCTACTTGTTGTCACGGTAACTTGCTACTTGTTGTCATGGTAACTTGATACTTGTTGTCATGGTAACTTGCTATTTGTTGTCATGGTAACTTGCTACTTGTTGTCATGGTAACTTGCTAAGTGTTGTCATGGTAACTTGCTAATTGTTGTCATGGTAACTTGATACTTGCTGTCATGGTAACTTGCTAATTATTGCAATGGTAACTTGCTACTTGTTGTCAGGGTAACTTGCTACTTGTTGTCATGGTAACTTGCTACTTGTTGTCATGGTAACTTGCTAATTATTGCCATTGTAACTCGCTAATTGTTGTCATGGTAACTTGCTACTTGTTGTCATGGTAACTTGCTACTTGTTGTCATGGTAACTTGCTAATTGTTGTCATGGTAACTTGCTACTTGTTGTCATGGTAACTTGCTACTTGTTGTCATGGTAACTTGCTATTTATTGCCGTAGTAACTTGATACTTGTTGGCATGGTAACTTGCTAATTGTTGTCATGGTAACTTGATACTTGTTGTCATGGTAACTTGATGCTTGTTGTCATGGTAACTTGCTACTTGTTGTCATGGTAACTTGCTAATTGTTGTCATGGTAACTTGAAACTTGTTGTCATGGTAACTTGCTACTTGTTGTCATGGTAACTTGCTATATGTTGTCATGGTTACTTGCTACTTTTTGTCATGGTAACATGCTACTTGTTGTCATGCTAACTTGCTTCTTGTTGTCATGGTAACTTGCTACTTGTTGTCATGGTAACTTGCTAATTGTTGTCATGGTATCTTGCTAATTATTGCCATGGTAACTTGTTTCCTTGGTAACTTGATACTTGTTGTCTTGGTAACATGCTACTTGTTGTCATGGTAACTTGCTACTTGTTGTCATGGTAACTTGCTAATTGTTGTCAAGGTAACTTGATACTTGTTGTCATGGTAACTTGCTAATTATTGCCATGGTAACTTGTTTCCTTGGTAACTTGATACTTGTTGTCATGGTAACTTGCTACTTGTTGTCATGGTAACTTGCTAATTGTTGTCATGGTAACTTGCTACTTGTTGTCATGGTAACTTGCTAATTATTTTCATAGTAACTTGATACTTGTTGGCATGGTAACTTGCTAATTGTTGTCATGGTAACTTGATACTTGTTGTCATGGTAACTTGCTACTTGTTGTCATGGTAACTTGCTACTTGTTGTCATGGTAACTTGATACTTGTTGTCATGGTAACTTGCTAATTATTGCCATAGTAACTTGATACTTGTTGTCATGGTAACTTGCTAATTGTTGTCATGGTAACTTGATACTTGTTGTCATGGTAACTTGCTACTTGTTGTCATGGTAACTTGCTACTTGTTGTCATGGTAACTTGCTTATTGTTGTCATGGTAACTTGATACTTGTTGTCATGGTAATTGATACTTGTTGTCATGGAAACTTGCTACTTGTTGTCATGGTAACTTGCTAATTGTTGTCATGGTAACTTGATACTTGTTGTCATGGTAACTTTCTACTTTTTGTCATGGTAACTTGCTACTTGTTGTCATGGTAACTTGCTACTTGTTGTCATGGCAACTTGCTACTTGTTGTCATGGTAATTTGCTAATTGTTGTCATGGTAACTTGCTACTTGTTGTCATGGTAACTTGCTAAGTGTTGTCATGGTAACTTGCTAATTGTTGTCATGGTAACTTGATACTTGTTGTCATGGTAACTTGCTAATTATTGCCATGGTAACTTGCTACGTGTTGTCATGGTATCTTGCTACTTGTTTTCATGGTAACTTGCTACTTGTTGTCATGGTAACTTGCTAATTATTGCCATTGTAACTCGCTAATTGTTGTCATGGTAACTTGCTACTTGTTGTCATGGCAACTTGCTACATGTTGTCATGGTAACTTGCTACTTGTTGTCATGGTAACTTGCTAATTGTTGTCATGGTAACTTGCTACTTGAAGTCATGGTAACTTGCTACTTGTTGTCATGGTAACTTGCTAATTATTGCCATAGTAACTTGATACTTGTTGTCATGGTAACTTGCTAATTGCTGTCATCGTAACTTGATACTTGTTGTCATGGTAACCTGATACTTGTTGTCATGGTAACTTGCTACTTGTTGTCATTGTAACTTGCTACTTGTTGTCATGGTAACTTGCTAATTGTTGTCATGGTAACTTGATACTTGTTGTCATGGTAACTTGCTAATTATTGCCATAGTAACTTGATACTTGTTGTCATGGTAACATGCAAATTGCTGTCATGGTAACTTGATATTGTTGTCATGGTAACTTGATACTTGTTGTCATGGTAACTTACTACTTGTTGTCATGGAAACTTGCTACTGTTGTCATTGTAACTTGCTAATTGTCGTCAAGGTAACTTGATACTTGTTGTCATGGTAACTTGCCACTTTTTGTCATGGTAACTTGCTACTTGTTGTCATGGTAACTTGCTACTTGTTGTCATGGTAATTTGCTAATTGTTGTCATGGTAACATGCTACTTGTTGTCATGGTATCGTGCTAATTATTGCCATGGTAACTTGTTTCCTTGGTAACTTGCTACTTGTTGTCATGGTAACTTGCTACTTGTTGTCATGGTAACTTGCTAATTGTTGTCATGGTAACTTGCTACTTGTTGTCATGGTAACTTGCTAATTGTTGTCATGGTAACTTGATACTTGTCATGGTAACTTGCTAATTATTGCCATGGTAAATTGTTTCCTTGGTAACTTGATACTTGTTGTCATGGTAACTTGCTACTTGTTGTCATCGTAACTTGCTACTTGTTGTCATGGTAACTTACTACTTGTTGTCATGGAAACTTGCTACTTGTTGTCATGGTAACTTGCTAATTGTCGTCAAGGTAACTTGATACTTGTTTCATGGTAACTATCTACTTGTTGTCATGGAAACTTGCTACTTGTTGTCATGGTAACTTGCTAATTGTCGTCAAGGTAACTTGATACTTGTTGTCATGGTAACTTGCTACTTTTTGTCATGGTAACTTGCTACTTGTTGTCATGGTAACTTGCTACTTTTTGTCATGGTAACTTGCTACTTGTTGTCATGGTAACTTGATACTTGTTGTCATGGTAACTTGCTAATTATTGCCATGGTAAATTGTTTCCTTGGTAACTTGATACTTGTTGTCATGGTAACTTGCTACTTGTTGTCATGGTAACTTGCTACTTGTTGTCATGGTAACTTGCTATTTGTTGTCATGGTAACTTGATAATTGTTGTCATAGTAACTTGATACTTGTTGTCATGGTAATTGGCTAATTTTTGTCATGGTAACTTGCTACTTGTTGTCATGGTAACTTGATACTTGTTGTCATGGTAACTTGACACTTGTCATGGTAACTTGCTAATTGTTGTCATGGTAACTTGATACTTGTTGTCATGGTAACTTTCTTATTATTGCCATGGTAACTTGTTTCCTTGGTAACTTGATACTTGTTGTCATGGTAACTTGCTACTTGTTGTCATGGTAACTTGATACTTGTTGTCATGGTAACATGCTACTTGTTGTCATGGTAACTTGCTAATCGTTATCATGGTAACTTGCTATTTGTTGTCATGGTAGTTTGCTACTTGTTGTCATGGTAACTTGCTACTTGTTGCCATGGCGCCTGCTAATTATTGCCATGGTAACTTGCTACTTGTTGTCATGGTAACGTGTTAATTGTTGTCATGGTAACTTGCTACTTGTTGTCATGGTAACTTGCTAATTGTTGTCATGGTAACTTGATACTTGTTGTCATGGTAACTTGATACTTTTTGTCATGGTAACTTGCTTCTTGTTGTCATGTTAACTTGCTACTTGTTGCCATTGTAACTCGCTAATTGTTGTCATGGTAACATGCTACTTGTTGTCATGGTAACTTGCTACTTGTTGCCATGTTAACTTGCTACTTGTTGCCATTGTAACTTGCTAATTGTTGTCATGGTAACTTGCTACTTGTTGTCATGGTAACTTGCTAAGTATTGTCATGGTAACTTGCTAATTGTTGTCATGGTAACTTGATACTTGTTGTCATGGTAACTTGCTAATTATTGCCATGGTAACTTGCTACTTGTTGTCATGGTAACTTGCTACTTGTTTTCATGGTAACTTGCTACTTGTTGTCATGGTAACTTGCTAATTATTGCCATTGTAACTCGCTAATTGTTGTCATGGTAACTTGCTACTTGTTGTCATGGCAACTTGCTACATGTTGTCATGGTAACTTGCTACTTGTTGTCATGGTAACTTGCTAATTGTTGTCATGGTAACTTGCTACTTGATGTCATGGTAACTTGCTACTTGATGTCATGGTAACTTGCTACTTGTTGTCATGGTAACTTACTAATTATTGCCATAGTAACTTGATACTTGTTGTCATGGTAACTTGCTAATTGCTGTCATCGTAACTTGATACTTGTTGTCATGGTAACTTGATACTTGTTGTCATGGTAACTTGCTACTTGTTGTCATGGTAACTTGCTAATTGTTGTCATGGTAACTTGATACTTGTTATCATTGTAACTTGCTAATTATTGCCATAGTAACTTGATACTTGTTGTCATGGTAACATGCAAATTGCTGTCATGGTAACTTGATACTTGTTGTCATAGTAACTTGATACTTGTTGTCATGGTAACTTACTACTTGTTTTCATGGAAACTTGCTACTTGTTGTCATGGTAACTTGCTAATTGTTGTCAAGGTAACTTGATACTTGTTGTCATGGTAACTTGCTATTTTTGTCATGGTAACTTGCTACTTGTTGTCATGGTAACTTGCTACTTGTTGTCATGGTAACTTGCTACTTGTTGTCATGGTAATTTGCTAATTGTTGTCATGGTAACATGCTACTTGTTGTCATGGTATCGTGCTAATTATTGCCATGGTAACTTGTTTCCTTGGTAACTTGATACTTTTTGTCATGGTAACTTGCTACTTGTTGTCATGGTAACTTGCTACTTGTTGTCATGGTAACTTGCTAATTGATGTCATGGTAACTTGCTACTTGTTGTCATGGTAACTTGCTAATTGTTGTCATGGTAACTTGATACTTGTTGTCATGGTAACTTGCTAATTATTGCCATGGTAAATTGTTTCCTTGGTAACTTGATACTTGTTGTCATGGTAACTTGCTACTTGTTGTCATGGTAACTTGCTACTTGTTGTCATGGTAATTTGCTAATTGTTGTCATGGTAACTTGATAATTGTTGTCATAGTAACTTGATACTTGTTGTCATGGTAACTTGCTAATTGTTGTCATGGTAACTTGCTACTTGTTGTCATGGTAACTTGATACTTGTTGTCATGGTAACTTGACACTTGTCATGGTAACTTGCTAATTGTTGTCATGGTAACTTGATACTTGTTGTCATGGTAACTTTCTTATTATTGCCATGGTAACTTGTTTCCTTGGTAACTTGATATTTGTTGTCATAGTAACTTGCTACTTGTTGTCATGGTAACTTGATACTTGTTGTCATGGTAACTTGCTACTTGTTGTCATGGTAACTTGCTAATCGTTATCATGGTAACTTGCTATTTGTTGTCATGGTAACTTGCTACTTGTTGTCATGGTAACTTGCTACTTGTTGCCATGGCGCCTGCTAATTATTGCCATGGTAACTTGCTACTTGTTGTCATGGTAACTTGTTAATTGTTGTCATGGTAACTTGCTACTTGTTGTCATGGTAACTTGCTAATTGTTGTCATGGTAACTTGATACTTGTTGTCATGGTAACTTGATACTTTTTGTCATGGTAACTTGGTACTTGTTGTCATGTTAACTTGCTACTTGTTGCCATTGTAACTCGCTAATTGTTGTCATGGTAACTTGCTACTTGTTGTCATGGTAACTTGCTACTTGTTGCCATGTTAACTTGCTACTTGTTGCCATTGTAACTTGCTAATTGTTGTCATGGTAACTTGCTACTTGTTGTCATGGTAACTTGCTACTTGTTGTCATGGTAACTTGCTAATTGTTGTCATGGTAACTTGATACTTGTTGTCATGGTAACTTGCTAATTATTGCCATGGTAACTTGCAACTTGTTGTCACGGTAACTTGCTACTTGTTGTCATGGTAACTTGATACTTGTTGTCATGGTAACTTGCTATTTGTTGTCATGGTAACTTGCTACTTGTTGTCATGGTAACTTGCTAAGTGTTGTCATGGTAACTTGCTAATTGTTGTCATGGTAACTTGATACTTTCTGTCATGGTAACTTGCTAATTATTGCAATGGTAACTTGCTACATGTTGTCAGGGTAACTTGCTACTTGTTGTCATGGTAACTTGCTACTTGTTGTCATGGTAACTTGCTAATTATTGCCATTGTAACTCGCTAATTGTTGTCATGGTAACTTGCTATTTGTTGTCATGGTAACTTGCTACTTGTTGTCATGGTAACTTGCTAATTGTTGTCATGGTAACTTGCTACTTGTTGTCATGGTAACTTGCTACTTGTTGTCTTGGTAACTTGCTAATTATTGCCATAGTAACTTGATACTTGTTGGCATGGTAACTTGCTAATTGTTGTCATGGTAACTTGATACTTGTTGTCATGGTAACTTGATACTTGTTGTCATGGTAACTTGCTACTTGTTGTCATGGTAACTTGCTAATTGTTGTCATGGTAACTTGAAACTTGTTGTCATGGTAACTTGCTAATTATTGCCATAGTAACATGATACTTGTTGTCATGGTATCTTGCAAATTGTTGTCATGGTAACTTGATACTTGTTGTCATGGTAACTTGATACTTGTTGTCATGGTAACTTGCTACTTGTTGTCATGGTAACTTGCTACTTGTTGTCATGGTAACTTGCTAATTGTTGTCATGGTAACTTGATATATGTTGTCATGGTTACTTGCTACTTTTTGTCATGGTAACATGCTACTTGTTGTCATGCTAACTTGCTTCTTGTTGTCATGGTAACTTGCTACTTGTTGTCATGGTAACTTGCTAATTGTTGTCATGGTATCTTGCTAATTATTGCCATGGTAACTTGTTTCCTTGGTAACTTGATACTTGTAGTCTTGGTAACATGCTACTTGTTGTCATGGTAACTTGCTACTTGTTGTCATGGTAACTTGCTAATTGTTGTCAAGGTAACTTGATACTTGTTGTCATGGTAACTTGCTAATTATTGCCATGGTAACTTGTTTCCTTGGTAACTTGATACTTGTTGTCATGGTAACTTGCTACTTGTTGTCATGGTAACTTGCTAATTGTTGTCATGGTAACTTGCTACTTGTTGTCATGGTAACTTGCTAATTATTTTCATAGTAACTTGATACTTGTTGGCATGGTAACTTGCTAATTGTTGTCATGGTAACTTGATACTTGTTGTCATGGTAACTTGCTACTTGTTGTCATGGTAACTTGCTACTTGTTGTCATGGTAACTTGATACTTGTTGTCATGGTAACTTGCTAATTATTGCCATAGTAACTTGATACTTGTTGTCATGGTAACTTTCTAATTGTTGTCATGGTAACTTGATACTTGTTGTCATGGTAACTTGCTACTTGTTGTCATGGTAACTTGCTAATTGTTGTCATGGTAACTTGCTTATTGTTGTCATGGTAACTTGATACTTGTTGTCATGGTAACTTGATACTTGTTGTCATGGAAACTTGCTACTTGTTGTCATGGTAACATGCTAATTGTTGTCATTGTAACTTGATACTTGTTGTCATGGTAACTTTCTACTTTTTGTCATGGTAACTTGCTACTTGTTGTCATGGTAACTTGCTACTTGTTGTCATGGTAATTTGCTAATTGTTGTCATGGTAACTTGATATTGTTGTCATGGTAACTTGCTAATTATTGCCATGGTAACTTGCTACGTTTTGTCATGGTAACTTGCTACTTGTTTTCATGGTAACTTGCTACTTGTTGTCATGGTAACTTGCTAATTATTGCCATTATAACTCGCTAATTGTTGTCATGGTAACTTGCTACTTGTTGTCATGGCAACTTGCTACATGTTGTCATGGTAACTTGCTACTTGTTGTCATGGTAACTTGCTAATTGTTGTCATGGTAACTTGCTACTTGATGTCATGGTAACTTGCTACTTGTTGTCATGGTAACTTGCTAATTATTGCCATATTAACTTGATACTTGTTGTCATGGTAACTTGCTAATTTCTGTCATCGTAACTTGATACTTGTTGTCATGGTAACCTGATACTTGTTGTCATGGTAACTTGCTACTTGTTGTCATGGTAACTTGCTACTTGTTGTCATGGTAACTTGCTAATTGTTGTCATGGTAACTTGATACTTGTTGTCATGGTAACTTGCTAATTATTGCCATAGTAACTTGATACTTGTTGTCATGGTAACATGCAAATTGCTGTCATGGTAACTTGATACTTGTTGTCATGGTAACTTGATACTTGTTGTCATGGTAACTTACTACTTGTTGTCATGGAAACTTGCTACTTGTTGTCATGGTAACTTGCTAATTGTCGTCAAGGTTACTTGATACTTGTTGTCATGGTAACTTGCTACTTGTTGTCATGGTAACTTGCTACTTGTTGTCATGGTAATTTGCTAATTGTTGTCATGGTAACATGCTACTTGTTGTCATGGTATCGTGCTAATTATTGCCATGGTAACTTGTTTCCTTGGTAACTTGATACTTGTTGTCATGGTAACTTGCTACTTGTTGTCATGGTAACTTGCTACTTGTTGTCATGGTAACTTGCTAATTGTTGTCATGGTAACTTGCTACTTGTTGTCATGGTAACTTGCTAATTGTTGTCATGGTAACTTGATACTTGTTGTCATGGTAACTTGCTAATTATTGCCATGGTAAATTGTTTCCTTGGTAACTTGATACTTGTTGTCATGGTAACTTGCTACTTGTTGTCATGGTAACTTGCTACTTGTTGTCATGGTAACTTGCTAATTGTTGTCATGGTAACTTGATAATTGTTGTCATAGTAACTTGATACTTGTTGTCATGGTAACTTGCTAATTGTTGTCATGGTAACTTGCTACTTGTTGTCATGGTAACTTGATACTTGTTGTCATGGTAACTTGACACTTGTCATGGTAACTTGCTAATTGTTGTCATGGTAACTTGATACTTGTTGTCATGGTAACTTTCTTATTATTGCCATGGTAACTTGTTTCCTTGGTAACTTGATACTTGTTGTCATGGTAACTTGCTACTTGTTGTCATGGTAACTTGATACTTGTTGTCATGGTAACATGCTACTTGTTGTCATGGTAACTTGCTAATCGTTATCATGGTAACTTGCTATTTGTTGTCATGGTAACTTGCTACTTGTTGTCATGGTAACTTGCTACTTGTTGCCATGGCGCCTGCTAATTATTGCCATGGTAACTTGCTACTTGTTGTCATGGTAACTTGCTAATTTTTGTCATGGTAACTTGATACTTGTTGTCATGGTAACTTGATACTTTTTGTCATGGTAACTTGCTACTTGTTGTCATGTTAACTTGCTACTTGTTGTCATGGTAACATGCTACTTGTTGTCATGGTAACTTGCTACTTGTTGCCATGTTAACTTGCTACTTGTTGCCATTGTAACTTGCTAATTGTTGTCATGGTAACTTGCTACTTGTTGTCATGGTAACTTGCTAAGCGTTGTCATGGTAACTTGCTAATTGTTGTCATGGTAACTTGATACTTGTTGTCATGGTAACTTGCTAATTATTGCCATGGTAACTTGCTACTTGTTGTCACGGTAACTTGCTACTTGTTGTCATGGTAACTTGATACTTGTTGTCATGGTAACTTGCTATTTGTTGTCATGGTAACTTGATACTTGCTGTCATGGTAACTTGCTAATTATTGCAATGGTAACTTTCTACTTGTTGTCAGGGTAACTTGCTACTTGTTGTCATGGTAACTTGCTACTTGTTGTCATGGTAACTTGCTAATTATTGCCATTGTAACTCGCTTATTGTTGTCACGGTAACTTGCTACTTGTTGTCATGGTAACTTGCTACTTGTTGTCATGGTAACTTGCTACTTGTTGTCATGGTAACTTGCTACTTGTTGTCATGGTAACTTGCTAATTATTGCCATAGTAACTTGATACTTGTGGCATGGTAACTTGCTAATTGTTGTCATGGTAACTTGATACTTGTTGTCATGGTAACTTGCTACTTGTTGTCATGGTAACTTGCTAATTGTTGTCATGGTAACTTGAAACTTGTTGTCATGGTAACTTGCTAATTATTGCCATAGTAACTTGATACTTGTTGTCATGGTAACTTGCAAATTGTTGTCATGGTAACTTGATACTTGTTGTCATGGTAACTTGATACTTGTTGTCATGGTAACTTGCTACTTGTTGTCATGGTAACTTGCTACTTGTTGTCATGGTAACTTGCTAATTGTTGTCATGGTAACTTGATATATGTTGTCATGGTTACTTGCTACTGTTTGTCATAGTAACTTGCTACTTTTTGTCATGGTAACTTGCTTCTTGTTGTCATGGTAACTTGCTACTTGTTGTCATGGTAACTTGCTAATTGTTGTCATGGTAACTTGCTACTTGTTGTCATGGTAACTTGCTACTTGTTGTCATGGTAACTTGCTAATTATTGCCATAGTAACTTGATACTTATTGGCATGGTAACTTGCTAATTGTTGTCATGGTAACTTGATACTTGTTGTCATGGTAACTTGATACTTGTTGTCATGGTAACTTGCTACTTGTTGTCATGGTAACTTGCTAATTGTTGTCATGGTAACTTGAAACTTGTTGTCATGGTAACTTGCTAATAATTGCCATAGTAACTTGATACTTGTTGTCATGGTAACTTGCAAATTGTTGTCATGGTAACTTGATACTTGTTGTCATGGTAACTTGATACTTGTTGTCATGGTAACTTGCTACTTGTTGTCATGGTAACTTGCTACTTGTTGTCATGGTAACTTGCTAATTGTTGTCATGGTAACTTGATATATGTTGTCATGGTTACTTGCTACTTATTGTCATGGTAACATGCTACTTGTTGTCATGCTAACTTGCTAATTGTTGTCATGGTAACTTGCTACTTGTTGTCATGGTATCTTGCTAATTATTGCCATGGTAACTTGTTTCCTTGGTAACTTGATACTTGTTGTCTTGGTAACATGCTACTTGTTGTCATGGTAACTTGCTACTTGTTGTCATGGTAACTTGCTAATTGTTGTCAAGGTAACTTGATACTTGTTGTCATGGTTACTTGCTAATTGTTGTCATGGTAACTTGATACTTGTTGTCATGGTAACTTGCTAATTATTGCCATGGTAACTTGTTTCCTTGGTAACTTGATACTTGTTGTCATGGTAACTTGCTACTAGTTGTCATGGTAACTTGCTAATTGTTGTCATGGTAACTTGCTACTTGTTGTCATGGTAACTTGCTAATTATTTCCATAGTAACCTGATACTTGTTGGCATGGTAACTTGCTAATTGTTGTCATGGTAACTTGATACTTGTTGTCATGGTAACTTGCTACTTGTTGTCATGGGAACTTGATACTTGTTGTCATGGTAACTTGCTAATTATTGCCATAGTAACTTGATACTTGTTGTCATGGTATCTTGCAAATTGTTGTCATGGTAACTTGATACTTGTTGTCATGGTAACTTGATACTTGTTGTCATGGTAACTTGCTACTTGTTGTCATGGTAACTTGCTACTTGTTGTCATGGTAACTTGCTAATTGCTGTCATGGTAACTTGATATATGTTGTCATGGTTACTTGCTACTTTTTGTCATGGTAACATGCTACTTGTTGTCATGCTAACTTGCTTCTTGTTGTCATGGTAACTTGCTAGTTGTTGTCATGGTAACTTGCTAATTGTTGTCATGGTATCTTGCTAATTATTGCCATGGTAACTTGTTTCCTTGGTAACTTGATACTTGTAGTCTTGGTAACATGCTACTTGTTGTCATGGTAACTTGCTACTTGTTGTCATGGTAACTTGCTAATTGTTGTCAAGGTAACATGATACTTGTTGTCATGGTAACTTGCTAATTATTGCCATGGTAACTTGTTTCCTTGGTAACTTGATACTTGTTGTCATGGTAACTTGCTACTTGTTGTCATGGTAACTTGCTAATTGTTGTCATGGTAACTTGCTACTTGTTGTCATGGTAACTTGCTAATTATTTTCATAGTAACTTGATACTTGTTGGCTTGGTAACTTGCTACTTGTTGTCATGGTAACTTGCTACTTGTTGTCATGGTAACTTGATACTTGTTGTCATGGTAACTTGCTAATTATTGCCATAGTAACTTGATACTTGTTGTCATGGTAACTTGCTAATTGTTGTCATGGTAACTTGATACTTGTTGTCATGGTAACTTGCTACTTGTTGTCATGGTAACTTGCTACTTGTTGTCATGGTAACTTGCTTATTGTTGTCATGGTAACTTGATACTTGTTGTCATGGTAACTTGATACTTGTTGTCATGGAAACTTGCTACTTGTTGTCATGGTAACATGCTAATTGTTGTCATGGTAACTTGATACTTGTTGTCATGGTAACTTTCTACTTTTTGTCATGGTAACTTGCTACTTGTTGTCATGGTAACTTGCTACTTGTTGTCATGGTAATTTGCTAATTGTTGTCATGGTAACTTGCTACTTGTTGTCATGGTAACTTGCTAAGTGTTGTCATGGTAACTTGCTAATTGTTGTCATGGTAACTTGATATTGTTGTCATGGTAACTTGCTAATTATTGCCATGGTAACTTGCTACGTGTTGTCATGGTAACTTGCTACTTGTTTTCATGGTAACTTGCTACTTGTTGTCATGGTAACTTGCAAATTATTGCCATTGTAACTCGCTAATTGATGTCATGGTAACTTGCTACTTGTTGTCATGGCAACTTGCTACATGTTGTCATGGTAACTTGCTACTTGTTGTCATGGTAACTTGCTAATTGTTGTCATGGTAACTTGCTACTTGATGTCATGGTAACTTGCTACTTGTTGTCATGGTAACTTGCTAATTATTGCCATAGTAACTTGATACTTGTTGTCATGGTAACTTGCTAATTGCTGTCATCGTAACTTGATACTTGTTGTCATGGTAACCTGATACTTGTTGTCATGGTAACTTGCTACTTGTTGTCATGGTAACTTGCTACTTGTTGTCATGGTAACTTGCTAATTGTTGTCATGGTAACTTGATACTTGTTGTCATGGTAACTTGCTAATTATTGCCATAGTAACTTGATACTTGTTGTCATGGTAACATGCAAATTGCTGTCATGGTAACTTGATACTTGTTGTCATGGTAACTTGATACTTGTTGTCATGGTAACTTACTACTTGTTGTCATGGAAACTTGCTACTTGTTGTCATGGTAACTTGCTAATTGTCGTCAAGGTAACTTGATACTTGTTGTCATGGTAACTTGCTACTTGTTGTCATGGTAACTTGCTACTTGTTGTCATGGTAATTTGCTAATTGTTGTCATGGTAACATGCTACTTGTTGTCATGGTATCGTGCTAATTATTGCCATGGTAACTTGTTTCCTTGGTAACTTGATACTTGTTGTCATGGTAACTTGCTACTTGTTGTCATGGTAACTTGCTACTTGTTGTCATGGTAACTTGCTAATTGTTGTCATGGTAACTTGCTACTTGTTGTCATGGTAACTTGCTAATTGTTGTCATGGTAACTTGATACTTGTTGTCATGGTAACTTGCTAATTATTGCCATGGTAAATTGTTTCCTTGGTAACTTGATACTTGTTGTCATGGTAACTTGCTACTTGTTGTCATGGTAACTTGCTACTTGTTGTCATGGTAACTTGCTAATTGTTGTCATGGTAACTTGATAATTGTTGTCATAGTAACTTGATACTTGTTGTCATGGTAACTTGCTAATTGTTGTCATGGTAACTTGCTACTTGTTGTCATGGTAACTTGATACTTGTTGTCATGGTAACTTGACACTTGTCATGGTAACTTGCTAATTGTTGTCATGGTAACTTGATACTTGTTGTCATGGTAACTTTCTTATTATTGCCATGGTAACTTGTTTCCTTGGTAACTTGATACTTGTTGTCATGGTAACTTGCTACTTGTTGTCATGGTAACTTGATACTTGTTGTCATGGTAACATGCTACTTGTTGTCATGGTAACTTGCTAATCGTTATCATGGTAACTTGCTATTTGTTGTCATGGTAACTTGCTACTTGTTGTCATGGTAACTTGCTACTTGTTGCCATGGCGCCTGCTAATTATTGCCATGGTAACTTGCTATTTGTTGTCATGGTAACTTGTTAATTGTTGTCATGGTAACTTGCTACTTGTTGTCATGGTAACTTGCTAATTTTTGTCATGGTAACTTGATACTTGTTGTCATGGTAACTTGATATTTTTGTCATGGTAACTTGCTACTTGTTGTCATGTTAAATTGCTACTTGTTGTCATGGTAACATGCTACTTGTTGTCATGGTAACTTGCCACTTGTTGCCATGTTAACTTGCTACTTGTTGCCATTGTAACTTGCTAATTGTTGTCATGGTAACTTTCTACTTGTTGTCATGGTAACTTGCTAAGCGTTGTCATGGTAACTTGCTAATTGTTGTCATGGTAACTTGATACTTGTTGTCATGGTAACTTGCTAATTATTGCCATGGTAACTTGCTACTTGTTGTCACGGTAACTTGCTACTTGTTGTCATGGTAACTTGATACTTGTTGTCATGGTAACTTGATACTTGCTGTCATGGTAACTTGCTAATTATTGCAATGGTAACTTTCTACTTGTTGTCAGGGTAACTTGCTACTTGTTGTCATGGTAACTTGCTACTTGTTGTCATGGTAACTTGCTAATTATTGCCATTGTAACTCGCTTATTGTTGTCACGGTAACTTGCTACTTGTTGTCATGGTAACTTGCTACTTGTTGTCATGGTAACTTGCTACTTGTTGTCATGGTAACTTGCTAGTTGTTGTCATGGTAACTTGCTACTTGTTGTCATGGTAACTTGCTAATTATTGCCATAGTAACTTGATACTTGTGGCATGGTAACTTGCTAATTGTTGTCATGGTAACTTGATACTTGTTGTCATGGTAACTTGCTACTTGTTGTCATGGTAACTTGCTAATTGTTGTTTTGGTAACTTGAAACTTGTTGTCATGGTAACTTGCTAATTATTGCCATAGTAACTTGATACTTGTTGTCATGGTAACTTGCAAATTGTTGTCATGGTAACGTGATACTTGTTGTCATGGTAACTTGATACTTGTTGTCATGGTAACTTGCTACTTGTTGTCATGGTAACTTGCTACTTGTTGTCATGGTAACTTGCTAATTGTTGTCATGGTAACTTGATATATGTTGTCATGGTTACTTGCTACTTTTTGTCATAGTAACTTGCTACTTTTTGTCATGGTAACTTGCTTCTTGTTGTCATGGTAACTTGCTACTTGTTGTCATGGTAACTTGCTAATTGTTGTCATGGTAACTTGCTACTTGTTGTCATGGTAACTTGCTACTTGTTGTCATGGTATCTTGCTAATTATTGCCATAGTAACTTGATACTTGTTGGCATGGTAACTTGCTAATTGTTGTCATGGTAACTTGATACTTGTTGTCATGGTAACTTGATACTTGTTGTCATGGTAACTTGCTACTTGTTGTCATGGTAACTTGCTAATTGTTGTCATGGTAACTTGAAACTTGTTGTCATGGTAACTTGCTAATAATTGCCATAGTAACTTGATACTTGTTGTCATGGTAACTTGAAAATTGTTGTCATGGTAACTTGATACTTGTTGTCATGGTAACTTGATACTTGTTGTCATGGTAACTTGCTACTTGTTGTCATGGTAACGTGCTACTTGTTGTCATGGTAACTTGCTAATTGTTGTCATGGTAACTTGATATATGTTGTCATGGTTACTTGCTACTTATTGTCATGGTAACATGCTACTTGTTGTCATGCTAACTTGCTTCTTGTTGTCATGGTAACTTGCTACTTGTTGTCATGGTAACTTGCTAATTGTTGTCATGGTAACTTGCTACTTCTTGTCATGGTATCTTGCTAATTATTGCCATGGTAACTTGTTTCCTTGGTAACTTGATACTTGTTGTCTTCGTAACATGCTACTTGTTGTCATGGTAACTTGCTACTTGTTGTCATGGTAACTTGCTAATTGTTGTCAAGGTAACTTGATACTTGTTGTCATGGTTACTTGCTAATTGTTGTCATGGTAACTTGATACTTGTTGTCATGGTAACTTGCTAATTATTGCCATGGTAACTTGTTTCCTTGGTAACTCGATACTTGTTGTCATGGTAACTTGCTACTAGTTGTCATGGTAACTTGCTAATTGTTGTCATGGTAACTTGCTACTTGTTGTCATGGTAACTTGCTAATTATTTCCATAGTAACTTGATACTTGTTGGCATGGTAACTTGCTAATTGTTGTCATGGTAACTTGATACTTGTTGTCATGGTAACTTGCTACTTGTTGTCATGGTAACTTGCTACTTGTTGTCATGGTAACTTGATACTTGTTGTCATGGTAACTTGCTAATTATTGCCATAGTAACTTGATACTTGTTGTCATGGTAACTTGCTAATTGTCGTCATGGTAACTTGATACTTGTTGTCATGGTAACTTGCTACTTGTTGTCATGGTAACTTGCTACTTGTTGTCATGGTAACTTGCTTATTGTTGTCATGGTAACTTGATACTTGTTGTCATGGTAACTTGATACTTGTTGTCATGGAAACTTGCTACTTGTTGTCATGGTAACTTGCTAATTGTTGTCATGGTAACTTGATACTTGTTGTCATGGTAACTTTCTACTTTTTGTCATGGTAACTTGCTACTTGTTGTCATGGTAACTTGCTACTTGTTGTCATGGTAACTTGCTACTTGTTGTCATGGTAATTTGCTAATTGTTGTCATGGTAACTTGCTACTTGTTGTCATGGTAACTTGCTAAGTGTTGTCATGGTAACTTGCTACTTGTTGTCATGGTAACCCTATACTTGTTGACATGGTAACTTGCTAATTATTGCCATGGTAACTTGCTACGTGTTGTCATGGTAACTTGCTACTTGTTTTCATGGTAACTTGCTACTTGTTGTCATGGTAACTTGCTAATTATTGCCAGTGTAACTCGCTAATTGTTGTCATGGTAACTTGCTACTTGTTGTCATGGCAACTTGCTACATGTTGTCATGGTAACTTGCTACTTGTTGTCATGGTAACTTGCTAATTGTTGTCATGGTAACTTGCTACTTGATGTCATGGTAACTTGCTACTTGTTGTCATGGTAACTTGCTAATTATTGCCATAGTAACTTGATACTTGTTGTCATGGTAACTTGCTAATTGCTGTCATCGTAACTTGATACTTGTTGTCATGGTAACCTGATACTTGTTGTCATGGTAACTTGCTACTTGTTGTCATGGTAACTTGCTACTTGTTGTCATGGTAACATGCTAATTGTTGTCATGGTAACTTGATACTTGTTGTCATGGTAACTTGCTAATTATTGCCATAGTAACTTGATACTTGTTGTCATGGTAACATGCAAATTGCTGTCATGGTAACTTGATACTTGTTGTCATGGTAACTTGATACTTGTTGTCATGGTAACTTACTACTTGTTGTCATGGAAACTTGCTACTTGTTGTCATGGTAACTTGCTAATTGTCGTCAAGGTAACTTGATACTTGTTGTCATGGTAACTTGCTACTTTTTGTCATGGTAACTTGCTACTTGTTGTCATGGTAACTTGCTACTTGTTGTCATGGTAACTTGCTACTTGTTGTCATGGTAATTTGCTAATTGTTGTCATGGTAACATGCTACTTGTTGTTATGGTATCGTGCTAATTATTGCCATGGTAACTTGTTTCCTTGGTAACTTGATACTTGTTGTCATGGTAACTTGCTACTTGTTGTCATGGTAACTTGCTACTTGTTGTCATGGTAACTTGCTAATTGTTGTCATGGTAACTTGCTACTTGTTGTCATGGTAACTTGCTAATTGTTGTCATGGTAACTTGATACTTGTTGTCATGGTAACTTGCTAATTATTGCCATGGTAAATTGTTTCCTTGGTAACTTGATACTTGTTGTCATGGTAACTTGCTACTTGTTGTCATGGTAACTTGCTACTTGTTGTCATGGTAACTTGATAATTGTTGTCATAGTAACTTGATACTTGTTGTCATGGTAACTTGCTAATTGTTGTCATGGTAACTTGCTACTTGTTGTCATGGTAACTTGATACTTGTTGTCATGGTAACTTGACACTTGTCATGGTAACTTGCTAATTGTTGTCATGGTAACTTGATACTTGTTGTCATGGTAACTTTCTTATTATTGCCATGGTAACTTGTTTCCTTGGTAACTTGATACTTGTTGTCATGGTAACTTGCTACTTGTCGTCATGGTAACTTGATACTTGTTGTCATGGTAACATGCTACTTGTTGTCATGGTAACTTGCTAATCGTTATCATGGTAACTTGCTATTTGTTGTCATGGTAACTTGCTACTTGTTGTCATGGTAACTTGCTACTTGTTGCCATGGCGCCTGCTAATTATTGCCATGGTAACTTGCTACTTGTTGTCATGGTAACTTGTTAATTGTTGTCATGGTAACTTGCTAATTGTAGTCATGGTAACTTGCTAATTGTTGTCATGGTAACTTGATACTTGTTGTCATGGTAACTTGATACTTTTTGTCATGGTAACTTGCTACTTGTTGTCATGTTAACTTGCTACTTGTTGCCATTGTAACTCGCTAATTGTTGTCATGGTAACATGCTACTTGTTGTCATGGTAACTTGCTACTTGTTGCCATGTTAACTTGCTACTTGTTGCCATTGTAACTTGCTAATTGTTGTCATGGTAACTTGATACTTGTTGTCATGGTAACTTGCTAAGCGTTGTCATGGTAACTTGCTAATTGTTGTCATGGTAACTTGATACTTGTTGTCATGGTAACTTGCTAATTATTGCCATGGTAACTTGCTACTTGTCGTCACGGTAACTTGCTACTTGTTGTCATGGTAACTTGATACTTGTTGTCATGGTAACTTGCTATTTGTTGTCATGGTAACTTGCTACTTGTTGTCATGGTAACTTGCTAAGTGTTGTCATGGTAACTTGCTAATTGTTGTCATGGTAACTTGATACTTGCTGTCATGGTAACTTGCTAATTATTGCAATGGTAACTTGCTAATTGTTGTCAGGGTAACTTGCTACTTGTTGTCATGGTAACTTGCTACTTGTTGTCATGGTAACTTGCTAATTATTGCCATTGTAACTCGCTAATTGTTGTCACGGTAACATGCTACTTGTTGTCATGGTAACTTGCTACTTGTTGTCATGGTAACTTGCTACTTGTTGTCATGGTAACTTGCTAGTTGTTGTCATGGTAACTTGCTACTTGTTGTCATGGTAACTTGCTACTTGTTGTCATGGTAACTTGCTAATTGTTGTCATGGTAACTTGATATATGTTGTCATGGTTACTTGCTACTTTTTGTCATAGTAACTTGCTACTTTTTGTCATGGTAACTTGCTTCTTGTTGTCATGGTAACTTGCTACTTGTTGTCATGGTAACTTGCTAATTGTTGTCATGGTAACTTGCTACTTGTTGTCATGGTAACTTGCTACTTGTTGTCATGGTAACTTGCTAATTATTGCCATAGTAACTTGATACTTGTTGGCATGGTAACTTGCTAATTGTTGTCATGGTAACTTGATACTTGTTGTCATGGTAACTTGATACATGTTGTCATGGTAACTTGCTACTTGTTGTCATGGTAACTTGCTAATTGTTGTCATGGTAACTTGAAACTTGTTGTCATGGTAACTTGCTAGTTATTGCCATAGTAACTTGATACTTGTTGTCATGGTAACTTGCAAATTGTTGTCATGGTAACTTGATACTTGTTGTCATGGTAACTTGCTACTTGTTGTCATGGTAACTTGCTACTTGTTGTCATGGTAACTTGCTAATTGTTGTCATGGTAACTTGATATATGTTGTCATGGTTACTTGCTACTTATTGTCATGGTAACATGCTACTTGTTGTCATGCTAACTTGCTTCTTGTTGTCATGGTAACTTGCTACTTGTTGTCATGGTAACTTGCTAATTGTTGTCATGGTAACTTGCTACTTGTTGTCATGGTATCTTGCTAATTATTGCCATGGTAACTTGTTTCCTTGGTAACTTGATACTTGTTGTCTTCGTAACATGCTACTTGTTGTCATGGTAACTTGCTACTTGTTGTCATGGTAACTTGCTAATTGTTGTCAAGGTAACTTGATACTTGTTGTCATGGTTACTTGCTAATTGTTGTCATGGTAACTTGATACTTGTTGTCATGGTAACTTGCTAATTATTGCCATGGTAACTTGTTTCCTTGGTAACTCGATACTTGTTGTCATGGTAACTTGCTACTAGTTGTCATGGTAACTTGCTAATTGTTGTCATGGTAACTTGCTACTTGTTGTCATGGTAACTTGCTAATTATTTCCATAGTAACTTGATACTTGTTGGCATGGTAACTTGCTAATTGTTGTCATGGTAACTTGATACTTGTTGTCATGGTAACTTGCTACTTGTTGTCATGGTAACTTGCTACTTGTTGTCATGGTAACTTGATACTTGTTGTCATGGTAACTTGCTAATTATTGCCATAGTAACTTGATACTTGTTGTCATGGTAACTTGCTAATTGTCGTCATGGTAACTTGATACTTGTTGTCATGGTAACTTGCTACTTGTTGTCATGGTAACTTGCTACTTGTTGTCATGGTAACTTGCTTATTGTTGTCATGGTAACTTGATACTTGTTGTCATGGTAACTTGATACTTGTTGTCATGGAAACTTGCTACTTGTTGTCATGGTAACTTGCTAATTGTTGTCATGGTAACTTGATACTTGTTGTCATGGTAACTTTCTACTTTTTGTCATGGTAACTTGCTACTTGTTGTCATGGTAACTTGCTACTTGTTGTCATGGTAACTTTCTACTTGTTGTCATGGTAA
The DNA here is from genome assembly GCA_946902985.2 of Meconema thalassinum. Classification (NCBI taxonomy): domain Eukaryota; kingdom Metazoa; phylum Arthropoda; class Insecta; order Orthoptera; family Tettigoniidae; genus Meconema; species Meconema thalassinum. Next base: position 236,554,583 of record OX336397.1, on the reverse strand, counting down.
TTTGCTAATTGTTGTCATGGTAACTTGCTACTTGTTGTCATGGTAACTTGCTAAGTGTTGTCATGGTATCTTGCTACTTGTTGTCATGGTAACCCTATACTTGTTGACATGGTAACTTGCTAATTATTGCCATGGTAACTTGCTACGTGTTGTCATGGTAACTTGCTACTTGTTTTCATGGTAACTTGCTACTTGTTGTCATGGTAACTTGCTAATTATTGCCAGTGTAACTCGCTAATTGTTGTCATGGTAACTTGCTACTTGTTGTCATGGCAACTTGCTACATGTTGTCATGGTAACTTGCTACTTGTTGTCATGGTAACTTGCTAATTGTTGTCATGGTAACTTGCTACTTGATGTCATGGTAACTTGCTACTTGTTGTCATGGTAACTTGCTAATTATTGCCATAGTAACTTGATACTTGTTGTCATGGTAACTTGCTAATTGCTGTCATCGTAACTTGATACTTGTTGTCATGGTAACCTGATACTTGTTGTCATGGTAACTTGCTACTTGTTGTCATGGTAACTTGCTACTTGTTGTCATGGTAACATGCTAATTGTTGTCATGGTAACTTGATACTTGTTGTCATGGTAACTTGCTAATTATTGCCATAGTAACTTGATACTTGTTGTCATGGTAACATGCAAATTGCTGTCATGGTAACTTGATACTTGTTGTCATGGTAACTTGATACTTGTTGTCATGGTAACTTACTACTTGTTGTCATGGAAACTTGCTACTTGTTGTCATGGTAACTTGCTAATTGTCGTCAAGGTAACTTGATACTTGTTGTCATGGTAACTTGCTACTTTTTGTCATGGTAACTTGCTACTTGTTGTCATGGTAACTTGCTACTTGTTGTCATGGTAACTTGCTACTTGTTGTCATGGTAATTTGCTAATTGTTGTCATGGTAACATGCTACTTGTTGTCATGGTATCGTGCTAATTATTGCCATGGTAACTTGTTTCCTTGGTAACTTGATACATGTTGTCATGGTAACTTGCTACTTGTTGTCATGGTAACTTGCTACTTGTTGTCATGGTAACTTGCTAATTGTTGTCATGGTAACTTGCTACTTGTTGTCATGGTAACTTGCTAATTGTTGTCATGGTAACTTGATACTTGTTGTCATGGTAACTTGCTAATTATTGCCATGGTAAATTGTTTCCTTGGTAACTTGATACTTGTTGTCATGGTAACTTGCTACTTGTTGTCATGGTAACTTGCTACTTGTTGTCATGGTAACTTGATAATTGTTGTCATAGTAACTTGATACTTGTTGTCATGGTAACTTGCTAATTGTTGTCATGGTAACTTGCTACTTGTTGTCATGGTAACTTGATTCTTGTTGTCATGGTAACTTGACACTTGTCATGGTAACTTGCTAATTGTTGTCATGGTAACTTGATACTTGTTGTCATGGTAACTTTCTTATTATTGCCATGGTAACTTGTTTCCTTGGTAACTTGATACTTGTTGTCATGGTAACTTGCTACTTGTTGTCATGGTAACTTGATACTTGTTGTCATGGTAACATGCTACTTGTTGTCATGGTAACTTGCTAATCGTTATCATGGTAACTTGCTATTTGTTGTCATGGTAACTTGCTACTTGTTGTCATGGTAACTTGCTACTTGTTGCCATGGCGCCTGCTAATTATTGCCATGGTAACTTGCTACTTGTTGTCATGGTAACTTGTTAATTGTTGTCATGGTAACTTGCTAATTGTAGTCATGGTAACTTGCTAATTGTTGTCATGGTAACTTGATACTTGTTGTCATGGTAACTTGATACTTTTTGTCATGGTAACTTGCTACTTGTTGTCATGTTAACTTGCTACTTGTTGCCATTGTAACTCGCTAATTGTTGTCATGGTAACATGCTACTTGTTGTCATGGTAACTTGCTACTTGTTGCCATGTTAACTTGCTACTTGTTGCCATTGTAACTTGCTAATTGTTGTCATGGTAACTTGATACTTGTTGTCATGGTAACTTGCTAAGCGTTGTCATGGTAACTTGCTAATTGTTGTCATGGTAACTTGATACTTGTTGTCATGGTAACTTGCTAATTATTGCCATGGTAACTTGCTACTTGTTGTCACGGTAACTTGCTACTTGTTGTCATGGTAACTTGATACTTGTTGTCATGGTAACTTGCTATTTGTTGTCATGGTAACTTGCTACTTGTTGTCATGGTAACTTGCTAAGTGTTGTCATGGTAACTTGCTAATTGTTGTCATGGTAACTTGATACTTGCTGTCATGGTAACTTGCTAATTATTGCAATGGTAACTTGCTAATTGTTGTCAGGGTAACTTGCTACTTGTTGTCATGGTAACTTGCTACTTGTTGTCATGGTAACTTGCTAATTATTGCCATTGTAACTCGCTAATTGTTGTCACGGTAACATGCTACTTGTTGTCATGGTAACTTGCTACTTGTTGTCATGGTAACTTGCTACTTGTTGTCATGGTAACTTGCTAGTTGTTGTCATGGTAACTTGCTACTTGTTGTCATGGTAACTTGCTACTTGTTGTCATGGTAACTTGCTAATTGTTGTCATGGTAACTTGATATATGTTGTCATGGTTACTTGCAACTTTTTGTCATAGTAACTTGCTACTTTTTGTCATGGTAACTTGCTTCTTGTTGTCATGGTAACTTGCTACTTGTTGTCATGGTAACTTGCTAATTGTTGTCATGGTAACTTGCTACTTGTTGTCATGGTAACTTGCTACTTGTTGTCATGGTAACTTGCTAATTATTGCCATAGTAACTTGATACTTGTTGGCATGGTAACTTGCTAATTGTTGTCATGGTAACTTGATACTTGTTGTCATGGTAACTTGATACATGTTGTCATGGTAACTTGCTACTTGTTGTCATGGTAACTTGCTAATTGTTGTCATGGTAACTTGAAACTTGTTGTCATGGTAACTTGCTAATTATTGCCATAGTAACTTGATACTTGTTGTCATGGTAACTTGCAAATTGTTGTCATGGTAACTTGATACTTGTTGTCATGGTAACTTGCTACTTGTTGTCATGGTAACTTGCTACTTGTTGTCATGGTAACTTGCTAATTGTTGTCATGGTAACTTGATATATGTTGTCATGGTTACTTGCTACTTATTGTCATGGTAACATGCTACTTGTTGTCATGCTAACTTGCTTCTTGTTGTCATGGTAACTTGCTACTTGTTGTCATGGTAACTTGCTAATTGTTGTCATGGTAACTTGCTACTTGTTGTCATGGTATCTTGCTAATTATTGCCATGGTAACTTGTTTCCTTGGTAACTTGATACTTGTTGTCTTGGTAACATGCTACTTGTTGTCATGGTAACTTGCTACTTGTTGTCATGGTAACTTGCTAAATGTTGTCAAGGTAACTTGATACTTGTTGTCATGGTTACTTGCTAATTGTTGTCATGGTAACTTGATACTTGTTGTCATGGTAACTTGCTAATTATTGCCATGGTTACTTGTTTCCTTGGTAACTTGATACTTGTTGTCATGGTAACTTGCTACTAGTTGTCATGGTAACTTGCTAATTGTTGTCATGGTAACTTGCTACTTGTTGTCATGGTAACTTGCTAATTATTTCCATAGTAACTTGATACTTGTTGGCATGGTAACTTGCTAATTGTTGTCATGGTAACTTGATACTTGTTGTCATGGTAACTTGCTACTTGTTGTCATGGTAACTTGCTACTTGTTGTCATGGTAACTTGATACTTGTTGTCATGGTAACTTGCTAATTATTGCCATAGTAACTTGATACTTGTTGTCATGGTAACTTGCTAATTGTCGTCATGGTAACGTGATACTTGTTGTCATGGTAACTTGCTACTTGTTGTCATGGTAACTTGCTACTTGTTGTCATGGTAACTTGCTTATTGTTGTCATGGTAACTTGATACTTGTTGTCATGGTAACTTGATACTTGTTGTCATGGAAACTTGCTACTTGTTGTCATGGTAACTTGCTAATTGTTGTCATGGTAACTTGATACTTGTTGTCATGGTAACTTTCTACTTTTTGTCATGGTAACTTGCTACTTGTTGTCATGGTAACTTGCTACTTGTTGTCATGGTAACTTGCTACTTGTTGTCATGGTAATTTGCTAATTGTTGTCATGGTAACTTGCTACTTGTTGTCATGGTAACATGCTACTTGTTGTCATGGTAACTTGCTAATCGTTATCATGGTAACTTGCTACTTGTTGTCATGGTAACTTGCTACTAGTTGTCATGGTAACATGCTAATTGTTGTCATGGTAACTTGATACTTGTTGTCATGGTATCGTGCTAATTATTGCCATGGTAACTTGTTTCCTTGGTAACTTGATACTTGTTGTCATGGTAACTTGCTACTTGTTGTCATGGTAACTTGCTAATTGTTGTCATGGTAACTTGCTACTTGTTGTCATGGTAACTTGCTAATTGTTGTCATGGTATCTTGATACTTGTTGTCATGGTAACTTGCTAATTATTGCCATGGTAAATTTTTTCCTTGGTAACTTGATACTTGTTGTCATGGTAACTTGCTACTTGTTGTCATGGTAACTTGCTACTTGTTGTCATGGTAACTTGATAATTGTTGTCATAGTAACTTGATACTTGTTGTCATGGTAACTTGCTAATTGTTGTCATGGTAACTTGCTACTTGTTGTCATGGTAACTTGATACTTGTTGTCATGGTAACTTGACACTTGTCATGGTAACTTGCTAATTGTTGTCATGGTAACTTGATACTTGTTGTCATGGTAACTTTCTTATTATTGCCATGGTAACTTGTTTCCTTGGTAACTTGATACTTGTTGTCATGGTAACTTGCTACTTGTTGTCATGGTAACTTGATACTTGTTGTCATGGTAACATGCTACTTGTTGTCATGGTAACTTGCTAATCGTTATCATGGTAACTTGCTATTTGTTGTCATGGTAACTTGCTACTTGTTGTCATGGTAACTTGCTACTTGTTGCCATGGTGCCTGCTAATTATTGCCATGGTAACTTGCTACTTGTTGTCATGGTAACTTGTTAATTGTTGTCATGGTAACTTGCTACTTGTTGTCATGGTAACTTGCTAATTGTTGTCATGGTAACTTGATACTTGTTGTCATGGTAACTTGATACTTTTGGTCATGGTAACTTGCTACTTGTTGTCATGTTAACTTGCTACTTGTTGCCATTTTAACTCGCTAATTGTTGTCATGGTAACATGCTACTAGTTGTCATGGTAACTTGCTACTTGTTGCCATGTTAACTTGCTACTTGTTGCCATTGTAACTTGCTAATTGTTGTCATGGTAACTTGCTACTTGTTGTCATGGTAACTTGCTAAGCGTTGTCATGGTAACTTGCTAATTGTTGTCATGGTAACTTGATACGTGTTGTCATGGTAACTTGCTAATTATTGCCATGGTAACTTGCTACTTGTTGTCACGGTAACTTGATACTTTTAGTCATGGTAACTTGCTACTTGTTGTCATGTTAACTTGCTACTTGTTGCCATTTTAACTCGCTAATTGTTGTCATGGTAACATGCTACTTGTTGTCATGGTAACTAGATACTTGTTGTCATGGTAACTTGCTATTTGTTGTCATGGTAACTTGCTACTTGTTGTCATGGTAACTTGCTAAGTGTTGTCATGGTAACTTGCTAATTGTTGTCATGGTAACTTGATACTTGCTGTCATGGTAACTTGCTAATTATTGCAATGATAACTTGCTAATTGTTGTCACGGTAACTTGCTACTTGTTGTCATGGTAACTGGCTACTTGTTGTCACGGTAACTTGCTAATTATTGCCATTGTAACTCGCTAATTGTTGTCACGGTAACATGCTACTTGTTGTCATGGTAACTTGCTACTTGTTGTCATGGTAACTTGCTACTTGTTGTCATGGTAACTTGCTAGTTGTTGTCATGGTAACTTGCTACTTGATGTCATGGTAACTTGCTTGTTGTCTTGGTAACTTGCTACTTGTTGTCATGGTAACTTGCTAATTATTGCCATAGTAACTTGATACTTGTGGCATGGTAACTTGCTAATTGTTGTCATGGTAACTTGATACTTGTTGTCATGGTAACTTGATACTTGTTGTCATGGTAACTTGCTACTTGTTGTCATGGTAACTTGCTACTTTTTGTCATGGTAACTTGCTTCTTGTTGTCATGGTAACTTGCTACTTGTTGTCATGGTAACTTGCTAATTGTTGTCATGGTAACTTGCTACTTGTTGTCATGGTATCTTGCTAATTATTGCCATGGTAACTTGTTTCCTTGGTAACTTGACACTTGTTGTCTTGGTAACATGCTACTTGTTGTCATGGTAACTTGCTACTTGTTGTCATGGTAACTTGCTAATTGTTGTCAAGGTAACTTGATACTTGTTGTCATGGTAACTTGATACTTGTTGTCATGGTAACTTGCTACTTGTTGCCATTGTAACTCGCTAATTGTTGTCATGGTAACATGCTACTTGTTGTCATGGTAACTTGCTACTTGTTGCCATGTTAACTTGCTACTTGTTGCCATTGTAACTTGCTAATTGTTGTCATGGTAACTTGATACTTGTTGTCATGGTAACTTGCTAAGCGTTGTCATGGTAACTTGCTAATTGTTGTCATGGTAACTTGATACTTGTTGTCATGGTAACTTGCTAATTATTGCCATGGTAACTTGCTACTTGTTGTCACGGTAACTTGCTACTTGTTGTCATGGTAACTTGATACTTGTTGTCATGGTAACTTGCTATTTGTTGTCATGGTAACTTGCTACTTGTTGTCATGGTAACTTGCTAAGTGTTGTCATGGTAACTTGCTAATTGTTGTCATGGTAACTTGATACTTGCTGTCATGGTAACTTGCTAATTATTGCAATGGTAACTTGCTAATTGTTGTCAGGGTAACTTGCTACTTGTTGTCATGGTAACTTGCTACTTGTTGTCATGGTAACTTGCTAATTATTGCCATTGTTACTCGCTAATTGTTGTCACGGTAACATGCTACTTGTTGTCATGGTAACTTGCTACTTGTTGTCATGGTAACTTGCTACTTGTTGTCATGGTAACTTGCTAGTTGATGTCATGGTAACTTGCTACTTGTTGTCATGGTAACTTGCTACTTGTTGTCATGGAAACTTGCTAATTGTTGTCATGGTAACTTGATATATGTTGTCATGGTTACTTGCTACTTTTTGTCATAGTAACTTGCTACTTTTTGTCATGGTAACTTGCTTCTTGTTGTCATGGTAACTTGCTACTTGTTGTCATGGTAACTTGCTAATTGTTGTCATGGTAACTTGCTACTTGTTGTCATGGTAACTTGCTACTTGTTGTCATGGTAACTTGCTAACTATTGCCATAGTAACTTGATACTTGTTGGCATGGTAACTTGCTAATTGTTGTCATGGTAACTTGATACTTGTTGTCATGGTAACTTGATACATGTTGTCATGGTAACTTGCTACTTGTTGTCATGGTAACTTGCTAATTGTTGTCATGGTAACTTGAAACTTGTTGTCATGGTAACTTGCTAATTATTGCCATAGTAACTTGATACTTGTTGTCATGGTAACTTGCAAATTGTTGTCATGGTAACTTGATACTTGTTGTCATGGTAACTTGCTACTTGTTGTCATGGTAACTTGCTACTTGTTGTCATGATAACTTGCTAATTGTTGTCATGGTAACTTGATATATGTTGTCATGGTTACTTGCTACTTATTGTCATGGTAACATGCTACTTGTTGTCATGCTAACTTGCTTCTTGTTGTCATGGTAACTTGCTACTTGTTGTCATGGTAACTTGCTAATTGTTGTCATGGTAAATTGCTACTTGTTGTCATGGTATCTTGCTAATTATTGCCATGGTAACTTGTTTCCTTGGTAACTTGATACTTGTTGTCTTGGTAACATGCTACTTGTTGTCATGGTAACTTGCTACTTGTTGTCATGGTAACTTGCTAAATGTTGTCAAGGTAACTTGATACTTGTTGTCATGGTTACTTGCTAATTGTTGTCATGGTAACTTGATACTTGTTGTCATGGTAACTTGCTAATTATTGCCATGGTAACTTGTTTCCTTGGTAACTTGATACTTGTTGTCATGGTAACTTGCTACTAGTTGTCATGGTAACTTGCTAATTGTTGTCATGGTAACTTGCTAATTATTTCCATAGTAACTTGATACTTGTTGGCATGGTAACTTGCTAATTGTTGTCATGGTAACTTGATACTTGTTGTCATGGTAACTTGCTACTTGTTGTCATGGTAACTTGATACTTGTTGTCATGGTAACTTGATACTTGTTGTCATGGTAACTTGCTAATTATTGCCATAGTAACTTGATACTTGTTGTCATGGTAACTTGCTAATTGTCGTCATGGTAACGTGATACTTGTTGTCATGGTAACTTGCTACTTGTTGTCATGGTAACTTGCTACTTGTTGTCATGGTAACTTGCTTATTGTTGTCATGGTAACTTGATACTTGTTGTCATGGTAACTTGATACTTGTTGTCATGGAAACTTGCTACTTGTTGTCATGGTAACTTGCTAATTGTTGTCATGGTAACTTGATACTTGTTGTCATGGTAACTTTCTACTTTTTGTCATGGTAACTTGCTACTTGTTGTCATGGTAACTTGCTACTTGTTGTCATGGTAACTTGCTACTTGTTGTCATGGTAATTTGCTAATTGTTGTCATGGTAACTTGCTACTTGTTGTCATGGTAACATGCTACTTGTTGTCATGGTAACTTGCTAATCGTTATCATGGTAACTTGCTACTTGTTGTCATGGTAACTTGCTACTATTTGTCATGGTAACATGCTAATTGTTGTCATGGTAACTTGATACTTGTTGTCATGGTATCGTGCTAATTATTGCCATGGTAACTTGTTTCCTTGGTAACTTGATACTTGTTGTCATGGTAACTTGCTACTTGTTGTCATGGTAACTTGCTAATTGTTGTCATGGTAACTTGCTACTTGTTGTCATGGTAACTTGCTAATTGTTGTCATGGTAACTTGATACTTGTTGTCATGGTAACTTGCTAATTATTGCCATGGTAAATTTTTTCCTTGGTAACTTGATACTTGTTGTCATGGTAACTTGCTACTTGTTGTCATGGTAACTTGCTACTTGTTGTCATGGTAACTTGATAATTGTTGTCATAGTAACTTGATACTTGTTGTCATGGTAACTTGCTAATTGTTGTCATGGTAACTTGATACTTGTTGTCATGGTAACTTGATACTTGTTGTCATGGTAACTTGACACTTGTCATGGTAACTTGCTAATTGTTGTCATGGTAACTTGATACTTGTTGTCATGGTAACTTTCTTATTATTGCCATGGTAACTTGTTTCCTTGGTAACTTGATACTTGTTGTCATGGTAACTTGCTACTTGTTGTCATGGTAACTTGATACTTGTTGTCATGGTAACATGCTACTTGTTGTCATGGTAACTTGCTCATCGTTATCATGGTAACTTGCTATTTGTTGTCATGGTAACTTGCTACTTGTTGTCATGGTAACTTGCTACTTGTTGCCATGGTGCCTGCTAATTATTGCCATGGTAACTTGCTACTTGTTGTCATGGTAACTTGTTAATTGTTGTCATGATAACTTGCTACTTGTTGTCATGGTAACTTGCTAATTGTTGTCATGGTAACTTGATACTTGTTGTCATGGTAACTTGATACTTTTTGTCATGGTAACTTGCTACTTGTTGTCATGTTAACTTGCTACTTGTTGCCATTTTAACTCGCTAATTGTTGTCATGGTAACATGCTACTTGTTGTCATGGTAACTTGCTACTTGTTGCCATGTTAACTTGCTACTTGTTGCCATTGTAACTTGCTAATTGTTGTCATGGTAACTTGCTACTTGTTGTCATGGTAACTTGCTAAGCGTTGTCATGGTAACTTGCTAATTGTTGTCATGGTAACTTGATACGTGTTGTCATGGTAACTTGCTAATTATTGCCATGGTAACTTGCTACTTGTTGTCACGGTAACTTGATACTTTTTGTCATGGTAACTTGCTACTTGTTGTCATGTTAACTTGCTACTTGTTGCCATTTTAACTCGCTAATTGTTGTCATGGTAACATGCTACTTGTTGTCATGGTAACTAGATACTTGTTGTCATGGTAACTTGCTATTTGTTGTCATGGTAACTTGCTACTTGTTGTCATGGTAACTTGCTAAGTGTTGTCATGGTAACTTGCTAATTGTTGTCATGGTAACTTGATACTTGCTGTCATGGTAACTTGCTAATTATTGCAATGGTAATTTGCTAATTGTTGTCACGGTAACTTGCTACTTGTTGTCATGGTAACTGGCTACTTGTTGTCATGGTAACTTGCTAATTATTGCCATTGTAACTCGCTAATTGTTGTCACGGTAACATGCTACTTGTTGTCATGGTAACTTGCTACTTGTTGTCATGGTAACTTGCTACTTGTTGTCATGGTAACTTGCTAGTTGTTGTCATGGTAACTTGCTACTTGTTGTCATGGTAACTTGCTTGTTGCCTTGGTAACTTGCTACTTGTTGTCATGGTAACTTGCTAATTATTGCCATAGTAACTTGATACTTGTGGCATGGTAACTTGCTAATTGTTGTCATGGTAACTTGATACTTGTTGTCATGGTAACTTGATACTTGTTGTCATGGTAACTTGCTACTTGTTGTCATGGTAACTTGCTACTTTTTGTCATGGTAACTTGCTTCTTGTTGTCATGGTAACTTGCTACTTGTTGTCATGGTAACTTGCTAATTGTTGTCATGGTAACTTGCTACTTGTTGTCATGGTATCTTGCTAATTATTGCCATGGTAACTTGTTTCCTTGGTAACTTGACACTTGTTGTCTTGGTAACATGCTACTTGTTGTCATGGTAACTTGCTACTTGTTGTCATGGTAACTTGCTAATTGTTGTCAAGGTAACTTGATACTTGTTGTCATGGTAACTTGATACTTGTTGTCATGGTAACTTGCTACTTGTTGCCATTGTAACTCGCTAATTGTTGTCATGGTAACATGCTACTTGTTGTCATGGTAACTTGCTACTTGTTGCCATGTTAACTTGCTACTTGTTGCCATTGTAACTTGCTAATTGTTGTCATGGTAACTTGATACCTGTTGTCATGGTAACTTGCTAAGCGTTGTCATGGTAACTTGCTAATTGTTGTCATGGTAACTTGATACTTGTTGTCATGGTAACTTGCTAATTATTGCCATGGTAACTTGCTACTTGTTGTCACGGTAACTTGCTACTTGTTGTCATGGTAACTTGATACTTGTTGTCATGGTAACTTGCTATTTGTTGTCATGGTAACTTGCTACTTGTTGTCATGGTAACTTGCTAAGTGTTGTCATGGTAACTTGCTAATTGTTGTCATGGTAACTTGATACTTGCTGTCATGGTAACTTGCTAATTATTGCAATGGTAACTTGCTAATTGTTGTCAGGGTAACTTGCTACTTGTTGTCATGGTAACTTGCTACTTGTTGTCATGGTAACTTGCTAATTATTGCCATTGTAACTCGCTAATTGTTGTCACGGTAACATGCTACTTGTTGTCATGGTAACTTGCTACTTGTTGTCATGGTAACTTGCTACTTGTTGTCATGGTAACTTGCTAGTTGTTGTCATGGTAACTTGCTACTTGTTGTCATGGTAACTTGCTACTTGTTGTCATGGTAACTTGCTAATTGTTGTCATGGTAACTTGATATATGTTGTCATGGTTACTTGCTACTTTTTGTCATAGTAACTTGCTACTTTTTGTCATGGTAACTTGCTTCTTGTTGTCATGGTAACTTGCTACTTGTTGTCATGGTAACTTGCTAATTGTTGCCATGGTAACTTGCTACTTGTTGTCATGGTAACTTGCTACTTGTTGTCATGGTAACTTGCTAATTATTGCCATAGTAACTTGATACTTGTTGGCATGGTAACTTGGTAATTGTTGTCATGGTAACTTGATACTTGTTGTCATGGTAACTTGATACATGTTGTCATGGTAACTTGCTACTTGTTGTCATGGTAACTTGCTAATTGTTGTCATGGTAACTTGAAACTTGTTGTCATGGTAACTTGCTAATTATTGCCATAGTAACTTGATACTTGTTGTCATGGTAACTTGCAAATTGTTGTCATGGTAACTTGATACTTGTTGTCATGGTAACTTGCTACTTGTTGTCATGGTAACTTGCTACTTGTTGTCATGGTAACTTGCTAATTGTTGTCATGGTAACTTGATATATGTTGTCATGGTTACTTGCTACTTATTGTCATGGTAACATGCTACTTGTTGTCATGCTAACTTGCTTCTTGTTGTCATGGTAACTTGCTACTTGTTGTCATGGTAACTTGCTAATTGTTGTCATGGTAACTTGCTACTTGTTGTCATGGTATCTTGCTAATTATTGCCATGGTAACTTGTTTCCTTGGTAACTTGATACTTGTTGTCTTGGTAACATGCTACTTTTTGTCATGGTAACTTGCTACTTGTTGTCATGGTAACTTGCTAAATGTTGTCAAGGTAACTTGATACTTGTTGTCATGGTTACTTGCTAATTGTTGTCATGGTAACTTGATACTTGTTGTCATGGTAACTTGCTAATTATTGCCATGGTAACTTGTTTCCTTGGTAACTTGATACTTGTTGTCATGGTAACTTGCTACTAGTTGTCATGGTAACTTGCTAATTGTTGTCATGGTAACTTGCTACTTGTTGTCATGGTAACTTGCTAATTATTTCCATAGTAACTTGATACTTGTTGGCATGGTAACTTGCTAATTGTTGTCATGGTAACTTGATACTTGTTGTCATGGTAACTTGCTACTTGTTGTCATGGTAACTTGCTACTTGTTGTCATGGTAACTTGATACTTGTTGTCATGGTAACTTGCTAATTATTGCCATAGTAACTTGATACTTGTTGTCATGGTAACTTGCTAATTGTCGTCATGGTAACGTGATACTTGTTGTCATGGTAACTTGCTACTTGTTGTCATGGTAACTTGCTACTTGTTGTCATGGTAACTTGCTTATTGTTGTCATGGTAACTTGATACTTGTTGTCATGGTAACTTGATACTTGTTGTCATGGAAACTTGCTACTTGTTGTCATGGTAACTTGCTAATTGTTGTCATGGTAACTTGATACTTGTTGTCATGGTAACTTTCTACTTTTTGTCATGGTAACTTGCTAATTATTGCCATGGTAAATTTTTTCCTTGGTAACTTGATACTTGTTGTCATGGTAACTTGCTACTTGTTGTCATGGTAACTTGCTACTTGTTGTCATGGTAACTTGATAATTGTTGTCATAGTAACTTGATACTTGTTGTCATGGTAACTTGCTAATTGTTGTCATGGTAACTTGATACTTGTTGTCATGGTAACTTGATACTTGTTGTCATGGTAACTTGACACTTGTCATGGTAACTTGCTAATTGTTGTCATGGTAACTTGATACTTGTTGTCATGGTAACTTTCTTATTATTGCCATGGTAACTTGTTTCCTTGGTAACTTGATACTTGTTGTCATGGTAACTTGCTACTTGTTGTCATGGTAACTTGATACTTGTTGTCATGGTAACATGCTACTTGTTGTCATGGTAACTTGCTCATCGTTATCATGGTAACTTGCTATTTGTTGTCATGGTAACTTGCTACTTGTTGTCATGGTAACTTGCTACTTGTTGCCATGGTGCCTGCTAATTATTGCCATGGTAACTTGCTACTTGTTGTCATGGTAACTTGTTAATTGTTGTCATGATAACTTGCTACTTGTTGTCATGGTAACTTGCTAATTGTTGTCATGGTAACTTGATACTTGTTGTCATGGTAACTTGATACTTTTTGTCATGGTAACTTGCTACTTGTTGTCATGTTAACTTGCTACTTGTTGCCATTTTAACTCGCTAATTGTTGTCATGGTAACATGCTACTTGTTGTCATGGTAACTTGCTACTTGTTGCCATGTTAACTTGCTACTTGTTGCCATTGTAACTTGCTAATTGTTGTCATGGTAACTTGCTACTTGTTGTCATGGTAACTTGCTAAGCGTTGTCATGGTAACTTGCTAATTGTTGTCATGGTAACTTGATACGTGTTGTCATGGTAACTTGCTTATTATTGCCATGGTAACTTGCTACTTGTTGTCACGGTAACTTGATACTTTTTGTCATGGTAACTTGCTACTTGTTGTCATGTTAACTTGCTACTTGTTGCCATTTTAACTCGCTAATTGTTGTCATGGTAACATGCTACTTGTTGTCATGGTAACTAGATACTTGTTGTCATGGTAACTTGCTATTTGTTGTCATGGTAACTTGCTACTTGTTGTCATGGTAACTTGCTAAGTGTTGTCATGGTAACTTGCTAATTGTTGTCATGGTAACTTGATACTTGCTGTCATGGTAACTTGCTAATTATTGCAATGGTAACTTGCTAATTGTTGTCACGGTAACTTGCTACTTGTTGTCATGGTAACTGGCTACTTGTTGTCATGGTAACTTGCTAATTATTGCCATTGTAACTCGCTAATTGTTGTCACGGTAACATGCTACTTGTTGTCATGGTAACTTGCTACTTGTTGTCATGGTAACTTGCTACTTGTTGTCATGGTAACTTGCTAGTTGTTGTCATGGTAACTTGCTACTTGTTGTCATGGTAACTTGCTTGTTGCCTTGGTAACTTGCTACTTGTTGTCATGGTAACTTGCTAATTATTGCCATAGTAACTTGATACTTGTGGCATGGTAACTTGCTAATTGTTGTCATGGTAACTTGATACTTGTTGTCATGGTAACTTGATACTTGTTGTCATGGTAACTTGCTACTTGTTGTCATGGTAACTTGCTACTTTTTGTCATGGTAACTTGCTTCTTGTTGTCATGGTAACTTGCTACTTGTTGTCATGGTAACTTGCTAATTGTTGTCATGGTAACTTGCTACTTGTTGTCATGGTATCTTGCTAATTATTGCCATGGTAACTTGTTTCCTTGGTAACTTGACACTTGTTGTCTTGGTAACATGCTACTTGTTGTCATGGTAACTTGCTACTTGTTGTCATGGTAACTTGCTAATTGTTGTCAAGGTAACTTGATACTTGTTGTCATGGTAACTTGATACTTGTTGTCATGGTAACTTGCTACTTGTTGCCATTGTAACTCGCTAATTGTTGTCATGGTAACATGCTACTTGTTGTCATGGTAACTTGCTACTTGTTGCCATGTTAACTTGCTACTTGTTGCCATTGTAACTTGCTAATTGTTGTCATGGTAACTTGATACCTGTTGTCATGGTAACTTGCTAAGCGTTGTCATGGTAACTTGCTAATTGTTGTCATGGTAACTTGATACTTGTTGTCATGGTAACTTGCTAATTATTGCCATGGTAACTTGCTACTTGTTGTCACGGTAACTTGCTACTTGTTGTCATGGTAACTTGATACTTGTTGTCATGGTAACTTGCTATTTGTTGTCATGGTAACTTGCTACTTGTTGTCATGGTAACTTGCTAAGTGTTGTCATGGTAACTTGCTAATTGTTGTCATGGTAACTTGATACTTGCTGTCATGGTAACTTGCTAATTATTGCAATGGTAACTTGCTAATTGTTGTCAGGGTAACTTGCTACTTGTTGTCATGGTAACTTGCTACTTGTTGTCATGGTAACTTGCTAATTATTGCCATTGTAACTCGCTAATTGTTGTCACGGTAACATGCTACTTGTTGTCATGGTAACTTGCTACTTGTTGTCATGGTAACTTGCTACTTGTTGTCATGGTAACTTGCTAGTTGTTGTCATGGTAACTTGCTACTTGTTGTCATGGTAACTTGCTACTTGTTGTCATGGTAACTTGCTAATTGTTGTCATGGTAACTTGATATATGTTGTCATGGTTACTTGCTACTTTTTGTCATAGTAACTTGCTGCTTTTTGTCATGGTAACTTGCTTCTTGTTGTCATGGTAACTTGCTACTTGTTGTCATGGTAACTTGCTAATTGTTGCCATGGTAACTTGCTACTTGTTGTCATGGTAACTTGCTACTTGTTGTCATGGTAACTTGCTAATTATTGCCATAGTAACTTGATACTTGTTGGCATGGTAACTTGGTAATTGTTGTCATGGTAACTTGATACTTGTTGTCATGGTAACTTGATACATGTTGTCATGGTAACTTGCTACTTGTTGTCATGGTAACTTGCTAATTGTTGTCATGGTAACTTGAAACTTGTTGTCATGGTAACTTGCTAATTATTGCCATAGTAACTTGATACTTGTTGTCATGGTAACTTGCAAATTGTTGTCATGGTAACTTGATACTTGTTGTCATGGTAACTTGCTACTTGTTGTCATGGTAACTTGCTACTTGTTGTCATGGTAACTTGCTAATTGTTGTCATGGTAACTTGATATATGTTGTCATGGTTACTTGCTACTTATTGTCATGGTAACATGCTACTTGTTGTCATGCTAACTTGCTTCTTGTTGTCATGGTAACTTGCTACTTGTTGTCATGGTAACTTGCTAATTGTTGTCATGGTAACTTGCTACTTGTTGTCATGGTATCTTGCTAATTATTGCCATGGTAACTTGTTTCCTTGGTAACTTGATACTTGTTGTCTTGGTAACATGCTACTTGTTGTCATGGTAACTTGCTACTTGTTGTCATGGTAACTTGCTAAATGTTGTCAAGGTAACTTGATACTTGTTGTCATGGTTACTTGCTAATTGTTGTCATGGTAACTTGATACTTGTTGTCATGGTAACTTGCTAATTATTGCCATGGTAACTTGTTTCCTTGGTAACTTGATACTTGTTGTCATGGTAACTTGCTACTAGTTGTCATGGTAACTTGCTAATTGTTGTCATGGTAACTTGCTACTTGTTGTCATGGTAACTTGCTAATTATTTCCATAGTAACTTGATACTTGTTGGCATGGTAACTTGCTAATTGTTGTCATGGTAACTTGATACTTGTTGTCATGGTAACTTGCTACTTGTTGTCATGGTAACTTGCTACTTGTTGTCATGGTAACTTGATACTTGTTGTCATGGTAACTTGCTAATTATTGCCATAGTAACTTGATACTTGTTGTCATGGTAACTTGCTAATTGTCGTCATGGTAACGTGATACTTGTTGTCATGGTAACTTGCTACTTGTTGTCATGGTAACTTGCTACTTGTTGTCATGGTAACTTGCTTATTGTTGTCATGGTAACTTGATACTTGTTGTCATGGTAACTTGATACTTGTTGTCATGGAAACTTGCTACTTGTTGTCATGGTAACTTGCTAATTGTTGTCATGGTAACTTGATACTTGTTGTCATGGTAACTTTCTACTTTTTGTCATGGTAACTTGCTACTTGTTGTCATGGTAACTTGCTACTTGTTGTCATGGTAACTTGCTACTTGTTGTCATGGTAATTTGCTAATTGTTGTCATGGTAACTTGCTACTTGTTGTCATGGTAACATGCTACTTGTTGTCATGGTAACTTGCTAATCGTTATCATGGTAACTTGCTACTTGTTGTCATGGTAACTTGCTACTAGTTGTCATGGTAACATGCTAATTGTTGTCATGGTAACTTGATACTTGTTGTCATGGTATCGTGCTAATTATTGCCATGGTAACTTGTTTCCTTGGTAACTTGATACTTGTTGTCATGGTAACTTGCTACTTGTTGTCATGGTAACTTGCTAATTGTTGTCATGGTAACTTGCTACTTGTTGTCATGGTAACTTGCTAATTGTTGTCATGGTAACTTGATACTTGTTGTCATGGTAACTTGCTAATTATTGCCATGGTAAATTTTTTCCTTGGTAACTTGATACTTGTTGTCATGGTAACTTGCTACTTGTTGTCATGGTAACTTGCTACTTGTTGTCATGGTAACTTGATAATTGTTGTCATAGTAACTTGATACTTGTTGTCATGGTAACTTGCTAATTGTTGTCATGGTAACTTGCTACTTGTTGTCATGGTAACTTGATACTTGTTGTCATGGTAACTTGACACTTGTCATGGTAACTTGCTAATTGTTGTCATGGTAACTTGATACTTGTTGTCATGGTAACTTTCTTATTATTGCCATGGTAACTTGTTTCCTTGGTAACTTGATACTTGTTGTCATGGTAACTTGCTACTTGTTGTCATGGTAACTTGATACTTGTTGTCATGGTAACATGCTACTTGTTGTCATGGTAACTTGCTAATCGTTATCATGGTAACTTGCTATTTGTTGTCATGGTAACTTGCTACTTGTTGTCATGGTAAATTGCTACTTGTTGCCATGGTGCCTGCTAATTATTGCCATGGTAACTTGCTACTTGTTGTCATGGTAACTTGTCAATTGTTGTCATGGTAACTTGCTACTTGTTGTCATGGTAACTTGCTAATTGTTGTCATGGTAACTTGATACTTGTTGTCATGGTAACTTGATACTTTTTGTCATGGTAACTTGCTACTTGTTGTCATGTTAACTTGCTACTTGTTGCCATTTTAACTCGCTAATTGTTGTCATGGTAACATGCTACTTGTTGTCATGGTAACTTGCTACTTGTTGCCATGTTAACTTGCTACTTGTTGCCATTGTAACTTGCTAATTGTTGTCATGGTAACTTGCTACTTGTTGTCATGGTAACTTGCTAAGCGTTGTCATGGTAACTTGCTAATTGTTGTCATGGTAACTTGATACGTGTTGTCATGGTAACTTGCTAATTATTGCCATGGTAACTTGCTACTTGTTGTCACGGTAACTTGATACTTTTTGTCATGGTAACTTGCTACTTGTTGTCATGTTAACTTGCTACTTGTTGCCATTTTAACTCGCTAATTGTTGTCATGGTAACATGCTACTTGTTGTCATGGTAACTAGATACTTGTTGTCATGGTAACTTGTTATTTGTTGTCATGGTAACTTGCTACTTGTTGTCATGGTAACTTGCTAAGTGTTGTCATGGTAACTTGCTAATTGTTGTCATGGTAACTTGATACTTGCTGTCATGGTAACTTGCTAATTATTGCAATGGTAACTTGCTAATTGTTGTCACGGTAACTTGCTACTTGTTGTCATGGTAACTGGCTACTTGTTGTCATGGTAACTTGCTAATTATTGCCATTGTAACTCGCTAATTGTTGTCACGGTAACATGCTACTTGTTGTCATGGTAACTTGCTACTTGTTGTCATGGTAACTTGCTACTTGTTGTCATGGTAACTTGCTAGTTGTTGTCATGGTAACTTGCTACTTGTTGTCATGGTAACTTGCTTGTTGTCTTGGTAACTTGCTACTTGTTGTCATGGTAACTTGCTAATTATTGCCATAGTAACTTGATACTTGTGGCATGGTAACTTGCTAATTGTTGTCATGGTAACTTGATACTTGTTGTCATGGTAACTTGATACTTGTTGTCATGGTAACTTGCTACTTGTTGTCATGGTAACTTGCTACTTTTTGTCATGGTAACTTGCTTCTTGTTGTCATGGTAACTTGCTACTTGTTGTCATGGTAACTTGCTAATTGTTGTCATGGTAACTTGCTACTTGTTGTCATGGTATCTTGCTAATTATTGCCATGGTAACTTGTTTCCTTGGTAACTTGACACTTGTTGTCTTGGTAACATGCTACTTGTTGTCATGGTAACTTGCTACTTGTTGTCATGGTAACTTGCTAATTGTTGTCAAGGTAACTTGATACTTGTTGTCATGGTAACTTGCTAATTGTTGTCATGGTAACTTGATACTTGTTGTCATGGTAACTTGCTAATTATTGCCATGGTAACTTGTTTCCTTGGTAACTTGATACTTTTTGTCATGGTAACTTGCTACTTGTTGTCATGGGAACTTGCTACTTGTTGTCATGGTAACTTGCTAATTGTTGTCATGGTAACTTGAAACTTGTTGTCATGGTAACTTGCTAATTATTGCCATAGCAACTTGATACTTGTTGTCATGGTAACTTGCAAATTGTTGTCATGGTAACTTGATACTTGTAGTCATGGTAATTTGATACTTGTTGTCATGGTAACTTGCTACTTGTTGTCATGGTAACTTGCTACTTGTTGTCATGGTAACTTGCTAATTGTTGTCATGGTAACTTGATATATGTTGTCATGGTTACTTGCTACTTTTATCCATGGTAACTTGCTACTTGTTGTCATGGTAACTTGCTTCTTGTTTTCATGGTAACTTGCTACTTGTTGTCATGGTAACTTGCTAATTGTTGTCATGGTAACTTGCTACTTGTTGTCATGGTATCTTGCTAATTATTGCCATGGTAACTTGTTTCCTTGGTAACTTGATACTTGTTGTCTTGGTAACATGCTACTTGTTGTCATGGTAACTTGCTACTTGTTGACATGGTAACTTGCTAATTGTTGTCAAGGTAACTTGATACTTGTTGTCATGGTAACTTGCTAATTGTTGTCATGGTAACTTGATACTTGTTGTCATGGTAACTTGCTAATTATTGCCATGGTAACTTGTTTCCTTGGTAACTTGATACTTGTTGTCATGGTAACTTGCTACTTGTTGTCATGGTAACTTGCTAATTGTTGTCATGGTAACTTGCTACTTGTTGTCATGGTAACTTGCTACTTGTTGTCATGGTAACTTGCTAATTATTGCCATAGTAACTTGATACTTGTTGGCATGGTAACTTGCTAATTGTTGTCATGGTAACTTGATACTTGTTGTCATGGTAACTTGCTACTTGTTGTCATGGTAACTTGCTACTTGTTGTCATGGTAACTTGCTAATTGTTGCCATAGTAACTTGATACTTGTTGTCATGGTAACTTGCTAATTGTTGTCATGGTAACTTGATACTTGTTGTCATGGTAACTTGCTACTTGTTGTCATGGTAACTTGCTACTTGTTGTCATGGTAACTTGCTTATTGTTGTCATGGTAACTTGATACTTGTTGTCATGGTAACTTGCTAATTATTGCCATAGTAACTTGATACTTGTTGTCATGGTAACATGCAAATTGCTGTCATGGTAACTTGATACTTGTTGTCATGGTAACTTGATACTTGTTGTCATGGTAACTTGCTACTTGTTGTCATGGAAACTTGCTACTTGTTGTCATGGTAACTTGCTAATTGTTGTCATGGTAACTTGATACTTGCTGTCATGGTAACTTTCTACTTTTTGTCATGGTAACTTGCTACTTGTTGTCATGGTAACTTGCTACTTGTTGTCATGGTAACTTGCTACTTGTTGTCATGGTACTTTGCTAATTGTTGTCATGGTAACTTGCTACTTGTTGTCATGGTATCTTGCTAATTATTGCCATGGTTACTTGTTTCCTTGGTACACTGATACTTGTTGTCATGGTAACTTGCTACTTGTTGTCATGGTAACTTGCTACTTGTTGTCATGGTAACTTGCTAATTGTTGTCATGGTAGCTTGATACTTGTTGTCATGGTAACTTGCTAATTGTTGTCATGGTATCTTGATACTTGTTGTCATGGTAACTTGCTAATTATTGCCATGGTAACTTGTTTCCTTGGTAACTTGATACTTGTTGTCATGGTAACTTGCTACTTGTTGTCATGGTAACATGCTACTTGTTGTCAAGGTAACTTGCTAATTGTTGTCATGGTAACTTGATAATTGTTGTCATAGTAACTTGATACTTGTTGTCATGGTAACTTGCTAATTGTTGTCATGGTAACTTGCTACTTGTTGTCATGGTACCTTGATACTTGTTGTCATGGTAACTTGATACTTGTCATGGTAACTTGCCAATTGTTGTCATGGTAACTTGATACTTGTTGTCATGGTAACTTGCTACTTGTTGTCATGGTAACTTGCTACTTGTTGTCATGGTAACTTGCTAATTGTTGTCATGGTAACTTGATACTTGTTGTCATGGTAACTTGATACTTGTTGTCATGGTAAATTGCTAATTGTTGTCATGGTAACTTGATACTTGTTGTCATGGTAATTTGCTAATTATTGCCATGGTAACTTGTTTCCTTGGTAACTTGATACTTGTTGTCATGGTAACTTGCTACTTGTTGTCATGGTAACTTGCTACTTGTTGTCATGGTAACTTGCTAATTGTTGTCATGGTAACTTGATACTTGTCATGGTAACTTGCCAATTGTTGTCATAGTAACTTGATACTTGTTGTCATGGTAACTCGCAAATTGTTGTCATGGTAACTTGATATTTGCTGTCATGGTAACTTGATACTTGTTGTCATGGGAACATGCTACTTGTTGTCATGATAACTTGCTACTTGTTGTCATGGTAACTTGCTAATTGTTGTCATGGTAACTTGCTACTTGTTGTCATGGTATCTTGCTAATTATTGCCATGGTAACTTGTTTCCTTGGTAACTTGATACTTGTTGTCATGGTAACTTGCTACTTGTTGTCAGGGTAACTTGCTAATTATTGCAATGGTAACTTGCTAATTGTTGTCACGGTAACTTGCTACTTGTTGTCATGGTAACTTGCTACTTGTTGTCATGGAAACTTGCTACTTGTTGTCATGGTAACTTGCTAATTGTTGTCATGGTAACTTGATACTTGTTGTCATGGTAACTTTCTACTTTTTGTCATGGTAACTTGCTACTTGTTGTCATGGTAACTTGCTACTTGTTGTCATGGTAACTTGCTACTTGTTGTCATGGTACTTTGCTAATTGTTGTCATGGTAACATGCTACTTGTTGTCATGGTAACTTGCTACTTGTTGCCATGTTAACTTGCTACTTGTTGCCATTGTAACTTGCTAATTGTTGTCATGGTAACTTGCTACTTGTTGTCATGGTAACTTGCTAAGCGTTGTCATGGTAACTTGCTAATTGTTGTCATGGTAACTTGATACGTGTTGTCATGGTAACTTGCTAATTATTGCCATGGTAACTTGCTACTTGTTGTCACGGTAACTTGATACTTTTTGTCATGGTAACTTGCTACTTGTTGTCATGTTAACTTGCTACTTGTTGCCATTT
Organism: Meconema thalassinum; assembly: GCA_946902985.2. Classification (NCBI taxonomy): domain Eukaryota; kingdom Metazoa; phylum Arthropoda; class Insecta; order Orthoptera; family Tettigoniidae; genus Meconema; species Meconema thalassinum. The sequence continues at coordinate 236,531,583 of OX336397.1, read as the reverse complement.
TAACTCGCTAATTGTTGTCATGGTAACATGCTACTTGTTGTCATGGTAACTAGATACTTGTTGTCATGGTAACTTGCTATTTGTTGTCATGGTAACTTGCTACTTGTTGTCATGGTAACTTGCTAAGTGTTGTCATGGTAACTTGCTAATTGTTGTCATGGTAACTTGATACTTGCTGTCATGGTAACTTGCTAATTATTGCAATGGTAACTTGCTAATTGTTGTCACGGTAACTTGCTACTTGTTGTCATGGTAACTTGCTACTTGTTGTCATGGTAACTTGCTAATTATTGCCATTGTAACTCGCTAATTGTTGTCACGGTAACATGCTACTTGTTGTCATGGTAACTTGCTACTTGTTGTCATGGTAACTTGCTACTTGTTGTCATGGTAACTTGCTAGTTGTTGTCATGGTAACTTGCTACTTGTTGTCATGGTAACTTGCTTGTTGTCTTGGTAACTTGCTACTTGTTGTCATGGTAACTTGCTAATTATTGCCATAGTAACTTGATACTTGTGGCATGGTAACTTGCTAATTGTTGTCATGGTAACTTGATACTTGTTGTCATGGTAACTTGATACTTGTTGTCATGGTAACTTGCTACTTGTTGTCATGGTAACTTGCTACTTTTTGTCATGGTAACTTGCTTCTTGTTGTCATGGTAACTTGCTACTTGTTGTCATGGTAACTTGCTAATTGTTGTCATGGTAACTTGCTACTTGTTGTCATGGTATCTTGCTAATTATTGCCATGGTAACTTGTTTCCTTGGTAACTTGACACTTGTTGTCTTGGTAACATGCTACTTGTTGTCATGGGAACTTGCTACTTGTTGTCATGGTAACTTGCTAATTGTTGTCAAGGTAACTTGATACTTGTTGTCATGGTAACTTGCTAATTGTTGTCATGGTAACTTGATACTTGTTGTCATGGTAACTTGCTAATTATTGCCATGGTAACTTGTTTCCTTGGTAACTTGATACTTTTTGTCATGGTAACTTGCTACTTGTTGTCATGGGAACTTGCTACTTGTTGTCATGGTAACTTGCTAATTGTTGTCATGGTAACTTGAAACTTGTTGTCATGGTAACTTGCTAATTATTGCCATAGCAACTTGATACTTGTTGTCATGGTAACTTGCAAATTGTTGTCATGGTAACTTGATACTTGTAGTCATGGTAATTTGATACTTGTTGTCATGGTAACTTGCTACTTGTTGTCATGGTAACTTGCTACTTGTTGTCATGGTAACTTGCTAATTGTTGTCATGGTAACTTGATATATGTTGTCATGGTTACTTGCTACTTTTTTCCATGGTAACTTGCTACTTGTTGTCATGGTAACTTGCTTCTTGTTTTCATGGTAACTTGCTACTTGTTGTCATGGTAACTTGCTAATTGTTGTCATGGTAACTTGCTACTTGTTGTCATGGTATCTTGCTAATTATTGCCATGGTAACTTGTTTCCTTGGTAACTTGATACTTGTTGTCTTGGTAACATGCTACTTGTTGTCATGGTAACTTGCTACTTGTTGACATGGTAACTTGCTAATTGTTGTCAAGGTAACTTGATACTTGTTGTCATGGTAACTTGCTAATTGTTGTCATGGTAACTTGATACTTGTTGTCATGGTAACTTGCTAATTATTGCCATGGTAACTTGTTTCCTTGGTAACTTGATACTTGTTGTCATGGTAACTTGCTACTTGTTGTCATGGTAACTTGCTAATTGTTGTCATGGTAACTTGCTACTTGTTGTCATGGTAACTTGCTACTTGTTGTCATGGTAACTTGCTAATTATTGCCATAGTAACTTGATACTTGTTGGCATGGTAACTTGCTAATTGTTGTCATGGTAACTTGATACTTGTTGTCATGGTAACTTGCTACTTGTTGTCATGGTAACTTGCTACTTGTTGTCATGGTAACTTGCTAATTGTTGTCATGGTAACTTGATACTTGTTGTCATGGTAACTTGCTAATTATTGCCATAGTAACTTGATACTTGTTGTCATGGTAACTTGCTAATTGTTGTCATGGTAACTTGATACTTGTTGTCATGGTAACTTGCTACTTGTTGTCATGGTAACTTGCTACTTGTTGTCATGGTAACTTGCTTATTGTTGTCATGGTAACTTGATACTTGTTGTCATGGTAACTTGCTAATTATTGCCATAGTAACTTGATACTTGTTGTCATGGTAACATGCAAATTGCTGTCATGGTAACTTGATACTTGTTGTCATGGTAACTTGATACTTGTTGTCATGGTAACTTGCTACTTGTTGTCATGGAAACTTGCTACTTGTTGTCATGGTAACTTGCTAATTGTTGTCATGGTAACTTGATACTTGTTGTCATGGTAACTTTCTACTTTTTGTCATGGTAACTTGCTACTTGTTGTCATGGTAACTTGCTACTTGTTGTCATGGTAACTTGCTACTTGTTGTCATGGTACTTTGCTAATTGTTGTCATGGTAACTTGCTACTTGTTGTCATGGTATCTTGCTAATTATTGCCATGGTTACTTGTTTCCTTGGTACACTGATACTTGTTGTCATGGTAACTTGCTACTTGTTGTCATGGTAACTTGCTACTTGTTGTCATGGTAACTTGCTAATTGTTGTCATGGTAGCTTGATACTTGTTGTCATGGTAACTTGCTAATTGTTGTCATGGTATCTTGATACTTGTTGTCATGGTAACTTGCTAATTATTGCCATGGTAACTTGTTTCCTTGGTAACTTGATACTTGTTGTCATGGTAACTTGCTACTTGTTGTCATGGTAACATGCTACTTGTTGTCAAGGTAACTTGCTAATTGTTGTCATGGTAACTTGATAATTGTTGTCATAGTAACTTGATACTTGTTGTCATGGTAACTTGCTAATTGTTGTCATGGTAACTTGCTACTTGTTGTCATGGTACCTTGATACTTGTTGTCATGGTAACTTGATACTTGTCATGGTAACTTGCCAATTGTTGTCATGGTAACTTGCTACTTGTTGTCATGGTAACTTGCTACTTGTTGTCATGGTAACTTGCTACTTGTTGTCATGGTAACTTGCTAATTGTTGTCATGGTAACTTGATACTTGTTGTCATGGTAACTTGATACTTGTTGTCATGGTAAATTGCTAATTGTTGTCATGGTAACTTGATACTTGTTGTCATGGTAATTTGCTAATTATTGCCATGGTAACTTGTTTCCTTGGTAACTTGATACTTGTTGTCATGGTAACTTGCTACTTGTTGTCATGGTAACTTGCTACTTGTTGTCATGGTAACTTGCTAATTGTTGTCATGGTAACTTGATACTTGTCATGGTAACTTGCCAATTGTTGTCATAGTAACTTGATACTTGTTGTCATGGTAACTCGCAAATTGTTGTCATGGTAACTTGATATTTGCTGTCATGGTAACTTGATACTTGTTGTCATGGGAACATGCTACTTGTTGTCATGATAACTTGCTACTTGTTGTCATGGTAACTTGCTAATTGTTGTCATGGTAACTTGCTACTTGTTGTCATGGTATCTTGCTAATTATTGCCATGGTAACTTGTTTCCTTGGTAACTTGATACTTGTTGTCATGGTAACTTGCTACTTGTTGTCAGGGTAACTTGCTACTTGTTGTCATGGTAACTTGCTAATTGTTGTCATGGTAACTTGATACTTGTTGTCATGGTAAATTGCTAATTGTTGTCATGGTAACTTGATACTTGTTGTCATGGTAATTTGCTAATTATTGCCATGGTAACTTGTTTCCTTGGTAACATGATACTTGTTGTCATGGTAACTTGCTACATGTTGTCATGGTAACTTGCTTCTTGTTGTCATGGTAACTTGCTTCTTGTTGTCATGGTAACTTGCTAATTGTTGTCATGGTAACTTGCTACTTGTTGTCATGGTAACTTGCTACTTGTTGTCATGGTAACTTGATACTTGTTGTCATGGTAACTTGCTAATTATTGCCATAGTAACTTGATACTTGTTGTCATGGTAACTTGCTAATTGTTGTCATGGTAACTTGATACTTGTTGTCATGGTAACTTGATACTTGTTGTCATGGTAACTTGCTACTTGTTGCCATTGTAACTTGCTAATTGTTGTCATGGTAACTTGCTACTTGTTGCCATGGGAACATGCTACTTGTTGTCATGATAACTTGCTACTTGTTGTCATGGTAACTTGCTAATTGTTGTCATGGTAACTTGATACTTGTTGTCATGGTATCTTGCTAATTATTGCCATGGTAACTTGTTTCCTTGGTAACATGATCCTTTTTGTAATAGTAACTTGCTACTTGTTGTCATGGTAACTTGCTACTTGTTGTCATGGTAACTTGCTAATTGTTGTCATGGTAACTTGATACTTGTTGTCATGGTAAATTGCTAGTTGTTGTCATGGTAACTTGATACTTGTTGTCATGGTAATTTTCTAATTATTGCCATGGTAACTTGTTTCCTTGGTAATATGATACTTGTTGTCATGGTAACATGCTACATGTTGTCATGGTAACTTGCTTCTTGTTGTCATGGTAACTTGCTAATTGTTGTCATGGTAACTTGCTACTTGTTGTCATGGTAACTTGCTACTTGTTGTCATGGTAACTTGATACTTGTTGTCATGGTAACTTGGCAATTATTGCCATAGTAACTTGATACTTGTTGTCATGGTAACTTGATACTTTTTGTCATGGTAACTTGCTACTTGTTGTCATGTTAACTTGCTACTTGTTGCCATTGTAACTCGCTAATTGTTGCCATGGTAACTTGCTACTTGTTGTCATGGTAACTTGCTACTTGTTGCCATGTTAACTTGCTACTTGTTGCCATTGTAACTTGCTAATTGTTGTCATGGTAACTTGCTACTTGTTGTCATGGTAACTTGCTAAGCGTTGTCATGGTAACTTGCTAATTGTTGTCATGGTAACTTGATACTTGTTGTCATGGTAACTTGCTAATTATTGCCATGGTAACTTGCTACTTGTTGTCACGGTAACTTGCTACATGTTGTCATGGTAACTTGATACTTGTTGTCATGGTAACTTGCTATTTGTTGTCATGGTAACTTGCTACTTGTTGTCATGGTAACTTGCTAAGTGTTGTCATGGTAACTTGCTAATTGTTGATATGGTAACTTGATACTTGCTGTCATGGTAACTTGCTAATTATTGCAATGGTAACTTGCTACTTGTTGTCAGGATAACGTGCTACTTGTTGGCATGGTAACTTGCTACTTGTTGTCATGGTAACTTGCTATATATTGCCATTGTAACTCGCTAATTGTTATCATGGTAATTTGCTACTTGTTGTCATGGTAACTTGCTACTTGTTGTCATGGTAACTTGCTACTTGTTGTCATAGTAACTTGCTAATTGTTGTCATGGTAACTTGCTACTTGTTGTCATGGTAACTTGCTACTTGTTGTCATGGTAACTTGCTAATTATTGCCATAGTAACTTGATACTTGTTGGCATGGTAACTTGCTAATTGTTGTCATGGTAACTTGATACTTGTTGTCATGGTAACTTGATATTTGTTGTCATGGTAACTTGCTACTTGTTGTCATGGTAACTTGCTAATTGTTGTCATGGTAACTTGAAACTTGTTGTCATGGTAACTTGCTAATTATTGCCATAGTAACTTGATATTTGTTGTCATGGTAACTTGCAAATTGTTGTCATGGTAACTTGATACTTGTTGTCATGGTAACTTGATACTTGTTGTCATGGTAACTTGCTACTTGTTGTCATGGTAACTTGCTACTTGTTGTCATAGTAACTTGCTAATTGTTGTCATGGTAACTTGATATATGTTGTCATGGTAACTTGCTACTTTTTGTCATGGTAACTTGCTACTTGTTGTCATGGTAACTTGCTTCTTGTTGTCATGGTAGCTTGCTACTTGTTGTCATGGTAACTTGCTAATTGTTGTCATGGTAACTTGCTACTTGTTGTCATGGTATCTTGCTAATTATTGCCATGGTAACTTGTTTCCTTGGTAACTTGATACTTGTTGTCTTGGTAACATGCTACTTGTTGTCATGGTAACTTGCTACTTGTTGTCATGGTAACTTGCTAATTGTTGTCATGGTAACTTGATACTTGTTGTCATGGTAACTTGCTAATTGTTGTCATGGTAACTTGATACTTGTTGTCATGGTAACTTGCTAATTATTGCCATGGTAACTTGTTTCCTTGGTAACTTGATACTTCTTGTCATGGTAACTTGCTACTTGTTGTCATGGTAACTTGCTAATTGTTGTCATGGTAACTTGCTACTTGTTGTCATGGTAACTTGCTAATTATTGCCCTAGAAACTTGATACTTGTTGGCATGGTAACTTGCTAATTGTTGTCATGGTAACTTGATACTTGTTGTCATGGTAACTTGCTACTTGTTGTCATGGTAACTTGCTAATTGTTGTCATGGTAACTTGATACTTGTTGTCATGGTAACTTGCTAATTATTGCCATAGTAACTTGATACTTGTTGTCATGGTAACTTGCTACTTGTTGTCATGGTAACTTGCTACTTGTTGTCATAGTAACTTGCTAATTGTTGTCATGATAACTTGATATATGTTGTCATGGTAACTTGCTACTTTTTGTCATGGTAACTTGCTACTTGTTGTCATGGTAACTTGCTTCTTGTTGTCATGGTAACTTGCTACTTGTTGTCATGGTAACTTGCTAATTGTTGTCATGGTAACTTGCTACTTGTTGTCATGGTATCTTGCTAATTATTGCCATGGTAACTTGTTTCCTTGGTAACTTGATACTTGTTGTCATGGTAACATGCTACATGTTGTCATGGTAACTTGCTTCTTGTTGTCATGGTAACTTGCTAATTGTTGTCATGGTAACTTGGTACTTGTTGTCATGGTAACTTGCTAATTATTGCCATAGTAACTTGATACTCGTTGTCATGGTAACATGCAAATTGCTGTCATGGTAACTTGATACTTGTTGTCATGGTAACTTAATACTTGTTGTCATGGTAACTTGCTACTTGTTGTCATGGAAACTTGCTACTTGTTGTCATGGTAACTTGCTAATTGTTGTCATGGTAACTTGATACTGGTTGTCATGGTAACTTTCTATTTTTTGTCATGGTAACTTGCTACTTGTTGTCATGGTAACTTGCTACTTGTTGTCATGGTAACTTGCTAATTGTTGTCATGGTAACTTAATACTTGTTGTCATGGTAACTTGATACTTTTTGTCATGGTAACTTGCTACTTGTTGTCATGTTAACTTGCTACTTGTTGCCATTGTAACTCGCTAATTGTTGTCATGGTAACTTGCTACTAGTTGTCATGGTAACTTGCTACTTGTTGCCATGTTAACTTGCTACTTGTTGCCATTGTAACTTGCTAGTTGTTGTCATGGTAACTTGCTACTTGTTGTCATGGTAACTTGCTAAGTGTTGTCATGGTAACTTGCTAATTGTTGTCATGGTAACTTGATACTTGTTGTCATGGTAACTTGCTAATTATTGCCATGGTAACTTGCAACTTGTTGTCATGGTAACTTGCTACTTGTTGTCATGGTAACTTGATACTTATTGTCATGGTAACTTTCTACTTGTTGTCATGGTAACTTGCTACTTGTTGTCATGGTAACTTGCTAAGTGTTGTCATGGTAACTTGCTAATTGTTGTCATGGTAACTTGATACTTGTTGTCATGGTAACTTGCTAATTATCGCCATGGTAACTTTCTACTTGTTGTCATGGGAACTTGCTACTTGTTGTCATGGTAACTTGCTACTTGTTGTCATGGTAACTTGCTAATTATTGCTATTGTAACTCGCTAATTGTTGTCATGGTAACTTGCTACTTGTTGTCATGGTAACTTGCTACTTGTTATTATGGTAACTTGCTACTTGTTGTCATGGTAACTTGCTAATTGTTGGCATGGTAACTAGCTACTTGTTGTCATGGTAACTTGCTACTTGTTGTCATGGTAACTTGCTAATTATTGCCATAGTAACTTGATACTTGTTGGCATGGTAACTTGCTAATTGTTGTCATGGTAACTTGATACTTGTTGTCATGGTAACTTGATACTTGTTGTCATGGTAACTTGCTACTTGTTGTCATGGTAACTTGCTACTTGTTGTCATGGTAGCTTGCTAATTGTTGTCATGGTAACTTGATACTTGTTGTCATGGTAACTTGATACTTGTTGTCATGGTAAATTGCTAATTGTTGTCATGGTAACTTGATACTTGTTGTCATGGTAATTTGCTAATTATTGCCATGGTAACTTGTTTCCTTGGTAACTTGATACTTGTTGTCATGGTAACTTGCTACTTGTTGTCATGGTAACTTGCTACTTGTTGTCATGGTAACTTGCTAATTGTTGTCATGGTAACTTGATACTTGTCATGGTAACTTGCCAATTGTTGTCATAGTAACTTGATACTTGTTGTCATGGTAACTCGCAAATTGTTGTCATGGTAACTTGATACTTGTTGTCATGGTAACTTGATACTTGTTGTCATGGGAACATGCTACTTGTTGTCATGATAACTTGCTACTTGTTGTCATGGTAACTTGCTAATTGTTGTCATGGTAACTTGCTACTTGTTGTCATGGTATCTTGCTAATTATTGCCATGGTAACTTGTTTCCTTGGTATCTTGATACTTGTTGTCATGGTAACTTGCTACTTGTTGTCATGGTAACTTGCTACTTGTTGTCATGGTAACTTGCTACTTGTTGTCCTGGTAAATTGCTAATTGTTGTCATGGTAACTTGATACTTGTTGTCATGGTAATTTGGTAATTATTGCCATGGTAACTTGTTTCCTTGGTAACATGATACTTGTTGTCATGGTAACTTGCTAATTATTGCCATAGTAACTTGATACTTGTTGTCATGGTAACTTGCTACTTGTTGTCATGGTAACTTGCTACTTGTTGTCATAGTAACTTGCTAATTGTTGTCATGATAACTTGATATATGTTGTCATGGTAACTTGCTACTTTTTGTCATGGTAACTTGCTACTTGTTGTCATGGTAACTTGCTTCTTGTTGTCATGGTAACTTGCTACTTGTTGTCATGGTAACTTGCTAATTGTTGTCATGGTAACTTGCTACTTGTTGTCATGGTATCTTGCTAATTATTGCCATGGTAACTTGTTTCCTTGGTAACTTGATACTTGTTGTCATGGTAACATGCTACATGTTGTCATGGTAACTTGCTTCTTGTTGTCATGGTAACTTGCTAATTGTTGTCATGGTAACTTGGTACTTGTTGTCATGGTAACTTGCTAATTATTGCCATAGTAACTTGATACTCGTTGTCATGGTAACATGCAAATTGCTGTCATGGTAACTTGATACTTGTTGTCATGGTAACTTAATACTTGTTGTCATGGTAACTTGCTACTTGTTGTCATGGAAACTTGCTACTTGTTGTCATGGTAACTTGCTAATTGTTGTCATGGTAACTTGATACTGGTTGTCATGGTAACTTTCTATTTTTTGTCATGGTAACTTGCTACTTGTTGTCATGGTAACTTGCTACTTGTTGTCATGGTAACTTGCTAATTGTTGTCATGGTAACTTAATACTTGTTGTCATGGTAACTTGATACTTTTTGTCATGGTAACTTGCTACTTGTTGTCATGTTAACTTGCTACTTGTTGCCATTGTAACTCGCTAATTGTTGTCATGGTAACTTGCTACTAGTTGTCATGGTAACTTGCTACTTGTTGCCATGTTAACTTGCTACTTGTTGCCATTGTAACTTGCTAGTTGTTGTCATGGTAACTTGCTACTTGTTGTCATGGTAACTTGCTAAGTGTTGTCATGGTAACTTGCTAATTGTTGTCATGGTAACTTGATACTTGTTGTCATGGTAACTTGCTAATTATTGCCATGGTAACTTGCAACTTGTTGTCATGGTAACTTGCTACTTGTTGTCATGGTAACTTGATACTTATTGTCATGGTAACTTTCTACTTGTTGTCATGGTAACTTGCTACTTGTTGTCATGGTAACTTGCTAAGTGTTGTCATGGTAACTTGCTAATTGTTGTCATGGTAACTTGATACTTGTTGTCATGGTAACTTGCTAATTATCGCCATGGTAACTTTCTACTTGTTGTCATGGGAACTTGCTACTTGTTGTCATGGTAACTTGCTACTTGTTGTCATGGTAACTTGCTAATTATTGCTATTGTAACTCGCTAATTGTTGTCATGGTAACTTGCTACTTGTTGTCATGGTAACTTGCTACTTGTTATTATGGTAACTTGCTACTTGTTGTCATGGTAACTTGCTAATTGTTGGCATGGTAACTAGCTACTTGTTGTCATGGTAACTTGCTACTTGTTGTCATGGTAACTTGCTAATTATTGCCATAGTAACTTGATACTTGTTGGCATGGTAACTTGCTAATTGTTGTCATGGTAACTTGATACTTGTTGTCATGGTAACTTGATACTTGTTGTCATGGTAACTTGCTACTTGTTGTCATGGTAACTTGCTACTTGTTGTCATGGTAGCTTGCTAATTGTTGTCATGGTAACTTGATACTTGTTGTCATGGTAACTTGATACTTGTTGTCATGGTAAATTGCTAATTGTTGTCATGGTAACTTGATACTTGTTGTCATGGTAATTTGCTAATTATTGCCATGGTAACTTGTTTCCTTGGTAACTTGATACTTGTTGTCATGGTAACTTGCTACTTGTTGTCATGGTAACTTGCTACTTGTTGTCATGGTAACTTGCTAATTGTTGTCATGGTAACTTGATACTTGTCATGGTAACTTGCCAATTGTTGTCATAGTAACTTGATACTTGTTGTCATGGTAACTCGCAAATTGTTGTCATGGTAACTTGATACTTGTTGTCATGGTAACTTGATACTTGTTGTCATGGGAACATGCTACTTGTTGTCATGATAACTTGCTACTTGTTGTCATGGTAACTTGCTAATTGTTGTCATGGTAACTTGCTACTTGTTGTCATGGTATCTTGCTAATTATTGCCATGGTAACTTGTTTCCTTGGTATCTTGATACTTGTTGTCATGGTAACTTGCTACTTGTTGTCATGGTAACTTGCTACTTGTTGTCATGGTAACTTGCTACTTGTTGTCCTGGTAAATTGCTAATTGTTGTCATGGTAACTTGATACTTGTTGTCATGGTAATTTGGTAATTATTGCCATGGTAACTTGTTTCCTTGGTAACATGATACTTGTTGTCATGGTAACTTGCTACATGTTGTCATGGTAACTTGCTTCTTGTTGTCATGGTAACTTGCTAATTGTTGTCATGGTAACTTGCTACTTGTTGTCATGGTAACTTGCTACTTGTTGTCATGGTAACTTGCTACTTGTTGTCATGGTAACTTGATACTTGTTGTCATGGTAACTTGCTAATTATTGCCATAGTAACTTGATACTTGTTGTCATGGTAACTTGCTAATTGTTGTCATGGTAACTTGATACTTGTTGTCATGGTAACTTGATACTTGTTGTCATGGTAACTTGCTACTTGTTGTCATGGTAACTTGCTACTTGTTGTCATGGTAACTTGCTAATTGTTGTCATGGTAACTTGATACTTGTTGTCATGGTAACTTGCTAATTATTGCCATAGTTACTTGATACTTGTTGTCATGGTAACTTGCAAATTTTTGTCATGGTAACTTGATACTTGTTGTCATGGTAACTTGATACATGTTGTCATGGTAACTTGCTACTTGTTGTCATGGTAATTTGCTAATTGTTGTCTTGGTAACTTGATATTTGTTGTCATGGTAACTTGCTACTTGTTGTCATGGTAACTTGCTACTTGTTGTCGTGGTAACTTGCTACTTCTTGTCATGGTAACTTGCTAATTGTTGTCATGGTAACTTGCTACTTGTTGTCATGGTACCTTGCTAATTATTGCCATGGTAACTTGTTTCCTTGGTAACTTGATACTTGTTGTCATGGTAACTTGATACTTGTTGTCATGGTAACTTGCTAATTATTGCCATGGTAACTTGTTTCCTTGGTAACTTGATATTTGTTGTCATAGTAACTTGTTACTTGTTGTCATGGTAACTTGCTAATTGTTGTCATGGTAACTTGCTACTTGTTGTCATGGTAACTTGATACTTGTTGTCATAGTAACTTGATACTTGTCATGGTAACTTGCTAATTGTTGTCATGGTAACTTGATACTTGTTGTCATGGTAACTTTCTTATTATTGCCATGGTAACTTGTTTCCTTGGTAACTTGCTATATGTTGTCAAGGTAACTTGCTACTTGTTGTCATGGTAACTTGATACTTGTTGTCACGGTAACTTGCTACTTGTTGCCATGTTAACTTGCTTCTTGTTCCATTGTAACTCGCTAATTGTTGTCATGGTAAGTTGCTACTTGTTGTCATGGTAACTTGCTAAGTGTTGCCATGGTAACTTGCTAAGTGTTGTCATGGTAACTTGCTAATTGTTGTCATGGTAACTTGATACTTTTTGTCATGGTAACTTGCTAATTATTGCCATGGTAACTTGCTACTTGTTGTCATGGTAACTTGCTAATTGTTGTCATGGTAACTTGATACTTGTTGTCATGGTAACTTGCTAATTATTGCCATGGTAATTTGTTTCCTTGGTAACTTGCTACGTGTTGCCATGTTAACTTGCTACGTGTTGCCATAGTAACTTGATACTTGTAGTCATGGTAACTCGCTACTTGTTGCCATGTTAACTTGCTACGTGTTGCCATAGTAACTTCATACTTGTTGTCATGGTAACTTTCTAATTTTTGCCATGGTAACTTGTTTCCTTGGTAACTTGATACTTGTTGTCATGGTAACTTGCTACTTGTTGTCATGGTAACCTGCTACTTGTTGTCGTGGTAACTTGCTAATTGTTGTCATGGTAACTTGATACTTGTTGTCATAGTAACTTGATACTTGTTGTCATGGTAACTTGCTAATTGTTGTCATGGTAACTTGCTACTTGTTGTCATGGTAACTTGATACTTGTTGTCATAGTAACTTGATACTTGTTGTCAGGGTAACTTGCTAATTATTGCAATGGTAACTTGCTAATTGTTGTCACGGTAACTTGCTACTTGTTGTCATGGTAACTTGCTACTTGTTGTCATGGAAACTTGCTACTTGTTGTCATGGTAACTTGCTAATTGTTGTCATGGTAACTTGATACTTGTTGTCATGGTAACTTTCTACTTTTTGTCATGGTAACTTGCTACTTGTTGTCATGGTAACTTGCTACTTGTTGTCATGGTAACTTGCTACTTGTTGTCATGGTACTTTGCTAATTGTTGTCATGGTAACATGCTACTTGTTGTCATGGTAACTTGCTACTTGTTGCCATGTTAACTTGCTACTTGTTGCCATTGTAACTTGCTAATTGTTGTCATGGTAACTTGCTACTTGTTGTCATGGTAACTTGCTAAGCGTTGTCATGGTAACTTGCTAATTGTTGTCATGGTAACTTGATACGTGTTGTCATGGTAACTTGCTAATTATTGCCATGGTAACTTGCTACTTGTTGTCACGGTAACTTGATACTTTTTGTCATGGTAACTTGCTACTTGTTGTCATGTTAACTTGCTACTTGTTGCCATTTTAACTCGCTAATTGTTGTCATGGTAACATGCTACTTGTTGTCATGGTAACTAGATACTTGTTGTCATGGTAACTTGCTATTTGTTGTCATGGTAACTTGCTACTTGTTGTCATGGTAACTTGCTAAGTGTTGTCATGGTAACTTGCTAATTGTTGTCATGGTAACTTGATACTTGCTGTCATGGTAACTTGCTAATTATTGCAATGGTAACTTGCTAATTGTTGTCACGGTAACTTGCTACTTGTTGTCATGGTAACTTGCTACTTGTTGTCATGGTAACTTGCTAATTATTGCCATTGTAACTCGCTAATTGTTGTCACGGTAACATGCTACTTGTTGTCATGGTAACTTGCTACTTGTTGTCATGGTAACTTGCTACTTGTTGTCATGGTAACTTGCTAGTTGTTGTCATGGTAACTTGCTACTTGTTGTCATGGTAACTTGCTTGTTGTCTTGGTAACTTGCTACTTGTTGTCATGGTAACTTGCTAATTATTGCCATAGTAACTTGATACTTGTGGCATGGTAACTAGCTAATTGTTGTCATGGTAACTTGATACTTGTTGTCATGGTAACTTGATACTTGTTGTCATGGTAACTTGCTACTTGTTGTCATGGTAACTTGCTACTTTTTGTCATGGTAACTTGCTTCTTGTTGTCATGGTAACTTGCTACTTGTTGTCATGGTAACTTGCTAATTGTTGTCATGGTAACTTGCTACTTGTTGTCATGGTATCTTGCTAATTATTGCCATGGTAACTTGTTTCCTTGGTAACTTGACACTTGTTGTCTTGGTAACATGCTACTTGTTGTCATGGGAACTTGCTACTTGTTGTCATGGTAACTTGCTAATTGTTGTCAAGGTAACTTGATACTTGTTGTCATGGTAACTTGCTAATTGTTGTCATGGTAACTTGATACTTGTTGTCATGGTAACTTGCTAATTATTGCCATGGTAACTTGTTTCCTTGGTAACTTGATACTTTTTGTCATGGTAACTTGCTACTTGTTGTCATGGGAACTTGCTACTTGTTGTCATGGTAACTTGCTAATTGTTGTCATGGTAACTTGAAACTTGTTGTCATGGTAACTTGCTAATTATTGCCATAGCAACTTGATACTTGTTGTCATGGTAACTTGCAAATTGTTGTCATGGTAACTTGATACTTGTAGTCATGGTAATTTGATACTTGTTGTCATGGTAACTTGCTACTTTTTGTCATGGTAACTTGCTACTTGTTGTCATGGTAACTTGCTAATTGTTGTCATGGTAACTTGATATATGTTGTCATGGTTACTTGCTACTTTTTTCCATGGTAACTTGCTACTTGTTGTCATGGTAACTTGCTTCTTGTTTTCATGGTAACTTGCTACTTGTTGTCATGGTAACTTGCTAATTGTTGTCATGGTAACTTGCTACTTGTTGTCATGGTATCTTGCTAATTATTGCCATGGTAACTTGTTTCCTTGGTAACTTGATACTTGTTGTCTTGGTAACATGCTACTTGTTGTCATGGTAACTTGCTACTTGTTGACATGGTAACTTGCTAATTGTTGTCAAGGTAACTTGATACTTGTTGTCATGGTAACTTGCTAATTGTTGTCATGGTAACTTGATACTTGTTGTCATGGTAACTTGCTAATTATTGCCATGGTAACTTGTTTCCTTGGTAACTTGATACTTGTTGTCATGGTAACTTGCTACTTGTTGTCATGGTAACTTGCTAATTGTTGTCATGGTAACTTGCTACTTGTTGTCATGGTAACTTGCTACTTGTTGTCATGGTAACTTGCTAATTATTGCCATAGTAACTTGATACTTGTTGGCATGGTAACTTGCTAATTGTTGTCATGGTAACTTGATACTTGTTGTCATGGTAACTTGCTACTTGTTGTCATGGTAACTTGCTACTTGTTGTCATGGTAACTTGCTAATTGTTGTCATGGTAACTTGATACTTGTTGTCATGGTAACTTGCTAATTATTGCCATAGTAACTTGATACTTGTTGTCATGGTAACTTGCTAATTGTTGTCATGGTAACTTGATACTTGTTGTCATGGTAACGTGCTACTTGTTGTCATGGTAACTTGCTACTTGTTGTCATGGTAACTTGCTTATTGTTGTCATGGTAACTTGATACTTGTTGTCATGGTAACTTGCTAATTATTGCCATAGTAACTTGATACTTGTTGTCATGGTAACATGCAAATTGCTGTCATGGTAACTTGATACTTGTTGTCATGGTAACTTGATACTTGTTGTCATGGTAACTTGCTACTTGTTGTCATGGAAACTTGCTACTTGTTGTCATGGTAAATTGCTAATTGTTGTCATGGTAACTTGATACTTGTTGTCATGGTAACTTTCTACTTTTTGTCATGGTAACTTGCTACTTGTTGTCATGGTAACTTGCTACTTGTTGTCATGGTACTTTGCTAATTGTTGTCATGGTAACTTGCTACTTGTTGTCATGGTATCTTGCTAATTATTGCCATGGTTACTTGTTTCCTTGGTACACTGATACTTGTTGTCATGGTAACTTGCTACTTGTTGTCATGGTAACTTGCTACTTGTTGTCCTGGTAACTTGCTACTTGTTGTCATGGTAACTTGCTAATTGTTGTCATGGTAGCTTGATACTTGTTGTCATGGTAACTTGCTAATTGTTGTCATGGTATCTTGATACTTGTTGTCATGGTAACTTGCTAATTATTGCCATGGTAACTTGTTTCCTTGGTAACTTGATACTTGTTGTCATGGTAACTTGCTACTTGTTGTCATGGTAACATGCTACTTGTTGTCAAGGTAACTTGCTAATTGTTGTCATGGTAACTTGATAATTGTTGTCATAGTAACTTGATACTTGTTGTCATGGTAACTTGCTAATTGTTGTCATGGTAACTTGCTACTTGTTGTCATGGTACCTTGATACTTGTTGTCATGGTAACTTGATACTTGTCATGGTAACTTGCCAATTGTTGTCATGGTAACTTGATACTTGTTGTCATGGTAACTTGCTACTTGTTGTCATGGTAACTTGCTACTTGTTGTCATGGTAACTTGCTAATTGTTGTCATGGTAACTTGATACTTGTTGTCATGGTAACTTGATACTTGTTGTCATGGTAAATTGCTAATTGTTGTCATGGTAACTTGATACTTGTTGTCATGGTAATTTGCTAATTATTGCCATGGTAACTTGTTTCCTTGGTAACTTGATACTTGTTGTCATGGTAACTTGCTACTTGTTGTCATGGTAACTTGTTACTTGTTGTCATGGTAACTTGCTAATTGTTGTCATGGTAACTTGATACTTGTCATGGTAACTTGCCAATTGTTGTCATAGTAACTTGATACTTGTTGTCATGGTAACTCGCAAATTGTTGTCATGGTAACTTGATATTTGCTGTCATGGTAACTTGATACTTGTTGTCATGGGAACATGCTACTTGTTGTCATGATAACTTGCTACTTGTTGTCATGGTAACTTGCTAATTGTTGTCATGGTAACTTGCTACTTGTTGTCATGGTATCTTGCTAATTATTGCCATGGTAACTTGTTTCCTTGGTAACTTGATACTTGTTGTCATGGTAACTTGCTACTTGTTGTCAGGGTAACTTGCTACTTGTTGTCATGGTAACTTGCTAATTGTTGTCATGGTAACTTGATACTTGTTGTCATGGTAAATTGCTAATTGTTGTCATGGTAACTTGATACTTGTTGTCATGGTAATTTGCTAATTATTGCCATGGTAACTTGTTTCCTTGGTAACATGATACTTGTTGTCATGGTAACTTGCTACATGTTGTCATGGTAACTTGCTTCTTGTTGTCATGGTAACTTGCTAATTGTTGTCATGGTAACTTGCTACTTGTTGTCATGGTAACTTGCTACTTGTTGTCATGGTAACTTGATACTTGTTGTCATGGTAACTTGCTAATTATTGCCATAGTAACTTGATACTTGTTGTCATGGTAACTTGCTAATTGTTGTCATGGTAACTTGATACTTGTTGTCATGGTAATTTGATACTTGTTGTCATGGTAACTTGCTACTTGTTGCCATTGTAACTTGCTAATTGTTGTCATGGTAACTTGCTACTTGTTGCCATGGGAACATGCTACTTGTTGTCATGATAACTTGCTACTTGTTGTCATGGTAACTTGCTAATTGTTGTCATGGTAACTTGATACTTGTTGTCATGGTATCTTGCTAATTATTGCCATGGTAACTTGTTTCCTTGGTAACATGATCCTTTTTGTAATAGTAACTTGCTACTTGTTGTCATGGTAACTTGCTACTTGTTGTCATGGTAACTTGCTAATTGTTGTCATGGTAACTTGATACTTGTTGTCATGGTAAATTGCTAGTTGTTGTCATGGTAACTTGATACTTGTTGTCATGGTAATTTTCTAATTATTGCCATGGTAACTTGTTTCCTTGGTAATATGATACTTGTTGTCATGGTAACATGCTACATGTTGTCATGGTAACTTGCTTCTTGTTGTCATGGTAACTTGCTAATTGTTGTCATGGTAGCTTGCTACTTGTTGTCATGGTAACTTGCTACTTGTTGTCATGGTAACTTGATACTTGTTGTCATGGTAACTTGGCAATTATTGCCATAGTAACTTGATACTTGTTGTCATGGTAACTTGATACTTTTTGTCATGGTAACTTGCTACTTGTTGTCATGTTAACTTGCTACTTGTTGCCATTGTAACTCGCTAATTGTTGCCATGGTAACTTGCTACTTGTTGTCATGGTAACTTGCTACTTGTTGCCATGTTAACTTGCTACTTGTTGCCATTGTAACTTGCTAATTGTTGTCATGGTAACTTGCTACTTGTTGTCATGGTAACTTGCTAAGCGTTGTCATGGTAACTTGCTAATTGTTGTCATGGTAACTTGATACTTGTTGTCATGGTAACTTGCTAATTATTGCCATGGTAACTTGCTACTTGTTGTCACGGTAACTTGCTACATGTTGTCATGGTAACTTGATACTTGTTGTCATGGTAACTTGCTATTTGTTGTCATGGTAACTTGCTACTTGTTGTCATGGTAACTTGCTAAGTGTTGTCATGGTAACTTGCTAATTGTTGATATGGTAACTTGATACTTGCTGTCATGGTAACTTGCTAATTATTGCAATGGTAACTTGCTACTTGTTGTCAGGATAACGTGCTACTTGTTGGCATGGTAACTTGCTACTAGTTGTCATGGTAACTTGCTATATATTGCCATTGTAACTCGCTAATTGTTATCATGGTAATTTGCTACTTGTTGTCATGGTAACTTGCTACTTGTTGTCATGGTAACTTGCTACTTGTTGTCATAGTAACTTGCTAATTGTTGTCATGGTAACTTGCTACTTGTTGTCATGGTAACTTGCTACTTGTTGTCATGGTAACTTGCTAATTATTGCCATAGTAACTTGATACTTGTTGGCATGGTAACTTGCTAATTGTTGTCATCGTAACTTGATACTTGTTGTCATGGTAACTTGATATTTGTTGTCATGGTAACTTGCTACTTGTTGTCATGGTAACTTGCTAATTGTTGTCATGGTAACTTGAAACTTGTTGTCATGGTAACTTGCTAATTATTGCCATAGTAACTTGATATTTGTTGTCATGGTAACTTGATACTTGTTGTCATGGTAACTTGATACTTGTTGTCATGGTAACTTGCTACTTGTTGTCATGGTAACTTGCTACTTGTTGTCATAGTAACTTGCTAATTGTTGTCATGGTAACTTGATATATGTTGTCATGGTAACTTGCTACTTTTTGTCATGGTAACTTGCTACTTGTTGTCATGGTAACTTGCTTCTTGTTGTCATGGTAGCTTGCTACTTGTTGTCATGGTAACTTGCTAATTGTTGTCATGGTAACTTGCTACTTGTTGTCATGGTATCTTGCTAATTATTGCCATGGTAACTTGTTTCCTTGGTAACTTGATACTTGTTGTCTTGGTAACATGCTACTTGTTGTCATGGTAACTTGCTACTTGTTGTCATGGTAACTTGCTAATTGTTGTCATGGTAACTTGATACTTGTTGTCATGGTAACTTGCTAATTGTTGTCATGGTAACTTGATACTTGTTGTCATGGTAACTTGCTAATTATTGCCATGGTAACTTGTTTCCTTGGTAACTTGATACTTCTTGTCATGGTAACTTGCTACTTGTTGTCATGGTAACTTGCTAATTGTTGTCATGGTAACTTGCTACTTGTTGTTATGGTAACTTGCTAATTATTGCCCTAGAAACTTGATACTTGTTGGCATGGTAACTTGCTAATTGTTGTCATGGTAACTTGATACTTGTTGTCATGGTAACTTGCTACTTGTTGTCATGGTAACTTGCTAATTGTTGTCATGGTAACTTGATACTTGTTGTCATGGTAACTTGCTAATGATTGCCATAGTAACTTGATACTTGTTGTCATGGTAACTTGCTACTTGTTGTCATGGTAACTTGCTACTTGTTGTCATAGTAACTTGCTAATTGTTGTCATGATAACTTGATATATGTTGTCATGGTAACTTGCTACTTTTTGTCATGGTAACTTGCTACTTGTTGTCATGGTAACTTGCTTCTTGTTGTCATGGTAACTTGCTACTTGTTGTCATGGTAACTTGCTAATTGTTGTCATGGTAACTTGCTACTTGTTGTCATGGTATCTTGCTAATTATTGCCATGGTAACTTGTTTCCTTGGTAACTTGATACTTGTTGTCATGGTAACTTGCTAATTGTTGTCATGGTAACTTAATACTTGTTGTCATGGTAACTTGATACTTTTTGTCATGGTAACTTGCTACTTGTTGGCATGTTAACTTGCTACTTGTTGCCATTGTAACTCGCTAATTGTTGTCATGGTAACTTGCTACTAGTTGTCATGGTAACTTGCTACTTGTTGCCATTGTAACTTGCTAATTGTTGTCATGGTAACTTGCTACTTGTTGTCATGGTAACTTGCTAAGTGTTGTCATGGTAACTTGCTAATTGTTGTCATGGTAACTTGATACTTGTTGTCATAGTAACTTGCTAATTATTGCCATGGTAACTTGCAACTTGTTGTCATGGTAACTTGCTACTTGTTGTCATGGTAACTTGATACTTATTGTCATGGTAACTTTCTACTTGTTGTCATGGTAACTTGCTACTTGTTGTCATGGTAACTTGCTAAGTGTTGTCATGGTAACTTGCTAATTGTTGTCATGGTAACTTGATACTTGTTGTCATGGTAAATTGCTAATTGTTGTCATGGTAACTTGATACTTGTTGTCATGGTAATTTGCTAATTATTGCCATGGTAACTTGTTTCCTTGGTAACTTGATACTTGTTGTCATGGTAACTTGCTACTTGTTGTCATGGTAACTTGCTAATTGTTGTCATGGTAACTTGATACTTGTCATGGTAACTTGCCAATTGTTGTCATAGTAACTTGATACTTGTTGTCATGGTAACTCGCAAATTGTTGTCATGGTAACTTGATACTTGTTGTCATGGTAACTTGATACTTGTTGTCATGGGAACATGCTAATTGTTGGCATGGTAACTAGCTACTTGTTGTCATGGTAACTTGCTACTTGTTGTCATGGTAACTTGCTAATTATTGCCATAGTAACTTGATACTTGTTGTCATGGTAACTTGCTAATTATCGCCATGTTAACTTTCTACTTGTTGTCATGGGAACTTGCTACTTGTTGTCATGGTAACTTGCTACTTGTTGTCATGGTAACTTGCTAATTATTGCTATTGTAACTCGCTAATTGTTGTCATGGTAACTTGCTACTTGTTGTCATGGTAACTTGCTACTTGTTATTATGGTAACTTGCTACTTGTTGTCATGGTAACTTGCTAATTGTTGGCATGGTAACTAGCTACTTGTTGTCATGGTAACTTGCTACTTGTTGTCATGGTAACTTGCTAATTATTGCCATAGTAACTTGATACTTGTTGGCATGGTAACTTGCTAATTGTTGTCATGGTAACTTGATACTTGTTGTCATGGTAACTTGATACTTGTTGTCATGGTAACTTGCTACTTGTTGTCATGGTAACTTGCTACTTGTTGTCATGGTAGCTTGCTAATTGTTGTCATGGTAACTTGATACTTGTTGTCATGGTAACTTGATACTTGTTGTCATGGTAAATTGCTAATTGTTGTCATGGTAACTTGATACTTGTTGTCATGGTAATTTGCTAATTATTGCCATGGTAACTTGTTTCCTTGGTAACTTGATACTTGTTGTCATGGTAACTTGCTACTTGTTGTCATGGTAACTTGCTAATTGTTGTCATGGTAACTTGATACTTGTCATGGTAACTTGCCAATTGTTGTCATAGTAACTTGATACTTGTTGTCATGGTAACTCGCAAATTGTTGTCATGGTAACTTGATACTTGTTGTCATGGTAACTTGATACTTGTTGTCATGGGAACATGCTACTTGTTGTCATGATAACTTGCTACTTGTTGTCATGGTAACTTGCTAATTGTTGTCATGGTAACTTGCTACTTGTTGTCATGGTATCTTGCTAATTATTGCCATGGTAACTTGTTTCCTTGGTATCTTGATACTTGTTGTCATGGTAACTTGCTACTTGTTGTCATGGTAACTTGCTACTTTTTGTCATGGTAACTTGCTACTTGTTGTCCTGGTAAATTGCTAATTGTTGTCATGGTAACTTGATACTTGTTGTCATGGTAATTTGGTAATTATTGCCATGGTAACTTGTTTCCTTGGTAACATGATACTTGTTGTCATGGTAACTTGCTACATGTTGTCATGGTAACTTGCTTCTTGTTGTCATGGTAACTTGCTAATTGTTGTCATGGTAACTTGCTACTTGTTGTCATGGTAACTTGCTACTTGTTGTCATGGTAACTTGCTACTTGTTGTCATGGTAACTTGATACTTGTTGTCATGGTATCTTGCTAATTATTGCCATAGTAACTTGATACTTGTTGTCATGGTAACTTGCTAATTGTTGTCATGGTAACTTGATACTTGTTGTCATGGTAACTTGATACTTGTTGTCATGGTAACTTGCTACTTGTTGTCATGGTAACTTGCTACTTGTTGTCATGGTAACTTGCTAATTGTTGTCATGGTAACTTGATACTTGTTGTCATGGTAACTTGCTAATTATTGCCATAGTTACTTGATACTTGTTGTCATGGTAACTTGCAAATTTTTGTCATGGTAACTTGATACTTGTTGTCATGGTAACTTGATACATGTTGTCATGGTAACTTGCTACTTGTTGTCATGGTAATTTGCTAATTGTTGTCTTGGTAACTTGATATTTGTTGTCATGGTAACTTGCTACTTGTTGTCATGGTAACTTGCTACTTGTTGTCGTGGTAACTTGCTACTTCTTGTCATGGTAACTTGCTAATTGTTGTCATGGTAACTTGCTACTTGTTGTCATGGTATCTTGCTAATTATTGCCATGGTAACTTGTTTCCTTGGTAACTTGATACTTGTTGTCATGGTAACTTGATACTTGTTGTCATGGTAACTTGCTAATTATTGCCATGGTAACTTGTTTCCTTGGTAACTTGATATTTGTTGTCATAGTAACTTGATACTTGTTGTCATGGTAACTTGGTAATTGTTGTCATGGTAACTTGCTACTTGTTGTCATGGTAACTTGATACTTGTTGTCATAGTAACTTGATACTTGTCATGGTAACTTGCTAATTGTTGTCATGGTAACTTGATACTTGTTGTCATGGTAAATTTCTTATTATTGCCATGGTAACTTGTTTCCTTGGTAACTTGCTATTTGTTGTCAAGGTAACTTGCTACTTGTTGTCATGGTAACTTGATACTTGTTGTCACGGTAACTTGCTACTTGTTGCCATGTTAACTTGCTTCTTGTTCCATTGTAACTCGCTAATTGTTGTCATGGTAAGTTGCTACTTGTTGTCATGGTAACTTGCTAAGTGTTGCCATGGTAACTTGCTAAGTGTTGTCATGGTAACTTGCTAATTGTTGTCATGGTAACTTGATACTTTTTGTCATGGTAACTTGCTAATTATTGCCATGGTAACTTGCTACTTGTTGTCATGGTAACTTGCTAATTGTTGTCATGGTAACTTGATACTTGTTGTCATGGTAACTAGCTAATTATTGCCATGGTAACTTGTTTCCTTGGTAATTTGCTACGTGTTGCCATGTTAACTTGCTACGTGTTGCCATAGTAACTTGATACTTGTTGTCATGGTAACTTTCTACTTTTTGTCATGGTAACTTGCTACTTGTTGTCATGGTAACTTGCTACTTGTTGTCATGGTAACTTGCTACTTGTTGTCATGGTACTTTGCTAATTGTTGTCATGGTAACATGCTACTTGTTGTCATGGTAACTTGCTACTTGTTGCCATGTTAACTTGCTACTTGTTGCCATTGTAACTTGCTAATTGTTGTCATGGTAACTTGCTACTTGTTGTCATGGTAACTTGCTAAGCGTTGTCATGGTAACTTGCTAATTGTTGTCATGGTAACTTGATACGTGTTGTCATGGTAACTTGCTAATTATTGCCATGGTAACTTGCTACTTGTTGTCACGGTAACTTGATACTTTTTGTCATGGTAACTTGCTACTTGTTGTCATGTTAACTTGCTACTTGTTGCCATTTTAACTCGCTAATTGTTGTCATGGTAACATGCTACTTGTTGTCATGGTAACTAGATACTTGTTGTCATGGTAACTTGCTATTTGTTGTCATGGTAACTTGCTACTTGTTGTCATGGTAACTTGCTAAGTGTTGTCATGGTAACTTGCTAATTGTTGTCATGGTAACTTGATACTTGCTGTCATGGTAACTTGCTAATTATTGCAATGGTAACTTGCTAATTGTTGTCACGGTAACTTGCTACTTGTTGTCATGGTAACTTGCTACTTGTTGTCATGGTAACTTGCTAATTATTGCCATTGTAACTCGCTAATTGTTGTCACGGTAACATGCTACTTGTTGTCATGGTAACTTGCTACTTGTTGTCATGGTAACTTGCTACTTGTTGTCATGGTAACTTGCTAGTTGTTGTCATGGTAACTTGCTACTTGTTGTCATGGTAACTTGCTTGTTGTCTTGGTAACTTGCTACTTGTTGTCATGGTAACTTGCTAATTATTGCCATAGTAACGTGATACTTGTGGCATGGTAACTTGCTAATTGTTGTCATGGTAACTTGATACTTGTTGTCATGGTAACTTGATACTTGTTGTCATGGTAACTTGCTACTTGTTGTCATGGTAACTTGCTACTTTTTGTCATGGTAACTTGCTTCTTGTTGTCATGGTAACTTGCTACTTGTTGTCATGGTAACTTGCTAATTGTTGTCATGGTAACTTGCTACTTGTTGTCATGGTATCTTGCTAATTATTGCCATGGTAACTTGTTTCCTTGGTAACTTGACACTTGTTGTCTTGGTAACATGCTACTTGTTGTCATGGGAACTTGCTACTTGTTGTCATGGTAACTTGCTAATTGTTGTCAAGGTAACTTGATACTTGTTGTCATGGTAACTTGCTAATTGTTGTCATGGTAACTTGATACTTGTTGTCATGGTAACTTGCTAATTATTGCCATGGTAACTTGTTTCCTTGGTAACTTGATACTTTTTGTCATGGTAACTTGCTACTTGTTGTCATGGGAACTTGCTACTTGTTGTCATGGTAACTTGCTAATTGTTGTCATGGTAACTTGAAACTTGTTGTCATGGTAACTTGCTAATTATTGCCATAGCAACTTGATACTTGTTGTCATGGTAACTTGCAAATTGTTGTCATGGTAACTTGATACTTGTAGTCATGGTAATTTGATACTTGTTGTCATGGTAACTTGCTACTTGTTGTCATGGTAACTTGCTACTTGTTGTCATGGTAACTTGCTAATTGTTGTCATGGTAACTTGATATATGTTGTCATGGTTACTTGCTACTTTTTTCCATGGTAACTTGCTACTTGTTGTCATGGTAACTTGCTTCTTGTTTTCATGGTAACTTGCTACTTGTTGTCATGGTAACTTGCTAATTGTTGTCATGGTAACTTGCTACTTGTTGTCATGGTATCTTGCTAATTATTGCCATGGTAACTTGTTTCCTTGGTAACTTGATACTTGTTGTCTTGGTAACATGCTACTTGTTGTCATGGTAACTTGCTACTTGTTGACATGGTAACTTGCTAATTGTTGTCAAGGTAACTTGATACTTGTTGTCATGGTAACTTGCTAATTGTTGTCATGGTAACTTGATACTTGTTGTCATGGTAACTTGCTAATTATTGCCATGGTAACTTGTTTCCTTGGTAACTTGATACTTGTTGTCATGGTAACTTGCTACTTGTTGTCATGGTAACTTGCTAATTGTTGTCATGGTAACTTGCTACTTGTTGTCATGGTAACTTGCTACTTGTTGTCATGGTAACTTGCTAATTATTGCCATAGTAACTTGATACTTGTTGGCATGGTAACTTGCTAATTGTTGTCATGGTAACTTGATACTTGTTGTCATGGTAACTTGCTACTTGTTGTCATGGTAACTTGCTACTTGTTGTCATGGTAACTTGCTAATTGTTGTCATGGTAACTTGATACTTGTTGTCATGGTAACTTGCTAATTATTGCCATAGTAACTTGATACTTGTTGTCATGGTAACTTGCTAATTGTTGTCATGGTAACTTGATACTTGTTGTCATGGTAACGTGCTACTTGTTGTCATGGTAACTTGCTACTTGTTGTCATGGTAACTTGCTTATTGTTGTCATGGTAACTTGATACTTGTTGTCATGGTAACTTGCTAATTATTGCCATAGTAACTTGATACTTGTTGTCATGGTAACATGCAAATTGCTGTCATGGTAACTTGATACTTGTTGTCATGGTAACTTGATACTTGTTGTCATGGTAACTTGCTACTTGTTGTCATGGAAACTTGCTACTTGTTGTCATGGTAAATTGCTAATTGTTGTCATGGTAACTTGATACTTGTTGTCATGGTAACTTTCTACTTTTTGTCATGGTAACTTGCTACTTGTTGTCATGGTAACTTGCTACTTGTTGTCATGGTAACTTGCTACTTGTTGTCATGGTACTTTGCTAATTGTTGTCATGGTAACTTGCTACTTGTTGTCATGGTATCTTGCTAATTATTGCCATGGTTACTTGTTTCCTTGGTACACTGATACTTGTTGTCATGGTAACTTGCTACTTGTTGTCCTGGTAACTTGCTACTTGTTGTCATGGTAACTTGCTAATTGTTGTCATGGTAGCTTGATACTTGTTGTCATGGTAACTTGCTAATTGTTGTCATGGTATCTTGATACTTGTTGTCATGGTAACTTGCTAATTATTGCCATGGTAACTTGTTTCCTTGGTAACTTGATACTTGTTGTCATGGTAACTTGCTACTTGTTGTCATGGTAACATGCTACTTGTTGTCAAGGTAACTTGCTAATTGTTGTCATGGTAACTTGATAATTGTTGTCATAGTAACTTGATACTTGTTGTCATGGTAACTTGCTAATTGTTGTCATGGTAACTTGCTACTTGTTGTCATGGTACCTTGATACTTGTTGTCATGGTAACTTGATACTTGTCATGGTAACTTGCCAATTGTTGTCATGGTAACTTGCTACTTGTTGTCATGGTAACTTGCTACTTGTTGTCATGGTAACTTGCTACTTGTTGTCATGGTAACTTGCTAATTGTTGTCATGGTAACTTGATACTTGTTGTCATGGTAACTTGATACTTGTTGTCATGGTAAATTGCTAATTGTTGTCATGGTAACTTGATACTTGTTGTCATGGTAATTTGCTAATTATTGCCATGGTAACTTGTTTCCTTGGTAACTTGATACTTGTTGTCATGGTAACTTGCTACTTGTTGTCATGGTAACTTGCTACTTGTTGTCATGGTAACTTGCTAATTGTTGTCATGGTAACTTGATACTTGTCATGGTAACTTGCCAATTGTTGTCATAGTAACTTGATACTTGTTGTCATGGTAACTCGCAAATTGTTGTCATGGTAACTTGATATTTGCTGTCATGGTAACTTGATACTTGTTGTCATGGGAACATGCTACTTGTTGTCATGATAACTTGCTACTTGTTGTCATGGTAACTTGCTAATTGTTGTCATGGTAACTTGCTACTTGTTGTCATGGTATCTTGCTAATTATTGCCATGGTAACTTGTTTCCTTGGTAACTTGATACTTGTTGTCATGGTAACTTGCTACTTGTTGTCAGGGTAACTTGCTACTTGTTGTCATGGTAACTTGCTAATTGTTGTCATGGTAACTTGATACTTGTTGTCATGGTAAATTGCTAATTGTTGTCATGGTAACTTGATACTTGTTGTCATGGTAATTTGCTAATTATTGCCATGGTAACTTGTTTCCTTGGTAACATGATACTTGTTGTCATGGTAACTTGCTACATGTTGTCATGGTAACTTGCTTCTTGTTGTCATGGTAACTTGCTAATTGTTGTCATGGTAACTTGCTACTTGTTGTCATGGTAACTTGCTACTTGTTGTCATGGTAACTTGATACTTGTTGTCATGGTAACTTGCTAATTATTGCCATAGTAACTTGATACTTGTTGTCATGGTAACTTGCTAATTGTTGTCATGGTAACTTGATACTTGTTGTCATGGTAATTTGATACTTGTTGTCATGGTAACTTGCTACTTGTTGCCATTGTAACTTGCTAATTGTTGTCATGGTAACTTGCTACTTGTTGCCATGGGAACATGCTACTTGTTGTCATGATAACTTGCTACTTGTTGTCATGGTAACTTGCTAATTGTTGTCATGGTAACTTGATACTTGTTGTCATGGTATCTTGCTAATTATTGCCATGGTAACTTGTTTCCTTGGTAACATGATCCTTTTTGTAATAGTAACTTGCTACTTGTTGTCATGGTAACTTGCTACTTGTTGTCATGGTAACTTGCTAATTGTTGTCATGGTAACTTGATACTTGTTGTCATGGTAAATTGCTAGTTGTTGTCATGCTAACTTGATACTTGTTGTCATGGTAATTTTCTAATTATTGCCATGGTAACTTGTTTCCTTGGTAATATGATACTTGTTGTCATGGTAACATGCTACATGTTGTCATGGTAACTTGCTTCTTGTTGTCATGGTAACTTGCTAATTGTTGTCATGGTAGCTTGCTACTTGTTGTCATGGTAACTTGCTACTTGTTGTCATGGTAACTTGATACTTGTTGTCATGGTAACTTGGCAATTATTGCCATAGTAACTTGATACTTGTTGTCATGGTAACTTGATACTTTTTGTCATGGTAACTTGCTACTTGTTGTCATGTTAACTTGCTACTTGTTGCCATTGTAACTCGCTAATTGTTGCCATGGTAACTTGCTACTTGTTGTCATGGTAACTTGCTACTTGTTGCCATGTTAACTTGCTACTTGTTGCCATTGTAACTTGCTAATTGTTGTCATGGTAACTTGCTACTTGTTGTCATGGTAACTTGCTAAGCGTTGTCATGGTAACTTGCTAATTGTTGTCATGGTAACTTGATACTTGTTGTCATGGTAACTTGCTAATTATTGCCATGGTAACTTGCTACTTGTTGTCACGGTAACTTGCTACATGTTGTCATGGTAACTTGATACTTGTTGTCATGGTAACTTGCTATTTGTTGTCATGGTAACTTGCTACTTGTTGTCATGGTAACTTGCTAAGTGTTGTCATGGTAACTTGCTAATTGTTGATATGGTAACTTGATACTTGCTGTCATGGTAACTTGCTAATTATTGCAATGGTAACTTGCTACTTGTTGTCAGGATAACGTGCTACTTGTTGGCATGGTAACTTGCTACTAGTTGTCATGGTAACTTGCTATATATTGCCATTGTAACTCGCTAATTGTTATCATGGTAATTTGCTACTTGTTGTCATGGTAACTTGCTACTTGTTGTCATGGTAACTTGCTACTTGTTGTCATAGTAACTTGCTAATTGTTGTCATGGTAACTTGCTACTTGTTGTCATGGTAACTTGCTACTTGTTGTCATGGTAACTTGCTAATTATTGCCATAGTAACTTGATACTTGTTGGCATGGTAACTTGCTAATTGTTGTCATCGTAACTTGATACTTGTTGTCATGGTAACTTGATATTTGTTGTCATGGTAACTTGCTACTTGTTGTCATGGTAACTTGCTAATTGTTGTCATGGTAACTTGAAACTTGTTGTCATGGTAACTTGCTAATTATTGCCATAGTAACTTGATATTTGTTGTCATGGTAACTTGATACTTGTTGTCATGGTAACTTGATACTTGTTGTCATGGTAACTTGCTACTTGTTGTCATGGTAACTTGCTACTTGTTGTCATAGTAACTTGCTAATTGTTGTCATGGTAACTTGATATATGTTGTCATGGTAACTTGCTACTTTTTGTCATGGTAACTTGCTACTTGTTGTCATGGTAACTTGCTTCTTGTTGTCATGGTAGCTTGCTACTTGTTGTCATGGTAACTTGCTAATTGTTGTCATGGTAACTTGCTACTTGTTGTCATGGTATCTTGCTAATTATTGCCATGGTAACTTGTTTCCTTGGTAACTTGATACTTGTTGTCTTGGTAACATGCTACTTGTTGTCATGGTAACTTGCTACTTGTTGTCATGGTAACTTGCTAATTGTTGTCATGGTAACTTGATACTTGTTGTCATGGTAACTTGCTAATTGTTGTCATGGTAACTTGATACTTGTTGTCATGGTAACTTGCTAATTATTGCCATGGTAACTTGTTTCCTTGGTAACTTGATACTTCTTGTCATGGTAACTTGCTACTTGTTGTCATGGTAACTTGCTAATTGTTGTCATGGTAACTTGCTACTTGTTGTTATGGTAACTTGCTAATTATTGCCCTAGAAACTTGATACTTGTTGGCATGGTAACTTGCTAATTGTTGTCATGGTAACTTGATACTTGTTGTCATGGTAACTTGCTACTTGTTGTCATGGTAACTTGCTAATTGTTGTCATGGTAACTTGATACTTGTTGTCATGGTAACTTGCTAATGATTGCCATAGTAACTTGATACTTGTTGTCATGGTAACTTGCTACTTGTTGTCATGGTAACTTGCTACTTGTTGTCATAGTAACTTGCTAATTGTTGTCATGATAACTTGATATATGTTGTCATGGTAACTTGCTACTTTTTGTCATGGTAACTTGCTACTTGTTGTCATGGTAACTTGCTTCTTGTTGTCATGGTAACTTGCTACTTGTTGTCATGGTAACTTGCTAATTGTTGTCATGGTAACTTGCTACTTGTTGTCATGGTATCTTGCTAATTATTGCCATGGTAACTTGTTTCCTTGGTAACTTGATACTTGTTGTCATGGTAACTTGCTAATTGTTGTCATGGTAACTTAATACTTGTTGTCATGGTAACTTGATACTTTTTGTCATGGTAACTTGCTACTTGTTGGCATGTTAACTTGCTACTTGTTGCCATTGTAACTCGCTAATTGTTGTCATGGTAACTTGCTACTAGTTGTCATGGTAACTTGCTACTTGTTGCCATGTTAACTTGCTACTTGTTGCCATTGTAACTTGCTAATTGTTGTCATGGTAACTTGCTACTTGTTGTCATGGTAACTTGCTAAGTGTTGTCATGGTAACTTGCTAATTGTTGTCATGGTAACTTGATACTTGTTGTCATAGTAACTTGCTAATTATTGCCATGGTAACTTGCAACTTGTTGTCATGGTAACTTGCTACTTGTTGTCATGGTAACTTGATACTTATTGTCATGGTAACTTTCTACTTGTTGTCATGGTAACTTGCTACTTGTTGTCATGGTAACTTGCTAAGTGTTGTCATGGTAACTTGCTAATTGTTGTCATGGTAACTTGATACTTGTTGTCATGGTAACTTGCTAATTATCGCCATGTTAACTTTCTACTTGTTGTCATGGGAACTTGCTACTTGTTGTCATGGTAACTTGCTACTTGTTGTCATGGTAACTTGCTAATTATTGCTATTGTAACTCGCTAATTGTTGTCATGGTAACTTGCTACTTGTTGTCATGGTAACTTGCTACTTGTTATTATGGTAACTTGCTACTTGTTGTCATGGTAACTTGCTAATTGTTGGCATGGTAACTAGCTACTTGTTGTCATGGTAACTTGCTACTTGTTGTCATGGTAACTTGCTAATTATTGCCATAGTAACTTGATACTTGTTGGCATGGTAACTTGCTAATTGTTGTCATGGTAACTTGATACTTGTTGTCATGGTAACTTGATACTTGTTGTCATGGTAACTTGCTACTTGTTGTCATGGTAACTTGCTACTTGTTGTCATGGTAGCTTGCTAATTGTTGTCATGGTAACTTGATACTTGTTGTCATGGTAACTTGATACTTGTTGTCATGGTAAATTGCTAATTGTTGTCATGGTAACTTGATACTTGTTGTCATGGTAATTTGCTAATTATTGCCATGGTAACTTGTTTCCTTGGTAACTTGATACTTGTTGTCATGGTAACTTGCTACTTGTTGTCATGGTAACTTGCTACTTGTTGTCATGGTAACTTGCTAATTGTTGTCATGGTAACTTGATACTTGTCATGGTAACTTGCCAATTGTTGTCATAGTAACTTGATACTTGTTGTCATGGTAACTCGCAAATTGTTGTCATGGTAACTTGATACTTGTTGTCATGGTAACTTGATACTTGTTGTCATGGGAACATGCTACTTGTTGTCATGATAACTTGCTACTTGTTGTCATGGTAACTTGCTAATTGTTGTCATGGTAACTTGCTACTTGTTGTCATGGTATCTTGCTAATTATTGCCATGGTAACTTGTTTCCTTGGTATCTTGATACTTGTTGTCATGGTAACTTGCTACTTGTTGTCATGGTAACTTGCTACTTTTTGTCATGGTAACTTGCTACTTGTTGTCCTGGTAAATTGCTAATTGTTGTCATGGTAACTTGATACTTGTTGTCATGGTAATTTGGTAATTATTGCCATGGTAACTTGTTTCCTTGGTAACATGATACTTGTTGTCATGGTAACTTGCTACATGTTGTCATGGTAACTTGCTTCTTGTTGTCATGGTAACTTGCTAATTGTTGTCATGGTAACTTGCTACTTGTTGTCATGGTAACTTGCTACTTGTTGTCATGGTAACTTGCTACTTGTTGTCATGGTAACTTGATACTTGTTGTCATGGTATCTTGCTAATTATTGCCATAGTAACTTGATACTTGTTGTCATGGTAACTTGCTAATTGTTGTCATGGTAACTTGATACTTGTTGTCATGGTAACTTGATACTTGTTGTCATGGTAACTTGCTACTTGTTGTCATGGTAACTTGCTACTTGTTGTCATGGTAACTTGCTAATTGTTGTCATGGTAACTTGATACTTGTTGTCATGGTAACTTGCTAATTATTGCCATAGTTACTTGATACTTGTTGTCATGGTAACTTGCAAATTTTTGTCATGGTAACTTGATACTTGTTGTCATGGTAACTTGATACATGTTGTCATGGTAACTTGCTACTTGTTGTCATGGTAATTTGCTAATTGTTGTCTTGGTAACTTGATATTTGTTGTCATGGTAACTTGCTACTTGTTGTCATGGTAACTTGCTACTTGTTGTCGTGGTAACTTGCTACTTCTTGTCATGGTAACTTGCTAATTGTTGTCATGGTAACTTGCTACTTGTTGTCATGGTATCTTGCTAATTATTGCCATGGTAACTTGTTTCCTTGGTAACTTGATACTTGTTGTCATGGTAACTTGATACTTGTTGTCATGGTAACTTGCTAATTATTGCCATGGTAACTTGTTTCCTTGGTAACTTGATATTTGTTGTCATAGTAACTTGATACTTGTTGTCATGGTAACTTGGTAATTGTTGTCATGGTAACTTGCTACTTGTTGTCATGGTAACTTGATACTTGTTGTCATAGTAACTTGATACTTGTCATGGTAACTTGCTAATTGTTGTCATGGTAACTTGATACTTGTTGTCATGGTAAATTTCTTATTATTGCCATGGTAACTTGTTTCCTTGGTAACTTGCTATTTGTTGTCAAGGTAACTTGCTACTTGTTGTCATGGTAACTTGATACTTGTTGTCACGGTAACTTGCTACTTGTTGCCATGTTAACTTGCTTCTTGTTCCATTGTAACTCGCTAATTGTTGTCATGGTAAGTTGCTACTTGTTGTCATGGTAACTTGCTAAGTGTTGCCATGGTAACTTGCTAAGTGTTGTCATGGTAACTTGCTAATTGTTGTCATGGTAACTTGATACTTTTTGTCATGGTAACTTGCTAATTATTGCCATGGTAACTTGCTACTTGTTGTCATGGTAACTTGCTAATTGTTGTCATGGTAACTTGATACTTGTTGTCATGGTAACTAGCTAATTATTGCCATGGTAACTTGTTTCCTTGGTAATTTGCTACGTGTTGCCATGTTAACTTGCTACGTGTTGCCATAGTAACTTGATACTTGTAGTCATGGTAACTCGCTACTTGTTGCCATGTTAACTTGCTACGTGTTGCCATAGTAACTTCATACTTGTTGTCATGGTAACTTTCTAATTTTTGCCATGGTAACTTGTTTCCTTGGTAACTTGATACTTGTTGTCATGGTAACTTGCTACTTGTTGTCATGGTAACCTGCTACTTGTTGTCGTGGTAACTTGCTAATTGTTGTCATGGTAACTTGCTAATTGTTGTCATGGTAACTTGCTACTTGTTGTCATGGTAACTTGATACTTGTTGTCATAGTAACTTGATACTTGTCATGGTAACTTGCTAATTGTTGTCATGGTATCTTGATACTTGTTGTCATGGTAACTTTCTTATTATTGTCATGGTAACTTGTTTCCTTGGTAACTTGCTACTTGTTGTCATGGTAACTTGCTACTTGTTGTCATGGTAACTTGATACTTGTTGTCATGGTAACTTGATTTATGTTGTCATGGTTACTTGCTACTTTTTTCCATGGTAACTTGCTACTTGTTGTCATGGTAACTTGCTTCTTGTTTTCATGGTAACTTGCTACTTGTTGTCATGGTAACTTGCTAATTGTTGTCATGGTAACTTGCTACTTGTTGTCATGGTATCTTGCTAAATATTGCCATGGTAACTTGTTTCCTTGGTAACTTGATACTTGTTGTCTTGGTAACATGCTACTTGTTGTCATGGTAACTTGCTACTTGTTGTCATGGTAACTTGCTAATTGTTGTCAAGGTAACTTGATACTTGTTGTCATGGTAACTTGCTAATTGTTGTCATGGTAACTTGATACTTGTTGTCATGGTAACTTGCTAATTATTGCCATGGTAAATTGTTTCCTTGGTAACTTGATACTTGTCGTCATGGTAACTTGCTACTTGTTGTCATGGTAACTTGCTAATTGTTGTCATGGTAACTTGCTACTTGTTGTCATGGTAACTTGCTACTTGTTGTCATGGTAACTTGCTAATTATTGCCATAGTAACTTGATACTTGTTGGCATGGTAACTTGCTAATTGTTGTCATGGTAACTTGATACTTGTTGTCATGGTAACTTGCTACTTGTTGTCATGGTAACTTGCTACTTGTTGTCATGGTAACTTGCTAATTGTTGTCATGGTAACTTGATACTTGTTGTCATGGTAACTTGCTAATTATTGCCATAGTAACTTGATACTTGTTGTCATGGTAACTTGCTAATTGTTGTCATGGTAACTTGATACTTGTTGTCATGGTAACTTGCTACTTGTTGTCATGGTAACTTGCTACTTGTTGTCATGGTAACTTGCTTATTGTTGTCATGGTAACTTGATACTTGTTGTCATGGTAACTTGCTAATTATTGCCATAGTAACTTGATACTTGTTGTCATGGTAACATGCAAATTGCTGTCATGGTAACTTGATACGTGTTGTCATGGTAACTTGATACTTGTTGTCATGGTAACTTGCTACTTGTTGTCATGGAAACTTGCTACTTGTTGTCATGGTAACTTGCTAATTGTTGTCATGGTAACTTGATACTTGTTGTCATGGTAACTTTCTACTTTTTGTCATGGTAACTTGCTACTTGTTGTCATGGTAACTTGCTACTTGTTGTCATGGTAACTTGCTACTTGTTGTCATGGTACTTTGCTAATGGTTGTCATGGTAACTTGCTACTTGTTGTCATGGTATCTTGCTAATTATTGCCATGGTTACTTGTTTCCTTGGTACACTGATACTTGTTGTCATGGTAACTTGCTACTTGTTGTCATGGTAACTTGCTACTTGTTGTCATGGTAACTTGCTAATTGTTGTCATGGTAGCTTGATACTTGTTGTCATGGTAACTTGCTAATTGTTGTCATGGTATCTTGATACTTGTTGTTATGGTAACTTGCTAATTATTGCCATGGTAACTTGTTTCCTTGGTAACTTGATACTTGTTGTCATGGTAACTTGCTACTTGTTGTCATGGTAACATGCTACTTGTTGTCAAGGTAACTTGCTAATTGTTGTCATGGTAACTTGATAATTGTTGTCATAGTAACTTGATACTTGTTGTCATGGTAACTTGCTAATTGTTGTCATGGTAACTTGCTACTTGTTGTCATGGTAACTTGATACTTGTTGTCATGGTAACTTGATACTTGTCATGGTAACTTGCCAATTGTTGTCATGGTAACTTGATACTTGTTGTCATGGTAACTTGCTACTTGTTGTCATGGTAACTTGCTACTCTTTGTCATGGTAACTT
This sequence comes from Meconema thalassinum, assembly GCA_946902985.2. Taxonomy (NCBI): domain Eukaryota; kingdom Metazoa; phylum Arthropoda; class Insecta; order Orthoptera; family Tettigoniidae; genus Meconema; species Meconema thalassinum. Next base: position 236,495,204 of record OX336397.1, on the reverse strand, counting down.
GCTAATTGTTGTCATGGTAACTTGATACTTGTTGTCATGGTAACTTGATACTTGTTGTCATGGTAAATTGCTAATTGTTGTCATGGTAACTTGATACTTGTTGTCATGGTAATTTGCTAATTATTGCCATGGTAACTTGTTTCCTTGGTAACTTGATACTTGTTGTCATGGTAACTTGCTACTTGTTGTCATGGTAACTTGCTACTTGTTGTCATGGTAACTTGCTAATTGTTGTCATGGTAACTTGATACTTGTCATGGTAACTTGCCAATTGTTGTCATAGTAACTTGATACTTGTTGTCATGGTAACTCGCAAATTGTTGTCATGGTAACTTGATATTTGTTGTCATGGTAACTTGATACTTGTTGTCATGGGAACATGCTACTTGTTGTCATGATAACTTGCTACTTGTTGTCATGGTAACTTGCTAATTGTTGTCATGGTAACTTGCTACTTGTTGTCATGGTATCTTGCTAATTATTGCCATGGTAACTTGTTTCCTTGGTAACTTGATACTTGTTGTCATGGTAACTTGCTACTTGTTGTCAGGGTAACTTGCTACTTGTTGTCATGGTAACTTGCTAATTGTTGTCATGGTAACTTGATACTTGTTGTCATGGTAAATTGCTAATTGTTGTCATGGTAACTTGATACTTGTTGTCATGGTAATTTGCTAATTATTGCCATGGTAACTTGTTTCCTTGGTAACATGATACTTGTTGTCATGGTAACTTGCTACATGTTGTCATGGTAACTTGCTTCTTGTTGTCATGGTAACTTGCTTCTTGTTGTCATGGTAACTTGCTAATTGTTGTCATGGTAACTTGCTACTTGTTGTCATGGTAACTTGCTACTTGTTGTCATGGTAACTTGATACTTGTTGTCATGGTAACTTGCTAATTATTGCCATAGTAACTTGATACTTGTTGTCATGGTAACTTGCTAATTGTTGTCATGGTAACTTGATACTTGTTGTCATGGTAACTTGATACTTGTTGTCATGGTAACTTGCTACTTGTTGCCATTGTAACTTGCTAATTGTTGTCATGGTAACTTGCTACTTGTTGCCATGGGAACATGCTACTTGTTGTCATGATAACTTGCTACTTGTTGTCATGGTAACTTGCTAATTGTTGTCATGGTAACTTGCTACTTGTTGTCATGGTATCTTGCTAATTATTGCCATGGTAACTTGTTTCCTTGGTAACATGATCCTTTTTGTAATGGTAACTTGCTACTTGTTGTCATGGTAACTTGCTACTTGTTGTCATGGTAACTTGCTAATTGTTGTCATGGTAACTTGATACTTGTTGTCATGGTAAATTGCTAATTGTTGTCATGGTAACTTGATACTTGTTGTCATGGTAATTTTCTAATTATTGCCATGGTAACTTGTTTCCTTGGTAATATGATACTTGTTGTCATGGTAACATGCTACATGTTGTCATGGTAACTTACTTCTTGTTGTCATGGTAACTTGCTAATTGTTGTCATGGTAACTTGCTACTTGTTGTCATGGTAACTTGCTACTTGTTGTCATGTTAACTTGCTACTTGTTGCCATTGTAACTCGCTAATTGTTGCCATGGTAACTTGCTACTTGTTGTCATGGTAACTTGCTACTTGTTGCCATGTTAACTTGCTACTTGTTGCCATTGTAACTTGCTAATTGTTGTCATGGTAACTTGCTACTTGTTGTCATGGTAACTTGCTAAGCGTTGTCATGGTAACTTGCTAATTGTTGTCATGGTAACTTGATACTTGTTGTCATGGTAACTTGCTAATTATTGCCATGGTAACTTGCTACTTGTTGTCACGGTAACTTGCTACATGTTGTCATGGTAACTTGATACTTGTTGTCATGGTAACTTGCTATTTGTTGTCATGGTAACTTGCTACTTGTTGTCATGGTAACTTGCTAAGTGTTGTCATGGTAACTTGCTAATTGTTGATATGGTAACTTGATACTTGCTGTCATGGTAACTTGCTAATTATTGCAATGGTAACTTGCTACTTGTTGTCAGGGTAACTTGCTACTTGTTGTCATGGTAACTTGCTACTTGTTGTCATGGTAACTTGCTATATATTGCCATTGTAACTCGCTAATTGTTGTCATGGTAACTTGCTACTTGTTGTCATGGTAACTTGCTACTTGTTGTCATGGTAACTTGCTACTTGTTGTCATAGTAACTTGCTAATTGTTGTCATGGTAACTTGCTACTTGTTGTTATGGTAACTTGCTAATTGTTTTCATGGTAACTTGATACTTGTTGTCATGGTAACTTGCTAATTGTTGTCATGGTAACTTGATACTTGTTGTCATGGTAACTTGCTAATTATTGCCATGGTAACTTGTTTCCTTGGTAACATGATTCTTCTTGTCATGGTAACTTGCTACTTGTTGTCATGGTAACTTGCTAATTGTTGTCATGGTAACTTGCTACTTGTTGTCATGGTAACTTGCTACTTGTTGTCATGGTAACTTGCTAATTATTGCCCTAGAAACTTGATACTTGTTGGCATGGTAACTTGCTAATTGTTGTCATGGTAACTTGATACTTGTTGTCATGGTAACTTGCTACTTGTTGTCATGGTAACTTGCTAATTGTTGTCATGGTAACTTGATACTTGTTGTCATGGTAACTTGCTAATTATTGCCATAGTAACTTGATACTTGTTGTCATGGTAACTTGCTATTTGTTGTCATGGTAACTTGCTACTTGTTGTCATAGTAACTTGCTAATTGTTGTCATGGTAACTTGATATATGTTGTCATGGTAACTTGCTACTTTTTGTCATGGTAACTTGCTACTTGTTGTCATGGTAACTTGCTTCTTGTTGTCATGGTAACTTGCTACTTGTTGTCATGGTAACTTGCTAATTGTTGTCATGGTAACTTGCTACTTGTTGTCATGGTATCTTGCTGATTATTGCCATGGTAACTTGTTTTCTTGGTAACTTGATACTTGTTGTCTTGGTAACATGCTACTTGTTGTCATGGTAACTTGCTACTTGTTGTCATGGTAACTTGCTAATTGTTGTCATGGTAACTTGATACTTGTTGTCATGGTAACTTGCTAATTGTTGTCATGGTAACTTGATACTTGTTGTCATGGTAACTTGCTAATTATTGCCATGGTAACTTGTTTCCTTGGTAACTTGATACTTCTTGTCATGGTAACTTGCTACTTGTTGTCATGGTAACTTGCTACTTGTTGTCATGGTAACTTGCTAATTATTGCCATAGAAACTTGATACTTGTTGGCATGGTAACTTGCTAATTGTTGTCATGGTAACTTGATACTTGTTGTCATGGTAACTTGCTACTTGTTGTCATGGTAACTTGCTACTTGTTGTCATGGTAACTTGCTAATTGTTGTCATGGTAACTTGGTACTTGTTGTCATGGTAATTTGCTAATTATTGCCATAGTAACTTGATACTTGTTGTCATGGTAACATGCAAATTGCTGACATGGTAACTTGATACTTGTTGTCATGGTAACTTAATACTTGTTGTCATGGTAACTTGCTACTTGTTGTCATGGAAACTTGCTACTTGTTGTCATGGTAACTTGCTAATTGTTGTCATGGTAACTTGATACTTGTTGTCATGGTAACTTTCTATTTTTTGTCATGGTAACTTGCTACTTGTTGTCATGGTAACATGCTACTTGTTGTCATGGTAACTTGCTAATTGTTGTCATGGTAACTTGATACTTGTTGTCATGGTAACTTGATACTTTTTGTCATGGTAACTTGCTACTTGTTGTCATGTTAACTTGCTACTTGTTGCCATTGTAACTCGCTAATTGTTGTCATGGTAACTTGCTACTTGTTGTCATGGTAACTTGCTACTTGTTGCCATGTTAACTTGCTACTTGTTGCCATTGTAACTTGCTAATTGTTGTCATGGTAACTTGCTACTTGTTGTCATGGTAACTTGCTAAGTGTTGTCATGGTAACTTGCTAATTGTTGTCATGGTAACTTGATACTTGTTGTCATGGTAACTTGCTAATTATTGCCATGGTAACTTGCAACTTGTTGTCATGGTAACTTGCTACTTGTTGTCATGGTAACTTGATACTTATTGTCATGGTAACTTTCTACTTGTTGTCATGGTAACCTGCTACTTGTTGTCATGGTAACTTGCTAAGTGTTGTCATGGTAACTTGCTAATTGTTGTCATGGTAACTTGATACTTGTTGTCATGGCAACTTGCTAATTATCGCCATGGTAACTTTCTACTTGTTGTCATGGGAACTTCCTACTTGTTGTCATGGTAACTTGCTACTTGTTGTCATGGTAACTTGCTAATTATTGCTACTGTAACTCGCTAATTGTTGTCATGGTAACTTGCTACTTGTTGTCATGGTAACTTGCTACTTGTTATTATGGTAACTTGCTACTTGTTGTCATGGTAACTTGCTAATTGTTGGCATGGTAACTAGCTACTTGTTGTCATGGTAACTTGCTACTTGTTGTCATGGTAACTTGCTAATTATTGCCATAGTAACTTGATATTTGTTGGCATGGTAACTTGCTAATTGTTGTCATGGTAACTTGATACTTGTTGTCATGGTAACTTGATACTTGTTGTCATGGTAACTTGCTACTTGTTGTCATGGTAACTTGCTACTTGTTGTCATGGTAGCTTGCTAATTGTTGTCTTGGTAACTTGATACTTGTTGTCATGGTAACTTGATACTTGTTGTCATGGTAAATTGCTAATTGTTGTCATGGTAACTTGATACTTGTTGTCATGGTAATTTGCTAATTATTGCCATGGTAACTTGTTTCCTTGGTAACTTGATACTTGTTGTCATGGTAACTTGCTACTTGTTGTCATGGTAACTTGCTACTTGTTGTCATTGTAACTTGCTAATTGTTGTCATGGTAACTTGATACTTGTCATGGTAACTTGCCAATTGTTGTCATAGTAACTTGATACTTGTTGTCATGGTAACTCGCAAATTGTTGTCATGGTAACTTGATACTTGTTGTCATGGTAACTTGATACTTGTTGTCATGGGAACATGCTACTTGTTGTCATGGTAACTTGCTAATTATTGCCATGGTAACTTGTTTCCTTGGTAACTTGATATTTGTTGTCATAGTAACTTGATACTTGTTGTCATGGTAACTTGCTAATTGTTGTCATGGTAACTTGCTACTTGTTGTCATGGTAACTTGATACTTGTTGTCATAGTAACTTGATACTTGTCATGGTAACTTGCTAATTGTTGTCATGGTAACTTGATACTTGTTGTCATGGTAACTTTCTTATTATTGCCATGGTAACTTGTTTCCTTGGTAACTTGCTATTTGTTGTCATGGTAACTTGCTACTTGTTGTCATGGTAACTTGATACTTGTTTTCACGGTAACTTGCTACTTGTTGCCATGTTAACTTGCTTCTTGTTCCATTGTAACTCGCTAATTGTTGTCATGGTAAGTTGCTACTTGTTGTCATGGTAACTTGCTAAGTGTTGCCATGGTAACTTGCTAACTGTTGTCATGGTAACTTGCTAATTGTTGTCATGGTAACTTGATACTTTTTGTCATGGTAACTTGCTAATTATTGCCATGGTAACTTGCTACTTGTTGTCATGGTAACTTGCTAATTGTTGTCATGGTAACTTGATACTTGTTGTCATGGTAACTTGCTAATTATTGCCATGGTAACTTGTTTCCTTGGTAACTTGCTACGTGTTGCCATGTTAACTTGCTACGTGTTGCCATAGTAACTTGATACTTGTAGTCATGGTAACTCGCTACTTGTTGCCATGTTAACTTGCTACGTGTTGCCATAGTAACTTCATACTTGTTGTCATGGTAACTTTCTAATTTTTGCCATGGTAACTTGTTTCCTTGGTAACTTGATACTTGTTGTCATGGTAACTTGCTACTTGTTGTCATGGTAACCTGCTACTTGTTGTCGTGGTAACTTGCTAATTGTTGTCATGGTAACTTGATACTTGTTGTCATAGTAACTTGATACTTGTTGTCATGGTAACTTGCTAATTGTTGTCATGGTAACTTGCTACTTGTTGTCATGGTAACTTGATACTTGTTGTCATAGTAACTTGATACTTGTCATGGTAACTTGCTAATTGTTGTCATGGTATCTTGATACTTGTTGTCATGGTAACTTTCTTATTATTGTCATGGTAACTTGTTTCCTTGGTAACTTGCTACTTGTTGTCATGGTAACTTGCTACTTGTTGTCATGGTAACTTGATACTTGTTGTCATGGTAACTTGATTTATGTTGTCATGGTTACTTGCTACTTTTTTCCATGGTAACTTGCTACTTGTTGTCATGGTAACTTGCTTCTTGTTTTCATGGTAACTTGCTACTTGTTGTCATGGTAACTTGCTAATTGTTGTCATGGTAACTTGCTACTTGTTGTCATGGTATTTTGCTAATTATTGCCATGGTAACTTGTTTCCTTGGTAACTTGATACTTGTTGTCTTGGTAACATGCTACTTGTTGTCATGGTAACTTGCTACTTGTTGTCATGGTAACTTGCTAATTGTTGTCAAGGTAACTTGATACTTGTTGTCATGGTAACTTGCTAATTGTTGTCATGGTAACTTGATACTTGTTGTCATGGTAACTTGCTAATTATTGCCATGGTAACTTGTTTCCTTGGTAACTTGATACTTGTTGTCATGGTAACTTGCTACTTGTTGTCATGGTAACTTGCTAATTGTTGTCATGGTAACTTGATACTTGTTGTCATGGTAACTTGCTAATTATTGCCATGGTAAATTGTTTCCTTGGTAACTTGATACTTGTTGTCATGGTAACTTGCTACTTGTTGTCATGGTAACTTGCTACTTGTTGTCATGGTAACTTGCTAATTGTTGTCATGGTAACTTGATAATTGTTGTCATAGTAACTTGATACTTGTTGTCATGGTAACTTGCTAATTGTTGTCATGGTAACTTGCTACTTGTTGTCATGGTAACTTGATACTTGTTGTCATGGTAACTTGACACTTGTCATGGTAACTTGCTAATTTTTGTCATGGTAACTTGATACTTGTTGTCATGGTAACTTTCTTATTATTGCCATGGTAACTTGTTTACTTGGTAACTTGATACTTGTTGTCATGGTAACTTGCTACTTGTTGTCATGGTAACTTGATACTTGTTGTCATGGTAACATGCTACTTGTTGTCATGGTAACTTGCTAATTATTGCCATAGTAACTTGATACTTGTTGTCATGGTAACTTGATATTTGTTGTCATGGTAACTTGCTACTTGTTGTCATGGTAACTTGCTAATTGTTGTCATGGTAACTTGAAACTTGTTGTCATGGTAACTTGCTAATTATTGCCATAGTTACTTGATATTTGTTGTCATGGTAACTTGCAAATTGTTGTCATGGTAACTTGATACTTGTTGTCATGGTAACTTGATACTTGTTGTCATGGTAACTTGCTACTTGTTGTCATGGTAACTTGCTACTTGTTGTCATAGTAACTTGCTAATTGTTGTCATGGTAACTTGATATATGTTGTCATGGTAACTTGCTACTTTTTGTCATGGTAACTTGCTACTTGTTGTCATGGTAACTTGCTTCTTGTTGTCATGGTAGCTTGCTACTTGTAGTCATGGTAACTTGCTAATTGTTGTCATGGTAACTTGCTACTTGTTGTCATGGTATCTTGCTAATTATTGCCATGGTAACTTGTTTCCTTGGTAACTTGATACTTGTTGTCTTGGTAACATGCTACTTGTTGTCATGGTAACTTGCTACTTGTTGTTATGGTAACTTGCTAATTGTTGTCATGGTAACTTGATACTTGTTGTCATGGTAACTTGCTAATTGTTGTCATGGTAACTTGATACTTGTTGTCATGGTAACTTGCTAATTATTGCCATGGTAACTTGTTTCCTTGGTAACTTGATACTTCTTGTCATGGTAACTTGCTACTTGTTGTCATGGTAACTTGCTAATTGTTGTCATGGTAACTTGCTACTTGTTGTCATGGTAACTTGCTACTTGTTGTCATGGTAACTTGCTAATTATTGCCCTAGAAACTTGATACTTGTTGGCATGGTAACTCGCTAATTGTTGTCATGGTAACTTGATACTTGTTGTCATGGTAACTTGCTACTTGTTGTCATGGTAACTTGCTAATTGTTGTCATGGTAACTTGATACTTGTTGTCATGGTAACTTGCTAATTATTGCCATAGTAACTTGATACTTGTTGTCATGGTAACTTGCTACTTGTTGTCATGGTAACTTGCTACTTGTTGTCATAGTAACTTGCTAATTGTTGTCATGGTAACTTGATATATGTTGTCATGGTAACTTGCTACTTTTTGTCATGGTAACTTGCTACTTGTTGTCATGGTAACTTGCTTCTTGTTGTCATGGTAACTTGCTACTTGTTGTCATGGTAACTTGCTAATTGTTGTCATGGTAACTTGCTACTTGTTGTCATGGTATCTTGCTGATTATTGCCATGGTAACTTGTTTTCTTGGTAACTTGATACTTGTTGTCTTGGTAACATGCTACTTGTTGTCATGGTAACTTGCTACTTGTTGTCATGGTAACTTGCTAATTGTTGTCATGGTAACTTGCTACTTGTTGTCATGGTAACTTGCTAATTGTTGTCATGGTAACTTGGTACTTGTTGTCATGGTAATTTGCTAATTATTGCCATAGTAACTTGATACTTGTTGTCATGGTAACATGCAAATTGCTGACATGGTAACTTGATACTTGTTGTCATGGTAACTTGCTAATTATTGCCATGGTAACTTGTTTCCTTGGTAACTTGATACTTCTTGTCATGGTAACTTGCTACTTGTTGTCATGGTAACTTGCTACTTGTTGTCATGGTAACTTGCTAATTATTGCCATAGAAACTTGATACTTGTTGGCATGGTAACTTGCTAATTGTTGTCATGGTAACTTGATACTTGTTGTCATGGTAACTTGCTACTTGTTGTCATGGTAACTTGCTACTTGTTGTCATGGTAACTTGCTAATTGTTGTCATGGTAACTTGGTACTTGTTGTCATGGTAATTTGCTAATTATTGCCATAGTAACTTGATACTTGTTGTCATGGTAACATGCAAATTGCTGACATGGTAACTTGATACTTGTTGTCATGGTAACTTAATACTTGTTGTCATGGTAACTTGCTACTTGTTGTCATGGAAACTTGCTACTTGTTGTCATGGTAACTTGCTAATTGTTGTCATGGTAACTTGATACTTGTTGTCATGGTAACTTTCTATTTTTTGTCATGGTAACTTGCTACTTGTTGTCATGGTAACATGCTACTTGTTGTCATGGTAACTTGCTAATTGTTGTCATGGTAACTTGATACTTGTTGTCATGGTAACTTGATACTTTTTGTCATGGTAACTTGCTACTTGTTGTCATGTTAACTTGCTACTTGTTGCCATTGTAACTCGCTAATTGTTGTCATGGTAACTTGCTACTTGTTGTCATGGTAACTTGCTACTTGTTGCCATGTTAACTTGCTACTTGTTGCCATTGTAACTTGCTAATTGTTGTCATGGTAACTTGCTACTTGTTGTCATGGTAACTTGCTAAGTGTTGTCATGGTAACTTGCTAATTGTTGTCATGGTAACTTGATACTTGTTGTCATGGTAACTTGCTAATTATTGCCATGGTAACTTGCAACTTGTTGTCATGGTAACTTGCTACTTGTTGTCATGGTAACTTGATACTTATTGTCATGGTAACTTTCTACTTGTTGTCATGGTAACCTGCTACTTGTTGTCATGGTAACTTGCTAAGTGTTTTCATGGTAACTTGCTAATTGTTGTCATGGTAACTTGATACTTGTTGACATGGCAACTTGCTAATTATCGCCATGGTAACTTTCTACTTGTTGTCATGGGAACTTGCTACTTGTTGTCATGGTAACTTGCTACTTGTTGTCATGGTAACTTGCTAATTATTGCTACTGTAACTCGCTAATTGTTGTCATGGTAACTTGCTACTTGTTGTCATGGTAACTTGCTACTTGTTATTATGGTAACTTGCTACTTGTTGTCATGGTAACTTGCTAATTGTTGGCATGGTAACTAGCTACTTGTTGTCATGGTAACTTGCTACTTGTTGTCATGGTAACTTGCTAATTATTGCCATAGTAACTTGATACTTGTTGGCATGGTAACTTGCTAATTGTTGTCATGGTAACTTGATACTTGTTGTCATGGTAACTTGATACTTGTTGTCATGGTAACTTGCTACTTGTTGTCATGGTAACTTGCTACTTGTTGTCATGGTAGCTTGCTAATTGTTGTCATGGTAACTTGATACTTGTTGTCATGGTAATTTGATACTTGTTGTCATGGTAAATTGCTAATTGTTGTCATGGTAACTTGATACTTGTTGTCATGGTAATTTGCTAATTATTGCCATGGTAACTTGTTTCCTTGGTAACTTGATACTTGTTGTCATGGTAACTTGCTACTTGTTGTCATGGTAACTTGCTACTTGTTGTCATGGTAACTTGCTAATTGTTGTCATGGTAACTTGATACTTGTCATGGTAACTTGCCAATTGTTGTCATAGTAACTTGATACTTGTTGTCATGGTAACTCGCAAATTGTTGTCATGGTAACTTGATACTTGTTGTCATGGTAACTTGATACTTGTTGTCATGGGAACATGCTACTTGTTGTCATGGTAACTTGCTAATTATTGCCATGGTAACTTGTTTCCTTGGTAACTTGATATTTGTTGTCATAGTAACTTGATACTTGTTGTCATGGTAACTTGCTAATTGTTGTCATGGTAACTTGCTACTTGTTGTCATGGTAACTTGATACTTGTTGTCATAGTAACTTGATACTTGTCATGGTAACTTGCTAATTGTTGTCATGGTAACTTGATACTTGTTGTCATGGTAACTTTCTTATTATTGCCATGGTAACTTGTTTCCTTGGTAACTTGCTATTTGTTGTCATGGTAACTTGCTACTTGTTGTCATGGTAACTTGATACTTGTTGTCACGGTAACTTACTACTTGTTGCCATGTTAACTTGCTTCTTGTTCCATTGTAACTCGCTAATTGTTGTCATGGTAAGTTGCTACTTGTTGTCATGGTAACTTGCTAAGTGTTGCCATGGTAACTTGCTAAGTGTTGTCATGGTAACTTGCTAATTGTTGTCATGGTAACTTGATACTTTTTGTCATGGTAACTTGCTAATTATTGCCATGGTAACTTGCTACTTGTTGTCATGGTAACTTGCTAATTGTTGTCATGGTAACTTGATACTTGTTGTCATGGTAACTTGCTAATTATTGCCATGGTAACTTGTTTCCTTGGTAACTTGCTACGTGTTGCCATGTTAACTTGCTACGTGTTGCCATAGTAACTTGATACTTGTAGTCATGGTAACTCGCTACTTGTTGCCATGTTAACTTGCTACGTGTTGCCATAGTAACTTCATACTTGTTGTCATGGTAACTTTCTAATTTTTGCCATGGGAACTTGTTTCCTTGGTAACTTGATACTTGTTGTCATGGTAACTTGCTACTTGTTGTCATGGTAACCTGCTACTTGTTGTCGTGGTAACTTGCTAATTGTTGTCATGGTAACTTGATACTTGTTGTCATAGTAACTTGATACTTGTTGTCATGGTAACTTGCTAATTGTTGTCATGGTAACTTGCTACTTGTTGTCATGGTAACTTGATACTTGTTGTCATAGTAACTTGATACTTGTCATGGTAACTTGCTAATTGTTGTCATGGTATCTTGATACTTGTTGTCATGGTAACTTTCTTATTATTGTCATGGTAACTTGTTTCCTTGGTAACTTGCTACTTGTTGTCATGGTAACTTGCTACTTGTTGTCATGGTAACTTGATACTTGTTGTCATGGTAACTTGATTTATGTTGTCATGGTTACTTGCTACTTTTTTCCATGTTAACTTGCTACTTGTTGTCATGGTAACTTGCTTCTTGTTTTCATGGTAACTTGCTACTTGTTGTCATGGTAACTTGCTAATTGTTGTCATGGTAACTTGCTACTTGTTGTCATGGTATTTTGCTAATTATTGCCATGGTAACTTGTTTCCTTGGTAACTTGATACTTGTTGTCTTGGTAACATGCTACTTGTTGTCATGGTAACTTGCTACTTGTTGTCATGGTAACTTGCTAATTGTTGTCAAGGTAACTTGATACTTGTTGTCATGGTAACTTGCTAATTGTTGTCATGGTAACTTGATACTTGTTGTCATGGTAACTTGCTAATTATTGCCATGGTAACTTGTTTCCTTGGTAACTTGATACTTGTTGTCATGGTAACTTGCTACTTGTTGTCATGGTAACTTGCTAGTTGTTGTCATGGTAACTTGCTACTTGTTGTCATGGTAACTTGCTACTTGTTGTCATGGTAACTTGCTAATTATTGCCATAGTAACTTGATACTTGTTGGCATGGTAACTTGCTAATTGTTGTCATGGTAACTTGATACTTGTTGTCATGGTAACTTGCTACTTGTTGTCATGGTAACTTGCTACTTGTTGTCATGGTAACTTGCTAATTGTTGTCATGGTAACTTGATACTTGTTGTCATGGTAACTTGCTAATTATTGCCATAGTAACTTGATACTTGTTGTCATGGTAACTTGCTAATTGTTGTCATGGTAACTTGATACTTGTTGTCATGGTAACTTGCTACTTGTTGTCATGGTAACTTGCTACTTGTTGTCATGGTAACTTGCTTATTGTTGTCATGGTAACTTGATACTTGTTGTCATGGTAACTTGCTAATTATTGCCATAGTAACTTGATACTTGTTGTCATGGTAACATGCAAATTGCTGTCATGGTAACTTGATACGTGTTGTCATGGTAACTTGATACTTGTTGTCATGGTAACTTGCTACTTGTTGTCATGGAAACTTGCTACTTGTTGTCATGGTAACTTGCTAATTGTTGTCATGGTAACTTGATACTTGTTGTCATGGTAACTTTCTACTTTTTGTCATGGTAACTTGCTACTTGTTGTCATGGTAACTTGCTACTTGTTGTCATGGTAACTTGCTACTTGTTGTCATGGTACTTTGCTAATTGTTGTCATGGTAACTTGCTACTTGTTGTCATGGTATCTTGCTAATTATTGCCATGGTTACTTGTTTCCTTGGTACACTGATACTTGTTGTCATGGTAACTTGCTACTTGTTGTCATGGTAACTTGCTACTTGTTGTCATGGTAACTTGCTAATTGTTGTCATGGTAGCTTGATACTTGTTGTCATGGTAACTTGCTAATTGTTGTCATGGTATCTTGATACTTGTTGTTATGGTAACTTGCTAATTATTGCCATGGTAACTTGTTTCCTTGGTAACTTGATACTTGTTGTCATGGTAACTTGCTACTTGTTGTCATGGTAACATGCTACTTGTTGTCAAGGTAACTTGCTAATTGTTGTCATGGTAACTTGATAATTGTTGTCATAGTAACTTGATACTTGTTGTCATGGTAACTTGCTAATTGTTGTCATGGTAACTTGCTACTTGTTGTCATGGTAACTTGATACTTGTTGTCATGGTAACTTGATACTTGTCATGGTAACTTGCCAATTGTTGTCATGGTAACTTGATACTTGTTGTCATGGTAACTTGCTACTTGTTGTCATGGTAACTTGATACTTATTGTCATGGTAACTTTCTACTTGTTGTCATGGTAACCTGCTACTTGTTGTCATGGTAACTTGCTAAGTGTTGTCATGGTAACTTGCTAATTGTTGTCATGGTAACTTGATACTTGTTGACATGGCAACTTGCTAATTATCGCCATGGTAACTTTCTACTTGTTGTCATGGGAACTTGCTACTTGTTGTCATGGTAACTTGCTACTTGTTGTCATGGTAACTTGCTAATTATTGCTACTGTAACTCGCTAATTGTTGTCATGGTAACTTGCTACTTGTTGTCATGGTAACTTGCTACTTGTTATTATGGTAACTTGCTACTTGTTGTCATGGTAACTTGCTAATTGTTGGCATGGTAACTAGCTACTTGTTGTCATGGTAACTTGCTACTTGTTGTCATGGTAACTTGCTAATTATTGCCATAGTAACTTGATACTTGTTGGCATGGTAACTTGCTAATTGTTGTCATGGTAACTTGATACTTGTTGTCATGGTAACTTGATACTTGTTGTCATGGTAACTTGCTACTTGTTGTCATGGTAACTTGCTACTTGTTGTCATGGTAGCTTGCTAATTGTTGTCATGGTAACTTGATACTTGTTGTCATGGTAACTTGATACTTGTTGTCATGGTAAATTGCTAATTGTTGTCATGGTAACTTGATACTTGTTGTCATGGTAATTTGCTAATTATTGCCATGGTAACTTGTTTCCTTGGTAACTTGATACTTGTTGTCATGGTAACTTGCTACTTGTTGTCATGGTAACTTGCTACTTGTTGTCATGGTAACTTGCTAATTGTTGTCATGGTAACTTGATACTTGTCATGGTAACTTGCCAATTGTTGTCATAGTAACTTGATACTTGTTGTCATGGTAACTCGCAAATTGTTGTCATGGTAACTTGATACTTGTTGTCATGGTAACTTGATACTTGTTGTCATGGGAACATGCTACTTGTTGTCATGGTAACTTGCTAATTATTGCCATGGTAACTTGTTTCCTTGGTAACTTGATATTTGTTGTCATAGTAACTTGATACTTGTTGTCATGGTAACTTGCTAATTGTTGTCATGGTAACTTGCTACTTGTTGTCATGGTAACTTGATACTTGTTGTCATAGTAACTTGATACTTGTCATGGTAACTTGCTAATTGTTGTCATGGTAACTTGATACTTGTTGTCATGGTAACTTTCTTATTATTGCCATGGTAACTTGTTTCCTTGGTAACTTGCTATTTGTTGTCATGGTAACTTGCTACTTGTTGTCATGGTAACTTGATACTTGTTGTCACGGTAACTTACTACTTGTTGCCATGTTAACTTGCTTCTTGTTCCATTGTAACTCGCTAATTGTTGTCATGGTAAGTTGCTACTTGTTGTCATGGTAACTTGCTAAGTGTTGCCATGGTAACTTGCTAAGTGTTGTCATGGTAACTTGCTAATTGTTGTCATGGTAACTTGATACTTTTTGTCATGGTAACTTGCTAATTATTGCCATGGTAACTTGCTACTTGTTGTCATGGTAACTTGCTAATTGTTGTCATGGTAACTTGATACTTCTTGTCATGGTAACTTGCTAATTATTGCCATGGTAACTTGTTTCCTTGGTAACTTGCTACGTGTTGCCATGTTAACTTGCTACGTGTTGCCATAGTAACTTGATACTTGTAGTCATGGTAACTCGCTACTTGTTGCCATGTTAACTTGCTACGTGTTGCCATAGTAACTTCATACTTGTTGTCATGGTAACTTTCTAATTTTTGCCATGGGAACTTGTTTCCTTGGTAACTTGATACTTGTTGTCATGGTAACTTGCTACTTGTTGTCATGGTAACCTGCTACTTGTTGTCGTGGTAACTTGCTAATTGTTGTCATGGTAACTTGATACTTGTTGTCATAGTAACTTGATACTTGTTGTCATGGTAACTTGCTAATTGTTGTCATGGTAACTTGCTACTTGTTGTCATGGTAACTTGATACTTGTTGTCATAGTAACTTGATACTTGTCATGGTAACTTGCTAATTGTTGTCATGGTATCTTGATACTTGTTGTCATGGTAACTTTCTTATTATTGTCATGGTAACTTGTTTCCTTGGTAACTTGCTACTTGTTGTCATGGTAACTTGCTACTTGTTGTCATGGTAACTTGATACTTGTTGTCATGGTAACTTGATTTATGTTGTCATGGTTACTTGCTACTTTTTTCCATGTTAACTTGCTACTTGTTGTCATGGTAACTTGCTTCTTGTTTTCATGGTAACTTGCTACTTGTTGTCATGGTAACTTGCTAATTGTTGTCATGGTAACTTGCTACTTGTTGTCATGGTATTTTGCTAATTATTGCCATGGTAACTTGTTTCCTTGGTAACTTGATACTTGTTGTCTTGGTAACATGCTACTTGTTGTCATGGTAACTTGCTACTTGTTGTCATGGTAACTTGCTAATTGTTGTCAAGGTAACTTGATACTTGTTGTCATGGTAACTTGCTAATTGTTGTCATGGTAACTTGATACTTGTTGTCATGGTAACTTGCTAATTATTGCCATGGTAACTTGTTTCCTTGGTAACTTGATACTTGTTGTCATGGTAACTTGCTACTTGTTGTCATGGTAACTTGCTAGTTGTTGTCATGGTAACTTGCTACTTGTTGTCATGGTAACTTGCTACTTGTTGTCATGGTAACTTGCTAATTATTGCCATAGTAACTTGATACTTGTTGGCATGGTAACTTGCTAATTGTTGTCATGGTAACTTGATACTTGTTGTCATGGTAACTTGCTACTTGTTGTCATGGTAACTTGCAACTTGTTGTCATGGTAACTTGCTAATTGTTGTCATGGTAACTTGATACTTGTTGTCATGGTAACTTGCTAATTATTGCCATAGTAACTTGATACTTGTTGTCATGGTAACTTGCTAATTGTTGTCATGGTAACTTGATACTTGTTGTCATGGTAACTTGCTACTTGTTGTCATGGTAACTTGCTACTTGTTGTCATGGTAACTTGCTTATTGTTGTCATGGTAACTTGATACTTGTTGTCATGGTAACTTGCTAATTATTGCCATAGTAACTTGATACTTGTTGTCATGGTAACATGCAAATTGCTGTCATGGTAACTTGATACGTGTTGTCATGGTAACTTGATACTTGTTGTCATGGTAACTTGCTACTTGTTGTCATGGAAACTTGCTACTTGTTGTCATGGTAACTTGCTAATTGTTGTCATGGTAACTTGATACTTGTTGTCATGGTAACTTTCTACTTTTTGTCATGGTAACTTGCTACTTGTTGTCATGGTAACTTGCTACTTGTTGTCATGGTAACTTGCTACTTGTTGTCATGGTACTTTGCTAATTGTTGTCATGGTAACTTGCTACTTGTTGTCATGGTATCTTGCTAATTATTGCCATGGTTACTTGTTTCCTTGGTACACTGATACTTGTTGTCATGGTAACTTGCTACTTGTTGTCATGGTAACTTGCTACTTGTTGTCATGGTAACTTGCTAATTGTTGTCATGGTAGCTTGATACTTGTTGTCATGGTAACTTGCTAATTGTTGTCATGGTATCTTGATACTTGTTGTTATGGTAACTTGCTAATTATTGCCATGGTAACTTGTTTCCTTGGTAACTTGATACTTGTTGTCATGGTAACTTGCTACTTGTTGTCATGGTAACATGCTACTTGTTGTCAAGGTAACTTGCTAATTGTTGTCATGGTAACTTGATAATTGTTGTCATAGTAACTTGATACTTGTTGTCATGGTAACTTGCTAATTGTTGTCATGGTAACTTGCTACTTGTTGTCATGGTAACTTGATACTTGTTGTCATGGTAACTTGATACTTGTCATGGTAACTTGCCAATTGTTGTCATGGTAACTTGATACTTGTTGTCATGGT
This sequence comes from Meconema thalassinum, assembly GCA_946902985.2. Classification (NCBI taxonomy): domain Eukaryota; kingdom Metazoa; phylum Arthropoda; class Insecta; order Orthoptera; family Tettigoniidae; genus Meconema; species Meconema thalassinum. The sequence goes on along the minus strand of OX336397.1, from coordinate 236,477,628 downwards.
AACTTGCTACTTGTTGTCATGGTAACTTGCTAATTGTTGTCATGGTAACTTGATACTTGTTGTCATGGTATCTTGATACTTGTTGTTATGGTAACTTGCTAATTATTGCCATGGTAACTTGTTTCCTTGGTAACTTGATACTTGTTGTCATGGTAACTTGCTACTTGTTGTCATGGTAACATGCTACTTGTTGTCAAGGTAACTTGCTAATTGTTGTCATGGTAACTTGATAATTGTTGTCATAGTAACTTGATACTTGTTGTCATGGTAACTTGCTAATTGTTGTCATGGTAACTTGATACTTGTTGTCATGGTAATTTGCTAATTATTGCCATGGTAACTTGTTTCCTTGGTAACTTGATACTTGTTGTCATGGTAACTTGCTACTTGTTGTCATGGTAACTTGCTACTTGTTGTCTTGGTAACTTGCTAATTGTTGTCATGGTAACTTGATACTTGTCATGGTAACTTGCCAATTGTTGTCATAGTAACTTGATACTTGTTGTCATGGTAACTCGCAAATTGTTGTCATGGTAACTTGATATTTGTTGTCATGGTAACTTGATACTTGTTGTCATGGGAACATGCTACTTGTTGTCATGATAACTTGCTACTTGTTGTCATGGTAACTTGCTAATTGTTGTCATGGTAACTTGCTACTTGTTGTCATGGTATCATGCTAATTATTGCCATGGTAACTTGTTTCCTTGGTAACTTGATACTTGTTGTCATGGTAACTTGCTACTTGTTGTCAGGGTAACTTGCTACTTGTTGTCATGGTAACTTGCTAATTGTTGTCATGGTAACTTGATACTTGTTGTCATGGTAAATTGCTAATTGTTGTCATGGTAACTTGATACTTGTTGTCATGGTAATTTGCTAATTATTGCCATGGTAACTTGCTTCCTTGGTAACATGATACTTGTTGTCATGGTAACTTGCTACATGTTGTCATGGTAACTTGCTTCTTGTTGTCATGGTAACTTGCTTCTTGTTGTCATGGTAACTTGCTAATTGTTGTCATGGTAACTTGCTACTTGTTGTCATGGTAACTTGCTACTTGTTGTCATGGTAACTTGATACTTGTTGTCATGGTAACTTGCTAATTATTGCCATAGTAACTTGATACTTGTTGTCATGGTAACTTGCTAATTGTTGTCATGGTAACTTGATACTTGTTGTCATGGTAACTTGATACTTGTTGTCATGGTAACTTGCTACTTGTTGCCATTGTAACTTGCTAATTGTTGTCATGGTAACTTGCTACTTGTTGCCATGGGAACATGCTACTTGTTGTCATGATAACTTGCTACTTGTTGTCATGGTAACTTGCTAATTGTTGTCATGGTAACTTGCTACTTGTTGTCATGGTATCTTGCTAATTATTGCCATGGTAACTTGTTTCCTTGGTAACATGATCCTTTTTGTAATGGTAACTTGCTACTTGTTGTCATGGTAACTTGCTACTTGTTGTCATGGTAACTTGCTAATTGTTGTCATGGTAACTTGATACTTGTTGTCATGGTAAATTGCTAATTGTTGTCATGGTAACTTGATACTTGTTGTCATGGTAATTTTCTAATTATTGCCATGGTAACTTGTTTCCTTGGTAATATGATACTTGTTGTCATGGTAACATGCTACATGTTGTCATGGTAACTTGCTTCTTGTTGTCATGGTAACTTGCTAATTGTTGTCATGGTAACTTGCTACTTGTTGTCATGGTAACTTGCTACTTGTTGTCATGGTAACTTGATACTTGTTGTCATGGTAACTTGCCAATTATTGCCATAGTAACTTGATACTTGTTGTCATGGTAACTTGATACTTTTTGTCATGGTAACTTGCTACTTGTTGTCATGTTAACTTGCTACTTGTTGCCATTGTAACTCGCTAATTGTTGCCATGGTAACTTGCTACTTGTTGTCATGGTAACTTGCTACTTGTTGCCATGTTAACTTGCTACTTGTTGCCATTGTAACTTGCTAATTGTTGTCATGGTAACTTGCTACTTGTTGTCATGGTAACTTGCTAAGCGTTGTCATGGTAACTTGCTAATTGTTGTCATGGTAACTTGATACTTGTTGTCATGGTAACTTGCTAATTATTGCCATGGTAACTTGCTACTTGTTGTCACGGTAACTTGCTACATGTTGTCATGGTAACTTGATACTTGTTGTCATGGTAACTTGCTACTTGTTGTCATGGTAACTTGCTACTTGTTGTCATGGTAACTTGCTAAGTGTTGTCATGGTAACTTGCTAATTGTTGATATGGTAACTTGATACTTGCTGTCATGGTAACTTGCTAATTATTGCAATGGTAACTTGCTACTTGTTGTCAGGGTAACTTGCTACTTGTTGTCATGGTAACTTGCTACTTGTTGTCATGGTAACTTGCTATATATTGCCATTGTAACTCGCTAATTGTTGTCATGGTAACTTGCTACTTGTTGTCATGGTAACTTGCTACTTGTTGTCATGGTAACTTGCTACTTGTTGTCATAGTAACTTGCTAATTGTTGTCATGGTAACTTGCTACTTGTTGTCATGGTAACTTGCTACTTGTTGTCATGGTAACTTGCTAATTATTGCCATAGTAACTTGATACTTGTTGTCATGGTAACTTGATATTTGTTGTCATGGTAACTTGCTACTTGTTGTCATGGTAACTTGCTAATTGTTGTCATGGTAACTTGAAACTTGTTGTCATGGTAACTTGCTAATTATTGCCATAGTTACTTGATATTTGTTGTCATGGTAACTTGCAAATTGTAGTCATGGTAACTTGATACTTGTTGTCATGGTAACTTGATACTTGTTGTCATGGTAACTTGCTACTTGTTGTCATGGTAACTTGCTACTTGTTGTCATAGTAACTTGCTAATTGTTGTCATGGTAACTTGATATATGTTGTCATGGTAACTTGCTACTTTTTGTCATGGTAACTTGCTACTTGTTGTCATGGTAACTTGCTTCTTGTTGTCATGGTAGCTTGCTACTTGTTGTCATGGTAACTTGCTACTTGTTGTCATGGTAACTTGCTAATTATTGCCCTAGAAACTTGATACTTGTTGGCATGGTAACTCGCTAATTGTTGTCATGGTAACTTGATACTTGTTGTCATGGTAACTTGCTACTTGTTGTCATGGTAACTTGCTAATTGTTGTCATGGTAACTTGATACTTGTTGTCATGGTAACTTGCTAATTATTGCCATAGTAACTTGATACTTGTTGTCATGGTAACTTGCTACTTGTTGTCATGGTAACTTGCTACTTGTTGTCATAGTAACTTGCTAATTGTTGTCATGGTAACTTGATATATGTTGTCATGGTAACTTGCTACTTTTTGTCATGGTAACTTGCTACTTGTTGTCATGGTAACTTGCTTCTTGTTGTCATGGTAACTTGCTACTTGTTGTCATGGTAACTTGCTAATTGTTGTCATGGTAACTTGCTACTTGTTGTCATGGTATCTTGCTGATTATTGCCATGGTAACTTGTTTTCTTGGTAACTTGATACTTGTTGTCTTGGTAACATGCTACTTGTTGTCATGGTAACTTGCTACTTGTTGTCATGGTAACTTGCTAATTGTTGTCATGGTAACTTGATACTTGTTGTCATGGTAACTTGCTAATTGTTGTCATGGTAACTTGATACTTGTTGTCATGGTAACTTGCTAATTATTGCCATGGTAACTTGTTTCCTTGGTAACTTGATACTTCTTGTCATGGTAACTTGCTACTTGTTGTCATGGTAACTTGCTACTTGTTGTCATGGTAACTTGCTAATTATTGCCATAGAAACTTGATACTTGTTGGCATGGTAACTTGCTAATTGTTGTCATGGTAACTTGATACTTGTTGTCATGGTAACTTGCTACTTGTTGTCATGGTAACTTGCTACTTGTTGTCATGGTAACTTGCTAATTGTTGTCATGGTAACTTGGTACTTGTTGTCATGGTAATTTGCTAATTATTGCCATAGTAACTTGATACTTGTTGTCATGGTAACATGCAAATTGCTGACATGGTAACTTGATACTTGTTGTCATGGTAACTTAATACTTGTTGTCATGGTAACTTGCTACTTGTTGTCATGGAAACTTGCTACTTGTTGTCATGGTAACTTGCTAATTGTTGTCATGGTAACTTGATACTTGTTGTCATGGTAACTTTCTATTTTTTGTCATGGTAACTTGCTACTTGTTGTCATGGTAACATGCTACTTGTTGTCATGGTAACTTGCTAATTGTTGTCATGGTAACTTGATACTTGTTGTCATGGTAACTTGATACTTTTTGTCATGGTAACTTGCTACTTGTTGTCATGTTAACTTGCTACTTGTTGCCATTGTAACTCGCTAATTGTTGTCATGGTAACTTGCTACTTGTTGTCATGGTAACTTGCTACTTGTTGCCATGTTAACTTGCTACTTGTTGCCATTGTAACTTGCTAATTGTTGTCATGGTAACTTGCTACTTGTTGTCATGGTAACTTGCTAAGTGTTGTCATGGTAACTTGCTAATTGTTGTCATGGTAACTTGATACTTGTTGTCATGGTAACTTGCTAATTATTGCCATGGTAACTTGCAACTTGTTGTCATGGTAACTTGCTACTTGTTGTCATGGTAACTTGATACTTATTGTCATGGTAACTTTCTACTTGTTGTCATGGTAACCTGCTACTTGTTGTCATGGTAACTTGCTAAGTGTTGTCATGGTAACTTGCTAATTGTTGTCATGGTAACTTGATACTTGTTGACATGGCAACTTGCTAATTATCGCCATGGTAACTTTCTACTTGTTGTCATGGGAACTTGCTACTTGTTGTCATGGTAACTTGCTACTTGTTGTCATGGTAACTTGCTAATTATTGCTACTGTAACTCGCTAATTGTTGTCATGGTAACTTGCTACTTGTTGTCATGGTAACTTGCTACTTGTTATTATGGTAACTTGCTACTTGTTGTCATGGTAACTTGCTAATTGTTGGCATGGTAACTAGCTACTTGTTGTCATGGTAACTTGCTACTTGTTGTCATGGTAACTTGCTAATTATTGCCATAGTAACTTGATACTTGTTGGCATGGTAACTTGCTAATTGTTGTCATGGTAACTTGATACTTGTTGTCATGGTAACTTGATACTTGTTGTCATGGTAACTTGCTACTTGTTGTCATGGTAACTTGCTACTTGTTGTCATGGTAGCTTGCTAATTGTTGTCATGGTAACTTGATACTTGTTGTCATGGTAACTTGATACTTGTTGTCATGGTAAATTGCTAATTGTTGTCATGGTAACTTGATACTTGTTGTCATGGTAATTTGCTAATTATTGCCATGGTAACTTGTTTCCTTGGTAACTTGATACTTGTTGTCATGGTAACTTGCTACTTGTTGTCATGGTAACTTGCTACTTGTTGTCATGGTAACTTGCTAATTGTTGTCATGGTAACTTGATACTTGTCATGGTAACTTGCCAATTGTTGTCATAGTAACTTGATACTTGTTGTCATGGTAACTCGCAAATTGTTGTCATGGTAACTTGATACTTGTTGTCATGGTAACTTGATACTTGTTGTCATGGGAACATGCTACTTGTTGTCATGGTAACTTGCTAATTATTGCCATGGTAACTTGTTTCCTTGGTAACTTGATATTTGTTGTCATAGTAACTTGATACTTGTTGTCATGGTAACTTGCTAATTGTTGTCATGGTAACTTGCTACTTGTTGTCATGGTAACTTGATACTTGTTGTCATAGTAACTTGATACTTGTCATGGTAACTTGCTAATTGTTGTCATGGTAACTTGATACTTGTTGTCATGGTAACTTTCTTATTATTGCCATGGTAACTTGTTTCCTTGGTAACTTGCTATTTGTTGTCATGGTAACTTGCTACTTGTTGTCATGGTAACTTGATACTTGTTGTCACGGTAACTTACTACTTGTTGCCATGTTAACTTGCTTCTTGTTCCATTGTAACTCGCTAATTGTTGTCATGGTAAGTTGCTACTTGTTGTCATGGTAACTTGCTAAGTGTTGCCATGGTAACTTGCTAAGTGTTGTCATGGTAACTTGCTAATTGTTGTCATGGTAACTTGATACTTTTTGTCATGGTAACTTGCTAATTATTGCCATGGTAACTTGCTACTTGTTGTCATGGTAACTTGCTAATTGTTGTCATGGTAACTTGATACTTGTTGTCATGGTAACTTGCTAATTATTGCCATGGTAACTTGTTTCCTTGGTAACTTGCTACGTGTTGCCATGTTAACTTGCTACGTGTTGCCATAGTAACTTGATACTTGTAGTCATGGTAACTCGCTACTTGTTGCCATGTTAACTTGCTACGTGTTGCCATAGTAACTTCATACTTGTTGTCATGGTAACTTTCTAATTTTTGCCATGGGAACTTGTTTCCTTGGTAACTTGATACTTGTTGTCATGGTAACTTGCTACTTGTTGTCATGGTAACCTGCTACTTGTTGTCGTGGTAACTTGCTAATTGTTGTCATGGTAACTTGATACTTGTTGTCATAGTAACTTGATACTTGTTGTCATGGTAACTTGCTAATTGTTGTCATGGTAACTTGCTACTTGTTGTCATGGTAACTTGATACTTGTTGTCATAGTAACTTGATACTTGTCATGGTAACTTGCTAATTGTTGTCATGGTATCTTGATACTTGTTGTCATGGTAACTTTCTTATTATTGTCATGGTAACTTGTTTCCTTGGTAACTTGCTACTTGTTGTCATGGTAACTTGCTACTTGTTGTCATGGTAACTTGATACTTGTTGTCATGGTAACTTGATTTATGTTGTCATGGTTACTTGCTACTTTTTTCCATGTTAACTTGCTACTTGTTGTCATGGTAACTTGCTTCTTGTTTTCATGGTAACTTGCTACTTGTTGTCATGGTAACTTGCTAATTGTTGTCATGGTAACTTGCTACTTGTTGTCATGGTATTTTGCTAATTATTGCCATGGTAACTTGTTTCCTTGGTAACTTGATACTTGTTGTCTTGGTAACATGCTACTTGTTGTCATGGTAACTTGCTACTTGTTGTCATGGTAACTTGCTAATTGTTGTCAAGGTAACTTGATACTTGTTGTCATGGTAACTTGCTAATTGTTGTCATGGTAACTTGATACTTGTTGTCATGGTAACTTGCTAATTATTGCCATGGTAACTTGTTTCCTTGGTAACTTGATACTTGTTGTCATGGTAACTTGCTACTTGTTGTCATGGTAACTTGCTAGTTGTTGTCATGGTAACTTGCTACTTGTTGTCATGGTAACTTGCTACTTGTTGTCATGGTAACTTGCTAATTATTGCCATAGTAACTTGATACTTGTTGGCATGGTAACTTGCTAATTGTTGTCATGGTAACTTGATACTTGTTGTCATGGTAACTTGCTACTTGTTGTCATGGTAACTTGCTACTTGTTGTCATGGTAACTTGCTAATTGTTGTCATGGTAACTTGATACTTGTTGTCATGGTAACTTGCTAATTATTGCCATAGTAACTTGATACTTGTTGTCATGGTAACTTGCTAATTGTTGTCATGGTAACTTGATACTTGTTGTCATGGTAACTTGCTACTTGTTGTCATGGTAACTTGCTACTTGTTGTCATGGTAACTTGCTTATTGTTGTCATGGTAACTTGATACTTGTTGTCATGGTAACTTGCTAATTATTGCCATAGTAACTTGATACTTGTTGTCATGGTAACATGCAAATTGCTGTCATGGTAACTTGATACGTGTTGTCATGGTAACTTGATACTTGTTGTCATGGTAACTTGCTACTTGTTGTCATGGAAACTTGCTACTTGTTGTCATGGTAACTTGCTAATTGTTGTCATGGTAACTTGATACTTGTTGTCATGGTAACTTTCTACTTTTTGTCATGGTAACTTGCTACTTGTTGTCATGGTAACTTGCTACTTGTTGTCATGGTAACTTGCTACTTGTTGTCATGGTACTTTGCTAATTGTTGTCATGGTAACTTGCTACTTGTTGTCATGGTATCTTGCTAATTATTGCCATGGTTACTTGTTTCCTTGGTACACTGATACTTGTTGTCATGGTAACTTGCTACTTGTTGTCATGGTAACTTGCTACTTGTTGTCATGGTAACTTGCTAATTGTTGTCATGGTAGCTTGATACTTGTTGTCATGGTAACTTGCTAATTGTTGTCATGGTATCTTGATACTTGTTGTTATGGTAACTTGCTAATTATTGCCATGGTAACTTGTTTCCTTGGTAACTTGATACTTGTTGTCATGGTAACTTGCTACTTGTTGTCATGGTAACATGCTACTTGTTGTCAAGGTAACTTGCTAATTGTTGTCATGGTAACTTGATAATTGTTGTCATAGTAACTTGATACTTGTTGTCATGGTAACTTGCTAATTGTTGTCATGGTAACTTGCTACTTGTTGTCATGGTAACTTGATACTTGTTGTCATGGTAACTTGATACTTGTCATGGTAACTTGCCAATTGTTGTCATGGTAACTTGATACTTGTTGTCATGGTAACTTGCTACTTGTTGTCATGGTAACTTGCTACTTGTTGTCATGGTAACTTGCTAATTGTTGTCATGGTAACTTGATACTTGTTGTCATGGTAACTTGATACTTGTTGTCATGGTAAATTGCTAATTGTTGTCATGGTAACTTGATACTTGTTGTCATGGTAATTTGCTAATTATTGCCATGGTAACTTGTTTCCTTGGTAACTTGATACTTGTTGTCATGGTAACTTGCTACTTGTTGTCATGGTAACTTGCTACTTGTTGTCTTGGTAACTTGCTAATTGTTGTCATGGTAACTTGATACTTGTCATGGTAACTTGCCAATTGTTGTCATAGTAACTTGATACTTGTTGTCATGGTAACTCGCAAATTGTTGTCATGGTAACTTGATATTTGTTGTCATGGTAACTTGATACTTGTTGTCATGGGAACATGCTACTTGTTGTCATGATAACTTGCTACTTGTTGTCATGGTAACTTGCTAATTGTTGTCATGGTAACTTGCTACTTGTTGTCATGGTATCATGCTAATTATTGCCATGGTAACTTGTTTCCTTGGTAACTTGATACTTGTTGTCATGGTAACTTGCTACTTGTTGTCAGGGTAACTTGCTACTTGTTGTCATGGTAACTTGCTAATTGTTGTCATGGTAACTTGATACTTGTTGTCATGGTAAATTGCTAATTGTTGTCATGGTAACTTGATACTTGTTGTCATGGTAATTTGCTAATTATTGCCATGGTAACTTGTTTCCTTGGTAACATGATACTTGTTGTCATGGTAACTTGCTACATGTTGTCATGGTAACTTGCTTCTTGTTGTCATGGTAACTTGCTTCTTGTTGTCATGGTAACTTGCTAATTGTTGTCATGGTAACTTGCTACTTGTTGTCATGGTAACTTGCTACTTGTTGTCATGGTAACTTGATACTTGTTGTCATGGTAACTTGCTAATTATTGCCATAGTAACTTGATACTTGTTGTCATGGTAACTTGCTAATTGTTGTCATGGTAACTTGATACTTGTTGTCATGGTAACTTGATACTTGTTGTCATGGTAACTTGCTACTTGTTGCCATTGTAACTTGCTAATTGTTGTCATGGTAACTTGCTACTTGTTGCCATGGGAACATGCTACTTGTTGTCATGATAACTTGCTACTTGTTGTCATGGTAACTTGCTAATTGTTGTCATGGTAACTTGCTACTTGTTGTCATGGTATCTTGCTAATTATTGCCATGGTAACTTGTTTCCTTGGTAACATGATCCTTTTTGTAATGGTAACTTGCTACTTGTTGTCATGGTAACTTGCTACTTGTTGTCATGGTAACTTGCTAATTGTTGTCATGGTAACTTGATACTTGTTGTCATGGTAAATTGCTAATTGTTGTCATGGTAACTTGATACTTGTTGTCATGGTAATTTTCTAATTATTGCCATGGTAACTTGTTTCCTTGGTAATATGATACTTGTTGTCATGGTAACATGCTACATGTTGTCATGGTAACTTGCTTCTTGTTGTCATGGTAACTTGCTAATTGTTGTCATGGTAACTTGCTACTTGTTGTCATGGTAACTTGCTACTTGTTGTCATGGTAACTTGATACTTGTTGTCATGGTAACTTGCCAATTATTGCCATAGTAACTTGATACTTGTTGTCATGGTAACTTGATACTTTTTGTCATGGTAACTTGCTACTTGTTGTCATTTTAACTTGCTACTTGTTGCCATTGTAACACGCTAATTGTTGCCATGGTAACTTGCTACTTGTTGTCATGGTAACTTGCTACTTGTTGCCATGTTAACTTGCTACTTGTTGCCATTGTAACTTGCTAATTGTTGTCATGGTAACTTGCTACTTGTTGTCATGGTAACTTGCTAAGCGTTGTCATGGTAACTTGCTAATTGTTGTCATGGTAACTTGATACTTGTTGTCATGGTAACTTGCTAATTATTGCCATGGTAACTTGCTACTTGTTGTCACGGTAACTTGCTACATGTTGTCATGGTAACTTGATACTTGTTGTCATGGTAACTTGCTACTTGTTGTCATGGTAACTTGCTACTTGTTGTCATGGTAACTTGCTAAGTGTTGTCATGGTAACTTGCTAATTGTTGATATGGTAACTTGATACTTGCTGTCATGGTAACTTGCTAATTATTGCAATGGTAACTTGCTACTTGTTGTCAGGGTAACTTGCTACTTGTTGTCATGGTAACTTGCTACTTGTTGTCATGGTAACTTGCTATATATTGCCATTGTAACTCGCTAATTGTTGTCATGGTAACTTGCTACTTGTTGTCATGGTAACTTGCTACTTGTTGTCATGGTAACTTGCTACTTGTTGTCATAGTAACTTGCTAATTGTTGTCATGGTAACTTGCTACTTGTTGTCATGGTAACTTGCTACTTGTTGTCATGGTAACTTGCTAATTATTGCCATAGTAACTTGATACTTGTTGTCATGGTAACTTGATATTTGTTGTCATGGTAACTTGCTACTTGTTGTCATGGTAACTTGCTAATTGTTGTCATGGTAACTTGAAACTTGTTGTCATGGTAACTTGCTAATTATTGCCATAGTTACTTGATATTTGTTGTCATGGTAACTTGCAAATTGTTGTCATGGTAACTTGATACTTGTTGTCATGGTAACTTGATACTTGTTGTCATGGTAACTTGCTACTTGTTGTCATGGTAACTTGCTACTTGTTGTCATAGTAACTTGCTAATTGTTGTCATGGTAACTTGATATATGTTGTCATGGTAACTTGCTACTTTTTGTCATGGTAACTTGCTACTTGTTGTCATGGTAACTTGCTTCTTGTTGTCATGGTAGCTTGCTACTTGTTGTCATGGTAACTTGCTAATTGTTGTCATGGTAACTTGCTACTTGTTGTCATGGTATCTTGCTAATTATTGCCATGGTAACTTGTTTCCTTGGTAACTTGATACTTGTTGTCTTGGTAACATGCTACTTGTTGTCATGGTAACTTGCTACTTGTTGTTATGGTAACTTGCTAATTGTTGTCATGGTAACTTGATACTTGTTGTCATGGTAACTTGCTAATTGTTGTCATGGTAACTTGATACTTGTTGTCATGGTAACTTGCTAATTATTGCCATGGTAACTTGTTTCCTTGGTAACTTGATACTTCTTGTCATGGTAACTTGCTACTTGTTGTCATGGTAACTTGCTAATTGTTGTCATGGTAACTTGCTACTTGTTGTCATGGTAACTTGCTAATTGTTGTCATGGTAACTTGCTAATTATTGCCCTAGAAACTTGATACTTGTTGGCATGGTAACTTGCTAATTGTTGTCATGGTAACTTGATACTTGTTGTCATGGTAACTTGCTACTTGTTGTCAAGGTAACTTGCTAATTGTTGTCATGGTAACTTGCTACTTGTTGTCATGGTAACTTGCTAATTATTGCCATAGTAACTTGATACTTGTTGTCATGGTAACTTGCTACTTGTTGTCATGGTAACTTGCTACTTGTTGTCATAGTAACTTGCTAATTGTTGTCATGGTAACTTGATATATGTTGTCATGGTAACTTGCTACTTTTTGTCATGGTAACTTGCTACTTGTTGTCATGGTAACTTGCTTCTTGTTGTCATGGTAACTTGCTACTTGTTGTCATGGTAACTTGCTAATTGTTGTCATGGTAACTTGCTACTTGTTGTCATGGTATCTTGCTGATTATTGCCATGGTAACTTGTTTTCTTGGTAACTTGATACTTGTTGTCTTGGTAACATGCTACTTGTTGTCATGGTAACTTGCTACTTGTTGTCATGGTAACTTGCTAATTGTTGTCATGGTAACTTGATACTTGTTGTCATGGTAACTTGCTAATTGTTGTCATGGTAACTTGACACTTGTTGTCATGGTAACTTGCTAATTATTGCCATGGTAACTTGTTTCCTTGGTAACTTGATACTTCTTGTCATGGTAACTTGCTACTTGTTGTCATGGTAACTTGCTACTTGTTGTCATGGTAACTTGCTAATTATTGCCATAGAAACTTGATACTTGTTGGCATGGTAACTTGCTAATTGTTGTCATGGTAACTTGATAATTGTTGTCATGATAACTTGCTACTTGTTGTCATGGTAACTTGCTACTTGTTGTCATGGTAACTTGCTAATTGTTGTCATGGTAACTTGGTACTTGTTGTCATGGTAACTTGCTAATTATTGCCATAGTAACTTGATACTTGTTGTCATGGTAACATGCAAATTGCTGTCATGGTAACTTGATACTTGTTGTCATGGTAACTTAATACTTGTTGTCATGGTAACTTGCTACTTGTTGTCATGGTAACTTGCTTCTTGTTGTCATGGCAACTTGCTACTTGTTGTCATGGTAACTTGCTAATTGTTGTCATGGTAACTTGCTACTTGTTGTCATGGTATCTTGCTGATTATTGCCATGGTAACTTGTTTTCTTGGTAACTTGATACTTGTTGTCTTGGTAACATGCTACTTGTTGTCATGGTAACTTGCTACTTGTTGTCATGGTAACTTGCTAATTGTTGTCATGGTAACTTGATACTTGTTGTCATGGTAACTTGCTAATTGTTGTCATGGTAACTTGATACTTGTTGTCATGGTAACTTGCTAATTATTGCCATGGTAACTTGTTTCCTTGGTAACTTGATACTTCTTGTCATGGTAACTTGCTACTTGTTGTCATGGTAACTTGCTACTTGTTGTCATGGTAACTTGCTAATTATTGCCATAGAAACTTGATACTTGTTGGCATGGTAACTTGCTAATTGTTGTCATGGTAACTTGATACTTGTTGTCATGGTAACTTGCTATTTGTTGTCATGGTAACTTGCTACTTGTTGTCATGGTAACTTGCTAATTGTTGTCATGGTAACTTGGTACTTGTTGTCATGGTAACTTGCTAATTATTGCCATAGTAACTTGATACTTGTTGTCATGGTAACATGCAAATTGCTGTCATGGTAACTTGATACTTGTTGTCATGGTAACTTAATACTTGTTGTCATGGTAACTTGCTACTTGTTGTCATGGAAACTTGCTACTTGTTGTCATGGTAACTTGCTAATTGTTGTCATGGTAACTTGATACTTGTTGTCATGGTAACTTTCTATTTTTTGTCATGGTAACTTGCTACTTGTTGTCATGGTAACTTGCTACTTGTTGTCATGGTAACTTGCTAATTGTTGTCATGGTAACTTGATACTTGTTGTCATGGTAACTTGATACTTTTTGTCATGGTAACTTGCTACTTGTTGTCATGTTAACTTGCTACTTGTTGCCATTGTAACTCGCTAATTGTTGTCATGGTAACTTGCTACTTGTTGTCATGGTAACTTGCTACTTGTTGCCATGTTAACTTGCTACTTGTTGCCATTGTAACTTGCTAATTGTTGTCATGGTAACTTGCTACTTGTTGTCATGGTAACTTGCTAAGTGTTGTCATGGTAACTTGCTAATTGTTGTCATGGTAACTTGATACTTGTTGTCATGGTAACTTGCTAATTATTGACATGGTAACTTGCAACTTGTTGTCATGGTAACTTGCTACTTGTTGTCATGGTAACTTGATACTTATTGTCATGGTAACTTTCTACTTGTTGTCATGGTAACCTGCTACTTGTTGTCATGGTAACTTGCTAAGTGTTGTCATGGTAACTTGCTAATTGTTGTCATGGTAACTTGATACTTGTTGTCATGGTAACTTGCTAATTATCGCCATGGTAACTTTCTACTTGTTGTCATGGGAACTTGCTACTTGTTGTCATGGTAACTTGCTACTTGTTGTCATGGTAACTTGCTAATTATTGCTACTGTAACTCGCTAATTGTTGTCATGGTAACTTGCTACTTGTTGTCATGGTAACTTGCTACTTGTTATTATGGTAACTTGCTACTTGTTGTCATGGTAACTTGCTAATTGTTGGCATGGTAACTAGCTACTTGTTGTCATGGTAACTTGCTACTTGTTGTCATGGTAACTTGCTATTTATTGCCATAGTAACTTGATACTTGTTGGCATGGTAACTTGCTAATTGTTGTCATGGTAACTTGATACTTGTTGTCATGGTAACTTGCTACTTGTTGTCATGGTAACTTGCTACTTGTTGTCATGGTAGCTTGCTAATTGTTGTCATGGTAACTTGATACTTGTTGTCATGGTAACTTGATACTTGTTGTCATGGTAAATTGCTAATTGTTGTCATGGTAACTTGATACTTGTTGTCATGGTAATTTGCTAATTATTGCCATGGTAACTTGTTTCCTTGGTAACTTGATACTTGTTGTCATGGTAACTTGCTACTTGTTGTCATGGTAACTTGCTACTTGTTGTCATGGTAACTTGCTAATTGTTGTCATGGTAACTTGATACTTGTCATGGTAACTTGCCAATTGTTGTCATAGTAACTTGATACTTGTTGTCATGGTAACTCGCAAATTGTTGTCATGGTAACTTGATACTTGTTGTCATGGTAACTTGATACTTGTTGTCATGGGAACATGCTACTTGTTGTCATGATAACTTGCTACTTGTTGTCATGGTAACTTGCTAATTGTTGTCATGGTAACTTGCTACTTGTTGTCATGGTATCTTGCTAATTATTGCCATGGTAACTTGTTTCCTTGGTATCTTGATACTTGTTGTCATGGTAACTTGCTACTTGTTGTCATGGTAACTTGCTACTTGTTGTCATGGTAACTTGCTACTTGTTGTCCTGGTAAATTGCTAATTGTTGTCATGGTAACTTGATACTTGTTGTCATGGTAACTTGATACTTGTTGTCATGGTAAATTGCTAATTGTTGTCATGGTAACTTGATACTTGTTGTCATGGTAATTTGCTAATTATTGCCATGGTAACTTGTTTCCTTGGTAACTTGATACTTGTTGTCATGGTAACTTGCTACTTGTTGTCATGGTAACTTGCTACTTGTTGTCATGGTAACTTGCTAATTGTTGTCATGGTAACTTGATACTTGTCATGGTAACTTGCCAATTGTTGTCATAGTAACTTGATACTTGTTGTCATGGTAACTCGCAAATTGTTGTCATGGTAACTTGATACTTGTTGTCATGGTAACTTGATACTTGTTGTCATGGGAACATGCTACTTGTTGTCATGGTAACTTGCTAATTATTGCCATGGTAACTTGTTTCCTTGGTAACTTGATATTTGTTGTCATAGTAACTTGATACTTGTTGTCATGGTAACTTGCTAATTGTTGTCATGGTAACTTGCTACTTGTTGTCATGGTAACTTGATACTTGTTGTCATAGTAACTTGATACTTGTCATGGTAACTTGCTAATTGTTGTCATGGTAACTTGATACTTGTTGTCATGGTAACTTTCTTATTATTGCCATGGTAACTTGTTTCCTTGGTAACTTGCTATTTGTTGTCATGGTAACTTGCTACTTGTTGTCATGGTAACTTGATACTTGTTGTCACGGTAACTTACTACTTGTTGCCATGTTAACTTGCTTCTTGTTCCATTGTAACTCGCTAATTGTTGTCATGGTAAGTTGCTACTTGTTGTCATGGTAACTTGCTAAGTGTTGCCATGGTAACTTGCTAAGTGTTGTCATGGTAACTTGCTAATTGTTGTCATGGTAACTTGATACTTTTTGTCATGGTAACTTGCTAATTATTGCCATGGTAACTTGCTACTTGTTGTCATGGTAACTTGCTAATTGTTGTCATGGTAACTTGATACTTGTTGTCATGGTAACTTGCTAATTATTGCCATGGTAACTTGTTTCCTTGGTAACTTGCTACGTGTTGCCATGTTAACTTGCTACGTGTTGCCATAGTAACTTGATACTTGTAGTCATGGTAACTCGCTACTTGTTGCCATGTTAACTTGCTACGTGTTGCCATAGTAACTTCATACTTGTTGTCATGGTAACTTTCTAATTTTTGCCATGGGAACTTGTTTCCTTGGTAACTTGATACTTGTTGTCATGGTAACTTGCTACTTGTTGTCATGGTAACCTGCTACTTGTTGTCGTGGTAACTTGCTAATTGTTGTCATGGTAACTTGATACTTGTTGTCATAGTAACTTGATACTTGTTGTCATGGTAACTTGCTAATTGTTGTCATGGTAACTTGCTACTTGTTGTCATGGTATCTTGCTGATTATTGCCATGGTAACTTGTTTTCTTGGTAACTTGATACTTGTTGTCTTGGTAACATGCTACTTGTTGTCATGGTAACTTGCTACTTGTTGTCATGGTAACTTGCTAATTGTTGTCATGGTAACTTGATACTTGTTGTCATGGTAACTTGCTAATTGTTGTCATGGTAACTTGACACTTGTTGTCATGGTAACTTGCTAATTATTGCCATGGTAACTTGTTTCCTTGGTAACTTGATACTTCTTGTCATGGTAACTTGCTACTTGTTGTCATGGTAACTTGCTACTTGTTGTCATGGTAACTTGCTAATTATTGCCATAGAAACTTGATACTTGTTGGCATGGTAACTTGCTAATTATTGCCATGGTAACTTGTTTCCTTGGTAACTTGATACTTCTTGTCATGGTAACTTGCTACTTGTTGTCATGGTAACTTGCTACTTGTTGTCATGGTAACTTGCTAATTATTGCCATAGAAACTTGATACTTGTTGGCATGGTAACTTGCTAATTGTTGTCATGGTAACTTGATACTTGTTGTCATGGTAACTTGCTATTTGTTGTCATGGTAACTTGCTACTTGTTGTCATGGTAACTTGCTAATTGTTGTCATGGTAACTTGGTACTTGTTGTCATGGTAACTTGCTAATTATTGCCATAGTAACTTGATACTTGTTGTCATGGTAACATGCAAATTGCTGTCATGGTAACTTGATACTTGTTGTCATGGTAACTTAATACTTGTTGTCATGGTAACTTGCTACTTGTTGTCATGGAAACTTGCTACTTGTTGTCATGGTAACTTGCTAATTGTTGTCATGGTAACTTGATACTTGTTGTCATGGTAACTTTCTATTTTTTGTCATGGTAACTTGCTACTTGTTGTCATGGTAACTTGCTACTTGTTGTCATGGTAACTTGCTAATTGTTGTCATGGTAACTTGATACTTGTTGTCATGGTAACTTGATACTTTTTGTCATGGTAACTTGCTACTTGTTGTCATGTTAACTTGCTACTTGTTGCCATTGTAACTCGCTAATTGTTGTCATGGTAACTTGCTACTTGTTGTCATGGTAACTTGCTACTTGTTGCCATGTTAACTTGCTACTTGTTGCCATTGTAACTTGCTAATTGTTGTCATGGTAACTTGCTACTTGTTGTCATGGTAACTTGCTAAGTGTTGTCATGGTAACTTGCTAATTGTTGTCATGGTAACTTGATACTTGTTGTCATGGTAACTTGCTAATTATTGACATGGTAACTTGCAACTTGTTGTCATGGTAACTTGCTACTTGTTGTCATGGTAACTTGATACTTATTGTCATGGTAACTTTCTACTTGTTGTCATGGTAACCTCTTACTTGTTGTCATGGTAACTTGCTAAGTGTTGTCATGGTAACTTGCTAATTGTTGTCATGGTAACGTGATACTTGTTGTCATGGTAACTTGCTAATTATCGCCATGGTAACTTTCTACTTGTTGTCATGGGAACTTGCTACTTGTTGTCATGGTAACTTGCTACTTGTTGTCATGGTAACTTGCTAATTATTGCTACTGTAACTCGCTAATTGTTGTCATGGTAACTTGCTACTTGTTGTCATGGTAACTTGCTACTTGTTATTATGGTAACTTGCTACTTGTTGTCATGGTAACTTGCTAATTGTTGGCATGGTAACTAGCTACTTGTTGTCATGGTAACTTGCTACTTGTTGTCATGGTAACTTGCTAATTATTGCCATAGTAACTTGATACTTGTTGGCATGGTAACTTGCTAATTGTTGTCATGGTAACTTGATACTTGTTGTCATGGTAACTTGCTACTTGTTGTCATGGTAACTTGCTACTTGTTGTCATGGTAGCTTGCTAATTGTTGTCATGGTAACTTGATACTTGTTGTCATGGTAACTTGATACTTGTTGTCATGGTAAATTGCTAATTGTTGTCATGGTAACTTGATACTTGTTGTCATGGTAATTTGCTAATTATTGCCATGGTAACTTGTTTCCTTGGTAACTTGATACTTGTTGTCATGGTAACTTGCTACTTGTTGTCATGGTAACTTGCTACTTGTTGTCATGGTAACTTGCTAATTGTTGTCATGGTAACTTGATACTTGTCATGGTAACTTGCCAATTGTTGTCATAGTAACTTGATACTTGTTGTCATGGTAACTCGCAAATTGTTGTCATGGTAACTTGATACTTGTTGTCATGGTAACTTGATACTTGTTGTCATGGGAACATGCTACTTGTTGTCATGATAACTTGCTACTTGTTGTCATGGTAACTTGCTAATTGTTGTCATGGTAACTTGCTACTTGTTGTCATGGTATCTTGCTAATTATTGCCATGGTAACTTGTTTCCTTGGTATCTTGATACTTGTTGTCATGGTAACTTGCTACTTGTTGTCATGGTAACTTGCTACTTGTTGTCATGGTAACTTGCTACTTGTTGTCCTGGTAAATTGCTAATTGTTGTCATGGTAACTTGATACTTGTTGTCATGGTAACTTGATACTTGTTGTCATGGTAAATTGCTAATTGTTGTCATGGTAACTTGATACTTGTTGTCATGGTAATTTGCTAATTATTGCCATGGTAACTTGTTTCCTTGGTAACTTGATACTTGTTGTCATGGTAACTTGCTACTTGTTGTCATGGTAACTTGCTACTTGTTGTCATGGTAACTTGCTAATTGTTGTCATGGTAACTTGATACTTGTCATGGTAACTTGCCAATTGTTGTCATAGTAACTTGATACTTGTTGTCATGGTAACTCGCAAATTGTTGTCATGGTAACTTGATACTTGTTGTCATGGTAACTTGATACTTGTTGTCATGGGAACATGCTACTTGTTGTCATGGTAACTTGCTAATTATTGCCATGGTAACTTGTTTCCTTGGTAACTTGATATTTGTTGTCATAGTAACTTGATACTTGTTGTCATGGTAACTTGCTAATTGTTGTCATGGTAACTTGCTACTTGTTGTCATGGTAACTTGATACTTGTTGTCATAGTAACTTGATACTTGTCATGGTAACTTGCTAATTGTTGTCATGGTAACTTGATACTTGTTGTCATGGTAACTTTCTTATTATTGCCATGGTAACTTGTTTCCTTGGTAACTTGCTATTTGTTGTCATGGTAACTTGCTACTTGTTGTCATGGTAACTTGATACTTGTTGTCACGGTAACTTACTACTTGTTGCCATGTTAACTTGCTTCTTGTTCCATTGTAACTCGCTAATTGTTGTCATGGTAAGTTGCTACTTGTTGTCATGGTAACTTGCTAAGTGTTGCCATGGTAACTTGCTAAGTGTTGTCATGGTAACTTGCTAATTGTTGTCATGGTAACTTGATACTTTTTGTCATGGTAACTTGCTAATTATTGCCATGGTAACTTGCTACTTGTTGTCATGGTAACTTGCTAATTGTTGTCATGGTAACTTGATACTTGTTGTCATGGTAACTTGCTAATTATTGCCATGGTAACTTGTTTCCTTGGTAACTTGCTACGTGTTGCCATGTTAACTTGCTACGTGTTGCCATAGTAACTTGATACTTGTAGTCATGGTAACTCGCTACTTGTTGCCATGTTAACTTGCTACGTGTTGCCATAGTAACTTCATACTTGTTGTCATGGTAACTTTCTAATTTTTGCCATGGGAACTTGTTTCCTTGGTAACTTGATACTTGTTGTCATGGTAACTTGCTACTTGTTGTCATGGTAACCTGCTACTTGTTGTCGTGGTAACTTGCTAATTGTTGTCATGGTAACTTGATACTTGTTGTCATAGTAACTTGATACTTGTTGTCATGGTAACTTGCTAATTGTTGTCATGGTAACTTGCTACTTGTTGTCATGGTAACTTGATACTTGTTGTCATAGTAACTTGATACTTGTCATGGTAACTTGCTAATTGTTGTCATGGTATCTTGATACTTGTTGTCATGGTAACTTTCTTATTATTGTCATGGTAACTTGTTTCCTTGGTAACTTGCTACTTGTTGTCATGGTAACTTGCTACTTGTTGTCATGGTAACTTGATACTTGTTGTCATGGTAACTTGATTTATGTTGTCATGGTTACTTGCTACTTTTTTCCATGGTAACTTGCTACTTGTTGTCATGGTAACTTGCTTCTTGTTTTCATGGTAACTTGCTACTTGTTGTCATGGTAACTTGCTAATTGTTGTCATGGTAACTTGCTACTTGTTGTCATGGTATTTTGCTAATTATTGCCATGGTAACTTGTTTCCTTGGTAACTTGATACTTGTTGTCTTGGTAACATGCTACTTGTTGTCATGGTAACTTGCTACTTGTTGTCATGGTAACTTGCTAATTGTTGTCAAGGTAACTTGATACTTGTTGTCATGGTAACTTGCTAATTGTTGTCATGGTAACTTGATACTTGTTGTCATGGTAACTTGCTAATTATTGCCATGGTAACTTGTTTCCTTGGTAACTTGATACTTGTTGTCATGGTAACTTGCTACTTGTTGTCATGGTAACTTGCTAGTTGTTGTCATGGTAACTTGCTACTTGTTGTCATGGTAACTTGCTACTTGTTGTCATGGTAACTTGCTAATTATTGCCATAGTAACTTGATACTTGTTGGCATGGTAACTTGCTAATTGTTGTCATGGTAACTTGATACTTGTTGTCATGGTAACTTGCTACTTGTTGTCATGGTAACTTGCTACTTGTTGTCATGGTAACTTGCTAATTGTTGTCATGGTAACTTGATACTTGTTGTCATGGTAACTTGCTAATTATTGCCATAGTAACTTGATACTTGTTGTCATGGTAACTTGCTAATTGTTGTCATGGTAACTTGATACTTGTTGTCATGGTAACTTGCTACTTGTTGTCATGGTAACTTGCTACTTGTTGTCATGGTAACTTGCTTATTGTTGTCATGGTAACTTGATACTTGTTGTCATGGTAACTTGCTAATTATTGCCATAGTAACTTGATACTTGTTGTCATGGTAACATGCAAATTGCTGTCATGGTAACTTGATACGTGTTGTCATGGTAACTTGATACTTGTTGTCATGGTAACTTGCTACTTGTTGTCATGGAAACTTGCTACTTGTTGTCATGGTAACTTGCTAATTGTTGTCATGGTAACTTGATACTTGTTGTCATGGTAACTTTCTACTTTTTGTCATGGTAACTTGCTACTTGTTGTCATGGTAACTTGCTACTTGTTGTCATGGTAACTTGCTACTTGTTGTCATGGTACTTTGCTATTTGTTGTCATGGTAACTTGCTACTTGTTGTCATGGTATCTTGCTAATTATTGCCATGGTTACTTGTTTCCTTGGTACACTGATACTTGTTGTCATGGTAACTTGCTACTTGTTGTCATGGTAACTTGCTACTTGTTGTCATGGTAACTTGCTAATTGTTGTCATGGTAGCTTGATACTTGTTGTCATGGTAACTTGCTAATTGTTGTCATGGTATCTTGATACTTGTTGTTATGGTAACTTGCTAATTATTGCCATGGTAACTTGTTTCCTTGGTAACTTGATACTTGTTGTCATGGTAACTTGCTACTTGTTGTCATGGTAACATGCTACTTGTTGTCAAGGTAACTTGCTAATTGTTGTCATGGTAACTTGATAATTGTTGTCATAGTAACTTGATACTTGTTGTCATGGTAACTTGCTAATTGTTGTCATGGTAACTTGCTACTTGTTGTCATGGTAACTTGATACTTGTTGTCATGGTAACTTGATACTTGTCATGGTAACTTGCCAATTGTTGTCATGGTAACTTGATACTTGTTGTCATGGTAACTTGCTACTTGTTGTCATGGTAACTTGCTACTTGTTGTCATGGTAACTTGCTAATTGTTGTCATGGTAACTTGATACTTGTTGTCATGGTAACTTGATACTTGTTGTCATGGTAAATTGCTAATTGTTGTCATGGTAACTTGATACTTGTTGTCATGGTAATTTGCTAATTATTGCCATGGTAACTTGTTTCCTTGGTAACTTGATACTTGTTGTCATGGTAACTTGCTACTTGTTGTCATGGTAACTTGCTACTTGTTGTCTTGGTAACTTGCTAATTGTTGTCATGGTAACTTGATACTTGTCATGGTAACTTGCCAATTGTTGTCATAGTAACTTGATACTTGTTGTCATGGTAACTCGCAAATTGTTGTCATGGTAACTTGATATTTGTTGTCATGGTAACTTGATACTTGTTGTCATGGGAACATGCTACTTGTTGTCATGATAACTTGCTACTTGTTGTCATGGTAACTTGCTAATTGTTGTCATGGTAACTTGCTACTTGTTGTCATGGTATCATGCTAATTATTGCCATGGTAACTTGTTTCCTTGGTAACTTGATACTTGTTGTCATGGTAACTTGCTACTTGTTGTCAGGGTAACTTGCTACTTGTTGTCATGGTAACTTGCTAATTGTTGTCATGGTAACTTGATACTTGTTGTCATGGTAAATTGCTAATTGTTGTCATGGTAACTTGATACTTGTTGTCATGGTAATTTGCTAATTATTGCCATGGTAACTTGTTTCCTTGGTAACATGATACTTGTTGTCATGGTAACTTGCTACATGTTGTCATGGTAACTTGCTTCTTGTTGTCATGGTAACTTGCTTCTTGTTGTCATGGTAACTTGCTAATTGTTGTCATGGTAACTTGCTACTTGTTGTCATGGTAACTTGCTACTTGTTGTCATGGTAACTTGATACTTGTTGTCATGGTAACTTGCTAATTATTGCCATAGTAACTTGATACTTGTTGTCATGGTAACTTGCTAATTGTTGTCATGGTAACTTGATACTTGTTGTCATGGTAACTTGATACTTGTTGTCATGGTAACTTGCTACTTGTTGCCATTGTAACTTGCTAATTGTTGTCATGGTAACTTGCTACTTGTTGCCATGGGAACATGCTACTTGTTGTCATGATAACTTGCTACTTGTTGTCATGGTAACTTGCTAATTGTTGTCATGGTAACTTGCTACTTGTTGTCATGGTATCTTGCTAATTATTGCCATGGTAACTTGTTTCCTTGGTAACATGATCCTTTTTGTAATGGTAACTTGCTACTTGTTGTCATGGTAACTTGCTACTTGTTGTCATGGTAACTTGCTAATTGTTGTCATGGTAACTTGATACTTGTTGTCATGGTAAATTGCTAATTGTTGTCATGGTAACTTGATACTTGTTGTCATGGTAATTTTCTAATTATTGCCATGGTAACTTGTTTCCTTGGTAATATGATACTTGTTGTCATGGTAACATGCTACATGTTGTCATGGTAACTTGCTTCTTGTTGTCATGGTAACTTGCTAATTGTTGTCATGGTAACTTGCTACTTGTTGTCATGGTAACTTGCTACTTGTTGTCATGGTAACTTGATACTTGTTGTCATGGTAACTTGCCAATTATTGCCATAGTAACTTGATACTTGTTGTCATGGTAACTTGATACTTTTTGTCATGGTAACTTGCTACTTGTTGTCATGTTAACTTGCTACTTGTTGCCATTGTAACTCGCTAATTGTTGCCATGGTAACTTGCTACTTGTTGTCATGGTAACTTGCTACTTGTTGCCATGTTAACTTGCTACTTGTTGCCATTGTAACTTGCTAATTGTTGTCATGGTAACTTGCTACTTGTTGTCATGGTAACTTGCTAAGCGTTGTCATGGTAACTTGCTAATTGTTGTCATGGTAACTTGATACTTGTTGTCATGGTAACTTGCTAATTATTGCCATGGTAACTTGCTACTTGTTGTCACGGTAACTTGCTACATGTTGTCATGGTAACTTGATACTTGTTGTCATGGTAACTTGCTACTTGTTGTCATGGTAACTTGCTACTTGTTGTCATGGTAACTTGCTAAGTGTTGTCATGGTAACTTGCTAATTGTTGATATGGTAACTTGATACTTGCTGTCATGGTAACTTGCTAATTATTGCAATGGTAACTTGCTACTTGTTGTCAGGGTAACTTGCTACTTGTTGTCATGGTAACTTGCTACTTGTTGTCATGGTAACTTGCTATATATTGCCATTGTAACTCGCTAATTGTTGTCATGGTAACTTGCTACTTGTTGTCATGGTAACTTGCTACTTGTTGTCATGGTAACTTGCTACTTGTTGTCATAGTAACTTGCTAATTGTTGTCATGGTAACTTGCTACTTGTTGTCATGGTAACTTGCTACTTGTTGTCATGGTAACTTGCTAATTATTGCCATAGTAACTTGATACTTGTTGTCATGGTAACTTGATATTTGTTGTCATGGTAACTTGCTACTTGTTGTCATGGTAACTTGCTAATTGTTGTCATGGTAACTTGAAACTTGTTGTCATGGTAACTTGCTAATTATTGCCATAGTTACTTGATATTTGTTGTCATGGTAACTTGCAAATTGTTGTCATGGTAACTTGATACTTGTTGTCATGGTAACTTGATACTTGTTGTCATGGTAACTTGCTACTTGTTGTCATGGTAACTTGCTACTTGTTGTCATAGTAACTTGCTAATTGTTGTCATGGTAACTTGATATATGTTGTCATGGTAACTTGCTACTTTTTGTCATGGTAACTTGCTACTTGTTGTCATGGTAACTTGCTTCTTGTTGTCATGGTAGCTTGCTACTTGTTGTCATGGTAACTTGCTAATTGTTGTCATGGTAACTTGCTACTTGTTGTCATGGTATCTTGCTAATTATTGCCATGGTAACTTGTTTCCTTGGTAACTTGATACTTTTTGTCTTGGTAACATGCTACTTGTTGTCATGGTAACTTGCTACTTGTTGTTATGGTAACTTGCTAATTGTTGTCATGGTAACTTGATACTTGTTGTCATGGTAACTTGCTAATTGTTGTCATGGTAACTTGATACTTGTTGTCATGGTAACTTGCTAATTATTGCCATGGTAACTTGTTTCCTTGGTAACTTGATACTTCTTGTCATGGTAACTTGCTACTTGTTGTCATGGTAACTTGCTAATTGTTGTCATGGTAACTTGCTACTTGTTGTCATGGTAACTTGCTAATTGTTGTCATGGTAACTTGCTAATTATTGCCCTAGAAACTTGATACTTGTTGGCATGGTAACTTGCTAATTGTTGTCATGGTAACTTGATACTTGTTGTCATGGTAACTTGCTACTTGTTGTCATGGTAACTTGCTAATTGTTGTCATGGTAACTTGCTACTTGTTGTCATGGTAACTTGCTAATTATTGCCATAGTAACTTGATACTTGTTGTCATGGTAACTTGCTACTTGTTGTCATGGTAACTTGCTACTTGTTGTCATAGTAACTTGCTAATTGTTGTCATGGTAACTTGATATATGTTGTCATGGTAACTTGCTACTTTTTGTCATGGTAACTTGCTACTTGTTGTCATGGTAACTTGCTTCTTGTTGTCATGGTAACTTGCTACTTGTTGTCATGGTAACTTGCTAATTGTTGTCATGGTAACTTGCTACTTGTTGTCATGGTATCTTGCTGATTATTGCCATGGTAACTTGTTTTCTTGGTAACTTGATACTTGTTGTCTTGGTAACATGCTACTTGTTGTCATGGTAACTTGCTACTTGTTGTCATGGTAACTTGCTAATTGTTGTCATGGTAACTTGATACTTGTTGTCATGGTAACTTGCTAATTGTTGTCATGGTAACTTGATACTTGTTGTCATGGTAACTTGCTAATTATTGCCATGGTAACTTGTTTCCTTGGTAACTTGATACTTCTTGTCATGGTAACTTGCTACTTGTTGTCATGGTAACTTGCTACTTGTTGTCATGGTAACTTGCTAATTATTGCCATAGAAACTTGATACTTGTTGGCATGGTAACTTGCTAATTGTTGTCATGGTAACTTGATAATTGTTGTCATGATAACTTGCTACTTGTTGTCATGGTAACTTGCTACTTGTTGTCATGGTAACTTGCTAATTGTTGTCATGGTAACTTGGTACTTGTTGTCATGGTAACTTGCTAATTATTGCCATAGTAACTTGATACTTGTTGTCATGGTAACATGCAAATTGCTGTCATGGTAACTTGATACTTGTTGTCTTGGTAACTTAATACTTGTTTTCATGGTAACTTGCTACTTGTTGTCATGGTAACTTGCTTCTTGTTGTCATGGTAACTTGCTACTTGTTGTCATGGTAACTTGCTAATTGTTGTCATGGTAACTTGCTACTTGTTGTCATGGTATCTTGCTGATTATTGCCATGGTAACTTGTTTTCTTGGTAACTTGATACTTGTTGTCTTGGTAACATGCTACTTGTTGTCATGGTAACTTGCTACTTGTTGTCATGGTAACTTGCTAATTGTTGTCATGGTAACTTGATACTTGTTGTCATGGTAACTTGCTAATTGTTGTCATGGTAACTTGATACTTGTTGTCATGGTAACTTGCTAATTATTGCCATGGTAACTTGTTTCCTTGGTAACTTGATACTTCTTGTCATGGTAACTTGCTACTTGTTGTCATGGTAACTTGCTACTTGTTGTCATGGTAACTTGCTAATTATTGCCATAGAAACTTGATACTTGTTGGCATGGTAACTTGCAAATTGTTGTCATGGTAACTTGATACTTGTTGTCATGGTAACTTGCTATTTGTTGTCATGGTAACTTGCTACTTGTTGTCATGGTAACTTGCTAATTGTTGTCATGGTAACTTGGTACTTGTTGTCATGGTAACTTGCTAATTATTGCCATAGTAACTTGATACTTGTTGTCATGGTAACATGCAAATTGCTGTCATGGTAACTTGATACTTGTTGTCATGGTAACTTAATACTTGTTGTCATGGTAACTTGCTACTTGTTGTCATGGAAACTTGCTACTTGTTGTCATGGTAACTTGCTAATTGTTGTCATGGTAACTTGATACTTGTTGTCATGGTAACTTTCTATTTTTTGTCATGGTAACTTGCTACTTGTTGTCATGGTAACTTGCTACTTGTTGTCATGGTAACTTGCTAATTGTTGTCATGGTAACTTGATACTTGTTGTCATGGTAACTTGATACTTTTTGTCATGGTAACTTGCTACTTGTTGTCATGTTAACTTGCTACTTGTTGCCATTGTAACTCGCTAATTGTTGTCATGGTAACTTGCTACTTGTTGTCATGGTAACTTGCTACTTGTTGCCATGTTAACTTGCTACTTGTTGCCATTGTAACTTGCTAATTGTTGTCATGGTAACTTGCTACTTGTTGTCATGGTAACTTGCTAAGTGTTGTCATGGTAACTTGCTAATTGTTGTCATGGTAACTTGATACTTGTTGTCATGGTAACTTGCTAATTATTGACATGGTAACTTGCAACTTGTTGTCATGGTAACTTGCTACTTGTTGTCATGGTAACTTGATACTTATTGTCATGGTAACTTTCTACTTGTTGTCATGGTAACCTGCTACTTGTTGTCATGGTAACTTGCTAAGTGTTGTCATGGTAACTTGCTAATTGTTGTCATGGTAACTTGATACTTGTTGTCATGGTAACTTGCTAATTATCGCCATGGTAACTTTCTACTTGTTGTCATGGGAACTTGCTACTTGTTGTCATGGTAACTTGCTACTTGTTGTCATGGTAACTTGCTAATTATTGCTACTGTAACTCGCTAATTGTTGTCATGGTAACTTGCTACTTGTTGTCATGGTAACTTGCTACTTGTTATTATGGTAACTTGCTACTTGTTGTCATGGTAACTTGCTAATTGTTGGCATGGTAACTAGCTACTTGTTGTCATGGTAACTTGCTACTTGTCATGGTAACTTGCTAATTATTGCCATAGTAACTTGATACTTGTTGGCATGGTAACTTGCTAATTGTTGTCATGGTAACTTGATACTTGTTGTCATGGTAACTTGCTACTTGTTGTCATGGTAACTTGCTACTTGTTGTCATGGTAGCTTGCTAATTGTTGTCATAGTAACTTGATACTTGTTGTCATGGTAACTTGATACTTGTTGTCATGGTAAATTGCTAATTGTTGTCATGGTAACTTGATACTTGTTGTCATGGTAATTTGCTAATTATTGCCATGGTAACTTGTTTCCTTGGTAACTTGATACTTGTTGTCATGGTAACTTGCTACTTGTTGTCATGGTAACTTGCTACTTGTTGTCATGGTAACTTGCTAATTGTTGTCATGGTAACTTGATACTTGTCATGGTAACTTGCCAATTGTTGTCATAGTAACTTGATACTTGTTGTCATGGTAACTCGCAAATTGTTGTCATGGTAACTTGATACTTGTTGTCATGGTAACTTGATACTTGTTGTCATGGGAACATGCTACTTGTTGTCATGATAACTTGCTACTTGTTGTCATGGTAACTTGCTAATTGTTGTCATGGTAACTTGCTACTTGTTGTCATGGTATCTTGCTAATTATTGCCATGGTAACTTGTTTCCTTGGTATCTTGATACTTGTTGTCATGGTAACTTGCTACTTGTTGTCATGGTAACTTGCTACTTGTTGTCATGGTAACTTGCTACTTGTTGTCCTGGTAAATTGCTAATTGTTGTCATGGTAACTTGATACTTGTTGTCATGGTAATTTGGTAATTATTGCCATGGTAACTTGTTTCCTTGGTAACATGATACTTGTTGTCATGGTAACTTGCTACATGTTGTCATGGTAACTTGCTTCTTGTTGTCATGGTAACTTGCTAATTGTTGTCATGGTAACTTGCTACTTGTTGTCATGGTAACTTGCTACTTGTTGTCATGGTAACTTGCTACTTGTTGTCATGGTAACTTGATACTTGTTGTCATGGTAACTTGCTAATTATTGCCATAGTAACTTGATACTTGTTGTCATGGTAACTTGCTAATTGTTGTCATGGTAACTTGATACTTGTTGTCATGGTAACTTGATACTTGTTGTCATGGTAACTTGCTACTTGTTGTCATGGTAACTTGCTACTTGTTGTCATGGTAACTTGCTAATTGTTGTCATGGTAACTTGATACTTGTTGTCATGGTAACTTGCTAATTATTGCCATAGTTACTTGATACTTGTTGTCATGGTAACTTGCAAATTTTTGTCATGGTAACTTGATACTTGTTGTCATGGTAACTTGATACTTGTTGTCATGGTAACATGCTACTTGTTGTCGTGGTAACTTGCTACTTCTTGTCATGGTAACTTGCTAATTGTTGTCATGGTAACTTGCTACTTGTTGTCATGGTATCTTGCTAATTATTGCCATGGTAACTTGTTTCCTTGGTAACTTGATACTTGTTGTCATGGTAACTTGATACTTGTTGTCATGGTAACTTGCTAATTATTGCCATGGTAACTTGTTTCCTTGGTAACTTGATACTTGTTGCCACGGTAACTTGCTACTTGTTGGCATGGTAACTTGCTACTTGTTGTCATGGTAACTTGATATTTGTTGTCATAGTAACTTGATACTTGTTGTCATGGTAACTTGCTAATTGTTGTCATGGTAACTTGCTACTTGTTGTCATGGTAACTTGATACTTGTTGTCATAGTAACTTGATACTTGTCATGGTAACTTGCTAATTGTTGTCATGGTAACTTGATACTTGTTGTCATGGTAACTTTCTTATTATTGCCATGGTAACTTGTTTCCTTGGTAACTTGCTATTTGTTGTCATGGTAACTTGCTACTTGTTGTCATGGTAACTTGATACTTGTTGTCACGGTAACTTGCTACTTGTTGCCATGTTAACTTGCTTCTTGTTCCATTGTAACTCGCTAATTGTTGTCATGGTAAGTTGCTACTTGTTGTCATGGTAACTTGCTAAGTGTTGCCATGGTAACTTGCTAAGTGTTGTCATGGTAACTTGCTAATTGTTGTCATGGTAACTTGATACTTTTTGTCATGGTAACTTGCTAATTGTTGCCATGGTAACTTGCTACTTGTTGTCATGGTAACTTGCTAATTGTTGTCATGGTAACTTGATACTTGTTGTCATGGTAACTTGCTAATTATTGCCATGGTAACTTGTTTCCTTGGTAACTTGCTACGTGTTGCCATGTTAACTTGCTACGTGTTGCCATAGTAACTTGATACTTGTAGTCATGGTAACTCGCTACTTGTTGCCATGTTAACTTGCTACGTGTTGCCATAGTAACTTCATACTTGTTGTCATGGTAACTTTCTAATTTTTGCCATGGTAACTTGTTTCCTTGGTAACTTGATACTTGTTGTCATGGTAACTTGCTACTTGTTGTCATGGTAACCTGCTACTTGTTGTCATGGTAACTTGCTAATTGTTGTCATGGTAACTTGATACTTGTTGTCATAGTAACTTGATACTTGTTGTCATGGTAACTTGCTAATTGTTGTCATGGTAACTTGCTACTTGTTGTCATGGTAACTTGATACTTGTTGTCATAGTAACTTGATACTTGTCATGGTAACTTGCTAATTGTTGTCATGGTATCTTGATACTTGTTGTCATGGTAACTTTCTTATTATTGTCATGGTAACTTGTTTCCTTGGTAACTTGCTACTTGTTGTCATGGTAACTTGCTACTTGTTGTCATGGTAACTTGATACTTGTTGTCACGGTAACTTGCTACTTGTTGCCATGTTAACTTGCTACTTGTAGCCATTGTAACTCGCTAATTGTTGTCATGGTAACTTGCTACTTGTTGTCATGGTAACTTGCTAATTGTTGTCATGGTAACTTGATAGTTGTTGTCATGGTAACTTGCTAATTATTGCCATGGTAACTTGCTACTTGTTGTCATGGTAACTTGCTAATTGTTGTCATGGTAACTTGATACTTGTTGTCATGGTAACTTGCTAATTATTGCCATGGTAACTTGTTTCCTTGGTAACTTGCTACGTGTTGCCATGTTAACTTGCTACGTGTTGCCATAGTAACTTGATACTTGTTGTCATGGTAACTTGCTACTTGATGCAACTAGGTATCGGAATTTTTTGCACGCTAATTCCAGATAGACCCCTAGCCCAAAACATATCCATGTTAAAAGTCCAGGATAGCACACATCTCTCTTGAGTACATAGCGGTGTTGCGATATCCCTTTTGTGTGCTTTGCTATGCTATTTAGCCATCTTGCCTAATTTCAGTCAGTGTTCAACGATTTGAATACGGAAGGGGTATGGTCAGAGGAGGACACAATGCTAACTGATAATAGGGACCATACTAGACGATAAAAGACAGAGCAGTCTCAAACGGAAATGAATAAATATCACAAAAATTAACATCCCAATACGCAGAAAACATCAGGCGTGATGCGGCAGATGACCATCTAGGCTGTGCTGACTAAAATACCAAAAAGAAATGAATATCAAGAACAGCACCATCCCAAAGAAAATGCCCACAAAACAGTAAGCACGATGGTGCAGATAACCTCGATGTTCCGCCCTTATCACAACAATTACATAACATCCAGACAATTCTGTCTGTACTAACAGAAATGAACTATATTACCATGATTTCCCAAAAGGATATTCACACACTTAAGTGAGCACCATCTAGGCGTTGCTGCCTGAACTACCAGAAGTGAAAGAATATCAAAAAGATTATCATCCCAAATAAAAACAAAAAGTTCAGTTATGAACATATAGCCTACTTTCTCCTAAATGTATTGGTACAGTTGTAACTCTTCCTTCTTATTTTAATTGAATGTTCGTTAAGAGTTGTACGCTATAAAAAAAAGCCTTCATTGAGTAAGGTTCGTTATAATTCAGTATTTGCCTCCAGAGGAATCGATAAGAACATACAATAAAGTCTCAGTCACCGTATGAAATATGGAGCGTGGGTGCTCTTTTAACTTTGGTATGAAAATCCAAATACGGTTCAACATTAATGATAATTTGAGATTTTATATCTCTAAAATATGTAGTATACGTTTGAATACTTTAAAAATTCAAGATGGCAGCTGCGCGTCACTCCTCCCTCACCAAATTTCCGTTAGATATTATATCGCGCCACAAATATATTTAAGTCTCAGGATAACGCCCACCCTCCGTCGTGAACGTATCAACTCGATGTTCAGTTGACTTAGTCAAAGTAGCCACGTACGAAGCTAATTTGTGCGGGTTCTTAAAATATATATTAAGTCAATCATTATCATTGACATACTACGTCGCTGGAAGGAGTATTTTGAGGATATACGCAATACGGAGTTCCCTCATCCGCCTCTACCGACAGCTGACCCTATCCACGGCCCTGTGCCCATTACCACTACGGAAAAAGTGACCACTGCATTCAACAAAATGAAGTCAGGAGAAGCTCATGGAGCAGATGATATACCAGCCGAAGTATGGAACAAGGTGTAGTATGGCTTACTGACTTATTCAACAAAATTATTATGGAAGACACAGTACCAGAGGCCTGGATGACCAGTATCACAATTCCTATCTGGAAATGAAAAGGAGATATACAGGAATGCTCCAATTAAAAGCCAATCCGCCTCCTATGCCATACTATAAAAAAATTGAATGTATTCTTGATGCGAGATTACGAAACATCATCAGTTTCATCTAACCAGTGTGGCTTTGTTAAAAACAACAGACGCTTTCCATGCAGTTCGTTTATTGATGGAACGACACCATGAGAAAAGGAAGACAGTTCACTTAGCCTTTCATGATTTGGAAAAGGCGTTCGATAGAGTACCACATGATCTCATCTGGATGGCACTGAGGCTACACAGTGTACCTGAAGCCTATGTATACTGGGTGAAACAGCTGTACCAAATGATAACAAACTCAGTGCGGTGCTCAGCAGGACAAGACAATACGTCCGCCTCGTGTTACAAGAAACCCACTTCAAAACAAACACAACATATCTTGCTCAGCCCCAACAATAAAAATATGTCCGATACCTTCCAAATCACTGTTGGTGTCCATCAAGGATCAGCCTCGTCCCCCTTGCTCTTCATACTCTGCATGAATGACATCACAAATCACATCCAACCCAAGAATCCAATGACATTATTATATCAGGATGATGTCATGTTAGCTAACGAGACACGTGGGCGCCTCGAACACAAATACATGAGTGGAAGATGCGTCTTGAAAAATTCGGGATGAAATTAAATCTGAAGAAGACAGAGTACCTGGAATGCGGGGACTAAACTGATAGCACGATCTCTGTGGGTGAGGTTCAACTTAATAAATTGACCCAATTCAAATACCTTGGGATATGCATCACCTCAGACTAAAGCACGTTTCCTGATGTCAAAACAAGAGTCACTGCCGCATGGATGAAATGGCGCCAAGTTACTGGAGTCCTATGCGATAAGAAAATTCCATTGCATCTAAAATCTAAAGTATATCGCACATTGATTAGACCGGTGGCCCTTTATGAATCTGAATGTTGGCCTACAACATCGAAGCACGAACAGGCGTTTCATGCAATGGAAATGAACATGTTGCGGTGGTCCAATGTCTTGACTCGACTGGATCATATTAGGAATGATGCTGTGCGGAAGGATTTCAAGGTTGTCTCAATCACAGAGAAAATGCGTGAATCACGTCTGCGGTGGTATGGACATGTGATCCGTAGCAGTGAAACATCAGTTGCTAAGACTGCCCTTGAACTGAATATGGAGGGTCGTCGACCTCGAGGGCGACCTCAAACACGCTGGCTGGATAGGGTAAGAGATGACATGCGGCTCGCAAAACTCCACCCTCGGGACGCTATGGATCGATTGAAGTGGAGGATTCATTGCCGGAAGGAAGACCCCACATAAATGGGAAAATGCAAAGAAGATGATGATGATTCATTATCATATTCTATATTTTCATGACGGCCGCCACACGTTGTGTGTTATACCTTAGGCTAATTTCAGCAAGGTCCCATAAATAGTTCTTTGCTGCTAAGTTTCGTTCTAATTGCGCAATTACTTTCTTAATGATTCACTATTACGTTTTAATTTTACGCCCAACCACCAGCGTGAAAATGTAATGTCGCTGTTATTTTGCTTTAGGCTTTCGATACACCACAGGTTTTAACCTACCGGTAATGACTAATTTTCGTTATTGTATTCCAAAGTATAGAAAGTTGTCTATTTTTAAACAATGCAATTTCAGGATGGCCACTACGTGCTATATTCACTGTGATAATTTTATCACTATCGAAACTGACGCATCTAATATATTACTCGTCTTCTAAAAAGTTTCGCCTTAATTGTGCAATATCGTCCCGAGTTAATCTCTTGACGAATGCAAGTCTTATATGATACTCACCTCTTGGCAAGATTTGTGTTAATTACCCAATTTATTTCAGAGCTGTCAATTATAATTTTCTAATAGTTCACGCAGCCACCATCTTGAAAGTGTGGAGAGTCTATTCATTAGCTTTCGCTATACAAGGCTACACATTCGGTCATACCTCGTCACTAATTATCTCTCCTGTAGGTCTTAAGTACATATTTTATTGTTTTATAATATATAGATATTCATGATCATAAAGTCTCCACGTTGGAAACAGAGGGTCCTTATTTAAATGTATCGGAATGAGAAGCACAGTAAATGATTCATTGGATCATAAGTCATGTTACATAATAAAGCTTGGCTGATTCGTATAACCGTCATCTTGAAAACGCTTCGCCCGATAACCTTGTAGTTTGGAAGCAAAGCACTTTCCACATTGAGGTATGTTTTTCCAAAATTAAGTTGAGTTGCTAAATCGTAATTTCATTTGAGTTTTGATATTGGAGTTTCTGTAAATTTGGTTTAGGTAAAATGGCGGCAAAAAAAATCGGACACTGAGGTGCCTTTATCTATGTAACCATATTCTAGAGAGTGCTGTCTTAACTTCATGAAACAAATGAAAATCACAATGATGACCATCCCAAGGGATAATACGCACACAAAAATAAAATATGACTAAGAGGAAAATTAACTCGACTACGGTGACGCGTTATTTCATGCCTTGCTGGCATCGGGAGAATGTGGGTATGAATCCCACCTTGGCCATCCTAAAAAAATATTTTTGAGGTTTCCCATTTCCACCCCCAGGCATATAAACAACCCACTTTTTCCAAAACGCATAACAATTGTTATAACTCTTGTCCTTACCAAGTAGAATTTTGGCTGTAGTTGCTTCAATGTTGTTCTGTGGGGCGGAACAGTGAGGTTATCAGCTCCTGTATTATACGTTATAATAGTTTCCTTATTTCTAATCATTACGGTACTTCCTTATTGTTGTTCTATTTGAGAGGATTGGACATCGCGGTCATTTAGCCCCGTGTACTTTGGTGTGTGTGTACGTTTGTCTGATAGCCTGTGGTAGTGTAATGGCTTCATTAAGGAGTTTAATTGAGGTGAGAATTAGGAGGGAAGCGGCCGAGACCATATGTTAGGAACCTTCCGGTAATTCTCCTGGATTAGAAGTGTGAAACCACGGAAAACCACTTCCAGGATGGCTGAGTTGATAATCGTACCCGCCTCTTCTCTGAATTGCCTCACGTGACTGAGTGGTCCCCGCTCCAGTCCTCAGGCTAGAAATACATTTCTTGGCAGAGCTGGTAATTGAACACGGATCATCTCAGGGATGCTAGTCACAGTGCCACGAGCCTCCGAAAATAATTTTGAGAGTTGTTATTGGTAAATCTTGATCATGCTATTTGTCTGGTAACCTGTGTATGTGTGGTGTCTGTAGTAGTTTGCCTGGCTGTATTCATTGAGGTCTAGAAATGATCTGATGCCCCGGGACTTGAAGTATGTTACCATTCCGAAATTTGCCTAGACGGAGAGCGGGAAGAATCCAGCAAATACCACACTGATGATGGCCGCTGTCAGTGCCAGAGTTCAAACTTGAATCTCTTAAAATGCCATGCATAATTGTCTACGTTAAGAAACGATGATAATAATAATAATAATAATAATTATATTTATGTCTACTTCTTATTATTCCCGTTTCAACGGGGTTGGGGATGGGATCTAATGATTTTTTTCTACCTTGTGGAGGTTGATTTTACGGCCAGATGCCCATACTGACGCCAGCATCATGAGAGGAGTTCATAAGAGATGAATTGAGTGAAGGAGAATGAAACTAGGCAAGGCATTGGAAGAAAGCGACCGTGGCCTACTTAAAGGTACCACGCAGAACGGATCGAGCTCACGTCTCTCAAAGTCCGCAATAAACTGAGCCACAGCGATAATAATAGTAATAATGGCATTTGGCCCAACCTTTCCAGGTCTGGATTTCCAGAAACCTGTCGAGGTTTGATTGATTTATTTAATTATACATGTCGCAAAGTCCTTAAATCAATCAACAACAACAAACTATTTATGGAACTGGGGAACAGTATTCAGCGATAGAAGAGAGTGTTGGTGCCACAATGGTTCCGTGTCTTGAGTTTGGCAGCAGTGTTTCCTAGATGACAGCGTTCTGTCAAGAGTTACACCCAGTGTAGTGGAGTAGCGAGTGGGGGGCCCTGTGGGGCCGCCCCCCCCCCCAAAAAAAAAAAAAATTCCAGATATTTTCTTACGGCTCAAACAAATTTAGAACCTACAACGAAAAGAACAGTAGGTGCCACAGTACTGGGAATACATCCAGGTGATGATGAAAAAAGTCTACCATGAAATTAGGAGATTGCCAATTAGCAAGAGACCTATCTGGAGGGGGCCAGCTTGTCAGCTTATGCTCTCTTGTCAGCTTTTAATTTCCATTTCCTGGGAATAGCAGTGTTTAAATGTCCCACTCTGCAATACTGGCGCAGCGTGGTTGATTGTCGCCACTGTCGTGATATACGGTGGTTGTGTGTCAGTTTGTATTTTGGAAGAGTCGGGAGTTATTTGATAGTTGCTCTTTTCTTTCTTATTTTTATCACATTAGCGAGTGTTCAGAAGATCGACCGCTTTGTCGTAAAGAAGGCAAAACTGGATACATGTTCGGTAAGTTATGAAAAGTTTTTATTGTAGGTGTAGAAAATCGAGGCCCCATTTCATTATAAAAGCACAGGACGAGAAAGACGCATTGTTCACTGATAAAATGTTAAGTTATTCGATCTTTTTTAAAAGACTCGTATTTATTTATTATTATTTAAAGAGTGTTACAGTTTCCTCTGAATAATAATAATAATAAACTAGAATGAGGTCCACGGGGACCGTTAGGCTTACCTTTAAACAGCACTGTATAAATTACGCTAACAATAATAGACCTAAATGTTTTGCAACATACCTTCTTTGCTTGATGCCTTTATGAGTGTCCCTTCTTCCTGTTATCTACTCCTGATGGGTTTGATTTGGACATATTCATTCAATTGACAAAAATTATTTCTGGTAAATAAACTATTAAAAAAAAAAGACATAGTGCGGTATTAATGTAAAGAACATTCTGAACTGAAACGTGTGAATATGCCATAATAGTAGTATTCTGATAACTAATAATTGAAAATCTGAGCATTAGAGACAAATATAAACACTGACACAGCTGTGAGCTGCCTCAAAACAAAGCAACGAAGGGTGGAATTCAAACAGACATGAACAGACCGAATATTTTTGTCCGAAGCTAAAAGTGAACCCCAAAGTACTTATAATCAAAACAAGTACTTCCGTGAAGAACTATATAGCCTTTTTCATATATCTTATTGATCTTCTTTATTAAAAAATTCTCCCGCCTATGAAAAGGAACGCCATGTTGGATTGTTCTGTATGTAGGCCATAGAGTTATGCACCATTAGATGAAGATTATTGCGTAGGTTTATTCAAACAACCGACAGTGGTAGCTACGCTCACTAAGGTACATCGTTAGGCCATGGGGCCAAA
Organism: Meconema thalassinum; assembly: GCA_946902985.2. NCBI lineage: Eukaryota > Metazoa > Arthropoda > Insecta > Orthoptera > Tettigoniidae > Meconema > Meconema thalassinum. Next base: position 236,439,176 of record OX336397.1, on the reverse strand, counting down.
CTCTCTGCTGACTCGATAGGCGGATTGGTTCAAGCCCCTTGAAATGGTTTCCCATGGTTTCCCATATTCAACACCAGGAATATGCTGGGAAGGTACCTTCTGCTAGGACGCGGCCGCTTCCTTCCACATCCTTGCCCAGTTTCATTCATCTTCATCAATCCATCTCTCATCACGACGCGCAGATCGCCCATGGAACTCGACTAGAAACACCTGCAATCGGCCTCTCAGAAGGTAAAAAAAATTCAAACGTTCACTTCGATCGCATGATTAGGATACATGAAATAAAAAGTCAATTTTAAAATTTCTCACGACCGCCATCTTGGGGTTATGAAACAATTGAATTTAATTAGATGCCAGTAGCTTTTGTATGAACATTTACCGTACCATGTCTCACTGCGCTCAGATAATTAAATCGCGAGTCAATTCCATTTAAATGCGTTAACTTCGCTTGGCCGCCATGTTTGTGTTTTGCTCACCATGTTATTGAAAGTCCAATAGGTGTACTTATATTAATAGCCTCTATCAGCATACAAAATGCCAGTTTGATGATGCAATAGATTCGTAGATATTGAGAACCATCTAAATATTTCCGATGGTTGCCATGTTGGATGAGTATATATGTAGGCCATAAAATTATGTACCATTAGATGAAAATTATTGCGTAGGTTCATTATGCAAACTTCCACTTCGATCGCATGATTAGGACACACGAAATAAAAACTTAATTTATAATTTCCCACAGCCACCTTCTTTAAGTTATGTAAACAATTGAACAAAATTAGATCTCAGTAGATTAGAAATTGTATAAACATTTACCGTTTCAAGTTCCACTGCGCTCGGATGGATAAATCGCGTGAAATATCCATTAAAATGGTTCAACTTCGCTTGGCCGCCATGTTCGGTTTGTACTTAACAGGTTTTGTAAAGTCACATAGGTAAACTTGTAGTAGTACCCCTTATCACTGTACAGAATGTCAGGGTGATATATGTTACCGTTCAGGAGATAGAGGTCTAGAATGCCAGTGAAATATTTCGCATGGTCCCATGTTGAATTGGTGAAACGTATCATAATTTGAAAGGCACGGTCGAGGTTGGACGAGGTAGTAGTACCGAATTTCATTGAAATCGCTCCGGTCCTTTAGATTTTATTAAGAGTAGGTTGGGGGGGGGAGGGGGAGGGGAAGGAGGAGGGGGGGGGGGAGGAGGAGGGGGCAGACAAACTTACACACATGAAAATTGGCTAAAGTATATGAACTCCTGCAGTAATAGATGTGGACCTAATGGGCCCCCCCAAACTAAAATCCTGGCTACGCTACTGACCCAGTGTAAACAGTACATACTGCTATAGCTCGGTAATCACTGGTATTTTGATTCCCGGCGATCTCGTAAAAGATCTCTCGTATTAAATTTGATGACTGCAAGACAAAAGCCACAGACTACCCAATACAGTGCCGGTTTCGCTGTGTTGAATTTGGAGAGCAGATCGCCTAATAATAACAATAATAATAACTCCCAGATACTATGACAAACGGAGGATAAATCTTTACGGTGATCTTCTCAGAATGAACTCTAACAGAGTAACCAAACAAATCGTTGATTTCTTCCGTAACCGCAAAAGAAAACCCATGTGGTTTCAAGAAACTGAACACAGCCTAGTAGAATTTAAAACAATATGACAGAATATTCACTGCTCAATTGGCAAGATAAATAATTATAAAAAACGAAAATTCGTTTCCAAGACAAATCTACATTAGGGACAGATGACCTCGTAGTTTCGCCGCTTAAAACTGCAATAACTAACAAATCTACATTAAATCCAGACCCATCATCTCGGAAGCAGGGAGGAAAAGTTCAGAATGAATGAAGAGATACCGGGCACAAAGGAAAGAACAACACACAGAGAAATGATTGATTCAACGAACCCAAAAAAGGGTGGAACAAAAGAATAATAATAATTATTCCCCATTTTACGGGATCGAAGACAAGGTGAGGAGAAACATTACAAGGGGACTGACGGTGGTCTTGCTCGATAACGCGCGTATCCGTTCAGGTCAATAATGACAGTAATATTTCTAATAGTAATATATTATTGTTATTTTGAACAGTCTAAATGGAAGAAGGTACTTTGTATTTTGAAATGAATTTGAAAATAGAATTTTGTATTTTCTGTAAATGTGTAAGTGTACCGGTACTTTGTACCTACAATACTTTTGTGAGTATTGTTTAATATGTATAAACATACAAAAGGTACATATTGAGAGGACCGGTATTTTTCCCAACTATGTGATGATGATGATGATGATAATTGTTGTTTTAAGGGGCCTAACATCGAGGTAAAACCAACTATGTGAAGCCTAAACTAGTGTGCATTTGTAATTGTGGTAGGATCAGGGAACGAAGTAGCCATGGCTTTCAGTTAGGAACTATCCAAGCATTGGCATTGAGTAGGAGTAGGAAACCACTTCCAGGATGGCAGAGAGTTCCTCATACGAGAAATAAATGGCTTGAGGCTGAGCCAGCAATCGAACCCGGGCCTTTACGGTCAGCCAAAACGCTAGCCACTACGTTAGATAACTTTCTAGTTTGATGATCAATTTACCGGTCCGGTACGGTATCTATTATCCGGGTACCAGTTTGGCTGGGCATCTTATATTCCATGTTCCAAAACGCTGTTCCCTAAGGGGATTAAAGAAAAGGGCTAGGTAATTGGGGCAAAGGGTTTAAGTGCCAGTTTCTGGTAAAGAAGATGCCAATTAAGTTCAGATTATTGATGGAATATGTATTTATTTCCATTAAGTTTTGTAATATGTCACCGGTGCATAAGAATAGCCTATATAATAATACTAATAATCTGATTTGTGTTAGAAAAACATCCCTGGTCACACAGTTTTTCTTTCACCGTGTCTAGGCTATTTATCATCAGCAACAACATCGCCCCGAAATGTTTATTGTTGCTAGCAATATCGTAACGGAAATTGTGTCTTCCATGTACGTTCCCTTGCGGCTAAATATTAAGATCTGAGAGTTCCATGTACGGATATTAAGAGGTACACTTTACAGACATGACAAAATTTCATAATGAAGACGATTCTAACAACCAGAGTTCTGCTTGGACATGTTCGTGCCCTGTGTATATTAATTTACGATATTTGAATGCCGAGGATACACAAGTTTAAGTGTAACTAGAAACTTCCTTAAGACGACAGTTATACAAGTTACCCCCTGATAGTTTGCATAAGTTGGTACGGATAAATACATCTTCGAATCCCTTCTGTTTACTGTTGGATCTGAGCAAGATATGTTTTTTTTTTTTTAAGTGGGTTTCTTGTAACACGAGACGGACGTATTGTCATATATTTTCTGAAACCCATTGTATCCAGTTACTGCCAATTACTTACTTAGCCTACTCGTGGTGTGACTTGAGTTTACTTTTACGTTGATAGCTTTTTAGTGTAATTCTCCGGTCCGTCATATTGTGCTCATATTTGTGTATAAAACCAATTTATAGGACTCTTCATTTTTGCGGCTGGCACCAGTAATTCCTCATTCTTTCGCAATGATAGATCTTAATATTTTACTCGATATTATTCCCTAAGGAAGTTAATATCATATAAAGTCTAGCGCTAACCTCTTCTTCACACTGTGCACCAGGAGGGTTATATTCTCATTACTGTAGTCTTATGTGAATTCCGAGTTCTGAAATTACCTCATTTGATAAAGATAATGATTTGGCGTATAGGTATAAGCATGGCTTCTTATAATCCTTAAGTGCACTTTGTGTGTTCTAGTTTGCTGGACATTATGGAGCAACACAACACCCACTCATTAAGAGTGAGCCAGAATGGCCGTCTCAAACTGATGAATTGCCTAATATTGTAAGTTGTATTTATTATGTACTAGCTGAAGTACCCGTGCTTCGCTACGCGTCATAAATAAAATAAAATATGAAGGTGACAGTTAAAACAGGGGATAGGCGAGGTGCTGCGCAGAGGGAGATTAAGGATGGAACATTTTGTCCAACTACACCGCTCGGCGTTGACCGTGTTTTATAGCACTAATTAAGGTTTTACTCGCTAACGGTTGGAGATACCTTTCGGATAGGAAATGTAATTTTAAACCTCGTATATGCCATCAATAGTTTGCTATTTCTTAGCGTTCTCTTTTTATTTGAAATGGAAATATGAAAGTTTGAAACCAAAGGGTGTAGTGACGTCACTAAAATGGTCGCCATCCTTAAATATTGCAAAGTATTGAAATCAAAAGTAACCTATATGTTAACCAGGTAAAGCAGCTACTTCCATGTAAAATTCATGTAAATCGGACCAGTGGTACTTGCGTGATTGAGTAATACACAGACACACACCATCTCATTTTTAGCATCGCTTCGCTCGCGTCATAGTCGTGTCATATTGTTATTCAATGAAATGCAGGTTTAACCCCGTTAACACCCCTTTAGAACCTGAATATCCAAAAATCCCTCCTTAGTAGACGTTTTCGACACACAACAAACATATCCCCAAAATATCACTCTGCTAACATTAATAGTTTTGGTTGGTCGATGAGAGTGAACATACAAAAATCCTTCCTTAGTGGACGTTTTTCTTCCAGAATTTCACCCCTCCCCATAGGCCCCTTAAATTGGATTTATGAAAAAAAAAACGGTCGAACACCTATTTATTTTATTTATTTATTTATTTTTAAGCTGATTGATTTCCTCCGAGTTTCAAACTCCCCGCCTATGTCGTTTAAGAGATACACGCTCCGCTAAGAATCTTTCAACCCCCACTTTTCATCCCTTTCACCTCATAATATACACTACATCGAAAAACCATTAGACATGTGTCAGCTTATTTTTAATGATTAGTATATATGCCAAGTATCACATCCCCAAATGAAACCACTCGTGAGATATTGTTATTCAATGAAATGCATGTTTACCCCCTTAACACCTATTTAGAACCTGAATATTCAAAACTCTTTCCTTAGTGGAAGTTTTCGACATACAACGAACATATCCCCAACATTTCATGTTTCTAACTTCAATAATTTTGGCTTGGCGATGATGAGTGAGTGAGTGAGTGAGTCAGGACATTTTCTTTCATTTATTTTTGATAATTTCACCCCTCCCCATGAACCCCTTAAATTGGATTTATGAAACAAACGGTCGAACACCTATTTACTTATTTAAAGCTGTTTTCGCCCTGAGTTTGATGAGTGAGTAAGAGAGTCAATCAGTTAGGACACTTTCTTTCCTGTTTTTTTTTCCCCAGAATTTCACCCCTCTCCAAGGGCCCCTTAAATTGGATTTATGAAAAAACGGTCGAACACCTATTTACTTGTATTTTAAGCTGTGTTTCCCGCCGAATTTCAAACATCTCGCCTATGTCGTTTAAGAAATACACGCTCCGATAAGAATCCCTCAACCCCCAATTTTCACCCCTTTCACCTCATAATATACACCACATCGATAAACCCTTATATATATGTCTGATTATTTTTAATGATTAGTTTATTTTCTTTCATTTATTTTTGATAATTTCACCCCTCCCCATGAACCCCTTAAATTGGATTTATGAAACTGAATATCACATCCCAAAGAAACAACTCATAAAATATCGTTATTCAATGAAATGCACGTTTACCCCCTTAACATCTCTTTAAAACCCGAATAAACAAAAATCATTCCTTAGTTGACGTTTTCGACATACAGCGAACATATTCCCAAAACTTCATTTTCCCAACTTTAATAGTTTTCGCTGGACGTGATTTGTGAGTGAGTCAGACAGGACATTTTCTTTCAATTTTCTTTTTTCAGAATTTCACCCCTCCCCATGAACCCCTTAAATTTGATTTATGAAAAAAAAACCTGTCGAACAGCTATTTACTTACTTTAAAGCAGTTTTTCCCCCTGAGTTTGATGAGTGAGTCAGTCAGATAATCAGTTAGGGTACTTTCCTTCCTGTCCCCCCCCTCCAGAATGTGACCCCTCCCCATGGGCCCCTTAAATTGGATTTATGAATAAACGGTCAAACACATATTTACTTATTTTTTATGCTGATTTTTTTCCCGCTGAATTTCAAACTCCTCGCCTATGTCGTTTAAGAGATACACGCTCCGTTAGGTATCTTTCAATCCCCACTTTTCACCCCCTTTCACCACATAATTTACGCCACATCGAAAAACCCTCAGACTCGTGTCTTCTTATTTTTAATGATGAGTTTATGTGCCGAGAATCACATCCCCCAATGAAACCAATCGGGAGATATTGCTATTCAATGAAATGCAGGCCTACCCCCTTAACACCCCTTAAGAACTTGAATATCCACAAATCCTCTCTTAGTGGGCATTTTCGGCCCTTGAGGAAGCTGCATACCAAATTTTATTCCAATCCGTTCGGTGGTTTCTGAGATTTCGCGATGAATGAATGAGTGAGTGAGTGGTATTTGACAGATATATTTTAGATCGTGTCAAGTCTTTGTTATGCTAAACTCGGTTGACAGTGCTGTGTGAGTAGGTGACTAACTAACGGGATTGCAAGTAAATATGCTCATTTTCTATACCGGTAGTTCAGAGCGCAATTGGCATCCAGTCGGCCGTGTCTCGACTTGAGCTATGTTGCCATGGAAACTATCTGCCCTGCCATTCCTTCATGAGTATATTTTATGATTTGATTAGCCTGTGCTTGAGTGCAAAAGGGCCGAAATCATAAGAATGAGAAAGACTATCGAAAATTCATGTAGCCAGTGGTTCCTTCTGGGTCCTAAACTATGTGTATGCAAAATTTGGTTGGGATTGGTGAAACGGTGTAGATTTGTATACGGAACCAACCCACCCACATACATACATACAGACTTTCACTTTTATATATAAGATATCGTGTAACATAGCAATCTTAGTGATGTTCATGACAAGCGAGGTTTACTGACTTAATACTTGCTACCAAATAGTAGGCTAACCAGGATGTTTAATATGTTATTGTTACACATAACTTAGTACAATTATTCAGTGTGCATGATTTACGTTTGCTCATACTTGTATAATAATTTCTAGGAATCAATTGACCTGTTACCCTCTTACATTCTGAAGGATGAAGCTGGGGATAATTATGAAGATAAAAGCTTGACAGTCAAATCGGAACTTGAAATACAGGTGATCATAGGTTCTATATTTCCTCTCATTTAAATATTTCTTATTTTAGCAGCGAGCAGTTGCTGATGTTATTGTAATCATATTGCGAGTTCCTGGGATCTATTGTACGTGAAGTCTACACCACACGCTGTGCTAACAGTAGTTAATTTATTGGTAATGCATGTTCTCTCCTCTGGCATATTTGTCGGAGGATGGAACACAGCTTTAGTGATAACCTTTCTTATCAAAACACATAGTGTATTTCTGGAAAGCCTTATTAACAAAATGGCTGCAGTGATGAAGTATCGACGACATCACGAATGACGCTGAATGTTAACCTGGCGAGCTTATGGGAAAATGTCTGGGAATAAAGGGTTTTGTTTTGGTGCATGGCCTTTAGAATAAGACCTGGAAATGAGATGTTCGTATTGTCGGTTATATTTATAAAATATGTGTCCCCATTTTTATTTGACATATATTGTTCTGGAAAAGATCTTTACACATGCACATTTTGGCATTTTAGCTGATATTTGTAAAATATGTATCCCATACAAATCGATATTTTGGTATTTTAGCTTCTGTTAATAAAATACCAGCCATTTTACCCGGCGTTGACCGGGAGGTGTCTTTATATGTTATAGACAAATGCATGCCAATATATTTCTCAGAACATATTAATTTTTCCCCTAAGTGAGTTTAGAACATAGTTCTCCTCAACTCTGATGTAACTCAAGTGCAATATAAACTCACTGTAAACCTAGTCGAATAGTATTGTGGAATGCAATAACATAGCAGAGAATGCAACAATGGTAAAAAGGGATGTATATACACAATTCCTCGAGAACTCAGTCTCATAATTACTTTCCTGATAGTGTTTATTTTTGATTTAATGGGGGTAATTAAGACGTCTTATAGCAGTGTTCACAAGGTTATCACTATTATTAGCCTACTTTCGATGTTTGCAAAGAATGAAAGTAGACTTCTGAGATCTACACAGGGCTAAAATAATGTTTATGTTTGTGGTACTCTGTATGATTGTCTGCCCCCACCCCTTATCAATTCGAACACGGTGAGACCGAATTGAACGAAATTTGGTACAAGGGTAGCACTAGAAAAGGGCACCTCAGTGTATGTTTTATATTGCTGCCATCTTTACCAAAACTTAATGGCGCCCACTCAATTGGTCAAAAGTTAACATAAAATTACGAACAAACTAATCATCGTATCTTTACTAAATTTGCTAAAATCATACCTTCCTATGAGACGCGTCCTGTGGTCAAACTACAAGGTCCTCAGCCATACTAGTTAAAGATGGTGGCTGTCCGAAATATGCAACCAGTATAATCAATAGCTTTAAGACCCACCAATTCCGATTATCGGGCCAAGTGTGGTTTAAGCTGCCCTAAAGGACGTGATCTGTTTTTTTAAATTATAATTAGGTATTATAATATTAATTTATACCGTATGAGTGACTTAGAAGGGCTGAGCCATCTCTGTCACATGAAAAGATGACAGCTGAACTCTTGCGCCTGTCCTGCATTTCCGTAGTTTAAGTATGCTGTATGCGATATAGCCTACTGATAGAAATAATATTAAATTTGTATGAATTGATTTATAATGAAGATGTACTGCAGTGAAGAAATTATTTATTTCAAGATATTTTTTGCTAAGACGTTGTTTCTAAGTCAGTTAATAACACTGAGGTATTAAGGACATGTTTGGCTCTGGGCTAGAGCGTTAGTCACTCACGCGATTAACTCGGAATCGAAACCTACTAGAGTTACTTTTTTTAAATTGAATTATTTTACAAATGATGTGGACGATCTCTTTACACAGATACTAAATAAAATGCCATATAGCTCAAAGCAGAAGCTAATGTATATACGCGTTTATTAATAATCACAGCCCCAGCATCGCACATAAATATAAGACATTAGAGAAAGGAGAATATAAATGCAAGATACACGTTGTCATCAACCACAGCCTTCTCAATGCCTCTGTACGGTACTGTCCTCTTGTGGGTTACGTGGTTAATAGTTCCAAACATTCCGCTTTGTAAACCCATTGCCTCCTGAATTATGGCAATTTTATAATAGTTCAACTTCTAGCCGTATAGTTAATATCCTCGCTGCTAGATGGGGGGGCTTCATTCATCCCATCCCTGACGCGGTCGGACGACTGGAACAAGCTGTGGATTTTCATTATTCGACTTCTAGCCGTGACCTTTAAGCATTGCCAGCTGGATCGCCTCCCTCCTGGTTGCTTTAAACTGCCTATCCATTCAACACTCAAAGGCGTACAAGATATATATTAATTCACTGACAGGTTGCAGCACCATCCTACTGTGATCTTCGCTGATTTGAAAGGGGGAAGTTACCTAAAGCGAAGGATTCTTAAATTTGGAGGCTTACGGACGTGAATGCATTACAGTAAGTTAGTAGTTTTGATTTTCAATCATCATAAAGTATATAATATTGATTTAGACACTTACTGGCTAATTATCAATTTAAAAGAAAACAAAAAATACATGTTGGTGGAGGTGGTTGTTTAGGGGTGAGAACAAACTGCTATTAGTATACCCATACATTTAGGAGAAAGTAGGCTATATGTTCTTTGCTGACCATCCTGTTTTTCAAATGTAGCACTATCTTCTTGATAGGAAATAATATTTAAATTATACAATGATTGGAAGATTAAGTCATTATTGTGTGGAGTCAAATATACTTAAGATCTTCAATCCCGCACAAATTACGTGAATAATGAGAAGTGACTTATTCCTGTACATAGCTCAGTGTGTACTATAGCAGCATATTACTAAGCAGTATTGATGTAAAAATAATTTGCATACATATTATGCTATCCAAATCAATTAATGTAATTTAAGCACCGTATAATCCCACTATAATATTAAATATGATGCTTAGATTCTGAACACATTGGACTTCCTTAGCCTCTAAAGTATTTCGTTAGATAAGAAATAAATTCTCTAAACTCCGTCCTTACTAATCTCTAAAATACTCTACCGGTATCCAGAGTGATTAGAACTCATGACAATATAACATTAGGCTATTCAATAACTTTTGTCAGTAAGCACTAAAATGGCTAATATAAATACATAAACATAGGAAAAAATTGTGAACGAAGAGAATGGAACTATAAAATGCCCGCTATTCTTATGGCAAAGTATCATTACTTACTGTTTGGTCCTTGTCAGCCGAAAATTATCGCATAATAATATATATATTTGTAGTTTAATTATGTTAACATGTTACCAACTAAATTCATAATTTAATATCCGGTTCCATTACAAATTAGCATACAATAGTCATAGAGCGGGATAATTACCCATGACAATATAACCCGAATAACAAAGGCAAATACTATTCATAGAACAATCTGCAATACCACGCAAAATTACTGTATTTCTGATTTGTAATACAAAAGACAGCTTGTAGAGGTAAACACTGTCAAAAATTAAAAAAATGCAGCTTAAAAACATTATGATTAATGAAACATAAACGTCAACATATCAGAATTAGAACACACCTTCACGGAGTGTATAAAATTTTAGTTCTAGTAGATATTACATACAACATATTGCGCGTGATACCTTTCGTCATAAGGTAAAGATTCAAAATCTTCCGTAACAGCAGCGGCATCAAAAGTGTAAAATTAGACCCAAAACGTCTCATAGGTGTTGATGTCCTAAACACTTAATATTAAATAAAATTATACGATCACGTGTATTAGTGGCAAAACTTGGTATTTGTTTTCCGTGGTTTCCCATTTCTACTCGAAGCAAATGTCGGTCACGAAAACCGAGACTAACGGCCGGCCGAAGGGCCCGATGCGCTGACCACGCGTCACCCCAATATCTGCAGGCCAAATGGCTGGGCAGCGGTCGCTTGTTTGACCTTGGCCCTTCATGGGCTGTAGTGCCAGGGGTTATTTATTATACTCGAAGCAAATACCGGGATAATTCCTAACTGAAGGCCATAGCAACCTCCTTTCCAATCCTCAATTGAATTACAAATGCACACACTACCACAGCCATCACAGTAACACATGTGATCAGAAATATTCCATCCACACTCAAGTTCATGGGCTAAATGAGGATGATATTGCAAAGCTTCTAAATTAATCAACAACAACAGAATCATTTAAGCTCTTGATGATATCTCCAGCTGTTGTAACGTTATGCCACATGCATGGTTAGCCAGTGTATTTCTTATTTAATTTCTATTCCCTACAACGAGCCCTGTTAATAACATTAAATAAATTACGTATTCATATTTTCATGACGTTCTTATCGTGGTTTAGATAGAAAATGGAGTGCCATGGTCTCTTACAGAGATAGATGGAAACTTGGTGGTCACGTCTTGAGCTACTGGTGCTTTGGAAACGACCGGCATGCCATGCCTTCATCAGGTTATGTTCAGACTTTATTAGCTTTTGCCAAAAGGCTGGTATCAGGAGAATAAGTCTATCAAAACTTCATGCAGCCAGTGGTTTCATCTGGGTCCTGATATATGTTTATTCAACTTTTGTTGAGATTGGTGGAACAGTGTAGATTTGTATAGAGATCATACCTACAGAATTTCACATTTATGTGTATGATGTATCCCCATTTTACTTGACCTATATATGAAGTCTGGTAGAGATGTCGATACACATCAAAATTTTGGCATTTCCGCTTATATGTATAAAATATGTTTCCCCAATTTTACTTGACTCCCGATGCAATTTTTTGCAATTTACAGTAACACTTGGTTATGACATGTGTATGAGGATCTTTACCAGATATCCTATATAGGTGAAGTAAAGATGGGGATACATATTTTGTAAATAAAAGCTAAAATGCCAAAATATCGATGTAGGTCAAGTTAAGATTGGGGTACATATTTTGTAAATATTAGGTAATTACGAAAATTTCGATGTGTGTCGCGTATTGGAGGGTTATTGTAAATGCCGATTTCTTTTTATGTTCCTCCCCCCCCCCCCAAAAAAAAAACACATATTCCCCAGGAGTTTCCCGTAAGCTGACTAGAAAAACATCTTTATCATCACCACAATTGTATTTTTAAAAGGAATTTTATACGGAAATGTATCGCAATCTATACTACTCCCTGAAAATGATACCCCCTGTCAAATCCTAGACTGACCCGTGAGACATGTGTGTTGTAGAGCGCGTAGGATTTCAATTGTAATTCTAAATTAAGAGATCAGATGTGTTCAAACACTCACATGAGGCTTGGGCCCTCCGGATGCTTTCATAGTTCAACTGTTTAGTGATCTTAACAAAGCCTCTGTTGAGTCTGTCCCAAGTCCAGAATATCCCATAACCACATTACTACTGTTTTTAAACAGTAATCGCAAAAGATCGAACTATCCCAGAGATGCAAACGTGTGTTCGAAACACAAATAATCCACATAGCAAAAATTGAACGTTAATGAATACGTTCCTAAAGATGCCAAACCTATCGAGTCTGAAAAATCTCGTAGACAAAAGCTTTAAGTTAAACGAAGGGAACAAACGACCCAACTCGAAAAACATAAAGCCACGAAAGACAAAAATAAACCTCGAAACACCGCATTGAAAATCACTGAAGAAGCACACAGCTCCGAAAACCATTACACACGACTAGATATGAAATATCTAAACCACGATCCAAATATAAAAATATCGAAAAGAAAAACAATTGTACTCAAGATTTTTCCAAAATTTCTACAAAAGCAAAACTACATAATGTGAGTCGTCCTGTACCTTACGGAGACCTCTTCTCCCTTTGAAGAAATCGGTAGGAAAATTACCATCCTTGGTAATCCAAGTCTCCAAACTCCACCAAGATGCCTGGTCCAAATCCCAAAACCGTCACCGTCCGATCGCGTAATAGGATCTTGAAGCATTTGAATTGGGTTCAGGTTGCTCCTCCTACGAACTCTATTTCTTCTCAAACAGGTAAGTTCCGACATTTTGGAACGTCCCATCCCACCCTCACAATGGCGCAGATCAACATCGCGTAGCTTCGACATTTTTTTTAATGTTTAAAAATCAAATGTTGGCCACTCATGATCTTCCCACGATCTCAATGTAGCATTCCCTACTTAAATCTACTCATCCATCACGGTGCCCATGTCCGTTTCCAGTTCCAATTTACACATGGAATCAATTAAGTCCTTATTCAACTGAAGTTTTGGAAATATTCACATAAATCACCCTCGTATTGTTTCCTCGGCTATTTCACAAGTCATGTGGCACAACATCCACTTCACCAGTTCGTAATATCGAAGTGTTGGAACAGTGTTCTGGAAAGAAAAAGTTTTTGAGAACACTCCCCGTATTTCGGCAATGTTCGAAAAGTTCCAGAAATGGTGCAGATATAACATCGCTCTAGATTTCGTGTGTTTAAAGCCTCCGAGATAAAATCAGAAATGTAACATTATTCCAGTAATGTATTTAACATGATGTGAACATTGCTTAGGCCTGAAGTCGAAAGAAGTCAATTACACCATTCCAAATCACCCGAATATGTGCTGTGTTTCATGCTGAAAACTCGGCCTAGATTTCGGTTACCGACACTCCCGTATGCCGTCCAAAACATTTCACGCATCACGACTGATCCCGCGCACGTCCATAGTTCAGAATCAAGTGAGCTCTCTCCCCGGCCTGCTAACTGCAGTATACATTCACGTCGTGAAACAACCCTTCCGCCTTCAAACATGGTTCCTTCCAGTTGAAAACTTGAACTCCAAGTCTAATGGATCTGCATGACTTTTAAACAAAATAGATGGACACGTCACTACAAACATTTGGAAGTTCGAGGGGACTTGTTAATTCTCTCGTTTCTTCCTTTTAACAGCAAATATGTCGAAAATCAAACTCCAGTGAGTAGCGGAACTGATCTGCACACATCTCCACGTCATTGACCTTGGCTAAAGCCAGACCTGGCCTCCCTCTGCCCCTCACTGAGCCGCGCAGATGTATTAACGAAACAGACGGGTTTCAGAAGTGTGCATGGCCTGTTGTAAATTCGGGTTCGAATGCTTGCTTCGTGAATATGCCAGGCCACCAATCATGGGTTCCAATTCTTCCTTTAATACAGCTAAATAAAAATACGCCTGTAATCTCAGCCGAGCTCTGCATTAAATACGGGTTCATTAGATGCATCAAAACAGAAACATCATCTTCAGATCTGAATGACGTAAGTAACTTCATGCTTATCTTCAAGACATCTTCTTATCTCCTAATAGCATTTAGCGATTAAGATTTGCTTTCTCACAATAATGCTGATGACAAACCGAAGCGTATGGGTGTTAGTACCTGCTCTAATCTCCTTTGCAAACTGTGTGCTCCCGTACTGTAGCAGATACGTATTTCTTAGAGGTACCAGCTGCTCTAATCTCCTTTGCAAACTGTGTGCTCCCATACTCTAGCCGACACATAATTCTTAGAGTTACGAGCATGCTCTACAATAGACTCCCCATAGAGGCATTTCATTGACTCAATATAACTTCTTTTTGAACATTAAAATACTAAATTGCAGTGAATTGTGAAGAAATGCCGTGTATAATATTCTGAAGGTTGATAGATTTATGCCTTCATCCTCAAAGGTTATGCTCGTATGGGCAGTCTAGTAGCTTGTTACTCAATGACATGTGCACGTGTTGGACCGCAGGACCTGTTATGGTCTATTGTATTGTTGTCTGCCCCTCTCTCATGGTCTTACGGCTAAAAGAATTAAAAGTTAAAGTTCATTTGTCCTCGATCACTAAAGCTAATGCTTTTATTAAGGCACTGATCTTCGCATTTGCATTCGCTCGAAGTTTAACTTGGTCTCTAAAAGTGTATGATAAGTTTCAGAACTGGGGATTATAACCACTTATCTGTATTAAGTTTATATCTAGCACTAGGATGTGATGGACAGTAGAAAGTCTTTCAGCGAATATATCTTCACTTCAGCTGAGCAGTGCTGTACAATTACATGGGGGTTCGATTCCCGGTCAATGCATGTGAGATTTTCGATGTGAAATGCCATGTCCTGTGGTTCGGATTCCACGTAAAAAGGAGGTCCCGTGGCTCATGATCTCAAGATTAACGGTCACGTTAAACTACAAGCTTCCTCTACAATTACATGGGTTGTCATTTGTGTAAATATATAAGGTGATAACACTGTCATAAATTATTGCATCTTATCCCCAGGATATAAAAGAAGAAAATCAGAATGAAGAAGCAGATGAAAGTGGAAATCAATTCAATGGGTAAGTGTTAAAAATACAAATATATTACTTTATATTTACCCTCGTTGTAGGAATGTTTAGGCTTTTCCATTTTTAATCCGCATGCTAAACTTTCAGTTTTAAAATGAATTTCACCTATTTCCACACTATTATGAATTAAGCTTTATTAATCCATTATTATTCCGGGCAAACTCATAAATTATTTGTATAGTGATTCTTAATCATGTCTCAAAGTTTTGAGTGGGTTTCATTCATTGGCTTAAGGTAAAGCACTTAATTTCACTTAACGAAATGACACTATATTACTTTCGCTCACCCGCAAATACTATCAATATGGCAACGGACTAGTGGAGTATTTTATAAAGGAGATGAGGGTGGAATGTGACTCTCCTGTGACTAACTGAACTGTTTACCATTTTTAGCCTATTTTCAATTTTGAAAAAATAGGCTTATGAGATCACCTTTTGTACGTGTGTCTGTCTGTGTGTGTGTGTGTGATAGTGTGTGTGATGGTGTGTGCCCCCCCCGCCCCCTTATAACTTATAAACGGCTGGTGCGATTTCAATGAAACTCGGTAAGTTTATAGCACTATTCTGAACGACCCCGACTGTGCCCTTCAAATTTTGTTACGTCTCACAAATCCAACATGGCGGCTGTGCGAAATATTTCACCAGCATTCAATATCTCCGAAACTATTCCCGATATCACCCTGGAATTTTTATAGTGATAAAGGGAACTACTAGAAATTCATCTATGTGTCTTTTGAAAAACTGGTATCTACAAAACCAACATGGCGGCCACGTGAATTTGGGACTTTTAAATAGACGTTTCTCGCGATTTAACCAACCAAACGCAATAAAACATGGTACATTATATGTTTATACTCATTGTAATGCACCGACATCTAACTTCGTTCAATTGTTTACATAACCACAAGATGACGGATGTGCGAAATATTTCACCGGCATTCTATATCTCTGAAACTATTAGCGATATCATCTCGAAATTTTGTACGGAGATAAAGGGCACTACTGGAAGTTCATCCATAAGACTTTCAAAAAGCGGTTAACTACAAAACGAACATGGCGGGCAAGCAAATTTGAAAATTTTAAATTGACCTTTCTCGCGATTTAATGTTCCAAACGCAATGAAATCTGGTACAGGAAATGTTTACACATTGTAATGCACTGGTATCTAATTTAGTTCAATTGTTTACATAACCTCAAGATGGCGATTGTGTGAATTTTAAAATTAAGTTTGTATTTCTTGTGTCGTAATTATGCGATCGAAGTGAAAGGTTGAATAATGAACCTACGCAATAATAATTTTCCTTTAATGGTACATGACTCTATGGCCTATACATTTAACAATCCAACATGTTGACCATCCGAAATATTTAGACGGCCCTGAATATCTACGAATCTATTATAGCAATCAAACGGATTTTTTTTATGTTCATAGGGGCTATGAAGTTAAGTTCACCTATAGGACTTTATATAACCTGGTGATCACAAATCCAACATGGCGGCGACGCGAAATATAAATATTCACATGAACGTTTCTTGCAATTTAACCATCCGAGTGCAGTGAAACTTGGTACAGTAAATCCTTATTCGAATGTTAATGCACTGGCATCCAATTTATTTCAATTGTTTCCGTAACCACAAGATGGCAGCTGTGCGAAATTTTAAAATCTCGTTGTTTCTTCTTGTATCCTAATCATACGATTGAAGTTTGAATGCTACACGTACACAATAATCTTCTTGTAACAGTACATACCTCTAGGACCTACATATATAAAATCCAACATGGCGACCATTCGAAATATTTAGTTGGTTCTCAATATCTACGAATCTATTACAGCAATCAAACTGAAATGTTGTATGTTGATAGTGGCAGTTAACATAAGTAGGATATAAGAAAATAGGCTATATTGTTCTTCACGGAACTACTTGCTCTCATTCAGTAAGTGGTTAGTTAACGTAATTTTAAATCATAACCCTATAAATGAAAGTTTGGATTACGTTAAAACCCAATCATTGGGATGTGAACAACTCCAGTTGATCCCATCCTCACAAAGCACGTATACCAGGTCAAGCCATCAACCATTGGCATCCACTTGGGAACAAAATCTCATTATTTAAGCAATCGCTTCACTCCACGGCACAAGGATAAAATGCAAGACTGACAAAGTTGAATTGTAGAGGCTACATAATTTCATTTAAACATATTTAATAACCTAACGTGACGCCCAATTAACTCGCATTTATACACAACAATTGTCAATAGGGAACCAGAGAATATTATGGAAATACTGTGTACATAGTGTAATCTAATTGGATTGCAATCACAGGTAGGGAATTTTTAAATACTACTTCGGGAGATTAAGCGATTTTGGTGATAAAAGCAAACGTTCAGAATAATTCGTTCCAGTTAAAATGTGGGACGCTAGAGGGGAGGCATGCAGTGGTTGGATAAGTGTGCGCTGTATAGTGTTGTTCTTAAAGGGTTGCCACCTTCTGTACATTATAACAGACCACACGATATGTACTATGTGCCAGGTAAATCAATCACCTGTACACAATGGGTGTAGCCCTAAACAGTGCTCTCCATTCATCCATACTGAAGTATGATAACACATATATATTTCAACTATGCTATTATATAGCGAATTATTGTGTCGCTAGTTACTTATTGTTCAGTTGCCCGTGCTCGTGAGTAGAGGCGTCCTATCCAGGGTAACTGAATAGGCAACCCGCTGTACATCAAGGGGCCAGGTCGTGGGAACTCCCGAACGAGTAATCGGAGGAAGTTGTGTGAGGGATCGAACGAAAGGGCTCCATCTTCTGTAACTATGGGACAAGTCTCAATTCCCTTAAGATAAAACTACTCGCATCCCCGGCGTAATTAAGAATTATTAGTGCACTTGCGCACCTAGGCTCCTCTAAGATGGCGGGGTTTTCAAACTTTGAGGTAGATGCCTGCATACCCCCTTCTCTACTCCCTACCACCATCCCTCACTATCCCCAGTCCCAGAATTCCCTAAAATATCAAACATATTTTCGAAATTTAATTAGATTTAACACTCCACTTGCTTTTGCCGGGCTCATCCATGTTGACCTCCCTTGGTCAGTTTCTGTTCTTTTCCAACTTATGCATAGATTTATTATTATTCACTATTTATTTATTATTTTTATTTATTGATTATCGATTTATCGATTATTGAACAGCTACAAAGTCATCGACCTGAGATTTCCGAAAATAGTGGATCTCACCCAAACGTGTAATCGGGGAATGATGGGTGAGGGCTTGAACGAAAGGTCTCTACCCCCTCTATCTAATTTCAATATTGTTTTGTTGATGGATCTTTACAAGTGTAAGGAATGTTCGGAACGGTTTCCGCAGTCATGTAACATGATACCTAGTTGCCTCGACAGGATTGCCCGAGCGGTTGATGTAACAAGGCCGATTACTTATTTTTACTATTTTTTATTTAAGAATATAATTAAACGTATAGTATAACCCGTTTCTTACGAGGAAGTGTGGAGTGCTCTGGAATATTAGGATTTGAGGAATATTTTGTGGATTTTAGGTAATCTGATGAATTTGGGGAATCTTAGTATAATTGGAAGTATTTCATGGATTCTTGGCATTTTTGTAAGATTTTTTGGCGAATCTGGTGAATTTGGAGTAAATCTGGGGAATGTGGGTGATTTGAGGATTTTTTTAAGTGTTTTAGGAGATTTTGGAGAATCTTAGTATTTTTGGAAGGATTTTGGTGGAATTTGGTTAATTTGATGAGTTATAGAAGTTTTGTGATATTAGGAAATATGGTGAAGTTTTGTTATTTTTGTAAGTTACACGACTCTCGAATGGCATCTGGATTGTAAGAGAATAAGAGCTGAGGTTGGCATACGTAAGTGAGGAATATCTGTTAAATCTTGGTAAAATCTGTTTGGAATTGAAGGGAATACTGGAGGTGGTGGATGTGCGGTTTGGGTGACAGGGTGTATGGTGTAGGTGGGTCCGTGAGAGCACGCTGCTATCCTCGCCGGCGTTGCACAACCAGGGATGGACCGCTCGGCTATGCTGTCCAGTGTTGTAACATCCATAAACAAATAAATACTTATAATAATAATTATATATAAGGTGCGTTCAAAAAGTACGGAGCCGGAGGCATAATTACAGAAACCAGTACCTGTATGTTAGAAGTAGTGGCCCTGGCTGTTGAGGCACTTGTCCCACTGTGACACAAGGCGGTGAATGGCTGTCTCATAAAATTCTCTGTGCTGCGATGTGAACCAGTTCCTCACGTACAGCTGGACGTCGACGTCCGAGGTGAATCGTTGGCCCCGCAGAACCCTTTTCAGGGGTCCAAACATGCGTAACCACAGGGAGAGAGGTCTGGACCGTATGGTGGGTAGCAGAGAACCTCCCATTTGAATTTCTGCAGGAGTGCCGCGACTGCGTTGGCCGTATGACGTCGTGCATTGTCGCGAAGCAGAATGACCGCACGGGTGAGATTGCGTGGTCGTTTTGTTTTGATCGCTTGGCGAAGGGTGGTCAAGGCTTGCGAGTAACGCTGGGCGTTCACTGTTGTCCCGTGCGGCATGAAGGGTATCTGAAGGAGGCCATCTTGGTCAAAGAAGAACGTCAGCATTACCTTTCCTGCACTCGTGTGGATGGCCTTGCCTTTTTTTTTGGGTGGTGGTGACCCTGGATGCATCCACTGGAGGCTTTGTCGTTTGGATTCTGGTTCGAAGTGATGACACCATGACTCATCTCCATCCACCACTCGTGCCAGGAACTCATTCCCCTCCCTCGCATAGCGCTGCAGATGACCAAGACAGTGGGCCATTCGACATGCTTCCTGGTGTTGTTGAAGACTGTGGGGCACCTATTGGGCTCACACTTTGTGCAAGTAAAGTCGTTCCTTCATGATGGCGTGCACACTTCCGACATTCAATCCGACCACGGCGGCTATGGCGTTCACTGCCACTCGGCGGTCCTGGGTAATGAGTGCATCAACCAGCTGGACGTTGTCATCGGTAATGCAGGGGGGTGCCCCAGACCGGGCATCATCGGCTAACGACACCCGTCCTTCCCTGTAGCGCCTGTGCCACGCCTTGACCCTTGCAAGGGATATGCAATTTTCGCCGTACACTTGTGGCATCCGGCGAGGAATGTCCGTTCCCCCTACTCCTTCCGTTGTCAGAAACCGTAAAACACCTCTTTGCTCTTTGTCTGACGCCTCCATGTCACTGTTTGCAATGTGACTGGCAGCGTTGGACGATTGATGCATGCTGCTGCTCGCCTTGTATCGTCACGTGACGTGCACGCTTGCCCTCTAGCGACGGGCTGTGACCTTCCACGCTCTCATCGAAACCACACCTCGTTACACACGCCACGATTAGCCGATGTCGTCACCGGTTTGCGCATTCCAGCCTCCGGCTCCTTACTTTTTGAACGCACCTTATATATTAAATATTAAATTAATAAGAATTAAATATTATTTAAGTAAATGTTAAAGAATAGTAATATGATAAAATCAAAATAATATAATTAATTTCATACCATAAATAAGAACATCAATAGTCAATAAATAATATAAAATAAGTAAATAAATATTTAATAAATAAATAAAAATTAAGTAATTATAAATACCTATTTCATTTATCCACGTTACATGGATGACTAAACCCCTCTGACGTCACGCAACAGGTTTGACCTTGTTTGAAACGGTAACGTGAAACCCGCCACCTGCAATAGCCTGGCTTGTTAACTCTCGACAGGTATATTCTTGTTGAAACGACGACGTTACCTTGAGCGAGCCCCACATGCCGTTACCCGCATAGCCGTCATGATAAAGTGAACCTACACTTTGGATAATAATAATTATGATTATTGATAATGAATATAAAATAAATTGTAAATAGTAAAAATAAATAAGTAAGAATTAATATTAAATACATATTAAATAATAAATTCACATGCGTTTGACAAACTAACAGAGATCATTCAAGTGATCTGGAAACCGGGGAACTCCCAAGTGACTGGACATCAGCACTAATTTATCCCCTTCACAAGAAAGGTGATAAATTTCTTGAAACAATTACCGAGGCGTCGCGCTCCTCGCGATATCATACAAAATTCTCTCAGAAGCATTTCTGACCCGAGCAGAAATGCAACTCGATTCACAACTATCAAAATATCAAGGAGGCATTAGAAAAGGACGCTCATGTGCCAAGCAGATAATGCACCTTAAATATTTTCTTTTATATCAGAAGATAATGAACAGGAAGTTTGTGGTGACCTTCGTCGTCTTCAAGTAGGCCTACGATTCATTGGTCGACACACACTCCTCCAAATTCTAAAGGAAAATGGCTTAGATATGAAAACGAGGACAATCTTTCGACAGACCTTAACCAACACTACCTCCGGAGTGATATTGAGGGGAGAGATTTCAGACGCCTTTGAAATCAAGACAGGTGTTCGGCAAGGAGATTGACTATTGCCTCTACATTTCAACTGCGCACTAGAATGTCGCAATGATATACGTAATGGAGGAGTCAGGAATGGACTCAGAATAGGCTACAAGAGAAGGGATCTCACAGTTGACTGCTTAGCTGTTACATGATCCAGCGAGCTTCTCTGACTCCCTGGAAACTGCTACAAAAAAAAAAAAAAAATACAACCAACTCAAAACCCAAGCAGCAAAAGCAGGCCAAAGATCGCCTTTGACAAAATGGAGTTTATAACTCACATCAAGCAAGCGGGGAATAATCAAGCGGACAGAGAAGTTTAAGTACTTAGGTGAGTGGATAAGACCAAACAATTCTGAGAAAGAAGCATCCACATCAAGGATCAACAAGGTGTAAGTGACATTCCAACTAAGTGGGATTGTTTATAATAAACGATCAGTGCCAAGCATAGACATTATTGTTCAGTTATTCGTCCAGAAATCCTGTACGCAGGAGATTGCCTTGCATTGAACCGGAAAGGTTTGATCGAAAAAGTAGAGGCTGAAGAAGGAAACATCTAAGTAAGATACTGGGACCAATCAGGGAGAATGGAGAGTTCAGGATGTGGCACAACAACGAACTCTAACTAGGTGTGGAAAAGACAACCGGCATCACAAGGAAAAGGAGCATACATTTCTATGGCCACATAACACGCATGAACTTTGTAAACAAGAAAACGAAGGGAATTTGATTCACCGAGATTGAAAGATATCTTCTAGAAGTAGGGATCACGTTTGAAGACATCCAGGAACGTGCTCCTCTTCAGAGAAAACTTGGAACACACCAGCGATTCTCAGAAGTGACAAAGCTGAAAACGGGAAATAGTTCACTGATGACAGAAAGGAGGCTTACAGAAAATTCATGCGGGAATACTAATGCTCAGGGACGGAAGTGGTTGAATCAGATAATAGTAATAATAATAGTAATGAATGAATAAAAATTAAATAAATAAAAAATAATAAACATAATCTATCGGCGGCCATCTTGGATCGACCGCTCGGGCTATCCTGTCGTAGGCAGCTAGGTTTCATGTTACATGACTTTGTGGAATCCGCTCCGTACCTCACCTACCCTTGGAAACGTCCATCTTATACCCATAGATTCAAATTTAAGATGATGAGTCCTGTGGATAGAGGGAGCCTAAGCCTTTCGTTTTAGCTCTCACATGACATTCTCCGTTTATCGTTCGGATGATATCGAGTCTATGACCTTGTAGTTCATCAATAATCGGTAAATCGATAATCAATAAATAGTTATAAATACATAAATATGAAATAATAAATAAATCGATAAATAAGTTGGAAGGGAACAGAAACTTACCAAAGTAGGTCAACAGAGATGAGTGCAAGGAAAATGAAGCAATGCTGGACTTTGGTGAAAAATGTAATTAAATTTGGAAATCTTTGTTGGGTATTTTAGGGTGGTGGTGTGATGGCGGTAGGTGTTAGGGAAGTATGGAGGCATCTTCCATGAAGTTTGAAAAGCCCACCATCTTGGAAGAGGCTCAAGTTCGCATGTTCTTAAAAATGTTCTTACCACCCCGGGGGTGTGGATATTTTTTATTTTTGGGTGGAATGGATTTTTCCTTTAGATAGGGGGGGAAGGAGCCCATTCGTTTAAGCCCTCACACGACTTTCTCCGATCTTGCTCGTTCGGGAGTGCGCACAGCCTTGTCGCTGGATTGCGGGTTGCTTATTCAAATACCCCGGGGATAGGATCCCTCATTCCCCTCAACTCTCGTACTTAAAAGTATAGAGCAGCACCCAATTTTTACTTATCCTCTTAATCGAGACGTTGGCAGATCATGTTCACTGGCACAAGCGCTTTTTTCTTGCTATACAATTATTAACAACTTCATCCGTAAGAACTATAAATCCAAAAAACTGACATAGTGTATAAAACAGTATTGTTTGTATAATATATATCGACTGCACGAACACCACTCCATTTAAGAGTAGAAACGAGCTCTGTTCCTAGTATGTAAGGAAAACTTGCAAATAAATGCAAATTGCTCAAAATGCACTCCTTAAGTTATCACTAGTTATATATATTGACCTTAATGTTATTATTCCCTTTCCCTTGGTTATCAAACATAGCGAATTACAATAGTTCCGATTATCAGCATACGTATTATATCTTGCCTCTTATCTATGTCTAGGAATACAAAAGATTATTATATACTTATCCGGAATTGTGCTATGTAATTTTTGATCTTATAATGGTAGTGGGTAATTTCCCCGTTCTAACATTAGAAATTCTTCACAGAAACAATTCAGAGAACACTTTAACAAAAGATAGATCCATAGCCTCACTCAATCAAAATAAAGATGCCATACAAATGCTTAACCTGCGGAGCCATCTTTGCCGCGAAAGGCTGTTTAAAGACACACATGATAATTCATAGTGGCCTCAAGCCACATTCCTGTTGTACATGTGGAGCACACTTTGCTCGGAAAGGCGACCTAAAGAAACACATGCTGACGCATAGTGGCCTAAAGCCTTACCCTTGTAGTACATGCGGAAAAAAAATTTCTAGGATAAGCAATTCGAGGAAACACATGATGATACATAGTGTTGTACGCCGTTATTCCTGTGATACAAATTTTTCTCAGGTGGATAATTTGAAGTCGCATCTAATGATCCATATTGGTATAAAGCCCTTTTCCTGTAGTACATGTAGAGCAAACTTTATACGGAAGGGTCGGCTAAAGGAACACATTTTCATCCATAGTAGCAAAAGGACTTTTTCCTGTATAATATGTGGAACAAAGTTCGTTGTGAAACGCAGTTTATTGACGCACATGATAATTCATACTGGTCTCAAACCATATTCCTGTGGTACATGTGTAGCAAAGTTTGCTCGGAAAGGTGACTTGAAGAAGCACATGAAGATTCATAGTGGTATAAAGTCCTAGTGCTGTGATACATACGGTGCAATGTTCTCTCAAAGATGCAGAGATGCAGTTTATAGAAGCACTCGATGCTTCATATGATCTTATGCCACATTCCTGTGATACATGCTAAGCAAAATGTACTCAGAACGGACTGTTGAAGACTCACATGATGATCAATAGTGGTCTCATGCATCATCCCTGTGGTATATGTGGAGCAAACTTTACTAGGAAATGTGCCCTGAAGAGACACACGATGTACCATGATGGTCTCATGCCTCATCTCTGTGGTTTATATGCAGAAAACTTTACTCGGAAATATCGCCTGAAGAAACACATGATGAACCATAAAGGTCTCTAGCCACATTTCCGCGGTACAAATCTTTACTCGGAATGGTTCACTGAAGACACAGATGTAGGTGAATATTAGTCTGAACCTAAATTCCTGTGGTAAATGTAAAGTGAAATTTACTGAGAAACTAAAATTAAAAAGAAACACACTTATTCATAGTTTTCTATGGCAACATTCATGCAGTGTATGTGGAGCAGACTTTACTAAAAAGTTATATTTGATGGGACACATGTTGTTCCATAATAGTCTCAAACCAGAATTCTGTGGTACATGTAACACAAACTTTACTCGGAAAGGTATCCTGGAGACACACTGGACGATCCATAGTCGTATAGAGCAACATCCATGTAGTACATGCGGTGTGAAATTTACTTCTATAGGTTCTTTGAAGACTTGCCTCTTGATCCATGGTAGTCTAATGCCATATTCCTTTAAAAGCAGTTGGAAGAGACACATAATGATCCATAGTGGTTCATGCCAATTTCATGTACTACTTTCGAGGCAAAGATTACTCTGGAGAGCTATGTGAAGAGACAGAAGTTCGTCCATATTGGTTTAAGCCCTCATACCTGTGAAACATGCGGAGCAAAATGTATTCAGAAAAACAATATGGAGACATGGTGATTCATAGTAGTCTAAGGCCACATTTGTGCAGTGCATGTGAGGCCTAATTATTAGATAATGTAATTTGAAAGCACACATGCTCGATAGTAAACGGAAATTGGATGTTTTTCAGACAGTGAAAATGATTGTACCGAAATGAGATGGGTTATTCCTTAATCCCCCAAAATAAATTATACGACATTAATAAACACACTTGGATGACCAGTTTTTATCGTCAAACGATCACCATTTGATCCATTACACTTAGGCTATAAAATCTATGTCTGAAAGTACGGGTGATAATATTTACAATATGTACACTCATTGAGTTGCAGTATCTGTTGAGATAATGCAACTCGTCAATATTTGTTAGTTAGAATCTATGTGATGCTTAGTTGAGATACTGGAAGTTGTGATTGAAATCCGGAATTTGCTAGTTTGGAGTGTATATGTGGTTGTTGTAAATGATCAGTTCAGATTGTATTGTACAGGCTACTTATCTGGTAGAGTCATGCTTGGTCCTGTTGAGAGCAGTTCACATGGTCACTCTTTGCAATCACCTGACAGGAAATTCCTCGGTGTGATGGCCCCTTATCTCGTTGGGTTGTTTGCCCTTTCGCATTCCTGAGTGCTATGTGTTCCTCGTGCAAATGTACCTGTAGTATGTTGCAAAGTCTAGTCTCTCTAATGTGGTGTATGTTACTGTATTCAGAATCATCTTCAACTATTTAATACCTGGTTTCAAACTCCACTATTCTGCTAAAAAGGCCTCTTTACGCGCAAACGGACTAATGAGAATAGCTTCCTTGCTTGACCAACAGTAGGCCTACTCATAACATGGCGATAGTAGCTAGGTGTACCTTCAGTAGGTTTTGCTCATAAATATTCAAATTACCGTACTTGAATCAATGTGGAAAGTGTGTTGTGAACGTTTTGTGCAAGTTTATTTAATATATCTGGATATTCGCATTATTTATTTAGTTAATTTAGCGTATGGCTTTTACTGCCGGAGTGTCCGAGGACATGTTCATCTTGCCAGCGCCTGTGGGTGCTTCAAGCGGACACCCATGAGGTGAGCTACAAGATCCGTTCAATTTCAAGTAGTTCCAACTTTAGCTACCAGATGTCACTGACATCTAGTGGCGAATTTTTGAACTTTAATACAGCATTTCAACGAAATCTAACCTAGATATTTATCTTCACACAAGTTTAGTTCGTAGAAGGAACTTTTGCATGACATAAATCTATGACATGAGACCGTTGGCTTTACTTCCCCCTCCCCCGAAGGAAGGCGTACAGAAGGATTTTAATGCTCTTAAGAAAATCCGACTACTTTGGCCGGGTTTGAACCCGCGATTTTTGGTACAGCAGTTCAGCATGCTACCAACTACGCCACCGAATTAGCATTATTATTTATCAGCAAAATGCCATATAGGTGCTGTGTGTATAGGAAATTATACAACGGGACCAAAAGTACAAGTGTTTTCTTTTCCGAAAGAAGCAAGCTTGACAAAGAAGTGGATACAAGCCATCCCAAGAGAAACATTAACAGTCAGTAAAACAACTAAGGTAAGGTATACAGTATTTATATCACACGGTGCACATAACTTCAGATCGTCCTGTGAAAACATTTCAAATGCAATTAAGTAGTGTAACGTAAGTGATTGCCTGTTTGGAATTACCTTGTTTTGTAATATTTCCATTCTAGTGAGCAGTAGTTCTGTGATATAAACGTTGGGGGTTTCCCTGCTGAAAGTATCGTAGGCAAAGCGTATCAAATTAGGCTCAATCGGTAACAGTGAAGGTGAAGATAACGTACGAAAGGAATTTCTAAGTTATAAATACCTTTTGTAATGAATAAAATTTTTCTGGAAATGGTGTAGTTCACTCCTCCGCTGTTTATAACCCACCCGCCATCCCATTCAATATCACGACATATACAGTAAAATTCCAGCTTGGAAAGGTATGAAAATCATTTATATTATCATATATTATCCTAGGGGAAGGTACCGTCTCCTTCACTGATAATGAGGTGTAGTGTATTCATATTGGTATTTCTTTTATTCACATTAGGGTAAAACCACTGTACCAGTGCACCTCTGTCTTGCCTTTGTGCATATTATTGTAGTTTGCAGTACACACGCCTATGATTAGTGCCTAGGGCCTACTTTAGGCTTATGGTAGCCCTACTTACAGCATTTATTTATATTTATTTATTTATTTATTTATTTTATTTATTTATCGTATGGCTTTTAGTGCCGGGAGTGTCCGAGGACATGTTCGGCTCGCCTGAGTCTGTAGCTGCTTCCGGCGGACACCCTAAAGGGCGAGCTACAAGTTCCGTTTAATTTCAAGTAATTCCAACTTTCGCCACCAGATATCAATGATACCTAGTGGTGAACGTTGGAACTTTGATAGAGCGTTCTGACGAAATCTAACCTAACAAATTTTTCTTTACACAAGTTTAGTCTGTGAAAGGATCTTTAACATGCCATAAATCTATGACATGGGACCGCCGGCTTTACTTCCCCCCCGAAGGAAGGCATACTGAAGGATTTTTAACGCTCTTAAAAAATCCGACGACTTCGGCCAGGTTTGAACCCGCTATCTTGGGCATAGCAGTTCAGCATGCTACCGACTATTTATATAAGATATTTATTGCCCAGTTTGCAACACACAGGTTCATTGTTAAAAGTTCATAAATCTTGTATTGAGTTGATGAATGCAGTATATTTTTCTGTTGGCACGGGCTAGAGTAAAATGTGGCTTTGTCTCAGTTTCATTCCCGGCTGTGATTATATGGGAGCTACTGATGTATGGGCGGTGCTTCCGGTCACATTGCTCCTGAACAAGTATTAATAAGGGTATTTAATTAATTCTCAACAGGTAGGTGAACAACATTTCACCGCCATAAAATTTTAGGAACATCTGTGGATGCCAGAAGAAACAAAGCAGATCCTCACAGCCTTACTAGAGCCTCTTTACTTCCAGGGATCGTGCCACCTATTTTTCCAAATTGCCCTCATTACTTAACCCTACGCTAGTCGCGAGTGTGTCTGACAGCCCCATGGTTCGTTTGAGTTTTAATATCAAGCCAGCAGTTCAAGTAAAGATCTTATCGTCTAGAGACTTCTTACACGATGCTTTAGTAAGCTTTTCCCTGGAGTTGTTAAATGACGAGTCTAACAAGTAGTTCGTGAGGAACAATATTGCCTATTTCCATATATTCCACTCATGTTATCAACATATAACATACAAAATTTCAGTTTGATTGCTGTAATAGATTCGTCGATATTGAGAACCGTTTTAATATTTCGGATGGTCGCCATGTTGGATTTTTATATATGTAGGCCTTGGAGTCATATACTAATACATGAATATTACTGTGTAGTGTATTATTCACATTTCGATCGCATGATTAGGACACAAGAAATAATAAATTAATTTTAAAATTTCGCACAGCCACCATCTTCAGGTTAGGTAAACAATTGAAGTAAATTGGATGTCAGTGCATTACAATGCGTATAAACATTTGCAGTACCAATCCTCACTGTGATCGGAGGGTTATACCACGAGAACAGTCTATCTAAATTTTTCAAATTCGCTTGGCCGCCAGTTTCGTTTTGTACTTAACAGGTTTTTTAAGAAGACTTGGGTGAAACTTAACTCTTGTACTTTACCAGCGTAAACAAAATTAAGGGTGATATCAGTAATAGTTTCGGAGATATAGAATTCCTCAGAGGTATTTCGCACAGCCACCATGTTCGATTGTTTTAGACTTGATGTATTGTGAGTTGCCTAATGGGTGACGCGGAACTGCCACTGCTCCTCTACGTAGGGGAAACATAACTACGATGTCGCAAAGCTCTTAAGGAATCTACAACAAAATCAGATTACAGTTTTAGGCAAGGATGGCGCGAAGTGGAAGAAGGAAACATGGATGGTTACTCAGACACGAGCCAACCTGGTGTTGTAAGATCTACTAATACTGAATTTGAATGTTGGAATCTTTTTGTTAGTATCAATTGTTGAAAATGAAAACTACGATATAGGCAGTGAATATAAAGTGGTAATAATGAACGATCATTGAGAAGTGGGACCACCAGACCCACGCGCCGAACGGAGGATTATGTAAACCTGCTAGCTACAAGGAAAGCTAACCCACGCGCCTAATGGAGGGTTAAGTACACCTGCTAGCTACAAGGAAAGCTAACCCACGCGCCTAATGGAGGGTTAAGTACACCTGCTAGCTACAAGGAAAGCTAACCCACGCGCCTAACGGAGTGTTAAATGCACCTGTTAGCTACAAGGAAAGCTAACCCATGCGCCTAACGGAGGGTTAACTACACCTGCTAGCTACAAGAAAAGCTAACCCAAGTGCTTAACGGAGGGTTAAGTACACCTGCTAGCTTAAAGGAAATTTAATCCACGCAACTAACGGAGCGTTAAGTACACCTGCTAGCAACAAGGAAAGCTAACCCATGCGCCTAACGGAGGGTTAAGTACACCTGTTAGCTACGAGGAAAGCTAACCCATGCGCCTAACGGAGGGTTAAGTACACCTGCTAGCTACAAGAAAAGCTAACCCACGCGCTTAACGAAGGGTTAAGTACACCTGCTAGCTACGAGGAAGGCTAACCCACGCGCCTAACGGAGGGTTAAGTACACCTGTTAGCTACAAGGAAAGCTAACCCATGCGCCTAACGGAGGGTTAAGTACACCTGCTAGCTACAAGAAAAACTAACCCACGCGCCTAACGGAGGGTTAAGTACACCTGCTAGCTTAAAGGAAATTTAATCCACGCAACTAACGGAGCGTTAAGTACACCTGCTAGCAACAAGGAAAGCAAATCCACACGCCTAGCGGAGGGTTAAGTACACCTGGTAGCTACAAGGAAAGCTAACCCAGGCGCCTAACGGAGGGTTAAGTACAGCTGCTAGCTACAAGGAAAGCTAACCCTCGCGCCTAACGGAGGGTTAAGTACATCTGCTAGCTGCAAGGAAAGCTAACCCACGTGCCTTACGGAGGGTTAAGTACATCTGCTAGTTACTAGGAAAGATAACACACGCGCCTATCGGAGGGTTAAGTACACCTGATAACTACAAGGAAAGCTAACCCATGTTCCTAACGGAGGGTTAAGTACACCTGCTAGCTACGAGGAAAGATAACCCACGCGCCTATCGGAGGGTTAAGTACACCTGCAAGCTACAAGGAAAGCTAACCGACGCGCCTAACGGAGGGTTAAGTACACCTGCTAGGAGCAAGGAGAGCTAGCCCACTGGCCTAACGGAGGGTTAAGTACAACTGCTAGCTACAAGGAAAGGTAACCCGCGCGACTAACGAAGGGTTAAGTACATCTCCTAGCTAAAAGGAAAGCAAACCCACGCGCCTAATGGAGGGTTAAGTACACCTGCTAACTACAAGGAAAGCTAACCCACGCACCTAACGGAGGGTTAAGTAAACCTGTTAACTTCAAAGAAAGCTAACCCACGCGCCTAACGGAGGGTTAATACACCTGCTAGCTACAAGGAAAGCGAACCCACGCGCCTAACGGTGGGTTAAGTTCACCTACTAGCTACAAGGAAAGCTAACCCATGCGCCTAACGGAGGGTTAAGTACACCTGCTAGCTACAAGGAAAGCTAACCCACACGCCTAACGGAGGGTTAAGTACACCTGCTAGCTACAGGGAAAGCTAACTCACGCACTTAACGGAGGGTTATTTACACCTGCCAGCTTCACGGAAAGGTAACCCACGCGCCTAACGGAGGGTTAAGTACATCTGCTAGCTACAAGGAAAGCTAACCCACGCACCTAACGGAAGGTTATGTATACCTGCTAGCTACAAGGAAAGCTAACCCACGCGCCTAACGGAGGTTTAAGTACACCTGCTAGCTACATGGAAAGCTAACCCACGCGCCTAATGGAGGGTTAAATACACCTGCTAGCTACAAGGAATGCGAACCCACGCGCCTAACGGAGGGTTATGTACACCTGCTAGCTACAAGGAAAGCTAATCCACGCGCCTAACGGAGGGTTAAATACACCTGCTAGCTTCAAGGAAAGCTAACCCATGTGCTTAACGTAGAGTTAAGTACACATGCTAGCTACAAGGAAAGTTAACCCACGTGCCTAACGGAGGTTTAAGTACACCTGCTAGCTACAAGGAAAGCTAACCCATGCGCCTAACGGAGGGTTAAGTACACCAGCTAGCTGCAAGGAAGACTAACCCACGCGCATAACGGAGGGTTAAGTACAACTGCTAGCAACAAGGAAAGCTAAACCACGCGCATAACGGAGGGTTAAGTACACCTGCCAGCTACAAGGAAAACTAACCCACGCGCCTAACAGAGGGTTAAGTACACCTGCTAGCTACAAGGAAAGCTAACCCATGCACCTAACGGAGGGTTAAATACACCTGCCAGCTACAAGGAAAGCTATCCCACGCGCCTAACGGAGGGTTAAGTACACCTTATAGCTACAAGGAAAGCTAACCCATGCACCTAACGGAGGGTTAAGTACACCTACTAACCACATGGAAAGCTAACCCACGCGCCTAACGGAGGGTTAAGTACACCTGTTAGCTACAAGGAAAGCTAACCCATGCGCCTAACGGAGGGTTAAGTACACCTGCTAGCTACAAGAAAAGCTAACCCACGCGCCTAACGGAGGGTTAACTACACCTGCTAGCTACAAGGAAAGCTAAGAGACAAAACTTTAACCAACAAAATATTCTAGAAGCTGTTGAGGAGAGTTTGAAGGGAAGGGAAGGATATGTGAAATCACGCTCTGTGAAATCGTAATAAAATAATATGATCATAATCGAAATAATGACGGTTATTTTTTTATTTATTTTTTCTTCCTTCCTTCCTCAATATGGAAGGAGTATCATAGCTCAGGCGCTAATGAAAGCCAGGAAATAACATACATTCTACTCTGTCTGGGTAACTCAAATATGCTTGCCGTGGAAATTGTTTGTATTCTAAAATAAGATTTTGCAGGCAATGCTATGTTCATGTGCAATAGATTGGTTCCAACATTGTAAGCGTTTTCTGCGACCAGAAACATCTTTTGCTCTTGCAGGGAGGTATGACAACTCTTGGCGCGCGTGCTTCTGAGTGCGGAGGCCTTATAGTCTAGGTGGCGTTTGTTAAAGCCTTGCTGAAATTTATCTTGGAGGCTGAGACGAAACGATGGCAAAACCTTCAGATCTAGGGTTGGTCTGCAGATAGAAAATCTTCCTCAGTTGAGCTAGAACTGTTACCTATTGTTCACAACCAATATCCCGCAAACATGAAACATATTGACAAGCTTCTGCGACATGTCTACGGAGAGGATTGGTAGATTGACGACACCCTCGTCACAAAACATGCCAGAACAAACAAACAATGCAGAGGAAGAGTACAACTGCTTGAAGGATTATAATGGACTCTATTTTGAAGACAAGTGGCGAGATAGACTTTCCCTAAAACAGAATACTTCGTTCCTTTGAAACAATGGAGTGCATGTATGTGTGTCTGTATCATTTAAACACGAAGAGACCGAATTGAATCAAATTTACTTTAGAAGTAGGAACTAGCAAAGAAATCCTCAGTATCATCTTTTATATCGCCGCAAAACCAAGCAAAACCAATCCCCAGTCACCCAAATGTTCAAAGCTAAAATAAAATTACGATTTTTCAAATTCACGGATCTCTACCAAATTTTATTATACATTCCTTTGTGTACAAAGCGTCCTGTGCGCTTTAAGTTCATCAAGAAAATAATTTCAATATGGCAGGCATGCGTATAATGTCAATATCCTAATCCATAACCTATGGTCCATAAAGCAATTTTAACTGTATTAGTCTCTCTGTTACGAACAGGTATATGCGAAAATATAGTGCTCGCTGTCGACATGTTGAAACTATACAATATATATTTAAATAAACATCTCTGAAAATTTAAGAGTTACCATGTCAAACTTGAGTGATGTTAGCACCGTATATGTGGCCTCGTTTGGCCAACACAAAACAACAGACTCTCCATACATCCAAGATGGCGTGTGCACAAATTTTAGAGCAATAAAATTGACAACCCAGAATGAAATTAGCTAATTAAGACGAAACTTGCCAAGAGGTGAGTATAAGAGCCCATAATTGCGTTCATCAAGAGATTATCACATTGAATGTCTCACACAGTGGCCGTCTTGAAATTTCGAAGACACTTCTAACCTTTGGTATCATAGAGCTATACTTATGAAATTAAATGTATAAATAATCATAAAAACTAAAATTGGTGCCTAGGCGTAATATTAGAACGTAATTGTGAATCATTCCGACTGTAATTATTGTGAAATTTGAACGAAATTTAGTAAGAAATAAGTACCATAGAGAGGACGTTACTGAAATAAGCCATAACATACTCAATACAATGCACGTTGGCCATCTTGGAAATAAAGAATATTATAATGAATAACGCAATGTATTTTTACGATGCAACAACAACTTTTATCAGGAATGTAGAAACTAATAAATGGCTTCCTTCGACCAAGTCTAAAGAACAACGAATCCATTTGGTCAAGATGGCAGCTGGTTGTACTCTTAAGACTTGAATATATTTAACTCACGATATAAAGCCAAACCAACATGAAATTTAGTGAAGAGGAGTACCATACAAACTACGTCACTACAATAATTATTCATATATAGCTAAATGTAGCACGCAGTGGCCATCTTGAATATTTCAGACATAAACAACAACAATGCATTATTCATTAGAGTCACAATGTCGAAACGCAGCAAATATGTAGTCTCACAAGGAAGGCTCTCTCAGCAGAATGCGCAAGATGAACGATTCCATGCCTTCAAGGCGGTAAATGGACGTACATTTCTAAAGATCCAATCAATTCCTCTGGGAGCAAATGAGAAAAACAACGAAACTTTTAAACGGGGAGTGTTTTATACGATAAAACTCTTATCGTTAATCACAAATATATTCAAATAAACTCATCGATAAGGACAAGGAGTTATAACGCTACCCATACAGAAAGTAAGCTATATGTTCTTTACTGAACATATTGTTATAACTCAATTCTTTCACACTAAACCTTTCTGAACACAATATATTAATCATCGCTTTGGTGTTAAATTGTAAAATAATGAATTTCAGTTAGCCAGTCAAAGAAGAATATGTCCTAATTGACTTCATTCAAAAAAGAGGTCGTCCATTGTGGCCGATCAAAAAAAATTAAGTCAAACACAAAAAGAGTCACAAAATAAATTATATCTATTTTATCGCATTTTGGACAAATGCATAGATTCTAGTAAATTTGATTTAAAATACGGTATACTTATTTGGTACTGGCATTACAGTTTTTGGCTTTCGTGATAATTTACACTGATGTGACTAATCACCTTTTGAGTGTCACCTCTTCAACTATCGCGCATTTTGCCATGGTAACTTGCTACTTGTTGCCATGGTAACTTGCTACTTGTTGCAAAAAGGTATCGGAATTTTGTGCACGCTAATTCCAGCTAGACTCCTAGCACAAAACGTATCCATGTTAAAAGTCCACTATAGCACACATCTCTCTTGAGTACATAGCTGTGTTGCGATATCACATTTTTGTTCTTTTCTTGGTTTTGCCATCTTGCCTAATTACAGTCAGTGTTCAACTATTTGAATATGAAAGGTCACAATGCTAACTGATAATAGGAACCACACTAGATGATAAAAGACAGAGCAGTCTCAAATGAAAATGAATAACTATCACAAACATTAACATCCCAATACGCAGAAAACATCAGGCATGATGCGGCACATGACCATCTAGGCTGTGCTGCCTAGAATACCATAAAGAAATGAATATCAAGAACAGTACCATCCCAAAGAAAATGCCTACAGTAAGCACGATAGTGCAGACTACCTAGATGTTCCACCTTCATAACAACAATTACATAACATCCAGCCATTTCTGTCCGTACTAACAGAAATGAACTGATATTACAATGATTTCCCAAAGTGAGCACCATCTAGGCGTTGCTGCCTGAACTACCCGAAGAGAGTGAATATCAAAAAGATTATCATCTCTAATAAAAACAAAAGTTCAGTCATGAACATGTAGCCTACTTTCTCCTAAATGTATTGGTACAGTTGTAACTCTTTCTCCTATTATAATTAAGAGTTGTACGCTATATAAAACCATTTCTTTAGTAAGTTTATTTATAATTGGGCATTTGCCTCCGGAGGAATTGATAAGAAAATAAAATACTGTATATGCCCATCCACCATCTTGAATGTATGAAATCTCTTATCTTTTGAATTCAGCAGAGAAAGCCTTTTATGTGACCCTACACATGTTCTGCGTTTCCTCGTTGTAATGAATAGTGGATTATCGATATGAATGTCTTAAGTATTCTACTGCGTGCTGAATGCAGTGGGATAATCGTGCGACTAATAGAAGCGCGACATCCTATCTGTTTTAGGAATACGCCCAGCCTTCGTTAACTTATGGAGTCGTTGTTCTGTTGACTTAGGCAAACTAGTCACGTACAACGCTAATTTCTGTTGTATCTTAAAAATATATTTTGTCATTCATTATCATATTCTATATTTGCATGATGGCCGCTTCGCGTTGTGTGTTACACCTTAGACTAATTTCAGCAATGTCCCATATACGGTACTTCTTTGCTGCTAAGTTTCGTTCTAATTGCGCAATTAGTTCCTGAATGATTCACAATTACGTCTAATTTTACGCCCAACCGCCACCGTGAAAATTTAATATCGCTGTTATTTTCCTTTAGGCTCTCGATACACCACAGGTTTTAATCTTATCACTAATTTTCGTTATTGTAGTTCAAAAATGTAGAAAGTTATCTATTTTTAAAGAACGCAATTTCAGAATGGTCACTACGTGCTATATTCACTGTGATAATTTCATCACTAACGCAGTTGACGCATCTAATTTATTGCTCCTCTTCTACTAAGTTTCGCTATAATTGTGGCATAACGTCCTGAGTTAATCTTTTCACTAATGCAAGTGGGAGGTTTTATAAATGATACTCACCTATTGGCAAGAGCTGTGATAATTACCCAATTTATTTCAGAGCTGTCGATTATAATGTTCTAATATTTCACGCAGCCACCATCTTCAAAGTATGGAGAGTCTATTAATTAGTTTTTGCCATACAAGGCTACACATACGGTCATACCTTGTCACTAATTACCTCTCCTGTGGCTCTAAAGTACGATATTGATAATTATATATTTTATTGTTTTATAATATCAAGATATCCGTGATCATAAAATCTCCACGTTGGAAACAGAGGGTCCTTATCTTAAATGTATCGGAATGAGAAGCACTGTTAATGATTCTTTGTATCATAAGTCATGTATTATAAGGCTTGGTTGATTCGTACAACAATCATCTTGAAAACGCTCGGCCCGATAACCTTGTAGTTTGGAAGCAAAGCGCTTCCAACATTGAAGTATGTTTTTCCAAAATGAAGTTGAGTTGCATAATCGTAATTTCATTTAAGGTTTGATATTGGTGTTTCTGCCCTTTCGTTTAGGAAAAATGGTGGCAATATGCACATGGCACTGAGGTGCCTTTTACTAGTGCTACCTCTGTAGCAAATTTGTTTAATTTGGTTTCATCGTATTTGAATATTCAGTAGGGAGAGGCATTCAATCACACCATACGCACAAAAACGTAACCACCCTCTAGTCAGTGCTGCCTGAACTACATGACACAAATGAAAATCACAAAGGTTACCATCCCGAGGAAAAATACGCACAATAATTAAAATATGACAGAGAGGAAAATGAACTCGACCACGGTGACGCGCTATTTCGGGAGAAAGGGGTTATGAATCCCACCTTGGCCATCCTGAACATTGTTTTCGATTTTTCCCAATTCCACCCCCAGGCATATAAACAGCCCACATTCTCCTAAACGCATAGGTATAGTTATAACTCTTGTCCTTATCAAGGAGAATGTTGGTTGTAGTTGCTTGAATGTTGCTCTAAGGGGCGGAACAGTGAGCTTATCAGCCCCTGTATGATATGTTATAATATTTCTCTTATTTCCATCCATTACGTTACTTCCTTGTTGTTGTTGTCATTGTTCCATTTGTGCGGATTCGACATCACCGTCATTTAGCCCCGTGTACTTTGGTGTCTGTGTGTAATTTTGTCCGATAACCTGTGGTATTGTGATGTATTAATGAGTTCAGTTAAGTTGAGGATTAGGTGGGAGGAGGCCGAGGCCTTAAGTTAGGAACCTTCCGGGTATTCTCCTGGAGTAGAAATGGTAAACCACGGATAACCTCTTCCAGGATGGTTGAGGTGGTAATCGTACCCGCCTCTTCTCTGCGTTGCTTCACGTGGCTGAATGGTCCCCGCTACAGTCCTCAGGCCAGAAATAAATTTCTTGGCAGAGCTGGTGATCGAACACTGACCTCAGGGATGCTAGCCACTGCGCCACGAGCAGTTGTTATTGGTAAATCTTGATCGTTGTGGTGTTTGAAGCCATATTTTCTGTGTTGCCTTAGTAAACAAGAGTTTAGTGCTTTTCAGTTTAAACAAATGCGTAATGGCGATGCGTTCATATACAATTCATCCGATTGCGATCAAATTTTGGTGAGTTGTTGTGCACAGTCCCGGAAAAGTTATAGGCGTAGGAAATCCAATTTACAATAGATGGCGCGCGAGTTGCTTCAACGAAATGGCGTGCGATTGTTTCAAGAAAGTCCCACATGCGCTCATATGCCATTCATCCCAGTGCTATGAAACTTGGGTGAGATGTTCTGTACACTTCAGGAAAGATTTCAGGCTTAGTAAATCCACTTAACAATAGGTAGCGCACGAGTAGATTCAACAAATAAGCGACGACAGGTAAAGCGTTTCAACAAAGTCCTGTATGCGTTCACATACCATTCGTCCGATATCTTTGGAACTTGGGAGAGAGGTTGTGTACACTACAGGCAATGTCTCTGGCTTAGTAGATCCATGTTATAATAGGTAGCGCACGAGTAGATTCAACAAATGAAGCGACGACTCGCAAAGCGTTTCAACAAAGTCCCGTATGCGTTCATATATCATTCGTCTGATAGCGATGAAACTTGGGTGAGATGTTGTGTTAAGTTCAGGGAAGGTTTCTGGTTTAGTAAACCGAGTTAACAATAAGTAGCGCACAAGTAGATTCAACAAATGAGCGACGACGCGCGAAGCGTTTCAACAAAGTCCCGTATGCGTTCATATACTATTCGTCTGATAGCAATGAAACTTGGGTGAGATGTTGTGTACACTTCAGGGAAGCTTTCTGGGTTAGTAAATCCACTTAACAATAGGTATCGCACAAGTAGATTAAACAAATGAGCGACGACGCGCGAAGTGTTTCGACATAGCCCCGTATGCCTTCATATACCATTCGTCCGATAGCGACTAAACATAGGTAAGATGTTGTGTGCACATCAGGCAAGGTTTCTGGCTTAGTAAATCCACTTAACAACAGGTAGCGCACGTGTAGATTCAACAAATGAGCGATGACGGCGAAGCGTTTCAACAAAGTCCTGTATGCGTTCGCATTCCATTCGTCCGATAGCGATGAAACTTGGGTGAGAGGTTGTGTACACTTCAGAAAAGGTTTCTGGCTTAGCAAATCCACTTTACGATAGGTAGGGCACGAGTACCTTCAACAAATGAGCGACGACGCGCGAAACGCAACAACAAAGTCCCGTATGCATTCATATACTATTCGTCTGATAGCGATGAAACTTGGGTGAGATGTTGTGTACACTTCAGGGAAGCCTTCTGGGTTAGTAAATCTACTTAACAATAGGTATCGCACAAGTAGATTAATCAAATGAGCGACGACGCGCGAAGTGTTTCAATAGTCCCGTATGCGGTCATATACCATTCGTACGATTGCGAGTAAACTTGGGTGCGTTGTTGTGTACACTCCAGGGAAGGTTTCAGGCTTAGTAAGTCCTTGTTACAATAGGAAGCGCACAAGTAGATTCAACAAATGAGCGAAGACGCGCGAAGCGTTTCAACAATGTTCCGTATGCGTCCATATACCATCCGTCCGATAGCGATGAAACTTGGGTGAGATGTTGTGTACACTCCAGGGAAGGTTTCTGGCTTAGTACATCCACTTTACAATAGGTATCGCAAAAGAAGATTCATCAAATGATCGACGGCACGCATCGCGTAAACAAAGTCCCGTAGCGTTCAAATACCATTCATCCGATTGCAATGAATCTTTCGTTGAATTGTTGTGCACATTCCAGGAAAGGTTTCTGACTTAGTAATTCCTTTTTACATAGGTAGCGCAAGAGTTGATTCAACAAATGAATAACGGCATGCGTTTCGTTAAAAAAAAAAAATCGTATGCGTTCATATACCATTCATGCGATTGCAATGAAATTTAGAGAAATGTTGTTTCCACTCCCGCAAATATTTCTGGTTTAGTAAATCCATTTTACAATTGGTAGCGCACGAGTATATTCAACTAATAAGCTACAGCGCGTGAATCGTTTCAACCAAGTCCCGTATGCGTTCATATACCATTCATCCGATTGTGATAAAACGTTGGTGAGTTGAGTACAGTCCTGCGAAGGTGTATGAATTAGTAAATCCGTTTTTCAATGGGGGGCGCACAAAAGATTCAACAAATGAGTGAAGGCGCGTGAATCGTTTAAGCGAAAACCCGTATGCGTTCATATGCCAGTTATCCGATTGCGATGAAACGTTCATGACTTGTTGTGTACACGCCAGGGACGGTTTTCGACTTACTAAATCCATTTTACAATAGGTAGCGTACGAGTATATTCAACAAATGGGTGACGGCGCTCGAATCTTCCCAACAAAGTCCCGTATGCGTTCATATACCATTTATTTCATTGCGATGAAACTTTGGCGAGTTGTTGAGGACGATCCCATGATTTTTTTTGAGACAGTAAATTAATTTTGCAATAGTTTAGAGGTGGTTAACGGAAAATAAATAAATATTGGGAATCCAAAAGCACTTCAACAAACAAAGTTACAACGCCAACACTTTCTTTCATTGGCATTGCAACGCATGCCGGGTACAACTAGTAGCAATATATTATTGTTATTTTGAACAGTCTAAATAGAAGAAAGTATTTTGTGTTTTGAAATATATTTGAAAATAGTATTTTGTATGTTCCGTAAATTTTTAAGTGT
This sequence comes from Meconema thalassinum, assembly GCA_946902985.2. NCBI lineage: Eukaryota > Metazoa > Arthropoda > Insecta > Orthoptera > Tettigoniidae > Meconema > Meconema thalassinum. Next base: position 236,398,257 of record OX336397.1, on the reverse strand, counting down.
ATCGGTATTTTGTACCTAAAATAATTTTGTGAGTATTCTTTATTTTGTATAAACATACAAAAGGTACATATTGGGAGGACCGGGATTATTCCCAACTCTGTGGAGCCTAAACTGGTGTGCATTTGTAATTGAGGTAGAATTAGGGCAGGAAGCGGCCATAGCTGGTACTATCCCAACATTCGCATTGAGTAGGAGTGGGGAAACCACTTCCGGGATGGCAGAGTTCCTCAGACCAGAAATAAATGGCTTTTGGCTGAGCCAGGAATCGAACCCGGGCCTTTGCGGTCAGCCAAAACCTAACCACTACGCTAGATAAGTGTGATGATCAATTTACCGGTCCGATACGGTATCTATTTTTCCTGGTACCAGTTTGGCTGGGCATCTTATATTCCATGTTCCAAAACGCTTCTCCCTAAGGGGAATAAAGAAAAGGGCTAGGCAATTGGGGCAAAGGGTTTAAGTGCCAGTTTCCGGGAAAGAAGATGCCAATTAAGTTTAGGTTATTGATGGAATGTGTACTTATTTAATTAAGTTTTTGTAATATGTCACCGGTGCATAAGAATAGCCTATATAATAATACTAATAATCTGATTTGTGTACGAAAAACTTCCCTAGTCCCACAGATTTTCTTACAACGTGCCTAGGCTATTTATCATCAGCAACAACTTCGCCCCGAAGTTGTTATTGTTGCTAGCAATATCGTCACTGAGGTAGAGTCTTCCATGTACGGTCCCTCGCGGCAAAATTATAAGATCTGAGAGTTCCATGTACGGATATCAGAAGTACTCTTTACAGACGTGACTAGATTTCATAATGAAGACGATTCTTACAACTGGAGTTCTGCATGGACATGTTCGTGTCCTGTGTAGATTAATTTACGATATTTGATTGCCGAGGATACACAGGTTTAAATGTGTCACTAGAAACTTCTTCATGTCGACAATTATACAAGTTACCCCGTGATAGTGTTTATAAGTTGGTACGGATAAATACATCTTCGAATACCTTCCACTTACTGTTGGTTCTGAGAGAGATATGTTGTGTTTGTTTTGAAGTGGGTTTCTTGTAACACGAAGCGGAGGTATTGTCTTGTATTTTCTGAAACTCATTGTATCCAGTTACTGCCAATTTCTTATTAGTTGGTCTGCTCGTGGTGTGACTTGAGTTTACTTTTACGTTGATAGGTTTGTAGTGTAATTCTCTGCCCCGTCATATTGCGCTCATATTTGTGCAAAACCAATTTATAGGACGCTTCATTTCTGTGGCTGGCACCAGTAATTCCTCATTCTATCATTCTATTTTACTCGATATTATTCCCTAGCTAAGTTGATTTCATATAATGTCGAGGGCTAACCTCGTCTTCTCACTGTGCACCTGGAGGGTTATATTCTCATTAAGTTACTGTAGTCTTATTTGAATTCTGAGTTCTGAAATTACCTCATTTGATAATGAAAATGATTTGGCGTACTGGTGTAAGTATGGCTTCTTATAATCCTTAAGCGCACTTTGTGTGTTCTAGTTTGCCGGACAATATGGAACAACAACAACAACCACTCATTAAGACTGAGCCAGAATGGCTGTCTCAAAATGATGAATTGCCTAATATTGTAAGTTGTATTTATTATAATAATAATACTTTTATTGCAGCTAAACAGCCATTAAATACATTTAAATACACTATGTTTGCGCACCTGCGCCTTGGGTAGCATAGTCTTTTATGGACTTTATTCTTTTGCTGCATTTTTCAATATGGTAGCGTTCACATGTGAGTCCACATAGTTGACATACACATGTGTCATCCGGATCATGGTATACTTTGTTTGTACAAATCAAATGGTGGAAACCATGAACTGCCAGGCGTGTGAACATGTGCCTCATCTCAAAGCTAGCAGATGTCCACGCCCTGTCAACCATGGCCCCCGTTCCATAAAATTCCAGTGGGATTTCTTCTCTCTTCCTTCTGAGAGTCGTTAATAGGTGTTCCGCACCTATTGTGCTAGGTAATACTAGAAGCGTTCTAAAGTCTTCAATTAGGATTGTTTCTCGCGCGAGGAGGTAGACTAGCCGAGATTTGGTCGTCTTGGAAACTCCAATAGCTTTTTTAATGTATAATGCTTTAACACTTTCAAGTGATGATAGATTCTTTTCAGTGAGGAAAGGCCAAATGATTTCTATTCCGTATGTCAATATTGGCATTATTTTATTTTTAAATAATGCCATTGCTGTCTCGAGGTTGAGTGTTCTTATATATCTTATATCGTGCATCGCCCGAACCGCTTGTGTAATTTTTTCTGTCACATGTTTTGTAAAGCATTTTGCACTTGTTTGTAGAGTGATGCCTAGGTATTTGAATTCTTTTACTATATTTATTCTTTTTTCCTTTATGAAAATTTCTGTTCCGGTCGGTACCTTTCCTCCTTGTCGAAACACCATCATTTGTGTCTTAGATGTGTTGATGTCAAAATTATATTCAGTGCACCATTCCTCCATGTATTTTAGAATGTTTTGTAGTTTTATGATGTTATGTGATTCGATCACAATGTCATCAGAGTACGCATATGATAAAATATCTGTCTTTTGAGTTATTCTCATTATGTCTTCCGCTGCTAGGATGAAGAGCAAAGGGCTGATTGGGTCACCCTGTAGTACTCCATTCGTTTGAATTATCGGATCAGAGAGTGATATATTATCCGAGATTCTTATGTTGTTCCAATGTAGTACCGTATGTATAAATTCTTGTCCATACATTATCTATATCTAGAGCTTTTTCCAGCTTCAGTTTCACAAGATCACGGTTTATGCGATCAAATGCTTTTGTGAAGTCTATAAATACTGCGTAAAATTTTTCTTTTCTTTCCATGACTTGCCAAATGTTATTTAATAATAGTTTTATTGCAGTAAGAGTTGACCTTCCTTTCCTGAATCCAAATTGTGTTTCTGGTAGTTGCACATATATTTCTTCTGTGATTCTTTCTGTTATTAATTTAGTGAATATCTTGAACGGAATGTTCTCCAGTGCGATGCCTCTGTACATATTTGTATCATATGGGTTACCTTTGCCTTTTATGGTAGACTGTCTCCATCTCTCTGGTATTGATGCCGTCTCGATGCATTTATTATATAACTTCGTCCATATTGGTAATAGAAGGTGTGCCGTGTCTTTTATATATTCACCGAATATGTTGTCTGGTCCAGCAGCTTTGCTTTTCTTTATGCTTGCGATTATATTTTGAACTTCTTTTGTTGTTAGTGGAGTCCATTCCAATGTCGTTGTTTGGTCAGTTCCTTTTATGTTTTCCGGTATGTTTGTTATTCCTGCCCTGTTGAGTAGATCGTTAAAGTGTGTCGTCCATTCTTGCATATTGATATAGTGTGTCTGTGCCTGTTTCCTAGGGCGTAGTGCGATGTATGGGTCATTCTTGGCCTCTTCCACGATTCTTTTTCCTTCCGCTTCCCAGAATGTCCTTTTCTTTTCACGTATCGGTATCTTGTAGTCACGTCTTTTCTTGTTATATTCTTGAAGGAAAAGAAGACTCTCGCAATTCGTCCTTAGCTGGTGTAAGGCCCCCAATACGTCTTTTTTTTAGATAGGTAGCATTCCTGGTCAAACCATTGTTTTGCCTTTCGATCTTTCCTAGGGGTTGTGGCTTGTATTAGGAGTTCTTCAAGGGCTTGTACTGCTTTATCTAGTCTTGAATCTTCTGTTAGTGATTCTATTTTCTTTATAATGTCGGGTCTACCTTCTACTTTCCCACAGTCTATCTTCCTTGATAAGAGCTGTTTACTTTGCCTCTTTGCTGTACACCAGTCTCCCTGTATTACTATTTTCAAAGGAATATGCTTTCATATAGGTGTATGATCTGATGCCCATAGTGGAGCTATTTCTCCTTTTATGTGACCTCTTATAAGCGCAACGTCTATCGCACTTTTCCCATTATGGCATATATATGTAGGTATGTTGTGGTTATTCAGAAGGTGTAAGCCATCTTCCTGCATTTTTTCCATTACTAATGTTGTTTTATAGTTTTGTACATCCAGCCTACAATTTAAGTCTCCGGCTAGGATTAGAGGGATGTCGTGCCTACTCAATGATATTAGTTGCCCTACTTCATCTATTATCTCCATGGCCGTTGTATACGGTTGAAAGTAACAGGTAATAATGGTGATGTACTGTGTTTCAATTAGCAGAGAGTGATCTAATTTAATTTCTGAGATTATTGGCGTCAACCATGGCTTTAATAGGATAGGAATTCCACCTGCAGGTCTTCCCCTTTCTCCTTGTTGCGCTTGAAGATGTATACAGTAATATTCTGCGTGTTGCCAATGATCTGTGAGAAATGTTTCTGGTAATAATACTGCGTCGTATCCACTCAGGCAATCTTTGGGTGCTGAGCTTAGTGCGTTCTTCAAACCTTCAATGTTCCATAACATTATTTGTAAGTTGTCTTTTCTCACATATTCCCCATTTTTTGAGTTACTCATACACCACTCATCTGTTTTATTCTGGTTGTATCCTTGCATTCCTCCGAAAAAGCCGAAAACGTCTTACGGTGATGTTTGCTGGCCAAAAGTCTTCTTTATTTATTCTTTCCAGATATTTAAAGGGAATTCCCACTTTGAAATACTTTGTATCAAATTTCGTTAAGAAATCTTCGCATATAATTTCTCCTATAATTTCCTTTTTGCTGAGGAATTTCTTTATGGACTCGGCTGTGGTTTCCTGTTGCACTCTTCCTATAAATATCCAGGCCATCTTTTCTACTGCTTGTAGGTTTACGTCTTCCGTTCCTGTGCCTGTTATGTATGTCGTGTAACATAGCAATCTTAATGATGTTCATGACAAGCAAGGTTTAGTGTCTTAATACTTGCTACCGAATAGTAGGCTAACCAGGATGTTTAATATTTTATTGTTACACATCACTTAGTACAATTATTCTGTCTGCATGTTTTACGTTTGCTCATAGTTGTATAATACTTTCTAGGAATCAATTGACCTGTTACCCTCTTATGATCTGAAGGATGAGGCTGGTGATAATTATGAAGATAAAAGCTGGGCAGTCAAATCGGAACTTGAAATACAGGTGATCATAGGTTCTATATTTCCTCTTATTTAAATATTTCTTATTTTAGCAGTGAGCAGTTGCTGGTGTTATTGTAATCATAATGCGAGTTCCTGGGATCTATTGTACGTGAAGTCTACACCACACGCTGTGCTAACAGTAGCTAATTTATTTGTAATGCAGGTTCACTCTTCTGGCATATTTGTCGGAGGATGAAACACAGTCTTAGTGATAACCTTTCACATCAAAAACCACAGTGTATGTCTGGAAAGCCTTATTAACAAAATGGTTGCAGTGATGAACTATCGACGACATCACGAAGGACACTGAATGTTAACCTGGCGAGATTATGGGAAAATGTCTGGGAATAAAGGGTTTTGGGTTGGTGCATGGCATTTAGAATAACACTTGGAAATATGATGTGTATCGTTTTCCAAATTTTCTTATTGTCGCTTTTATTTATAAAATATGTATCCACATTTTTACTTGACCTATATAGGTCTAGTAGAGATCCCGATACACATACAAATTTTGGCATTGTGGCAATTTACCTTATATATATAAAGTAAGAATGCCCATCATTACTTGACTTTCACAAAGGATGTCTGGTAAAGCTCCCGATAAACATGCAAATGTTTGCGATTTCTAGTAACACTTGGATATGACATGTGTATCAGGATCTTTACCAGATATCATATTTAGGTCAAGTAAAGATGGGGATATGTATTTTGAAAATATAAGCTAATATGTCAAAATTTCGATGTGGAACAAGTAAAGATGGGGATACATATTTTGTAAATATTAGGTAATTTCGATGTGTATCGCGTTTCGAAGGGTTAATTTAAATGCTGATTTCTCTTTTGTTTCCCCCACCCAAAACCCCTAATTCCCCAGGAGTTTCCCGTAAGCGTACTAGAAAGATATCTAGTGTCTTACTTGACGTCGGTGCCGTCATCAATGCAGCCATTAACCTTTTTAAGGGAATTTTATACGGAAATGTATCGCGATCTATACAACTCCCTGAAAGTGATACCCCCTGTCAAATCCTAGGCAGGCCCATGAGACATGTGTGTTCTAGAACACGTTGGATTTCTATTGTAAATCTAAATTAAGAGATTAGAAGTGTCTGAACTCTCACATGAGGCTTGGGGCGACCTTCACTGCTTGCCCTGTCAATATGATGTTGGTCCTCCTCCCCCCTTGATGCCTCCCTCCGCAGATAGCCATGGCTGTGAATATATTGGTGGTCCACCCTTGAAGACAGCCTCCACTGCTAGCTGTGACTGTCAGTATCTTCATCATAGCCTCCAATGTTGCACACATATTTGATAGTTAGGGGTTGTTCGTTTTCCTAGGAGGGTTGAACGAAGGAAAAAGAGAGATATTTCTTGTTTTGGACTGGCTCGAAGTCTGCGCGGAAAACTCCCCAGAGATGGTCCATGGCGGTGTTTCTCAGCAGTCTATTAGACCACGAGCAGCATTTTCGGTCAGAAAAGCTGTTATGTTGTTTATAAAAATATTCTTATTCAGTTCTCTATTTATTACCACATTTCGTAATCATCTTGATAACCGCAATGACTCATGTATTATGTATTTCAAGTAAATTTATATGAAATGAGACTTCAAGTAGCTGCCACTGTACTTACAAATAAACCTAGAAGAATTGCTGAGTTTTAAACCCCTATTTGTTGATCGTTGAGATAAAAATTGTTTCAAATAGTCAACGCTTGGTAGGAGATTTTTAACACACAATTTATCAATGTTTCTTGTCCTTATTAACGTTATATGGTAACTCTATGTAATTGCAGTTCCGCCGCAAAGTCGCAACACGCACACTAAATGCTAGTGACAATATGCAAGGCCCACGTTTTGCGAGTGTATTCTAACTGAAATGCCTTTTGATAAAAACTGCACAATATTTGTTAGTTTTTTGCCATGTACGAAGTAGCTATGGACGAAAGAAAACTATGAATGCGGGGTTGAATTGCCTTCAGTATGTTATTTTATTCCTTGATTCATTCAGTGCAAGTTTACAAGCCATCTGTAAGCTTTAATTCCACCTACGCCAAGGAATATATATGTGAAACAAGTCATTTCTTTGCAGGATGATACAGACCATCATACGGATATTAAGACTGAGGAATCATCTATTCCAGATATCGTTACATGCATCAAACCAGAAACCTCATCTTCAGATCTGAATGAGGTAAGTAACTTCATGCTTATTTTCAACACTTCTCCTTACCTCCTAATAGTTGTTTTCTCGCAATTGTGTTGATGACAAATGGAGGCGTTTGGCTGTTAGTAGCTGCCCTAATTTCCTTTGCAAACTGTGTGCTCCCGTACTGTAGCAGATACATAATTCTTAGAGTTACTAGCTGCTCTAATCTCATTTGCAAACTGTGTGCTCCCGTACTCTAGCAGGCACATCATTATTAGAGTTACTAGCTGCTCTAAACTCCTTTGCAAACTCGGTGGTCCCGTACTGTAGCAGACACATAATTCTTAGAGTTACTTGCATGCTCTAATCTCCTTTGCAAACTGTGTGCTCCCATACTCTAGCAGACACGTATTTCTCAGAGTTACTCGCATGCCCTACAACAGGCTCCCCATAGAGCATTTAATTGACTCAATCTAACTTCTTTTTGAACATCAAAATATTAAATTGCTGTGAATTGTGAAGAAATGCCATGTATAATATTCTAAAGATTGATGGATTTATGCCTTCATTCTCAAAATCAAGCTCGTATGGGCAGTCTAGTAGCTTGTAACTCAATGATATGTGCACGTGTTGGACCGTAGGATTTGTTTTGGTCTATTCTGTTGTTATTGTTTCAAGAGATGGAACAGCAGGGTCATCTGCCCCCCTCTTATGGTCTTACGGCTAAAAGTATTAAAAATAAAAGTTCATTTGTCCTCAACCCTTAAAGCTAATACTTCCATTAAGGCACTGATCTTAGCATTTTAATTCGCTCTGAATTTAACGTGGTCTCTAAAAGTGTATTATGAGTTTATCTCTAGCACTAGAATGTGATGACAGTAGAAAGTCATTCAGCAAATACTTCTTCACTTCAGCTGAGCAGTGCTGTACAATTACATGGGTTGTCATATGTGTAAAAGTATAAGGTGATAACACTGACATAAATTATTCCATCTTATCCCCAGGATGTAAAAGAAGAAAATCAGAATGAAGAAGCAGATGAAAGTGGAAATCACTTAAATGAGTAAGTGTTAAACATACAAACTACATGTCACTTTATATTAATCCCCTTTGTAGGAATGTTTGGGCTTTTCCTCTTTTAATGCGCATGCTAAACTTTCAGCTTCAAAATGAATCTCAGGCATTTCCGCACAATGAATAAATTAATCGTTATTAATTCATCATTATTCAGGGCAAACTCAAAAAGTATTTGTATAGAAAGACATAATGCCACAAAGTTTAGAGTGATTTTAATTTTATAACTAAAGGGAAAACATCCACTTTAAAATAATCTATATATATAAAGCTCAATGTAGGTTTGTTTGTCTGTTATTTATACAAATATACACCATTTCACCGATCTAAACCAAAATTTGTATACATACGTTTTGGAACCCTTCGGGTAACACTGTCCACTTTAAATTTCGGACAGACCACTCCATTCCCTGTTTTTAGGCCCTTTGGCACAGCTTCAATGAAATAGCGTGCGATTCGTTTCAACAAAATCCCGTATGCGATCATTACCATTCATCCAATTGCAATGAAACTTGGGTGAGATGTTGTGTACACTTAAGGGAAGGTTCCTGGCTTAGTAAATCTACTTTACAATAGGTAAGGCACGAAAAGATTCAACAAATGGGAGACAACGCGCGGAGAATTTCAACAAAGTCCCGTATGCTTTCATATATCATTCGTTCGATAGCTATGAAACTTGGGTTAGATATTATGTACACTCCAGGGAAGGTTTTGAGTTAGTAAATCCATTTTACAGTAGGTAGCGCGCGAGTAGATTCAACAAATGAGTGATGACGCACAAAGCGTTTCAACAAAGTCCCGTATACGTTCATATACCATTCGTCCGATAACTATGAAACTTCGGTGAGATGTTGTGTATACTTTCTGGCTTAGTACATGTATTTTAGAACAGGTAGCGCACGAGTAGATTCAACAAATGAGTGACGGCACGCGAATCGTTTCAACAAAGTCCCGTATGCGTTCATATACCATTCATCGGATTGTGATGAAACATTGATGAGTTGTTGTGTACACGCCAGGAAAGGTTTTGAGTTAGTAAATCCATTTTACAATAGGTAGCGCACGAGTAGATTCAACAAATGGGCGACGGCAAGCGAATTGTGTCAACGAAGTCCCGTGTACGTTAATATACTATTCATCCGATTGCGAAGAAATTTGGTGAATCTTTGAGTACACTCCAGGGAAGTTTTCTGGTGTAATAAATCCATTTTACAGTAGGTAGCGTACGAGTAGATTCAACAAATGAGTGATGGCAAGCGAATCTTTGAAAAAAAAAGTCCCGTATGCTTTCATATACCATTCATCCGATTGCGATGAAACATTGATGAGTTGTTGTGTACATGCCAGGGAAGGTTTTAAGTTAGTAAATCCAATTTACAATAGGTAGCACACGAGTAGATTTAACAATTGAGCGACGGCACGCAAATCTTATCAACAAAGATCCGTATCTGTTCATATACCATTCATCGATTGCGATGAAACTTTGATGAGTTGTTGTGTACACTTACGTGATGGTTCCTAACTTAGTAAATCCATTTCACAGTCGGTAGCGCACGAGTAGAATCAACAAATGAGTGACAGCGTACGAATCGTTTAAACAAAATTTCATATGCGTTCATATGCAATTCATCCGATTGCGATGAAACGTTGATGAGTTGTGTACACTTATGGGAAGATTTCTAACGTAGTAAATCCTTTTCACAGTAGGTAGCGCGCGAGTAACTTCAATGAATAAGTGACAGCTCACGAATCGTTTAAACAAAATTCCGTATGCATTCAAATGCCACTCATCCGATTGCGGTAAAACATTGGTGAGTTGTTGTGCACGCTCCCACGAATAATTCTAAATTAGTTAAACCATTTTACGATAGTTTACAGGCACTAAACGGAAATTTAGAAACGTATTGTGTATCCAAAAGCACTACTAGAAACAGAGGTACAACGCCAACACCTTTTTGATTGGCATTGCAGCGCTTGCCGGGTACAGCTAGTAATATATAAACCGAACTTAACACACCGTAATGTATGTTGGTATTGCAGCGCTTGCCGGGTACAGTTAGTAATATATAAACCGAACTTAACATACCGTACTGTATGTTGGTATTGCAGCGCTTGCAGGGTACTGCTAGTAATCTTTAAACCATACTTAACATACCATAATGTGTGTTGGTATTGCAGCGCTTGCCGGGTACAGCTAGTAATATATAAACCGAACTTAACATACCGTAATGTATGTTGGCATTGCAGCGCTTGCCGGGTACAGCTAGTAATATATAAACCGAACTTAACATACCGTAATGTATGTTGGCATTGCAGCGCTTGCCGGGTACAGCTAGTAATATATAAACCGAACTTAACATACCGTAATGGACGTAAGCATTGCAGCGCTTGCCGGGTACAGCTAGTAATATATAAACCGAACTTAACATACCGTAATGTATGTTGGTATTGCAGCACTTGCCCGGTACAGCTAGTAATATATAAACCATACTTAACATACCATAATGTGTGTTGGCATTGCAGCGCTTGCCGGGTACAGCTAGTAATATATAAACCGAACTTAACATACCGTAATGTATGTTGGTATTGCAGCACTTGCCGGGTAGAGCTGGTAATATATAAACCATACTTAACATACCATAATGTGTGTTGGTATTGCAGCACTTGCCAGGTACAGCTAGTAATATATAAACCGAACTTAACATACCGTAATGTATGTTGGTATTGCAGCGCTTGCCGGGTACAGCTAATAATATATAATCCGAACTTAACATACCGTAATGAATGTTGGTATTGAAGCGCATGCCGGGTACAGCTAGTAATATATAAACCAAACTTAACATACCATAATGTATGTTGGCATTGCAGTGCTTGCCGGGTACAGCTAGTAATATATAAACCGAACTTAACATACCATAATATATGTTGGTATTGCAGCGATTGCCGGGTACAGCTAGTAATATATAAACCGAACTTAACATACCATAATGTATGTTGGCCTTGCAGCTGTTGCCCTGTACAGCTAGTAATATATAAACCGAACTTAACATACCATAATGTATGTTGGTATTAAATTAGGTCCTATTTCGCGAAACGCCCTGCCCTTTCTTTTTGTAGGCATAGTTCAAACATTTATCTGGCACAGTTTCCTAAAAATAACTTAACATAGTATAACTTAATTTCACTTTACAAAAGGACACTATATTACTTTCGCTCGCATGCAAATATTAACAAAATGGCAACTGACTAGTGGTGTAGGCCTATTTTATTAAGGAGATGAGGGTGGAACGTGCCGCGATCGTTTCGCTGACTCTCCTGTCTCTAACTGAACTGTTTACTAATTTGGTCATTCAGTAAGTTGTTAATTAACGTAAAATTACATTACCACCATGGAATAAACATTAATTTGTGTCACACGAACATTGCTAGTTACTTGGTGTTCAGTTGCCCGTGCTCGTAAGTAGAGGGGTCCTATCCCAGGGGTAACCTGCAATACATCCAGGGGCATGACCGTGCGTACTCCCGAAAGAGTAATCGGAGAAAGTCGTGTGAGGGCTCAATCGTAGAGGCTCCATCCCCTCTCTCTATTGTACAAGTCTTTTCCCCATAAGATAAGACCAACTCACAACTACGGTGAAAATAACGCGTTTAGTGCGCATGCTCTTCTAAGATGGCGGGCTTTTCAAACGTTATGGTAGATGCCTCCAAACCCTCTTCTCTACTCCCTTCTCACATCCACAACCATTCCCTAAAATTCCAAACATATTTTTCCAAATTTATTTAGATTTTACCCAAAAGTCCACCATTGCTTCAACTTTCATGCGCCAGGTGCATCTCCGTTGACCTCCCTTGGTCAGTTTCTCTTCTTTTCCATCTTTTTCCGATTTATTTATTATTTAATATTTATTTGTTATTATTCAGGTGTTGGCGATCCCGAGGGATTCCTGAGCTACGTCCGAGCTTTCTGCCTCATTCCATCGACTTGGGGATGGGCTTTCTCTTCTTTCCCCTTTCATCTCTGCCTTTCGCGGCTCTCCTTCCTTCCAGGTCCTTCAATCTTCATTCTGCGAGATTTGCGGGTATTTCTTTTCTTTTTGTTCTTTATTTGCCTTATCCTTTATTTGTTTACCATTTCTTCATCTAGTATGTAAGTTTGCAGTTAGAATTAGTTATAGTTTTCATTCTCATCTCAACTTTCACTATCACCAAAACCATTAGGGGACGATCACCTAGATGATAGAATTATCATCATCAATTAATATTTATAAAACTATTTGAAATTAAACAGAACTTGTAGCTCACCCTATAAGAGTGACCGCTGGAAGCAGCTACAGACTTTCTCCAATTATCGTCAGGGTGATATACTCACCAGCTGTGAGCACCTGAGGGTGTAGCAATATCCAGGGTGCACCAGAAGTGATGGGGCTACATACTTCTGCCTCCTTGAGGGCCTTGAGCAAGAGGCAGGAGATAACACGAAATGAGTGGCAAGTCTCACTTCTCGTAGAAGGAGTGTATCAGGAAATATCAGACAAGGGCCAATTAAGGCGGGAAAAGAGGGAACACCCTAGGCCTCAGATACCCTCATACCGTCGGAAGAGAACAAAAGTTGACCAAGAGAGGTCGAAAGTAACCTAGAAAAAAAATTCGCTATCGTTTTACCCTCCAGGATCGGCTTTTTCCCACGGACTAAGCGAGGGTTCCCACCGCTGCCACCCTAGTGACCTGGAGCTTGAGACTATCAGGGATACAACTGGGGTGTGTGACCAGCACTACACCCAGGCGGCCTCACCTGCAAAGCGAACAGGGGGCCTGATGAAGGGATGGGAAGATTGGGATGGTTAGGCAGGGATGTGGGCAGGAGGCGGCCGTGGCCTTACGGTAGGGATCATCCCGGCATTTGCCCAAAGACGAAGTGGGAAACCACGGAAAACTACTTCGAGGAAGGCTGAGGTGGGAATCGAACCCCCTCTACTCATTTGGGCCTCCCGAGGCTGAGTAGACCCCGTTCCAGTCCTCATACCACTTTTTCAAAGTTCGTGGCAGAGTCGGGAATCGAACCCAGGACCTCCGGGGAGGCAGCTAACCATGCTGACGGCTACGCTACGGAGGCGACCCTAAAAGATATAGAAAGAATAAAAGGAAATTTCCTGAAGCGTCATCAACTGGCATTGCCATCTACGTCAGCATATATACGACTATTAAGTGAACGACAAGCGAAAATGGAAAAATCAGGATGGACTTTTATAATACAGACGCAATGACAAATAGAGACTGGATGCGAGCCGACTACGAGCTCAGGCATATGATGAACGCGGCTTTCACCACCTTATCTGCCAGAACAAGAGCTACCCCCAACTAGAAGACCAGTGCACTTGTAATCTGTGTTACAAACTTTGTGATAGATACCACGTCCTTTACTGTGACAAAACAAAAACCTCCCTAACTGACTTCTGTAGAGGTTAATGGATGAAATCTGCACATTGTGCGTTATCTGTATTATTATTACTAAAAAGCTGTTGTAAACAATTACCGATGCGTTTCGCTCCTCTCGATATCATACAAAATTCTCTCAAAAACATTTCAGACCCGAGTTGAAAAGCAACTGGATTCACAACTGGTATGATATCAAGGAGGCTTTAGGAAAGGCCTCCCATGTGCCGAGCAGATAATGAACATTAAATCTTTTCTTTCATATCACAAGATAAGGGGCAGGAAGTTTGTGGTGACCTTCGTCGACTTCAAAAAGGCGTACGATTCTATAGATGACACACACTCCTCCAAATTCTAAAGCAAATGGGCGTAGATAAAAAAAAACGAGGACAAGCATTCGACAGATCTTAACCAACACCACCTCCCGAGTGATATTCGTAGGATAGATATGAGATGCCTTCGAAATCAAGACAGGTATTAGGCAAGGATATGGACTATCGCCTCTACTTTACAACTGCGCACTAGAAAAGGTCATCCGAGAATGGCGCAAAGATATACGTAATGGAGGGGTCGGGAATGGACTCAGAATAGGCTACAAGAGAATGGATCTCACAGTTTACTGCTTAGCTTTTGCAGATGATATTGCGATCTTCTATGATTCCCTAGCAACTGCTACAAAACAAATCAACCAACTCAAAACCCAAGCAGCAAAGCAGACATCTCCTATGAGAAAACGGAGTTTATAACTAACATCAACTAGCCCCCAGAGAGTTAATTGTAGAGCAGGGAATAATCAAGCGGACAGAGATGTTTAAGTACTTAGGTGAGTGGGTAACACCAAACAATTCTAAGAAGAAAGCATCCACATGAAGGATCAACAAGGTGGAAAAGGCATTCCAACTAACTAGGAGTGTTTATAATAAACGATCAGTATCACTGCCAAGCGTAGACATTATTGTTCAGTTATTCGTCCAAAAATCCTGTACGCAAGAGAATGCCTTGCATTGAACAGAAAAGGTTTGAGTGAAAAGATAGAGGCTAAAGAAAGACAAACTCTAAGTAAGATACTGGGTCCAATCAGGGAAAATGGAGAGTTCAGGAGGCGGCACAACAACGAACTCTACCTTTGTGTGGAAAGGACAACATACATCATAAGGAAAAGGGGGATTACTTTCAATGGCCACATAACACGCATGAACTCTCAGAGACTGACCAACCGCATCTTTCCCTACTTAGTAAACACGAAAATGCAAGGAATTTGAATCACCGAGATTGATAGAGATCTTCTAGATGTAGGGATCTTGTTTGAAGACATCCTGGATCGTGCTTCTCTTCAGAGAAAACTTGGAACACACCAGCGATTCTCAAAAAAGCCAAAGCTGAAAACAGGGAAAGAGTGGACTGATGAAAGAAAGGAGGCTCACAGAAATTTAATGCGGAAATACTGGGATGGAACTAAAGCTCAAAGACGGAAGCGGTTGAATCGCAAAATGGTAATAAAAATAATAAATGAATAAACATTAATTATATAATAAATAATAAACATAATCTATCGGCGTCCATCTTGGATCGACCGCTCGGGCTATCCTGTCATGGGTTGCTATGTTTCATGTTACAAGACTTTGTGGAAACCGCTCTGAACCTCACCTACCTGTGGAAACGTCCATCATTAAACAAAATATTTAAATTGAATATGATGAGTCCTATGGATAGAGGGAGCCAGGACCTTTCGTTGTAGCCCTCGCACGACTTTCTCCGAATATTGTTCGGGTGATATCGACTATTTGTGGAAATTTTGGTTCGATGACCTTTTAGTTCGTCAATGATCTGTAGATCGATAATCAATAAATAATTATAAATACATAAATATGTAATAATATCTAAATCGATAAATAAGTTGGAAGGGAACAAAAGCTGACCTAAGTAGGTCCACAGAGACTAGAACAAGTAAGTGGAAGCAGTCCTGGACTTTTATATCAAAACTAATTAGATTTGGAAAATTTTGTTGGGGATTCTAGGAAATTCTGAGGGTGATGGTGGTAGGGGATAGGGGAGTATCGAGGTTTTGGATTTATCATTTCGCAAATCCAACGGTTAGGCAAGATCCTGTCTTCCCTGACTCTTCCCAAGTTCATGCCATCGTTAATACAGAACAAATCTGCTACTATTTGTCTTGCCAGACTATCACCCTTCCCCATAGTAGTCTTATGCATGCTTGAGAGGGAATACACTAAAGCCTTTCTCTGGCAAACCGCCCAAGTCTTAGCTGCGGTTCCCGTTAGCTTCGACCAGGTCCTTACCCACTTTAGGTATCAGAGAGCGGATTTGCGTTGGCAACCGCCTCTAAGTGCATTTAAAGTTAAATTTATAACTTTTGTGGGACTCTCATCCTATTTCTCTATCCTTTCTCTCCAGTTTGAATAGCCCGCTATCTTGGAAGAGCCTCAAGTGTGCATGTTCCTTAACATTTTCTTGTTTCCTCGGGGGTGGGAATATTTTTGTGTTAGGGTGGTATAGAGTAGTCCTTTAGATAGTGGGGAAGGAGCCCCTTCGTTTGAGCCATCACACGACTTTCTCCGCTCTTACTCGTTCGGAAAGACATTGTTCCTGGATTGCAGGTTGCCTATTCAAATACCCCGTGGATAGGATCCCTCCTTCCCCTCAACACACGTACTTCAAAGTGAAGAACAGCACCCAATTTTTACTTATCCTCTTAATCGAGACGTTGGCAGATCATGTTGACTGGCACAAGTGCTTTTTTATGCTATAAAAGTATTAACACGTTCATCCGTAAGAAATATAAATCCAAAGACACCGACTTACAGTATTAAAGAGTATTGTTTGTATAATATATATCGACTGCACGAACATCACTCCATTTAAGAGTAGAAACAAGCTCAGTACCTAGTATTTAAGGAAAATTTGCAAATCAATGCAAATTGCTGAAAATGCACCAGTTAAGTTTTCACTAGTTTGATCTCTTGACCGCAAAGTTATTATCCCATTTCCCTTGATCATCTAACATAGCGAAATAAAATGCTTTTGAGTTGTTCAACACGATTGTACCAAAATTGTAAAGTGTGTTATTCCCTGAACCATGTTATATGACGCTAAAACACCCCTGGGTGACTACTTCGATCACCATCATCATACGCATTACATCTCGGCTCGCATGTCAATGTCTACGAACATAGAAGGTTATTATATACTTATCAGGAATTGCCCTATGTAATTTTTGATCTATTAATGGTAGTTGACTCGTTCTTACATTAAAAATTCTTCACAGAAACGACCACAATTCAGAGAACACTTTAACAAGAGATGGATCCGTAACCTCACTCAATCAAAATGGTAACAAAATAAAGATACCATACATATGCATAACCTGCGGTGCAAACTTTACTAAAGGGAATTTAAAGAGACACATGTTGGTTCATACTGGTATGAAGCCTTATTCCTGTGGTACGTGCGGAGCAAAGTTTACTGAGAAAGGCAGTTTAAAAACACACATGTTGATTCATAGAGGTTTAAAGCCATACTCCTGTCATATATGCAAAGCTAAATTTACTCAGACGGGGCACATGAAAACACACATGATTATCCATAGTGGTGCAAGGCCTTATTCCTGTAGTACATGCGGGGCAGACTTTGCATGGAAGGTTGCCCTGAAGAACCACATGATAACTCATAGTGGTATGAGGCCTTTTTGCTGCAGTATATGTGGAGCAAACTTTGCCTTGAAAGCTGTTCTGAAGTCACACATGAAGATCCATAGTGATATAAAGCCTTATTCCTGTGATACATGCGGAGGAATGTTCTCTGGAAAGAATATTTTAAAGAAACATGTGTTGATTCATAGTGGCGATAGGCCTTACGCATGTAGTACATGTGGAGCAAATTTTAATCGGAAAACTGACATGAAGAGACATAGGCTAATTCACAGTGGTAGAGTGCCTTATTCCTGTGATATATGCGGAGCAAAATTTACTCTAATAAGCAATTTGAAGAGGCACATGAAGAATCATACTGGTGTTAAGCATAATTCCTGTAATACATGAGGAGAAAAATCTACTTGGAAAGTTTACTTAAAGATACAAGATGAGCCATAGTGCTAAAATGTCTTCTTCCTGTCGTACATGTGGAGCAAACTTTGCAGAGAAAGGCAGTTTAAGACACAGATGATGATCATAGTGGGCTCAAGGCACAAAGTTGTGGTACATGTGCAGAATACTTTACTTGGAATTATCACCTGAAGAAACACATAATGATCAAATGTAGTCTCCAGCCACATTTCCGTGGTACAAGTGGAACTTACTTAGAATTGTTACCGGAAGGCAAAGGTGATGGTCAATAGTAGTTGAAATCTAAACTCGTGTAGTTAATGTAGAGCGAACTTTACTGAGAAAAAAAAAAAAATTGAAGTGAAACACGTTCATACATAGTTGCGTAGGGCCACATTGCTGACGTACATGCGGATCAAACTTTTCTTCGGAGTTTAATTTGAAGTCACATAAGTTGTTCCATAACGGTCTCAAGCCAGAATCCTGCGGTACTTGTAGAGTAAACTTTACTTTGAAAGGTACTCTGAGGACACACTTTAGGATCGATAATTTTATAAAGCTACACCTATGTAGTACTTGCGGAGCGAAATTTACTTAGGAAATACACTGAAGACATACCTCCTGAATCATGGTAGTCGATTGCCACGTTCTTGTGGTACACGAGGAGTAAGACTACCTTCACGAGCAGTTGGATGAAACACATAATGTTCGATAGTGGTGTAATGCGTCAGTCATGTACTACTTGCGATGCAGATTTTACTCTTGATAGTAATTTGAAGACACACATGTTGCTCCGTAGTGATCTAATCCCTCATACATGTGCTACACGTGGAGATTAATATACTCAGAAAAGCAAATTGCAGACACTCGAGATCAGTGGTATAAAGGTATAATCGTGAAGTGCATGTGTAATAGTTTTAATGAAATATATATTTGAAGGCACATATGTTGTACCTTAGTAAACAAACGTTTGATGTTTTGCAGTCAGTGAAATTGTTTGTACCCAAATGAAATGGTTTATTCCTCAACCCTGAAAAAAAAAATGCATGAGATTAATAAATGCACTTGGATGACCAGTTTTGGTCATCAATCTATCATCATCAGTACATTATACTTAGGCTATAACATCTATGTCTAAAGGTATTGGTGGTAATATTTACAATATATACATTGATTTAGTTGCAGTATTAGTTGAGAAAATGCAGCTTGTCAATATTTGTTGTAGTATATGTTATTTTTAGTTGAGATACTGGAAGCGGTGATTGAACTCCGGAATTTTTAGAGTACAGGCTACTTATCTGGTTGAGTCATGAGCGGTCCTGTTGAGAGCAGTTCACTTGGGCACTGTTTGCACTCGAATGACGTAAAATTCCTGTGTCTGAGATTTAATTATCGAGGTTGGGCTTTTCCCCCTATCACATTATTAAGTGCCATGTGTACCCGTAGTATGTTGCCAGGTCTAGTCTCTCTAATGTGCTGTATGTTACTGAATTCAGGATAATCTTCAACTATTGAAGATCTGGTTTCGAACTCCAAACATAAGCTAAAAAGCCCTCTTATAGTGCAAACGGACTAATGAGAAGGTCCCGGCACCTTTAATACTGCCGTTAGAACCGAGCTAGGTTTAATTGAAGAAAAAGATACATCGTACATCCAGATCCAATAACATGTTGCCCTTTTTAATCCCTTTTCTAGCTTGGCTATATCGTTATGCTGTGTCTTGTTTCCGACGGGTTGTGTTTTCTAGTAGTGTGAAGATGGGTGAACTCACCATGTAAGTGTTTTCGTTTAAATTATTGGGGTTGTTTCCTTAAGTAAAGTGTATCTCGATTGTTTCCATTAAGTCAAGAGCTCTGCCTCTTGGCTCGTGATGGATTATAGGAGATCTAATCTGAATGATATCAATCCCCCTAAGAAATACAATCTGCTAACAGCTTGGGTTGGCAGGAGCACTAATATGAATGATATTAGCTTAAAGACACTCCAGTTAGTCACCGTCTGCGTGGGAATCTATGGGCTCTAAGCTGAGTGATATTAGCTTAATGACGCTCCAAGAGGAACCAATTGCTCTCGGTCTGGCTGGTTACTTAGATGCTCTAAACTGGCTGATAGTAGTTTAACAACCCTCCAGTATGAAAATACCTCAAAGAGGAACCATCATCTCATAGTTTGGTAGGTACCTAGGAGCTCTAAACTGAAGGATGATAGCTTAAAGACACTTCAGGTGTGCCAATACATCTAAGAGGAGCCTTCTGACCCCAGTCTGTGTTGGTACTGTACCCGTGTATTCGAGAAGTTTCCTGCCGGAAATCCATAGCTGGGCCGCATTGCAAAATTCTGAAGGCACCCGGCTAAGAATATCATCAAAATTCTATCCAACAAGGTCTTCGGGAATATACGCCAAAAACTACAATGATATTATGGACATAAATAAATACACTGGGGCTCAAGTGAACACTTACCTTATATCTCTCGGGGTTTATAAGGGGTAATCAGCTCCAGACCTGAAATGGGGCTCCACAATATCATTTCCTATGTATCCAAAATGAGTCATCCGAAACACGACGTAGAAAACGAAGTAAATACACTTATTAACAAATGAAAACTATAAACCAAAACAAACAAAAATTCCCTATATGTTGTTGTTTGAGTCTTCAGTCTTTTGACTGGTTTGATGCAGCTTTCCATGCCTCCCTGTCCTGAGTTAATCGTTTCATCTCTACATAGTTACCACACCCTACATCCGAGGCAATCTGTTTAACATATTCTAACCTTGGCGTACCCCTACAGTTCTTGTCCTCGACCCTTCCTTCCATAACTAAGCTTGCTATTCCTGGGTGTCTAAGTATGTGTCCTACCAACCTATCTCTTCTCTTCATTAGCAGTCGCCAGAAACATCCCTCCTCTTCGTTTGTCACCCTATCTAGCCATCTGATCTTCATTATCCTGTAACACCACATTTCAAATGCTTCAATTTTCCTCTTTTCTGCTGCACCAATAGTCCAAGTTTCACTTCCATAGAGCGCCGCGATCCAAACAAAGGCTTTCAAAAATGAGTTCCCAATAGCTAAATCTATATTCGATGTCAACAGATTCCTTTTTGTAGAAATGCTTTCCTTGCCCGAGCCAATCTACTTTTTATATCCTCCTTGCTTCGTGCATCACTGTTTATTTTGCTTCCTAAGTAACAGAAGTTTCCTACTTCCTTCAGCTTTTCACCTGCCAATTTGATGTCCAGAGAGGTTTCTGATTTCTTTCGGCTGCATTCCAATATTTTTGTTTTACATTTATTAATTTTCATCATGAATTCATTCCTCAAGACGGAGTCCATACCATTCAAATACTCTTTCAAATCCTCAGGCGTGTCGGCCAAGGTGACTATGTCATCGGCAAATCTCAGAGTAGAAATTATTTCTCCTTGAATCTTCACTCCCACTTTAAATATTTCTCCAAATTCCCTCATTGCTTGTTCAATGTAAAGATTGAAAAGTATGGGTGATAAATTGCAGCCTTGCCTTACACCTTTCTAAATACCAGCTTCTCTCTCATGTCCTTCAGCTCGAATAACTGCTGTCTGGTTTCTGTATAGATTGTAGATCACCCTCCTATCCCTGTACTTTATTCCAATCGTTTTCAAAATGTCAAACAATTTAGTCCAATCAACGTTATCAAAAGCCTTTCCTAAGTCTACAAATGCCATGAACGTTCTCTTGTCTTTCCTTATTCTACCTTACAAAATCAGCCTAAGACTTAGTACAGCTTCCCTTGTTCCTACATTTCTCCTGAAACCAAACTGGTCTTCGCCCAACTCCGTTTCTATCTGGCTTTCCATCCTCTTGTAAATTATTCTTGACAGGATCTATGAAGCATGAGTAATCAAGCTGATTGTACGGTAATCTTCAGATCTGGCAGCTCCCACTTTCTTCGCTACAGGGATGATAACATTCTTCTTGAAATCAGAGGGTACCTCACCTGTCTCATGAATCCTACACACCAAGTGAAATAACCTGATCAGACCTTTATCTCCTATGCAGCGTAGCAACTCAATCGGTATATCATCTATGCCTGGTGCTTTGTACCTGCTTAAGTCTTCCAATGCTCTGTCAAATTGTGATCTCAATATTAAATCTCCTTTTGCATCCTCATCTATTTCCTCCTCTCTTTTCATTACATGATTCTCAATCTCCTTTCCCTTATACAACGCTCTATATAAGCTTTCCATCTCTCAACCTTTTTTCCCTATCTGTTAGAGGCTTTCCATTTGCGTCCTTAATATTACAGCACTTAGTCTTCCTTTCCCCAAATGTACTCTTAATCCTTCGATAAGCTGTGTCTACTTTTCCTGATTTCAGACAATTTTCTATACCTGCACATTTCTCTTTCAGACATTCTTTTTTGCTTCCTTGCACTTCTTGTTAACCTCATTTCTCAGACGTCTGTTTTCTGATTTCCCCTCTTCATCTCTTACATTTTTGTGTGATTCACGGTTTTTTACTTATTCCTTCTTTCCTACCAATGTTTTCTTCTGCGGATTTTGTTATTTCATTCTTCAAAAGTGCCCATTCGTCTGCAATAGAAGTTTGTTTCGGGTTTTCATTAGTCCTTCCTTTATACTCTTCTTGAATCTTTCGTTTACATCCTACTCTTTCAGTCTGTCTATTGCCCACCCTTTTGGCTTTTCTTTAGATTCTTCCACTTTAATCTGCATTTCATAACAACCAGATTGTGGTCAGAGTTAAGGTCAGCACCGGGATATGTTTTACAGTCCAAAATCTGGTTTCCAAACCTCTGCTTGACCATAATGAAATCGATTTGGTAACGTCCTGTATATCCTGGTCTCATCCATGTGTATAATCTTCTATTGTGGTTATTGAGTAAGGTATTAGCTATGACCAACTCATGCTCGGTACAGAATTCCATCAAACTGCTTCCTCGATCATTCATTTCACCAAATCCGAAATCTCCTACTACCTTCTCTTCTCTTCCTTTCCCTACCTAAGCATTCCAATCTCCCATTTCTATAACATTTTCATCACTCTTGATATACCTCAGAATTTCATCTATTTCTTCGTAGACCTTTTCAACATGTTCATCATCAGCTTGACTGGTAGGCATATAGACTTGTACCATTGTGGCGCACGTAGGTTTGGTATTGATTTTTGCTACAATAATCCGTTCACTATATTGCTCATAATATTCCACCCGCTGTCCAAATTGCCTACTCAATATGAGACCCTACATAAATAATAATAAGTAATACGTATTTACACACTCTCTCTCCTCTCCACTTATACGCCACTGATGTTATTATGTCTCCAGTAATACAGAAATTACATTTTGAAAGGCCTCCGCCCATTACATGTAATAACACATTTAACGAAAAATTCCTGCGTGTCTAGCATACTTCACAAGCTATTAACATTCTTGCGCGCATCAAGCGAGTGCATCTGGACTGTCGACACGTGTATATATTGACACATTTTCCAATCAGCCGACAACCTGTTTTCATTCATAAAGATTGTGGCCGTGGCATTTCTTCTCATTTATATAATACATAGACCTTGATTTTATAACGGGTCTGTCTCCCCTCCTTGCCACCGTACAGTTCACACTGCTGGTCTGCCTAGCGAATGTGAAACATCACTTCAAAGTTACACGTCTGAAACTGTATCATTCACTCTTAACAAAACCTTCCATAAAGCAGTCATTCCTTTCTCAAATGCCTTCAATCTTTCACATAACAATTCAAGCATTCTCTTACATCATTCATGACTGATGAAGTTGTCTCACTCATACTTAACATCATAAAACATTCGTTCCAAAAATATTTACCCTTCAATATAGTACAAGTTAAAAACATACGATCAAATTTTTATTAACACATTATACCCTTAATTAAATAATTATGAAAACTATTTACAGAATGTACTTTCGTTATTGTTAACGTTTACTCTTATAACGGTAAAAACTCGTTATATATCTGAGCCTTAGCTCTGGTTCAAAGTTTAACTTTCTGCACATTATAAATGTCAGAATCATTTAGAGATATCCTTCTCATTTACAAAATACTACACCATCATGTCATATTTAGGTTTGGAGTCGTTATCAGCCTAATGTATTCAATCAACAAAGATCAAACACACGTATTTACTCTAATCCGTGTTTAATAAAAATGTTAATAAATAGTATTATTAAACAGAAATTGACAACACTTTTCCCACTCTATTTCCGCACATCACACTCTTGTCTCCACTTCTAAGTCGTAAATTCACACATCGGAGTTCTTAACAACTCGATTCCATTGTTATAATGCCATATTACTACCAACATAATATTGCACTGCAATAACTCCTCTTAATTCGGAAACTGTCTCGCATTTACACAATCATTTCTCTACGTAGCCTATTATACCTCTGTTTACGGAAATACATTCTCATTTGAACAATTATATTACACAAAATAATTGTTACCAACATCTCTTCTATAAAAATGCATTCACATTATTGGCATTTACCTCAACGTTGCAACAATCAACCACTGCCATCCTGAAGAGCTACATCTGTTCCTAAACGTTACCTTCGTTCATAAAGATGACCTTAGACGTATTGTGAATGAGCTCCATGAGTTTACTCTAAAACGTTTCTTGGATGTCGACTAAACTGTTACATATACATTTAATAGAAATACAATTATGTTCCACCGTACTTATCTGGCTTCAAGATTACACGTCTTGCAATGTTACGTCCGCAATATGACGTGACATTACATATTGTGTATAAATCAACACAAACGTTACTTAAGAGTCCAATAAAATCAATCGCGAACGGGACAGACTAGTTTTGACTACCCCAACGTCGGATGAGAGTATCTTCCATGAAGATATCTCTAATAAACATTAGATTAACGAAAGATTTTAGCTTCCTCTAGTAAAGTAAGGATTGTCAATTTCGGAATGTCTCCATTCTATACAAAGAATGTCTATGAGTATATGACTTCCTATCATAATCATGACGAATATTTCTTGTCAGATTGGCGTAAAGTTAATAACAATTGTGATATTATATCAATACATCCTTCGTGGTTTCTTCTGTTCTTGAAGTTTCTTCGTTACAAATAAGATGCCCAAATTAAATAACTAAAAAGAATTTAATTGGCACCCAAGACAAACTATCTGAATCCTCTATTCAAATGAATAGAAAAACGTCGAAAGTTAAAGTTACTGATCTTAAATAATGGAATACTGGAATAATAATTCCTTAAACAAATTAACATCTCAGTTTAGAAACTGAATCATAGAATATCTATGTAAAATAACGAAAGACGATCACCTCACATGATCTTGTACAATAAAATGTTGTTACATACATAAAGCACAAATATATATCGAAATATGGAGAAAAGGTTTGCTCTGAATGTCACTATAATGCTCCAAATACATAATAATGTACACTACTACCTTGACAGAAGAATTATCGATGACCTGGTTAAGTATTTGGAAAATTCCTAGATGTGTCCTTTTCCCAAGAATCTAAGTTGGACCCCAGTCCGCTTCCTCGAACCAACGACCTCGGAGAAGGAAGGAATTTCCTTTCCGGCACACATCAATTTCCGTCTGGGATCGAACTGCAACCTCTCGTTCATAGATCTTCATTGTTGCCCGGGTTTCATTCTCGCCTCTGCCAAGAAACTTTTTATTTAGGTCTGAGGGCTGGACCGAGGAACACTCTACATCGTGAGGCAAAAATGAATAGAAGTTGGTTCGATTCCTACCTCGGCCATCGTGGAAGTGGTTTTCAGTGGATTTCAGGCAAATGCCAGGATAGTACCTAGCTTAAGGCCACGGCTGTTACCTTCCCAAATCACACAAATTCACACACAGTCACGTACATGGGGCTACATGACCATGATGTCGCAAAGACCCTAATCATTCTACAACAACAAAAACAGCAGCGCAGACTACCTTGGCAGTGCGCAGTAGCTTCTATATCTTCCTCTCTCAGCCATGACCTAGCTGTTCTGTTTCTTAAAACAACCATAACTAAATGATGCATGGACCATACATGGTGGTTAGACGTGATTTCCTCGTCGTCGAAAGTCCGTGTGAGTGCGAATTTCTTATTTTTTAATTCGGTCTAGTAAATTTGGCGATCCAAATTCTTTCAGTTTTTTTACATAATGTGTGTACCAATTTGATCTAGTTGTATTGTTCTTCATGTAGGTGTGAATTGTATAAGTTAGTCTAAGTGCCCATGAATTAGATTCTGTGCAGACATAATGTGGTACATGAGTTTGGAGATACTTTTATATATATATCCATTTGGTTATGGAAGATGGACTCAATCCTTGATTCTTGGCCGTAATGTTCTTCACATTATTTTACGTTTTTCACGTCCAATTGGCCGTTAACTGTTTTGTGTTGATGAGTGAGAGTTTCTGAAGCGTAGAGAGCTTCGGATCTAATTACGGTACTTTTGAATTGAGTTAGATTTTGCATATCCAGGAATGACTCTTAAAATTGTACGAATTTTCAGTTAAATGAAATGCAGGTTTTATTTTTTGAATTTTTGTTCTGATCATTTAAATTATAAGATTTGCATAATAGTGCATTTAATCTGACGATGACCCAGTAATTGGTCAAAAACATCGTACATGTTAGACTACTAAGAGGCGTCTTAATTTATGTTAACACATAACAGAAGTTAAAGCGTATAACCAGCACCTCCGGCCGTGGAGCCTGAACTACCTTACGCTTGAGCATTTCAAACCGGCCAAAAGAATTGTCCCTTATTTATTGGTTAAAATATAGGGAACCAAAGGTAAAGAGTTTTGTCTACATCGTGTGTCCAATCAGAAAAGCTTTAGTCACAACCAACCAATCAGAGGGTATCTGACAATTATATCCAAGGTAACCGTTACCCGTGATGCTTATGTTCCTTGCCGTTTAATAAGAATTTTCAATTGAGTTGTGAGTTCAATGTGTGTATTGGTAATTCCCTTTGCTTTTATTTGTAGAAATAGTGAGTTGTATGACACTTTAGTGACTGTGGGTGCAGAGAACGATAGCTAGAGAAAAAGGAGAGTAAATCTGTGAAAACAAGAAGAGAAATCGGTTTTCATTAGCCCAAAGGCTTCAACTCATTCAACCCTTGCTCACATGGCTCAAGGATGTTTTCTTGGAAATATTATTGTTATTTTGTGTAAAAATACAATTAATATATGTTCCTAATGAAGAGGCATCCGCCTTGTATCTTAAAGGTCTGTCAAGAGGAGGTCTAGGCCTTCAGGCATGATGCAACGGCCAAACTATTGTTCGCTTGAGTACATGTTGATTAAAAAAAAGAACAGCAAAACCCTTAGGATTTGCAGAAGAATCTTTATAGATGGCATGCTAGCTAAATCTACAAGATTGCGTAATACTGTTGTTCCTAACACCGAACGTCTCTGTACCAAACAGGGGATAACATCGAAAAATATCGAAATTCAACATAAAAGAAACAGCTTGTCACGGTTTTTATCAAGAATTTCTGGCGAATGAAAGAACATTATTCAAGACAAAATCAAAGCTTGTTTACCTCGATGCTAATTTAAACAAACCAAAGGTATTGAAGTTGTGAGCAAAGTGTGTATATTTTGATTTTCTTTTAGTACTTCAATATTGGATTTTGCTCGCTGTCTTTAGATGTTTGTAGTTACTGCCGTAAAATGAAACAACTGATTCAGTTACAAAGACTGAATACATGGCCAGTAAACGAATGCACATCCTGCGCGCATCAACGTTTTATAATTTAATGTAAACACAGGACATGATTCTGCAACAATGAGCTTCAATGTACAGCAATTTCAGCTTCTTCCAGAATCTTCCAAACAAGAGGCATACTATTCCTGGCTAGTGAGGTTGTATTGTTTATGTATTGTTGAAATCTATGGGAATAATCTAAGCTTATGGACAGAAGATCAAGTCGGAAATGGCTTTATTGAAAATTCACCAGCAGAATAGCCTGGTCACTCTTGAGAAAACTTGGAGGAGGTACCCCTATTGTCCGTGGATATCAAAATGTGACTCCAAAAATGGATGCTTCCCATATAGTTTCAATGTCTCGAACAGCTAGAGACAGAAATCACACAAAATATATCAAGAAAGAATAGGCCAATCTCAAAGCCACAAGTAATTCTGGATCAGAATACACTAAACCCTTCACCATTCAGGACATTGACACAGCGCTGAAAGATGTAAAGAGCGGTAAGGCACCGGGATTTGATGGAATACATCCCGAATTCTTGATACACAGTGCAAAGCATGCTCGTCTTTGGCAATCCAAGCTAGCCACTAAAATTGTTCAGACTGGTAAGCTACCTCGTTTGTATAAATTGACGAAGATCGTTGCCATACTTAAGCATGGGAAACCAAGTGACAGACCAGACAGTTATAGACCTATCTCATTGTTGAGCGTATGCTATAAATTAATTGAGAGACTAATCTTGAACAGAATCTCCTCAAAAGTGCTTGAAGTATTTCCCATAGAACAAGCAGGATTTAGAGCACAACGGAGTTGCACGGACCAAGTTCTCTCCTTAACCACCTATATTGAGGCAGGGTTCCAGAATCGCCAAAAACATCAGTAGCATTTATAGACCTTAAGGCAGCTTATGACACTGTTTGGAGAGAGGGTGTTATCCCTTGTAAGACACTGGCTCGTCTTGTAAGCAACATGCTGAATGATAGAAGCTTCCAGGTCATCATGGGCAGTGAAATTAGCAAACCTAGTAAATTAAATAATGGACTTCCTCAAGAATCAGTGCTTGCCCCACTTTTGTTCAGCCTCTATATATCAGATTTGCCCTCCACAAAATTGAGGAAGTTTGGATATGCTGACGACTGGGCAATAGATACTAGAGATCAATGTTTCGAAAGTACAGAAGAGACGCTGACAAATGATCTTTCTGCACTGGGAGATTATTTTCGCAAATGGAGACTTCAGCCAAGCACAACTAAGACCGAAGTTGCTTGTTTCCACCTGAACAATAAAATGGCAACAAGGGAATTTACGGTTTACTTCAATAACATCCTCCTTCGCCATAACAGACATCCCAAGTATTTGGGTATAACTCTGGATATAGCATTGTCATTCAAAGAACACCTACGAATGACTTCTGCCAAAATGAAGACAAGAAAAAACATCTTACGGAAATTATGTGGCACCACTTGGGGTGCCAATGCAACTACTCTTCGTTGCTCAGCTCTAGGTTTAGTTATTCTGTTGCTGAGTATTGTGCTCCTGTGTGGATAAATAGTCCGCATGTAAGATTAATAGATGTACAATTGAATAACACCATGCGCATGATAACAGGAACAATTATGTCAACTCCTACACAATGGCTTCCTATTCTCAGCCACATCCCACCACCTCATTTGCGACGATGCAACATTTTGATAAGAGAATATAGAAAGATCCAGACCAACAAACAACTACCAATCCATGGAGACATTGGTGATCTACAAGTGAAACGATTACGTTCAAGACATCCACCTATCTGCACAGTGGAGAATCTTGCAACAAATTCAACCTGACTGAGAGATGGTCTTCTGATTGGAATTCGTTTGCCCCTCCAGAGAGTACAGTAATGCCATGCATAACTGAGCAGGTGCCAGGGTTCCCTCAGCCTAGAAAGACCTAGTCAAAATTAAATAGAATCCGGACCAATCACCGTGTATATGGCGATCTCCTGTACAAGTGGAGGAAAATATCTTCGTCATGTTGCGAGTGCGGTGCTGAAAGACAGACTGTTCGGCACCTAGTTCAGGAATGCCCACAAACATCATACAGTGGTGACTCCAGCGACTTCTTCCTAGGGACACCACAGGCACTTCATTACGTTTCGGAACTTGATGTTAAATTGTAAATAATTTTCATGTATGCCATACGATAAATAAATCGGAATGAGAAGCACTGTAAATGATTAATTGTATCATAAGTCATGTATTATAATGCTTGGCTTATTCGTACAACCGTCATCTTAAAAACGCTTCGCCCGATAACCTTGTAGTATGGAGGCAAAGCGCTTCCCACATTGAAGTAAGTTTTTCCAAAAGGTTGTTGATTTGCCTAATCATAATTTCATTTGAGTTTTGATATTGGGATTTCTGCTATTTTGGTGGCGAATAAATAGAACACAGTGGTCCCTAGTGGTACCCATAGGTAAAGCCCTGCGCGGATGCGGACATAGTTTGCATGGCTTTGCGGATGGCGGATAAGCTGCGGATAATGTTTGGAGTAAATTTACGGATAGTTTTTTGAATACAATCCGAACTTGTTGAATATCATGGGAAAAGTTGGGTAATTGTGCGCAGCGGCTAATCGTGCGCACCTATGTTTTTCGAGTTGGTAGTACAACTAGCAACTCAGTTCATTGCTACCTCAAGCTGTCATCGTACCTGTCAGATATGGACAGTCAGCATGATGCCAATTGATATGTGATAACCGTGAGGCTTGGATGAAGAAACTTAACACGTTGCATGTTATTTTCTGTAGCCAGCAAATATTAGAAGGTAAGCCTACAGTTGTAATTCAATTATTATTTAAAATTAAATGTAGTTTTTACCGTGGTTTTGCATTTATTTATTTTTCAATATAATAGATTAGTTTACCGGGATTCAGTGAGTTACGTTTTACTGTAAAAGCAGAGTGGGGTAATGGTGCGCAGAACATATGATACGAGTAAATACAACGCGACATTAATGGCAAAATATTTCGTGTTTGTTCTCCAGATGCCAAGAAAACGGAGAAAATCTCCTACCCAGCAGAAAATGTACAGAAAGCTCTACGTGCAATTAGGGATGATTGGGGGGAAAATAAGGGAAGTAGGGAGACGTTTCAACACTCATCCCATGCGCATAATTTCCCTGCAAATATTATTGTAATGCCAGTAGATTCGGATAACGAACTTGTGGATAAAAATCGTGTGTATGTGGGGCGGATAAAGTTTTGTCTATCCGCGCAGGGCTCTACCAATAGGGAGTGCTGCCTGATCTACAAGAAACAAGTGAAAATCACAAAAATGACCATCCCAAAGAAAATACGCACGAAAAAAATGACATAGAGGAAAATTAACTTGACCACGGTGACGTGCTATTTCGGGAGAATGTGGGTATGAATCCCTCCTTGGCAATCCAGAAAATTGTTTTCGAGGTTTCCCATTTCCACCCCCAGGCATATAAACAGCCCACTCTCTCCTAAACGCATAGGTATAGTTATAACTCTTGTCCTTATCAAGGAGAATGTTGGTTGTAGTTACTTGAATGTTATTATAAGGGGCGGAACAGAGAGGTTATCAGCCCCTGTATTACACGTCATAATATATTCCTCATATCCAATCATTACGGTACTTCTTTGATGTTGTTATTGTTCCATTTGAGGGGATTGGAAATCCCGGTCATTTAGCCCCGTGTACTTGGGTGTAATTTTGCCTGATAACCTGTGGTAGTGTGATGGCTGTATTAATGAGTTCAATTAAAGTGAGGATTAGCAGGGAAGCGGCCGAGGTCTTAAGTTAGGAACCTTCCCGGCATTATCCTGGAGTAGAAGTGGGAATCCACGGAAAACCACTTCCAGAATGGCTGAGGTGGTAATCGTACCCGGTTCTTCTCTGCATTGCCTCACGTGGCTGAGTGGTCCCCACTCCAGTCCTCAGGTCAGAAATACATTTCTTGGCAGAGCTGGTAATCGAACACGGACCTCAGGGATGCAAGCCACTGCGCCACGAGCCGCCAAAAAATAATTTTGGCAGTTGTTATTGGTAAATCTTGATCATGTAATTTGTCTGATAACCTGTGTTTGTGTGGTGCCTGTAGTAGTTTGCCTGACTGTATTCATTGTGGTCTCGAAATGATCTGATGCCCTGGGACTTGAAGTATGTTACCATTCCGACATTTGCCCTGACGGAGAGAGGGAAAAATCCAGCAAATACCACACTGATGATGGCCGCTGTCAGTGCCTGAGTTCGAAACTTGAATCTCTTAAAATGCCTTGCATAATTGTCTACGTTAAGAAACGACGATAATAATAATAATAATCATGTACCGGTTTATGTCTACCTCTTATTATTCCCGTTTCAACGAGGTTGGGGACGGGATGTAATGATTTATTTCTTCCTTGTGGAGGGTGATTTTACGGCCAGATGCCCTAACTAACCCAAACCTCTTGAGAGGAGTTAACAAGAGATGAAATGAGTGAAGGAGAATAAAGCTCGTCATAGCATTGGAAGGCAGCGACCGTGGCCTATTAAAAGGTACCGTCCTAGCATTTGCTTGGAGTTGAAAATGGGGAAACCACGCAGAACGGATCGAGCTCACGTCTCTCAAAATCCGCAATAAACTGAGCCACAGCGATAATAATAGTAATAATGGCATTTGTCCCAACCTTTCCAGGTCTGGATTTCCAGAAACCTGTCGAGGTTTGATTGATTGTTTTATTTATATTATTATACATTTCGCAAAGTCCTAAAATCAATCAACAACAACAAACTATTTATCAAACTGGGGAACAGTATTCAGCGATAGAAGAGAGTGTTGGTACCACAATGGTTTCGTTTCTTGAGTTTGGCAGCAGTGTTTCTTAGATGACAGCGATCTGTCAAGATTTACACCCAGTGTACAGTACATACTGCTATAGCTCGGTGGATCAGTGGTAGTTTGATTCCCAGCGATCTCGTAAAAGATCTCTCGTATCACATTTGATGAATACAAGACAAAGGCCACAGACTACCCAATACAGTGCCAGTTTCGCTGTATTGAATTTGGAGAGTAGATCGCCTAATAATAACAATAATAATAACTCCCACATACTATGACAAAGGTAGGATACATCTTTGCGGTGATCTTCTCAGAATGAACTCTAACAGATTAACCAAACAAACCTTTGGTTTCTTCCGTAACCGCAAAACAAAACCCACATGGTTTCAAGAAACTGAAAACGGCGAAGTAGTATTGAAAACAAAATTATAGAATATTCACTGCTCAATTGACAAGCAAAACTAATGCCTAAAAACGAAAATATATGGATCCAAGACAAATCTACATTACATCCAAGACAAATATAGGCCTACTATAAATCCAACCCCATCATCTCGGAAGAAGAGAGGAACAGATCAGAAAGAATGAAGAGATACCGGGCACAAAGGAAAGAAGAACACACAGAGAAATGATTGATTCAACGTACCCCAAAGAGGGTGAAATGAAAGAATAATAATAATCTCTACATATTATTCCCCCTTTACCGACAGCAGTGGCTACGCTCGCTAAAAGCGCAGCGTTAGGTCATGGGGCCAAGCTCTCTGCTGACTTGGTAGACGCGTGGGTTCGAGCCCCACCGTCGGCCGTCCTTGAAATGGTTTTCCGTGGTTTCCCATTTTCAACACCAGGCAAATGCTGGGACGGTACCTTCTGACAGGCCACGGCCGATTCCTTCCACATCCTTGCCCAGTTTCATTCATCTTCATCCATTCCATCTCTCATCTCGACGCGCAGGTCGCCCACTGGCGTCGACTAGAATGACCTGCACTCGGCCTCTCAGGAAGTCACACGAAAAAAAAAAAAAACATTTTACGGATCGGAGACAAGGTGAGGAGAAACATTTCAAGGGGGCTGACGGTGGCCTTGCACGATAACGCGCGTATCCGTTCAGGTCAATGAAAAAATCCACAACCTGCTTCCAGTCTCCGACCGGGTCAGGAATGGAAATGAATGAAGCCCCCGTCTAGCGGCGAGGATATGAACTGTGCCGGCTGCCGAGGCCCGACGCACTCCTCTGGGGCAATGATTAAATGAATGACAGATGAAATGAAATGATAGTGGAGAGTGTTGCTGGAATGAAATTTTGCCATGGAAAACCGGAGTACCCGGAGAAAAACCTGTCTGCCTCCGTTTTGTCCAGCACAGATCTCACATGGAGTGACCGGGATTTGAACCACGGACCCAGCGGTGAGAGGCCGACGTGCTGCCGCCTAAGCCACGGAGGCTCCGTTCAGGTCAATAATGACAGTGATATTTCTAATAGTAATATATTATTGTTATTTTGAACTGTCTAAATGGAAGAAAATATTTTGTATTTTGAAATGAATTTGTAAAACCTATTTTGTATTTTCCGTAAATTTATATGTGTACTGGTATTTTGTACCTAAAATATATTTTAGGAGATTTTTTCCCAACTCTGTGAATTCGGAACTAGCGTGTGAATTTGTAAATAAGGTAGGATTCAGGTAGAGAGCGGCCGTGGAAAGCACTTCCAAGATGGCAGAGTTCTGCCGCACGATCCCTCAGACCAGACTAAAATGGCTGGTGGCTGAGCCGGGAATCGAACTCGGGCCTTCACCGTGACAGCCAAAAACCTAGCCACGGCGCAACGAGGTGGTTTGATGGTCAATTTACCGTTTTGGTATCAATTTTCCCGGGTACCGGTTCTGTATGGCTTATATAAGTAACTGTGATTATTGAATAGCCTACGTTAAATAGTATAAATGTGTTAACTAGTTGGGCGCTACGCTGCTGCTAGCACCAATGCCTTGCTCGACACGCTGCAATACACTGTGCTCCAGCCGCCACACGGCCACGGCGAGTCTCCGTTCTATAGGGAAGGCCCTCACTGTACAATATCAAAACAATTCCTGAAAAGTCCAAACTTGAATCCGCCTGTGCAGATTTAGAAAGAAGTTTAACCGGTGGGAAAAACGTGACATATCTGGTTGTGAATTGGTTGGGGCACTTTAACACTTGAATCCATCGTTGAATGAGCTTGAATCAGCAGAACCAGAAAATGATTTTCAACTTATTAAACAAAATGGCTGGCAAAATATATTCCCAAGCATGTGGCCAGCACTTCGAATTTTGCTGACCATACTTGTATTTACATTCAACCATGTGTCAGGATAGACCTTGCTAGGGCCGCCTCTGAATATAAGATGTAAATACAAGTATGGTCAGCCAATGCTTCCCAACCCGCTGTTGAAATCGGTACATGTTATTAATCTGGCGGTGGCTCCGTTCTATAGAGAGGGCTCTCGCTCTATAATGTTCCTATAATATTATTTGAATCCGACATATAATATCCTAGCGTAGTTGGCAGCATGCTGATCTTCTATGCCCATGCTCGCGGGTTCAAACATGGCCGAGGTCATCGGATTTTCTGAGAGCGTTAAAATCCTTCCTTTCTGCCTTCCTTCGGAGGGGAAGTAAAGTTGGCGGGCTCATGTGACAAATTTATGGCATGCAAAAGGTCCTTCTACTAATTAAACTTGTGTGAAGCTGAATTTCTAGCTTAGGTTTCGTTGAAATGCTCTATCAAAGTTCCAACGATCACCACTATGTGTCAGTGACATCTGGTAACGAAAGTTGGAAATACTTGAAATTGAACGGAACTTGTAGCTCACCCTATGGGTGTCCACATTGAAGCAACTACAGCCTCTGGCGAGCCAAACATGACCTCGGACACTCCCGGCAGTAAAAGCCATACCTACGCTAAATAATAATATAATATCCTAGGAACACTCCAGTGAATGTTACTAAAACGTTCCTAGAATAAATGTAATACCGGTATTGTGCGCTTATAGGATGTAAGCCGCGCTTAGGTGTGATTAGTATCCACGCAAACAAAATAAGTCTCACATGATGTTGTTTCTAACATCATATCTTACATTACATTTAGTATACTCAGAGATTACCTGATTCAACAATAGCAACGTTCCAACAATGAAGTTTCAATGCCACACAGACATAAATCACAAACCACAAGACAAGGGTGGGTGAGGCGCGACTATACAAGTAGGTAGATATTGGTTTCAACTCGTTAATATATGTCTATACACACCCCAGCTCACTCATATAATTATAGAATTAATTGTTGCTGGTAGGGTTACTTTGCGCATGCAATCATTGTCATATCTGCGCCCCAACCCCTATTACATATTCCATATTCCAAACCGCTGCGCTGTCCCTAAAGGGAAATAAAGACAGGGGCAATGTAATTGGGGCACAAAAGTTTAAGCGGCAGTTTCCGGGAAAGAAGATGCAAATTAAAGGATAAAGTTTTACTGTGGTTTAAGTGGCAATAAGGGGGAAGTAAGAAGCAGTAAAAAGCAAGAGTTCACGGCGTATTCATAGCTGCTTAGTGAGAATAAATGGCTCAAAAAGGCACTGAGTGGTTTTATCCGACTTGGCTGCAGAATAACTTACCACGTGAGATAAAATACATGCGATGGTGGAAGATGCAGCTTCTCTATGAAATGAAACAGTAGGCTATAAAGAAGGAAATTATAATTCTGCCATTTCACCCAAATTAGATGAAAACTTAGTGGAGAGGGGGGACTCGGTTGAACTGAGTGAAACAGCTTGTCCAAGCTGCCTACACGATAACCAATATCGCAAGACAGTGGCAAAGAGGAGAGTGTGTGTTGGATAGTTTTATGATTGTGATAAATGAAGGCTTACTTTAGGCTATTGATGGGATATCTATTTATTGCATTAAGTTTTGTAGTTTGTCACCAGGGCATAAGAATATATATTATAAATAATCTGATTTGGGTTAACAATACATCCCTAGTCTTACAGTTTCCCTTACTCCGTGCCCAGGCTATTATTCATCAGCGGGGCGAGGTTGCTCGCAATATCGTCAAATTGTGTCTTCCCAGTGCTTCGCGGCAAAATATTAAGATCTGAGATTATTTGAGTTCCATGTAGGGATATTTGAAGTTCACTACAGACCAAGGAGCATATAATAACAGAGTAGGGACTCTCTGCTATTTCTGCGTTCCGTTAAATTTAGCGATTGCGTCATTGTTTGGGCTCCAACTCAAAAGCACATGGTGCGCAAAGCTACTAAAAATCGTTGCTTGGTGCGCACCATGTGGCGAATTCCAACGCCACTGAGATGCAATAACTGGCCGTATATTGTGCAAGAAATATAAGTGACCGAAAGATCTAGGTTGCTTTCGCCGAGTACGTTACCCAACTTACGAAATGAGAGGAAATCGAATCGAGTTTGATTAATCTGGATACACATCGTTATTGTTGCTTTAAAGCAACTACGTTTTATTTTTGAACGCCAATATATTACTTAGATTGAATATTAAGAGGCAACGGACACCGTAAACTTGATTTCCATACGTCCGTTGTGGTCTATGACGTTGGTATGATGAGAAGAAAAAAAAGGACGGTCGATGTTTTATTTCCTACTTTTTCAGTTGCTTCGCCCTTTTAAGACGTTTAAGTACAAGCAAATAGTCTTTTTTGAAGTTTCAACGCTAAAAATAAATAAATCATGAAGTTTCATGCAAGTTTGCAATATTAATTTACCATAACCTCAAAATTACCGTACCCTTATTCCGACCCAGTCCGCCACTATGGCCGATATCTTGTCTGCTATACCTCCTTCTCTAAATAAATTATATATGCCCAATAATGTCATTTCATTACAATTAACTTGGCCTCAATGGTGATTTTCAATCTATCTACAGAAAAAATATAGGCAGGGTGAGGATTGTCTTCAAGGAAATGAGAATGCTGATTTTCCAGACAGTTTCAATTGATTTATTAATTTATGTTCAATCACGGTACACATTGTACATTCTTTCACATGTGAGTCATAACTTCTGATGTGTGAACGTCAATGGCTTAGTCGACTGGAGACAGGATTGAAGAAGACCATGCCGGGCTGCACTCAGATGATCGGCTATGCTGCAGGACGGTGGAAAACAACTGATCACCCACAGCCAAGTACTCTCCAACGCAGGAAAACCTCTTGGCTAGCTTCGATCAATCCTCTGGCTGAAGAAGCTGTAAACTCCAAGAGGATTATTTTTGGTGAACATGAATTTTCAGCCTGTAAAGCAACACAATTCCAGTTAACGCAGCATTTCTTGCAAGAAATAAGAGGGAGGGGACATTTGAAAGATGTGGTTGAACGTAATGGTGCAACACATTACCAATTACATTTAATACCCCCCCCCCCCCCCACCTCAGTTTAATGGCAATTAAAACCTCCTGTTTCAAGCATGTTAAAAGGATCCCTGCAGGTCAAATGTACGAAGCCACATGATATTACTGTTAAATCCACAGAAAAAAATCTGCATCACAGGATTATTGTGCCCTTTGTATTAAAAGAGAGAGGGGAAAGAGTGTTGGTTGGTTCCTCAGTTTAAGGGCTGCGAAACGCGGTCATGTAGCCCCGTGCACTTTGGGTGTGTGTAGAATCTGTCTGATAACCGGTGTTGATTGTGATGGCTGTATTAGTGTGTGTATCTGTTTTTAAATTGAAGTGCAGACTGCAAATTAGAATTTTTCAAATAGTTCTTACTTCTGCCGCCAAACGCCACCGTCAACGACTAATAGGCCTAGTTCAGAACTTAGCTACTAGACGCCACCACAGTCGGCTCTTGACAACGAACGTTGAAACCTAAGAGCGTTGTTTACATTCTTAACCCATCCAATTTAGCTTCACACAGGTTTATTTAGTGGAAGGTTCTTTAACATGCCATAAATCTATGACATAGGACCACCGGCTTTACTTCCCCTCCGAAGGAAGGCATACTGAGAGATTTTTAACGCTCTTGAAAAATCCGATGGCTTCGGCCGGGTTTGAACCCGCTATTTGGGCATAGAAGCTCAGCATACTACCAACAACGCCACCGAAGCCGCCGGGAAAAAGAGTGTCCTACAGACAAGTTGTCAATATTCTTGAAAATACTCTATGCCCTTTAAATATACATTTACATTGGACTTTAACTTCACCCATTATCTCACAACATGTGTGTTTTGAAATGTGCACATTAAATGCTAAAATCTATCGTTTTAAAGTTAGGCAATGATGACGTTGCTTCGTTGTTGAAGAGGACTGGTGAAGTTCAAAACATGTGCACGTATATCTACCCCCTGTCATCTTTTTTGTCGTGTGGCCTCCTGAGAGGCCGAGTACAGGTCTTTCTAGTCAACGCCCGTGGGCGACCTGCGCACCGGAATGAGAGGTGATTTAATGAAACTGGGCACGGATGTGGAAGGAAGCGGCCATGACCTGTCAGAGGTACCGTCCCAGCATTTGCCTAGAGTTGAAAGTGGGAAACCACGGAAAACCATTTCAAGGATGGTGACGGTGGGGCTCGAACCCACGTCCACCGAGTCAGCAGAGAGCTTGGGCCCATGGCCGAACGCTGCGCTTTAGCTGCTGGCATACCTACACCTAATTATTATTCTTTCAGAGGGATCGGAGATGTGATACAATGATTTGCTATAAAAACTGAAACAATCTTTCAGTGAACCGCCATCCAATACAATACCACCATTGAAATATTGCATTAATTTAAGTCGATGCGGTTCCACCTAGCCAATGTGTACAGCCGGATGTCGTAATAGATGGCAACATCACAAGGAGCTGATAAAAGGATGAAATAAATGAATATGACCAAGCAGTTGGAAAGAAGCGAGGTACCGTCCAGGCCATTGGGGGATGTTGAAAATGGTAAAACTGACCAGAAAAAATCCAAAACCAGTCACCAGATAGATAGACCCCATGGCCTAGCACTGCACTTACATGATTGCAGCTACCAAATATGTAAAAAGTTTACATTAAACTATATACAGTACACACTCATGTAGCCTACTGACAAAGTGCAATGTTTAGAATTTACAACAACATTAACATATTGTTACACCAGATTATATATATTTCCAGAATACTTTCACAGCACGTGTGCCAACCATCCCACTCTGCCTGTGGGTGTATTCCATCCCTCCCACCCTTGAGGAGGGCAATTCATAAGACAAGTAGGAAGCCTCAAAGAATAGCCAAGGTTGCTCCTTTTAGTCGCCTTGTACGTTAGCCAGAGGATACCATGGGTATGGGTGTAGTCTAAACCCCCACCCACAGGGGGCTGCAGTGTTGAGGCCACCTAAAGAAATTATATTGTGTTGTTGATTCATTTCGGGGCTTTGCGACATTGTGGTCATGTGGCCCCGTGTACTTAGGTGTGTGTGGAATTTGACCGATAACCGGTGTTATTGTGAAGGCAGTATTAGTGTGTGTAGTTGTAACTCAGATGAAGATTAAGAAGGAGGCGGCTGTGGTCTTAATTAAGCATACGCCTGGAATAGAAGTGGGGAAACCACAGAAAGCCACTTCCAGGATGGCTGAGGTGTGATTGGAACTTGCCTCTTCTCAGTTTTTGCGCAACCCCCAGGCCAGAATTAAACTTCATGGCAGAGCTGGGAATCGAACCCGGGCCTCCGCAGTGACAGCCAAGAGTACTAGCCACTACACAATTAGGTACACAAGAAGTTATGTAAATGGTCACTGTGCATAGTTGATGTGCGACAAGTGGCAGTAGAGTATACCTGATCAGGCAATTGGTATCCGGTTTACAATAGCAATTGCATCCACATTCACAGTTGTTCCAATTAAGACTTTTCTACCTCTGAAGGTACAAAGCTCCAGAGGCATTTCGTAATAATAGCAAGTCTATGAATTCATCGCTACACGTCCAGATATTACAACCCACCAAACAGCAAGGCATTTGGGAGGAGGGAGTTAAGTACACGATTATCCAGGCCCTGCTGATAACTTATCACACTCCAAACAGTCACAAGCCTAATTTTTAGCCTACTTTTCACATTTTGCAAAAATGAGGAAAAAGTAGACTTATGAGATCGATCCGGGAAAATGTGTGTCTGTCTGTCCTTCTGTCTGTCTGGCTGGCTGTGTGTGTGTCGCCCCCCCTATCAACTCCTAAACGGCTGCAGCAATCAAAACCAAATTTAGTATGAGTAAAGATGTGCACCGGAATAGCTCACGTCCATATTTGAAAATGATTTCAGTGCTACCAACTG
Source organism: Meconema thalassinum (assembly GCA_946902985.2). NCBI lineage: Eukaryota > Metazoa > Arthropoda > Insecta > Orthoptera > Tettigoniidae > Meconema > Meconema thalassinum. Next base: position 236,357,604 of record OX336397.1, on the reverse strand, counting down.
CTGAAAACACGCACTAGAAATTTGAGCTCCATGTTGGATATCTTGCAAGGTATGCATGGGAGCTATTCCAAAATTGGCACACATGTAGATAATACTATTTCAGTTTAATTTCCAGGAGGCCAACCATGACAGTGTTGCCAAAATAATTTTAAGCCTTCTGATAGGTCCAATGTTTAAATGCATATAACTTCTACACTATCGATTGGATTTCAACCAAATTTTGCATGTAATATCTGTACATAAACAGATATGACTAAGCGTATTCTTAAGAGCCACCAGGGCTACCAACTGTTAATAATTGCTCTCTCAATTTTTTTTTATCCAAATACCAATATATCAGAAAGTATGCAAGCCAACAGCTTTAAACTATGCACACGTATATTCTAATATTTTAGATTAATTTGGAGTAACTTCTATACGTCAGTTCTACCAACATGATTATAAGCCTGATGATAGTACCAATTTTTAAATACATGTAACTTCTATACTATCAGTTGGATTTCAACCAAATTTCGTATGTGCTATGTGTACCATAACAGATATGACTATAAGTATTGTTAAGAGCAATCAGGGCTGCCAACTGTTAATAAATTCTGTCTATATTCTTTTTACCCTAATATCAATATATCAGAAAGTATGCAAGCCAACAGTTCTATACTTTGCACACGTATAGCACCTGACATTCTAGATTAGTTTGGAGTAATTAATACAAGGCAGTGCCGCCAACATGATTCTATGCCTGCTGATATGTCCAATTTTAAAATACATGTAACTTCTATACTAACAAATGGATTTCATCCAAAATTGGCACAACAAGATATCATAATAATTCATATTATTTCTGACCAGCACACGCATGGTATTGTTGGCAACATGCTTTTACGCGTGCTGATAGATCCAGTGTCTAACTGCATATAACGTCCCTTGGACTTCAACGAAATTTTGTATTCTGTACCTTAAGAGGTGGAACTAAGAATATATTCAGTCACCAGGGCTGCCAACTGTAGTGCTCTATTAGGCTACATTATACCAGGTATATTTTGAACTAATTAGATATTTCGATATTACCAACTTAATTTCGTCATTATTCTAGATAGGTTCATGTACTGTAGAATAATCATAGGCATGAAAAGTAGGCTGTATAGTTCTTCACGGAACTTCTTGTTTGGCTCTATATTAACCGTGGAAACTTGCAATTACATGTGTAATTCTTTCAAGGTGTCAACATCGACATAATGAACATGATTTGTCAAACCAGAAACAAAACTTCCTTATGGAGAACATCTGGGTGAAGCTTATGCTATCTACTGATAGGGGCAGATGACCTTGTAGTTCTGCCCCTTAAAACCTCAACTACCTGACTGATAATAGCCTAACTACAGGGATGAACAGACACAAATCTACATCACAGATAAAGGTGACTAAAATGGACAATACTGTACCAGGTTTATACAAGGTTTTGTATAAAACTACTACCATACGGTCATCCAAGGGAAATCCACGCAGGTGCCTGTGCTGGTTAGATGTCGCCATTACAATTCAGAGCAGTACACGACCTTCTTGCCAGCATGGTAATTCTGCAATAAAGTGACAAGACTATTCATCATGAACAAGTGAAACAAAAGTTTGAGAAATGATGAGAATGTAGGCTACATGTAGAGAATAAAGAGGATGCTCATCCTTCCCCTAAATATAATGTACACCATTAATCCCAATAGAAAAAGTCTACTGGTACTGTATGTGTTAACACATTTTCAATATATAGCCTATAATAATTTCTCATTCATACACGGGCTGATTTTCTAAACTTCTAGCCGATGGCTGGATTACGACCAACACACATCACATCCATCATTACTTCTGAAATATTGAAGAGCTTAAGATCAGTTAACCTATACAGGATCTCATTATGTCTATTATTATAAACTTAACACGACCTAAAACGGAACTTAATTCAACACACAAACAACCAACAATATACTGCCATTTTATCGACTGAAACTACCATTACCTTTTTGTAAATCACCAAATGTCGAGACGTAATAATTATCTTGATTTGCGAACTCTTCATCACATGTATCCATTCACCGTCCATGTTCACGTTGCCATGGAAATATAATTTTCCCATGAACCAACAAAATGAACGGAAAGCCCCTAAAATCTAGTGACAAACAAGCAAACAAGGTTGGTAACAAAACTGTTACCGAGTTCGGGCCCAAAGGAAATAATAATTATTTAACGGACGGAGAAAGTAGTATGGACTTTCTTAGGCCTGCTTCAGACAGTGGAGCGGAAGGAAGGGAAGTGAGTGCGTGTTGGATAATTTTAAGATTGTGATATTTATTTTTTAAGTTCAGTTGACTTTTGGTTATTGGTGGAGTAAGTATTTATTAAGTTTTGTAATTTGTCTCCAAGGCATAACTATATAAAATAATAACTGATATTTGTTCTATTGAACCACGGACCCAGCGGTGAGAGGCCGGCGTGCTGCCGCCTAAGCCACGGAGCCACGGTCACTCCATGTGAGAACTGTGCTGGACAAAACGGAGGCAGACAGGTTTTTCTCCGGGTACTCCGGTTTTCCCTGTCAACATTTCATTCCAGCAACACTCTCCACTATCATTTCATTTCATCTGTCATTCATTTAATCATTGCCCCAGAGGAGTGCGTCAGGCCTCGGCAGCCGGCACAGTCCATATCCTCGCCGCTAGATGGGGGCTTCATTCATTCCATTCCTGACCCGGTCGGAGACTGGAAGCAGGCTGTGGATTTTCATTTTCATTTGTTCTATTGTGTTAGAAATACATTCATAATCGTACAGTTTTCCTTTAGTCATGTTCCGTACCGGTAAGTGTCGTGATAAGTGCGTCACCGTGTATTTGATGTACCTCGTGGCAAAATACTCAAGTCTGAGAATTTCTACTTCCGTGTAGGGATATTTGAAATACTCTCTACAGACCTGATTAAATATAATATTAAATATAAGTCTCACAACCGGAGTTCTGCTATGAAATGTTAGTGCTCTGTGTAGATCAATTTCCAATATTTCATTATCTAGGATATACAAATTTAAGACTGTAACTGGGAACTTTTTATGTCGATATAATATTCATGTTACCTGGTAACCGTATTTATAAGTTTGTAAGGATAAATACATCTCTCAGTCCTTTCCGTCAATGTTTGTCCAATAAAGGAGAATTGATGTATCTCTTTCGAAGTGGCTTTCTTGTAACACGAGGCGAAACTACTGTCCTGGATTTTCCAAAATCCACTGTGTCCAGTTACTGCCTATTTCGTAATACTGGAGCAGTAACTTGAGGGTTCTTCCACTTTGATAGGTTTGAAATGTAATTTAGCGTCGAACAATCCCGCCTGCCCATCAAATTGTGTTAAGGTTTGTGTGTGGCCTACTTAGGAATAGACAAACCAATAATAAGACGCTTCATTTTACTGCTCCACAAGCTGGCACCAGTAATTCCTCATTGTATCGCAATTATAGTCACTAATATTTTGCTCGGTATTCTGCCCAAGTTATATCGTATAAAGGCGAGCGTCATTGTCGAATAAGTTTTACCGTTTGCCTATTCTTCTCACTGTGCACCTGGAGTGATATATTCACATTAACTTACCAGTGGCCTAACTTGCATTCGGAGTGCTGAAAATATCTCATTTGATGTGATATATATGATAATTATTACTTGTATAAGTACGGCTCCTAATAATTCTCGAGTGCACTTTGTGTGTAGTTTCCTGAATATCATGGAGCAACAACCAGTCTTTAAGAGAGAGCCTGAATGGTTGTCTGATATTGACGAAGTCCCTAATATTGTAAGTTGAATTTAATTTGCATATTGTGTAACATAACATGTGTATGACAAGGAACTGTATGTTTTACATTGGTGCAAACTTTTATGATACCTTCTAGGATTCCAGGACTACGTATAGTAATCTGCTGGATGAGTCTGGTGGTCTATTTGAAGACGAAAGCAAGGTTATCAAAGTGGAAAACCAAATACAGGTGATCATAGGTTCTTATAGTAATGTGCATGAATTTATCATAATTTGAACATTTTGATTATTCAGTGTTGTTACTTATTATAGTGGCTAACAGTTGCTGATGTTATAGTATTCATAATGCATGTTCACTCTACTGGCAATCTGGGCCCTATTGTAGGTGAAGTGTACTCCACATGCTGTGCTAATAGTTTTTCTCGGAGTGTTGAATGGGGAGGAAAAAGATTTGTGGTTCGTTTTGGACTGGCTCGTAGTCACCGTTCGAGTATCCCCTAGAGATGCTCTATTGCTGTGTGCCTCAACCATTAGTAGACTTCAGTCGACAATTTCGTTCAAAAAAACTCTTTAACTGTCGCCTGTAAAAATATTCACCTTCTATATTTGTTACCATATTGCCTAATCTCGACAATGTCAAAGGACCATGAATTATGTCTTAAATGTGAATTGGTATGGAATTTCAAGTACCTGCCACCTCTTAGGAATGTATTTATCGTTCGTGTTAAAATCCTCCCTGCCTTAAGTATCCTTGTTATGAATATTGCTTTGATCTGCTTACAAGAGGGTAAAACAAACAATAATTTGTACGAGATTTCTGAACACAATATTGTTCAACTTTGCTTGTGTTTATTATCATTATGTGTTAACTCGAAGTAACTGCATCTTCGCCGCAATGTCGCAGCAAACACAATGGTAGTGACAATATGCTAGGCCTGCGCTTTGAGAGTGAATAACAATTGAAATGTTTTCGATTGTTAACTCCAAAAAGACTGTCACTGTTGAGGTTAGAAGACTGTTACTGAGAGGCTGATTCACCCTCAGTTCGTCATTTTATTCCTTGAATCTTTCAATGCAAGTTTTCAAGGAACATATTTGTAAATCAAGTCATTTCCTTGCAGGACGATACAGGCCATCAATCTGATATTGAATTTGAGGGAACTCCTATTCCTGAGTTCGTTTCCTGCCAGAAAACAGAAACACCATCTTTAGATCCAAATGAGGTAAGTATCTTCACGACTCTTTACAAGGCATCTCCTTACCACGTAATAGCAGTAAAGGATTAAGAGTTGTGTTATCACAATTGTGTTGAAGACAAACAAAAGCGTTTGGTTGTTAGGTTGTGGTTTGTACAGCAAGCACACTCCTTGTTAATGAACGGCTTCGTTGGCGTAGTCGGTAGCATGCTGAGATTCTATTCCCAAGATAGCGGGTTCAAACCCGGCTGAAGCCGTCGAATTTTTTAAGAGCGTTAAAAATCCCTCAGTATGCCTTCCTTCGGAGGGGAAGTAAAGCCGGCCGTCCCATGTCATAGATTTATGGCATGTTAAAGAACCTTCCACTAATTACACCTGTGTGAAGCTAAATTGGATAGGTTAAGAATGTAAACAACGCTCTTAGGTTTCTACGTTCGTTGCCAAGAGCCGATTGCGGTGTCTTCTAGTAGCTAAGTTCTGAACTTGGCCTAGTAGTCGTTGACGGTGGCGCTTGGCGGCAAAAGTAGGAACTATTTGAAAAATTCTAAGTTGCAGTACTTAAATTAATAAGCACATAACACACACTATTACAGTCATCACAATTAACACCGGTTATCAGACAGATTCTACACACACCCAAAGTACACGGGGCTACATGACCGCGTTGTCGCAGCCCCTAAACTTAAGAACCAACCAACCATCCTTGTTAATGGAAAGATGGCGAATTTAATATCTGTCCCATACGATACTTCCACCCGCGATTGCTGGCTCTTAGCGATGTTCTGAGCTCTGAGCTGCTGGGGGATGCATTATAATGTCATTGGGAAATAGTATATTGCGTGAAGCTAACTGATGTTGGGCCTAATCACCTTGTATTAGTTGCCCGCTGTGGACTTCATGTCTAGGTATGCAAATTATTTAGGAAATCTTATATTCTGGTCAGAGATCTTGCTTGCCATGAATGCTACAGGGAGGAGGTTGATTTGACGCCCTTCCGTGAGTGATCATCTGTTCTTTTTCACTTGATATCGGGCAATTGCTGGAATGGTTCTAATTATGACAGTGAGAACCTCCTTCCCAATCCTGAGCATTGCCGAAACATGTAGTTGACTGTAAGCATGAAGATAATAAATAATTGAAGATGAGTCTTGAAAGTAAAAGAATGTTCTTGAATCGTACGGAGAAAGAAATCTTTCCTTCTTACCATATTTCTTATTTGTTTTAGTTTTTAAGATATGTTTTCTTTAACCCTCAGTATTCCCATTTGTAAGGTGTCAAGGAGTAAGTGATATGTGTGTGTATGTGGCGGGGATTTTTGCAGCCGGAAGACCTTTTGTCTAGCCCATATGAGGTGTTAATAAGTTTTTTAATATAGTAATGCGGTACCGTCCCAGCATTATCCTGCATTTAAAAATGTAGAACCATGAAAAGCCAGATAATGGAAAGTATGGATCATACCCACTGGTTCTCCGAGACTCTGACCAGTGGGCGCGCGGTTTGCCGTATCGCGAGTGGGCGCGTTGAGGACGGGTGACCTCCACTTTGCTTTGCCATTTCACCCTATGAAATATATATTTAGCGATCATGATTTTTTGTTTTGGGTTTGGTATTAATATATTAAACACATTTTTCTTAAGAAAAGTTTATTCTGTGAAATATTAAGTAGGAAATATACATTTATCGTAAATCATACAAAGACCTGTATAAGTTTGGTAGGTTATGTTATAAATGTTATAAAAATGTGTATATGTATATAAGTTTCATGTTATAAATGAAAATTATAAATATTAAATGTTGTTATTACTTTCTAGTTTGAAAATACTAATTGGTTTCTTAGTATAAAGAATAAAAATACATGCAGAATTTTCCATGTTAGTGAAGCATACAAAACACAAACGGAATATTGAAACTTAATGAACTTTACCTTATTCAATGCACCTTGCACAAACATTTCTCATATGATCAGCACACACCCACCCATGACACTTCACACATTTTCTCCTTGAGGTCTTGTTCCTGGCTCTGCCGCAGAGGTAGCATCTTCCTTTCTCAGCGACTTCTCGGGCTGCTGGTTGAGGTCCTGGGCGATAAAAAAACTGGTATAATGTTATGTCTGGGTGTACGAGAAGTCTGGGCAGCTTGAGGTTCTAAGTACACCCTTGATATGTGATCTTTTCCCAAATAAAACTCAAGGGTGACGAAAGGGACAAGAGGGACTGCTTCCTCTAACACTTCCTTTTCCTCAGATTCGCCAGGAACATCAGCCGTGTCATATTCAGCATTGATTTCATTTTCTCTACTCTGTGTGGTATTCCAAGAGGTCTTTTGGTACATCTTCATCCTTTATACCTAGAACACTCTCGTTATCCTCAGTCTCATCTAGCCAACGGCGTACATGTTCACGGTCACTTTCACTGGTCATTATTGTATTCACGCATAAACTATTTCAATTAAACCGTTATGACGTTCAAAACTATGAAATAAAAGAAAAAATACCACAGCAATATCCGAGAAAATTGTAATGCCAGTGCGCGCGCGGAGGACAAACGTCCTCCACTACTGCACAGCGCAAATAAACACGAGGTGACGGCGACAACTGGCGAGCATAAAAGCTGACAATGTACTGACGGGTGGAGGGTGAGTGGGGAGAAAGGTATATGGCCACTCTAGGTCACGAGTGTTGCCAACCCTCGTAGTGACGCAAAACAAAATCACTGGAGGCTGTACTCAGCGCGCCCACTGAAGTGTTAAGTTGTGTAATGTGCTGAGGCCCCAATCTGTTCTATACAGGAACTATAAAGATTGGATTTAGTCCCGGTATGTAGCAAAGAATCTAGTTTTCAATTAGTACCTACTCCAATCTATTTTTGCCCACCATCTCCATTAGAAACTGTGAGTTCCCTTACAGTAGCTGACCTATAATTCTAGTTGTTTAAAGCAGCGGTATTGATGTTATATACTATAAAATAGACTCACTCTAGAAGTATTCTTTTGAAACATTTGTATAATAATTTGCAGTGATTTGTTAAATGAAGTATTGTATAATATTCTAAAAGTGGATTTATTTATGCCTGTAAATTCAAAACTTTGCTGGTGCAAATATTGGCAGTCTTGTTTCTTGTTACTGAATGATGCGTGCTCGTGTTGGATCCTAGGACCTCTTATAGTCTTAAGGCTAAACATTTAAATATAAACGTTTATTTGTCCTCAATCCATACAGCTATTACACCTATAAAGGTACTGATCTCAGCATTTCCCTTCACTTCAAGATTCACTTAAAAAGAGATACTTTATTACATGTTACAGAATTTGGGATTATGACAACTTACGTGTATAGAGTTCATCTCTAACAGTAGGATGTGAATGGCAGTACGAAAGTCGTTAAGCGAATATATCTCCACTTCAGTGGACCAGTGCAGTAAAAGTACATGGTATGTTATTTACGTAAACGTATGAGCATAGAAATAAATTGCTCCATCTTATCCCTAGGATGTGAAAGAAGATTTCCAGGAACGTGAAAGTGTCCGAAGAGGAAATCACTTAAATGAGTAAGTGTTCAAAACACAAACTACGCGATTTATCGCTTTAAATGTGCATAGCTGTAAGTTTTGGATTTGAATATGATTTGTTTGCAATGTCAGATGTGTCTCTCATTGTTTGTGTCTCATGAAGTAGATACTGATATTAACTTTATATTTAGCAGCCCACAAATTATCCATTCTCGTTGAGTGTTCTCACTGTCGGGATATATTTAAGAAACGTATGTCAGTCTGCTGATGGGAGCTATTTCTGTCTGCTGTAAATTGATCTGGAAGATATACACATGACGCAGTGATATCAATGTGAATTAAGTTTTAGTGAGGAAAATCCTTTGCTTCAAACTTCCCTACTGTTACCAGAGTCCCATATCATTCTTCTGTAATTTGAACCCGAAACGAAAAGCGTAAACAGATTCCTCGTTACTTGAAGGTACTACTAGGAAAATACATTACAGCTAGTGATAAAACCAAGGGTCAATTTTAGATATTTGCAATTTTTTCTTTCTTTCTTTCTTTCTTTCTTTCTTCGGCTTTTCCCAATTAATTGGGGTCGCCGGAGCCAACCAGGCTCATTTTGGTTTTGGCCGGGGATTTAAGGCCGGATGCCCTTCCTGACGCCACGTGATTTTTCACGTGAAAATTCCACCCCGCTGTCACCGGGATTCGAACCCCGGCCTTCCGGGTGAAAGACGAGCAGCTAAGCCACTGCCCCATCACGCTCCCCAATTTTAGATATTTGCAATGTACGAACATAAATGAAAAGTTGATGCTGGATTTTTGTTGGATAACACTTCATAGCTTGTGAGAACACGGAATGATATCCCAGGATTTAGTAAGAACCGTGAAATTTCCCTGTGGTGGTTATTGGGTATCTTGTTCCGGTAGAATAGTACACATTCGGTAGGGATGTAGACATTGGTTAGTCAGGACATGTAGAGAATTACACATTGGGTAGACAAGTCTTTTAAATGCATACATATTTGGTAGACAGGACTTCATAGAGTAGTTGACACGAATTATGGAGAAGTACACAGTCCAAATGTTCAACTATTTAACATTCATCAGTAGAGCGGATACGAAACCCAGAAGCCAGGGGCTAATGCTGGAATCACTCGCCTCTCTTCCTTTGCTATTTTAGCCGTGGTCACTACACCTGGGGTGTTTTCTCTCTGTGCAAGTAGTGACAGAGTGGTTGTGGTTCTAGCCCACTTATTTTGGGGTGTTTTCTCTCTGTGCAAGTAGTGACCGAGTGGTTGTGGTTCTAGCCCACTTATTTTGGGGTGTTTTCTCTCTGTGCAAGTAGTGACAGAGTGGTTTTGGTTCTAGCCCACTTCGATCTCATTGCCATTCAGTCAGGTTTTTGGTTCCTCCGACTGCTTTTTTTGTGCTGCAAGTGATAAAGATAAGGTTTTGACCACTGTGTTTTTTTGGGGCAAGGTTTTCGCTTAGTTGACCGAACAGAAGCCCATTTCAAAACTGCTCGTAATCTCAGCCCGCCGAGGAGCCAGTTGCCTGCCTGAGTTCGCAGTGCTGAGTTGTGTGAACTGCAAAGCCGATATCAAAACTCCTCTAAACCCTGTCGGCTTGAGTTGGCCGAACGCGGACAGTGTATTTATTACATTTGTTATAAAAATGGTAGCAGCTCTGGAGTTTACTACTTGGGATATAAATCACAGATATTGCCTGAACAATGTCTGTAGACTGTTTGGATCGTACAGTTAATAAAATTGTAGACTCCACATGGCTGATGGCTGAGAATCCATGCAAATAAGAATCACAAGTCATAGAGCTTACGGGATGTTTTATTGATATTACTGGGAAGAAATGTTACTCGCGACTGAACTTGATGAGTTAGGGCAGGTTGTATTTTGATCAGTATAACTTATTACTGTGCAAATTCCTTGTTTTTAACTTGTTTTAAAAGAAAACTACTCTTTTAGTTCATGTTGAAGAATTAATTTTATAATTATCTGCAATAATTTATATTTTATGATTTAAAAATTTAGACATAGTACAGACTATTTAGAAAGTCAGATAACTTTGTCGTTCATTTTCTCAAAACTGGAATTTTCAAATCCGTTTCCCTTTTAACTCCCGAAGTATTACAATGCAATAGGAATCTCCGTTTCGCGGGCTTATAGGTCGTGTTCCAAGGACATTTTGTCGTCCTGACGTTTCGCTGAATACTGCGTTCAGCATGTTCACAGGTTACATAAAGCGAGGTAAAACAAGTAAACAGAAGATATATAAATAGTCAACAACCCACACATAGAGGCTACCATAGCAACGGCGTACCACATAAAAGTAATGCATCAAGGACAGGGCTGCTCGTCTGTTGCATCTTCTCGTCTACGACTGTCAATAAGGGCAGGCTTGAGGGGATTAAGGACTGGAAGCCAAGCTCTGTTCACACGTTCTGCTTCCTCCTTAAGATTGAAGCTGTTAGTATGCTTCAGGATTTCAATAGCCTCCCTTTGTAGCCTGGCATGATAAGACACCGTGGTGGACAGAACTTCGGTGTCTCCATATCTTATATCGTGACCTGCAAGTAGCGAGTGTGCTGCTACAGTGGATTTATCTGTTTGTCCCAGCCGGCTGTGTCGTTCGTGCTCCTTGAGGCGAGTGGCAATACTTCTTTTCGTTGTTCCAATATATACTTGGCCACAATCACACGGGATTTTATAAACCCCTGCCGCGGTATGAGGATGTCGCTTATCTTTAGCGGACCTAAACATGTCCTTAATTTTTCGTGTAGGCCTGTATATGGTCTTTATATCATGGGACTCGAGTAGCCTCCCTATTCTGTCCGTGACCTTTTTTATATATGGAAGAAAAGCTCTAGCCAGGGACTGCTTGTCTCCAATTACCCTTGTAGTTGGACGTCTCGGATGGAGTGCACGCTGGATATCTTTCTGGCTGTACCCATTCGCGCATAAGGCCTCGTTGAGGTGTTCAATTTCTTGTTTTAGGCACTGCTTATCACAAATTCTTTTAGCGCGGTCAGCCAGTGTTTTTATAACTCCGTATTTCTGTCGTGGGTGGTGGTTGGACGTCTTATGTAGATATCGGTCAGTATGGGTCGGCTTACGGTAAACTGTATGTCCCAAAGTTAGATCAGCGGTCTTCGTTACCGTAACGTCGAGAAACGCGATTTTCTGTTCATTTTCTAACTCCATGGTAAACTGAATGTTCGAGTTCTGGCTGTTAAGATGTTGTAAAAACAGATTTAATTGATCTTTACCATGGCCCCATATTACAAAGGTATCGTCCACGTATCGTAGCCACACTTTAGGTTTCAAAGGTGCGGTCTCTAGTGCTATTTGTTCAAATTGTTCCATGAAGAAATTCGCGATCACCGGACTAAGGGGACTGCCCATGGCGACGCCATCAATTTGTTCATAGAAATCACCCTTCCACAGGAAATAGCTAGCGGTGAGGCAGTGGCGGAATAAGGCGGTGATATCATCAGGAAAAATCCGTCCGATGTACTCCAGGGCTACCTTTATAGGTACTTTCGTGAAAAGAGAGACCACGTCAAAACTTACTAGTAAGTCACCAGCTTCTAGTTGAATAGTTTTCAATTTATCAATGAAATGGCCGGAATCTTTGACGAACGACTGTGTACCGCCGATATGTGGTTGAAGTAATGTAGCTAAATGTTTGGCAATGCTATAAGTTGGTGATCCAATAGCACTCACGATAGGACGAAGAGGAACATTATCTTTGTGTATTTTAGGTAAACCATAAAGTCTTGGTGGTAAAGCTTCACTTCTGGTGGTTACCTTCTTTACGTTTTCAGGTAGCGAAGATACCTTGATCAGGCCGTTTGTTTCACGAAGAATCCGGTTGGTAGGATCTCTCAGTAGTTTGCGGTAGGTACCCGGGTCTAAAAGTTCCAAAACCTTGGCAGTGTAGTCGTCCATGTCCAAGATAACCGTTGCGTTCCCTTTGTCTGCAGGAAGAATGATTATGCTCTCATCCATGTTGAGAGTTTTTATAGCCTTTCTCTCCTGAGGTGTGAGGTTACTCTGCGGTGCCGGTGCCTTCTTGATTATACGTGAGGCTTCATGACGAATTTCATCTGCTTGTTCAGATGGTAGCTCACGGATTGCCGCTTCAATATTGGCGACAATGTCTTCCACGGGAATCGAAGGAGGGGTCACTGCGTAATTTCCTCCTTTCGCTAGTATAGAGATTTCCCACTCTGACAGGTGGCGATTGGTCAGGTTAACAATTGTCCGTGAGATGTCCAGCGTAGGCGCAGGTACCGGCGCGGGTTGGTGTCTCTGTAACCGCTCAAACTTTTTCTTCTGCCGGATGCTAGACTGTTCAAATGTTGAACGCATAGAGTAGAAGGTGATGCGATCTACATTTTCCCAGTCCTGATATGAGAGTGTGCTGCTGATGCGGTAGTGCAGCTGTAAGAGTGCCTGATCTGTAGTAGCGAGCCCCTTACGTGCAAAGCTTATGCGTTCACGTAATAGCGAACGTTCAGTTCGATCATATATTCTATGGGCTCTAGCTGAGGTTAGTGGTCTCTTCATTTTAATAAACTTGGGAATCATACCTGTGTCTCGGCATCGAAGAAGAAACGCGAGTGATGACAGAAGTTGCGACTTTTTCTTCCTTAACCTCTCAAAGCGACGAACTAAGTGTGATATTTCCTCCCCGTAGAGGCGAATTAAGTAAAAATGTAGACTTTCACGACCGGCGTTGAAATAGGAATCTCCGTTTCGCGGGCTTATAGGTCGTGTTCCAAGGACATTTTGTCGTCCTGACGTTTCGCTGAATACTGCGTTCAGCATGTTCACAGGTTACATAAAGCGAGGTAAAACAAGTAAACAGAAGATATATAAATAGTCAACAACCCACACATAGAGGCTACCATAGCAACGGCGTACCACATAAAAGTAATGCATCAAGGACAGGGCTGCTCGTCTGTTGCATCTTCTCGTCTACGACTGTCAATAAGGGCAGGCTTGAGGGGATTAAGGACTGGAAGCCAAGCTCTGTTCACACGTTCTGCTTCCTCCTTAAGATTGAAGCTGTTAGTATGCTTCAGGATTTCAATAGCCTCCCTTTGTAGCCTGGCATGATAAGACACCGTGGTGGACAGAACTTCGGTGTCTCCATATCTTATATCGTGACCTGCAAGTAGCGAGTGTGCTGCTACAGTGGATTTATCTGTTTGTCCCAGCCGGCTGTGTCGTTCGTGCTCCTTGAGGCGAGTGGCAATACTTCTTTTCGTTGTTCCAATATATACTTGGCCACAATCACACGGGATTTTATAAACCCCTGCCGCGGTATGAGGATGTCGCTTATCTTTAGCGGACCTAAACATGTCCTTAATTTTTCGTGTAGGCCTGTATATGGTCTTTATATCATGGGACTCGAGTAGCCTCCCTATTCTGTCCGTGACCTTTTTTATATATGGAAGAAAAGCTCTAGCCAGGGGCTGCTTGTCTCCAATTACCCTTGTAGTTGGACGTCTCGGATGGAGTGCACGCTGGATATCTTTCTGGCTGTACCCATTCACGCATAAGGCCTCGTTGAGGTGTTCAATTTCTTGTTTTAGGCACTGCTTATCACAAATTCTTTTAGCGCGGTCAGCCAGTGTTTTTATAACTCCGTATTTCTGTCGTGGGTGGTGGTTGGACGTCTTATGTAGATATCGGTCAGTATGGGTCGGCTTACGGTAAACTGTATGTCCCAAAGTTAGATCAGCGGTCTTCGTTACCGTAACGTCGAGAAACGCGATTTTCTGTTCATTTTCTAACTCCATGGTAAACTGAATGTTCGAGTTCTGGCTGTTAAGATGTTGTAAAAACAGATTTAATTGATCTTTACCATGGCCCCATATTACAAAGGTATCGTCCACGTATCGTAGCCACACTTTAGGTTTCAAAGGTGCGGTCTCTAGTGCTATTTGTTCAAATTGTTCCATGAAGAAATTCGCGATCACCGGACTAAGGGGACTGCCCATGGCGACGCCATCAATAGGGAGGCTACTCGAGTCCCATGATATAAAGACCATATACAGGCCTACACGAAAAATTAAGGACATGTTTAGGTCCGCTAAAGATAAGCGACATCCTCATACCGCGGCAGGGGTTTATAAAATCCCGTGTGATTGTGGCCAAGTATATATTGGAACAACGAAAAGAAGTATTGCCACTCGCCTCAAGGAGCACGAACGACACAGCCGGCTGGGACAAACAGATAAATCCACTGTAGCAGCACACTCGCTACTTGCAGGTCACGATATAAGATATGGAGACACCGAAGTTCTGTCCACCACGGTGTCTTATCATGCCAGGCTACAAAGGGAGGCTATTGAAATCCTGAAGCATACTAACAGCTTCAATCTTAAGGAGGAAGCAGAACGTGTGAACAGAGCTTGGCTTCCAGTCCTTAATCCCCTCAAGCCTGCCCTTATTGACAGTCGTAGACGAGAAGATGCAACAGACGAGCAGCCCTGTCCTTGATGCATTACTTTTATGTGGTACGCCGTTGCTATGGTAGCCTCTATGTGTGGGTTGTTGACTATTTATATATCTTCTGTTTACTTGTTTTACCTCGCTTTATGTAACCTGTGAACATGCTGAACGCAGTATTCAGCGAAACGTCAGGACGACAAAATGTCCTTGGAACACGACCTATAAGCCCGCGAAACGGAGATTCCTATTTCAACGCCGGTCGTGAAAGTCTACATTTTTACTTAATTCGCCTCTACGGGGAGGAAATATCACACTTAGTTCGTCGCTTTGAGAGGTTAAGGAAGAAAAAGTCGCAACTTCTGTCATCACTCGCGTTTCTTCTTCGATGCCGAGACACAGGTATGATTCCCAAGTTTATTAAAATGAAGAGACCACTAACCTCAGCTAGAGCCCATAGAATATATGATCGAACTGAACGTTCGCTATTACGTGAACGCATAAGCTTTGCACGTAAGGGGCTCGCTACTACAGATCAGGCACTCTTACAGCTGCACTACCGCATCAGCAGCACACTCTCATATCAGGACTGGGAAAATGTAGATCGCATCACCTTCTACTCTATGCGTTCAACATTTGAACAGTCTAGCATCCGGCAGAAGAAAAAGTTTGAGCGGTTACAGAGAGACCAACCCGCGCCGGTACCTGCGCCTACGCTGGACATCTCACGGACAATTGTTAACCTGACCAATCGCCACCTGTCAGAGTGGGAAATCTCTATACTAGCGAAAGGAGGAAATTACGCAGTGACCCCTCCTTCGATTCCCGTGGAAGACATTGTCGCCAATATTGAAGCGGCAATCCGTGAGCTACCATCTGAACAAGCAGATGAAATTCGTCATGAAGCCTCACGTATAATCAAGAAGGCACCGGCACCGCAGAGTAACCTCACACCTCAGGAGAGAAAGGCTATAAAAACTCTCAACATGGATGAGAGCATAATCATTCTTCCTGCAGACAAAGGGAACGCAACGGTTATCTTGGACATGGACGACTACACTGCCAAGGTTTTGGAACTTTTAGACCCGGGTACCTACCGCAAACTACTGAGAGATCCTACCAACCGGATTCTTCGTGAAACAAACGGCCTGATCAAGGTATCTTCGCTACCTGAAAACGTAAAGAAGGTAACCACCAGAAGTGAAGCTTTACCACCAAGACTTTATGGTTTACCTAAAATACACAAAGATAATGTTCCTCTTCGTCCTATCGTGAGTGCTATTGGATCACCAACTTATAGCATTGCCAAACATTTAGCTACATTACTTCAACCACATATCGGCGGTACACAGTCGTTCGTCAAAGATTCCGGCCATTTCATTGATAAATTGAAAACTATTCAACTAGAAGCTGGTGACTTACTAGTAAGTTTTGACGTGGTCTCTCTTTTCACGAAAGTACCTATAAAGGTAGCCCTGGAGTACATCGCACGGATTTTTCCTGATGATATCACCGCCTTATTCCGCCACTGCCTCACCGCTAGCTATTTCCTGTGGAAGGGTGATTTCTATGAACAAATTGATGGCGTCGCCATGGGCAGTCCCCTTAGTCCGGTGATCGCGAATTTCTTCATGGAACAATTTGAACAAATAGCACTAGAGACCGCACCTTTGAAACCTAAAGTGTGGCTACGATACGTGGACGATACCTTTGTAATATGGGGCCATGGTAAAGATCAATTAAATCTGTTTTTACAACATCTTAACAGCCAGAACTCGAACATTCAGTTTACCATGGAGTTAGAAAATGAACAGAAAATCGCGTTTCTCGACGTTACGGTAACGAAGACCGCTGATCTAACTTTGGGACATACAGTTTACCGTAAGCCGACCCATACTGACCGATATCTACATAAGACGTCCAACCACCACCCACGACAGAAATACGGAGTTATAAAAACACTGGCTGACCGCGCTAAAAGAATTTGTGATAAGCAGTGCCTAAAACAAGAAATTGAACACCTCAACGAGGCCTTATGCGCGAATGGGTACAGCTAGAAAGATATCCAGCGTGCACTCCATCCGAGACGTCCAACTACAAGGGTAATTGGAGACAAGCAGCCCCTGGCTAGAGCTTTTCTTCCATATATAAAAAAGGTCACGGACAGAATAGGGAGGCTACTCGAGTCCCATGATATAAAGACCATATACAGGCCTACACGAAAAATTAAGGACATGTTTAGGTCCGCTAAAGATAAGCGACATCCTCATACCGCGGCAGGGGTTTATAAAATCCCGTGTGATTGTGGCCAAGTATATATTGGAACAACGAAAAGAAGTATTGCCACTCGCCTCAAGGAGCACGAACGACACAGCCGGCTGGGACAAACAGATAAATCCACTGTAGCAGCACACTCGCTACTTGCAGGTCACGATATAAGATATGGAGACACCGAAGTTCTGTCCACCACGGTGTCTTATCATGCCAGGCTACAAAGGGAGGCTATTGAAATCCTGAAGCATACTAACAGCTTCAATCTTAAGGAGGAAGCAGAACGTGTGAACAGAGCTTGGCTTCCAGTCCTTAATCCCCTCAAGCCTGCCCTTATTGACAGTCGTAGACGAGAAGATGCAACAGACGAGCAGCCCTGTCCTTGATGCATTACTTTTATGTGGTACGCCGTTGCTATGGTAGCCTCTATGTGTGGGTTGTTGACTATTTATATATCTTCTGTTTACTTGTTTTACCTCGCTTTATGTAACCTGTGAACATGCTGAACGCAGTATTCAGCGAAACGTCAGGACGACAAAATGTCCTTGGAACACGACCTATAAGCCCGCGAAACGGAGATTCCTATTTCAACGCCGGTCGTGAAAGTCTACATTTTTACTTCTTACAATGCACTTTTTTCAAGAGTTCTTAGTGATAGGTTCTACAACTGACACAAGATCCTGAAAGAGTAGAAACAATGGAGTTTTGACAAAAATTTAATACATTCCTTAATATGTACAATGTCAAATCCAATTGAAATAGTCGATACTCCCTTTAAAGTTACCTAATCGTCAGTCAGAACGTCTTTTTTATATGACCTACCCTTACGCCAAGGGATGAGCAAAGTATGTTTGGACTTGCTGTATTGGAGCTTTCTTGTTTGCTTAATATGTGGAAGTTTTTATATGACCGACCCTTACGCCAAGGGATGAGCAAAGTATGTTAGGACTTACTTTATAGGAGCTTGCTTGTTTGCTTAACATGTGGAAGTTTGGTAGGTACACAATTGACAAATCTAGTGCGTTTGAAATATTCTTATTTTAGGTGGAGATGACTTGTATTTTTTGTCATGTCTGATAAACCATAATTTAGGTATTTTAAAATTTTGTTTGAAAAACGTGGGTACTCCTTCTCGTTAGAGTGAAATGAAACCCAGCGTGGAAATTGGTGTGGGGTCTGCTATCAGTGTAAAACCTGCAACTGTATATTCTCTGAGACAGCTCTGCCTAAGGAGAAAAGAAATAGCAAGCCTACTAATATTAGTTGCCGTCGACGGTTCTGGACGAAAATGGACCTCCTGGACTATGCTCATATGTTATCCGGTGTGGAACGTGCGAAGACATGAATGCTTAACTCTGGGAAGCAAAAAAGGTGTGTCTACAATAATATTACTCACTCACTCACCCACCCACCCTGTTCGGTATGTCTTCCTTCAGGTTCTCTGCGTTAGTTGTTATCGAATGTTTGCTGTGAAAGGTTCACCAAGTAGCACCATGGTGAAAAAATGATATGCCATGAATATGAAAAAAAAAACAAATCTCAAAAAGAGAAAAAAGCCAGGTCGGAAACCAAGTCGATCTGCCTCACACCCAGTGTTAAAACTTAAAAAAACTAAATAAATCTAAAAAGAGTGGCTATCGAAAAAGCTTTACAAGCGGTGCGATTGTCTACAGCTCCGAGATCGCACCATAATGTATCGATAAAAAGAAAAGAAAGAAAGAAAGAAAGAAAGAAAGAAAAAACGTGGGCGAGTCATTCCTGTTGCTAAGCATGGGTTTTTTGCCGGCTTTATTTGCAGGGTTGGCTGCTTTCGGGTCCCTTTTGGGTGGTGCCAGCGCTGAAGCGAAAACCATAAAAGCCGTAGAGCAAGGCAAGCAACAACTCAAAGAAAGCGAGCGACACAATAAAACGTTAGAAGCTATTGCGATGGGAGCGAGAAATGGCAATCCTTTAAAGCCAGTCTTTTATCCACAAAGTATTGGCCTACATTCTAAGAAAAAAAAATGTCCATCTTCGATAAGCGCTTAAGGCAACTGCCTCGTCATACCATGACCCATGAAGAAGTGGAAAGCTATGCCAAACAACTAATGATTTCTTATTTTCGAGGTGTATTTATGCGAAATGAATTACCCAAAGCACCGTGGAAAGAAGAACGAGCCATGATGAATTTAGATGATGATGCAGGCCCAGGAACCCATTTTGTAGCCTATGTGAAACAAGGTTCCACAGTATGGTACTTTGACAGTTATGGAAATTTACCACCCCCGGTCGAGTTGCTACGTTATTTGGGAAACCGGGTAAAGATATTCTATAATGTGAATCGTCAACAAACCTATGACAGTCAGGAGTGTGGCCGTTTGAGTTTTCATTTTTTATATAAGAGGTCGCGTTAAGCCAACAGTTTCATCATTATGAATGTCAACGCCAAGACCTTTACCGTGCACAGTCGCGGGCCTGAAGCAACTGGACTGAATAACAATGACGAGATTCAATTCATCATTAACAATCAAGATATTTTTACTCTGCCTCATGAACGTGTCCTTCAAATTGAGGGTAAATTGATGAAAGCAGATGGCAGCACACCCACAACGTCTGCGTTGGCGAATCATGGTTTGGCTTTTCTGTTTTTGAAGTACGTTATGTGATAAATGATATTGTCATAGATATGACTCGAAATGTGGGCATGACTAGTCTTATGAAATTATATCCATCCTATAGCGAGGAGGAAAGTAAAACGCTTTCTATGGCAGGATGGTGTCCCAACAGTAGCAATGACTGGCTAGTTCATACCGATAGCACTTTTACAGGCTTCCTACCCTTAAAAAAAACTCCTTGGCTTTGCCGAAGATCACAAGCGTATTATTTTAAACGCAAGACATAGTTTGTATCTGGTGAGAGACCGCAGTGATTATAATGCACTAAAAGGAGCCTCTGACCAAGTGATAGACTCAAAAATTCAACTGCTTCGATTACTATTGAAAGTGCCCCATGTGACACTATCGGATCGTAAAAAGCTAAGCATGTTAAATTTGGTGCAAAGAGATAAAGCCTTGCCTATCGCCTTTCGAAGTTGGTGTCTACACGAATACCCCTTGCTACCTACCACATACACACATAGTTGGAGTGTCAAATCAGCTCGCTCTACCGAGAGACCCCTCTATGTTATTATTGGTTTTCAAACCAATAGAAAATACCAACAAAGCAAAGAAGTCACCTTGTTTGATCACATTCACGTGAGAAATATACGACTATTTTTAAATAATGTTTGCTTTCCCTATGAGGGGTTGGAACTCAATTTTTCAAAAAATAAGTTTGGTCCCCTTTATGACATGTTCGCTAAATTTCAATCGTCTTATTATGAAAAACAGAATTGTCCTATGTTGTCGCCACAAGGGATTAAAGCAAAGGCACCACTGATTGTTTTCGACTGTTCGTTTCTAGAAGAATCTATGAAAATTACCACCATTGATTTAAGGGTAGATTTTGAAACACAAGAAAATATCCCAGACCATACCAGTGCCTACTGTTTGATTATTCATGCTAGACAAGTGAAATATCATCCTTTGTCCAATTATGTCACCAGCATGTAAGCCACCTGTGGTCGGGTAAAATAAAAAAGATCATCATTCATAGGATTGATGATAAGCGTCTGTATGCACACTATCTGTTGCGCTCTGCCACTGTGCACATATACAACAACAACAACAACAAACATCATGTGTCCCTCAATAAGCAACAGCAGTAACAACAACAAACATCATGTGTCCCTCAATAAGCAACAGCAGTAACAACAACAACAACAACAACGTGACAGACAAACCAAGGAATTTAAAATGTGAATTTAATCGTCTCAAAACTTTTGAAACGTGGACAGTTCCCTTTATGGATTGTGGAGAATTGGCTGCGAGCGGATTTTATTACTTAAAACGTAGGGATGTGGTCAAGTGTATTTTTGCCACTTTGAAATTGGAAACTGGGAAATGGGAGATCGACCCTTTAGCGATCATCAGCGATGGAGTCCATCCTGCCCTTACCTCAATCGCTATGATGTGGGCAATATTCCATGGAGTTTGAATTACCTTGTTATTGTACCAGACCCTTCAAAACTAGGAGGTACCTGTGGACCGTATGTGCAAACTATTCATTTGAATGCTGTTCCAAATTGAGCAAACAAACTTTGTAATAAAAGTGTAAGTGTTTTTTATGTTATGAATAAGACCTCAAAAAATATTTAGCTGTTGATCAATTCATTTGTTTCTTTTTTCCCTAAAGTTATTTGACTTTGCCACGTTAAACCATGGCATGGGTTAGTTGTTGATTAGACATCAACGAAGTAACAAGTAAAAATATAAGCATGATGCGTACACTCATCGTGGATTGCCAGGGGTTTAAAATTGCAGACAACAAATTTATATTTAAGGAAGTAGCTTTTATCGATTTTGGTACGTTTTGGGTGTCTAACCATATTCATTTGGTGTTTAAATCTCCCTATGCTTTCGAGTTGCTTAGTGAAAAATATAAAAAGCAGAGCCAATGGATTGAAAATCATTTGCAATTAGCATGGAAAAAGGGTGATATTTCTTACAAGTATCTTGACATCGTCATGGAAGCCCATTTGTCCGCGACCAATGTCTTATTTGTTAAAGGGAGTGAAAAACGCCAGTGGTTTCAACCATTTTTACCCTCTCACTGTCAATGTATTGACCTTTTAGATCTGGGTTGTCCATCCCTGCAAACGCTCATGGACACTTGTCCTTGCGACAATATTCAGAATAAAGCCTTAGCGCATGCATGGCAATTGTTTCATTGGCTCACCACCAGTGCATGTTGGGAGTTGTTCAATAAAATTAAAACTGAAAGTGTATCGTCCAATGATAGCAGAGAGACGTGTACACGTGAGGTGATAACATCAACGTTATAGACATGGACGCCACTACAATCGACAAGGCTATTGGAAAGTTCTTTGTATGCAAGAAAAAACTGATTAGCTTTACACAACGTGAATTATTAGCACTACCTAAATCATTTCTTTTTTATGTTGCGGCCAACGCTGTCAAAGAAATTTGGGAAAAGGCGCCTGCCGAGTGGACTAACGACCCTGTATTGAGTGAACTGCAACCATGCAGTCATTTTTCCCATCACAAGCAATTAACCATGGCCAAAATACCCTCCATTCGACAGTGTGCCTCATGCCAATTAATGAAATTATATCATGGTCATAAAACTCAGTGTAAAGACATTGTTTCATCATTCCATGGCTGTCATGCGGAAAACAACCACCACCTACCATGCTCGTCAGCAACCGCCGACAAACAACAACAACAACAACAGCAATAACAAGAACAAGAAGAACAACAAAAAAGTGTTTTTCACCGATTGAAACCTCTATGTCCCAGGTGTACTGGCCGTGGAATTATTGATAACATCATTAAAAACTTACCATTCGAAGTTCACTTACCAGCTTACAGCTTCTGCGGCCCTGGTACTCGTCTTCAAGATCGTTTGAGGAGAGGGGATATGGGAATTAAGGCTTTGGATCATGCATGCCTTAATCATGATATAGCCTATGAAAACAGTGATCCCACACTAAGACGCATTTCCGACAAATTCTTGTTAAGCATTGCCGAGCAACAATTAACAGCTTCAGATGCCAGTCTATCAGAACGAATGGCAGCATTTATGGTGATTGGTGCTATGAAGAGCAAATTACTTTTATCTAGATATGCACTTTAACATGATGAATTTATTTTAAAAAAATGTATAGTATCACTGTTATCATGACAAAAAATAAATAAAAAACAAGAGTCCATGTTGTGTTTTTTTCCATTATTATTATTCACTCATAGTTTCATCATTATAATTATAAATAAAATGAATAAAATGACATAAATGGCAAACAATAAAAAGGGACAGCAGTGCATCATTATAAAAATTACTAATTGTAGTAAATCTATTTTTCAATCACAAACAATAAAAAAGGACAAAAGTCCATCATTTTAACTAATAGGTTCATCATTATTAAAAAAAATATACATGGTAATTGTACTAAACCTATTTTAAATCACAAACAATAAAAAAGGACAAGAGTCCATAATTATTATTATTATTATTCATAAACTAAGTTGAAACTTCATGTGCTTAAGCCTCGCTTGTTGTTAATCTTACACCCCCTCACGCACTGCAACCACAGGTAAACCAAAATCATGTTTTAAAAGTACGTGATACTGGCGTATGAAATCTTTATCTACTCTAGAACAATGTTTTTGTTAAACGCTTATTATTGAATAAAATAACATGTTATTAGAATTTGAGAAAAAAACAAGGATTAGTGCAAAACCATGTCTGCAGTAAAGGCAATGTGACGTTAACTTTAAATTATTTATTTATTTATTTAGTAAATAGTGTATAATAGATTTCTTGTTAAAAATATGTCTCTCTAACTTTTTATTTCTTACTTGTGGCTGTGGTGCATAAGGGAGTGCTGATTGAACAAGCGAGCCTTAAGTGCATAACGTTTCAACTTATTAAAAAAACTATTTATGTACATGAAAAGTAAAAAAGGTAAACTAATTATAAACATGCATCATAGGCATGATTCTATTCACGTAGCCTAAGGCTAAAAAAAATCTCCAATTAAGGGAACTTACAAAATTAGCATTCACATATGCTTTTCATAGACATTATTGTATTGACTTGATTTAAGGTTCAAAAAACAAACAAAAAAATCTACCATTAAGCACACGTTTAGAAAATTTATTATTATTATTATTTACCATCATAAACGTTGAACAACAAATAATAAACGTCAAACTGTTGAGCACTAAAAGTAATTTTATTTTATTATAGTTATTAATGAGTAGGGCATGAATAAACAAAAGTCACAGCTAGCGTACAATGATTATTCGTTTTCTATTTTTACAAAACTAACCATGCATCGATTATTTTTTTCACCCTCATAGATTAAATAGACAGGATGAATACTGGAATTGACATCTTCCATGACATTATCAGGTAGGTTATTAAATCGTGTGGGAAGAAATGTCTCAAAGTCTTGACAAATGCAAAGAGCTCGTTTACCAAATTTGGTTTTTAATTTTAGAATTTTATGTATGCGAAAGGGTGTTTGCGTAGGCAATTCACTCATTTTCTTGATTGCAAAGCCTCAATCTTGACCAATGGCGTTCAAGGCGTCCGTGGTTGTCTATAACTAAAGAAAATAGTGTTACTTTCTAACACTCTTGTTTTTATATTACAACAACAACAATAACTTTGTCTGTACATCGAAGTGTGTTTTTTAAGCCTGAGCGTTTATGGCCTAAAGTTGTAGTTAGTATTGGATAAATTGACAAAAATATAATGTTTGTATCATTTTCAGTCAAAACATACATTTGAAAATTATGTTTTATCAAAATTAAGTGTGAATCATTTTCAAGATCTCTTGGAGGTAAATGTATGTCTCTGTTGTCAATGGGAATTAGCATATAATCCCTTTGTTGAATGACTTGTATTCGTTTGCCCTGTTGTGCAAATTCACACTGCATTCTGTTAAATAAATAAATAGTATCAACAGATACTATGAGCAAACATCTGAATGCTGTTGGTAGCCTATAAAAAGGTAAAGTTAACACGCTATGCATTTAATAACCATGTCTACATCCAACAAACCAAAAAAGAAACAAAATTAAAAAAACTACAAATTTAAACCAGTGTGTGTGTGTTCATCAACGTGAATACACGATAAACTAACACAAACAAAAAATAGCCAAATGTATTCTAAACGTCAAGTAAGCACCTGAAAGCCGAATGTAAACAAAAAAAGCGATAATCATGACATGATGTTGTTAGTTTCTAACAAATCTCATTCTATGAGGCGAATATTGATTGATAGGTAAGCTAAGACAAAGTTGGCGAAATGCTTTTTGTCGATACGAAGTGATTCGTTCCTCAGCAGGAAATATATAAAAATGAAAACAAAACATTTGAGAGGTTATTGGAAAATAAACATTAAACAGGGGTTTTGCACATATTGTACACCGAAAATCTGCAAAATAATCCTCGTCAGCTAATTTAACAATCACTTGATTCATGGTTAAACCATACCATGCTTTATGAATCACTTGCGTGGATACATTATTTTGAAAACCAAAATTTAGCATACAGGATTTACAATAGTGATGGCCTGGATCATAAACTATGTCATCATCCATAATGCTGTCATAAAACGTGGTATCAATGCGTACTTTCGTGTTTCTATATTCTGAAGGATAGGCCACACGTTGAGGATTATGAGACACCATTGTGGCATATTCATTGAACGTGGTGTGTTTTGTGACGATAAAACAATCTTCATCATGGCTCATCATTGAATCTGAAAAGTAGTCGTTCACGTTTACTAAGTGAATAAATTAAAAAAAAACTATGTACTATATACACGGTCTGTCCCGTAAATAAATGGCAAAAAGAAAATAAAAAATAAACAAAACACAAATAAATAACCATCTGTCTGTTGACTTTTTTAGCTGTAGGCCTCAAGCATAACATGCAACAGGTAAAAAAAACAATTTCTTTTCAGATATTGGACTGGTGTTGTTTTCAAATATATCACCACTCATAACTCTAGCCATAAAGTGAGAGATTGTCCACAGTAAAAGCATCAGATTATTATTTTTTTGTTCTTGCATGAGACCTACTAAGCCACAACCTAGTGTGGCCTATTAAGCCGCATGCCTACTGAGGGTGGTTGGTTTCTTTGCTGAAACATGAGTCCTATTAAGCCACCACAACCTAGTGAGGCCTATTAAGCCACAACCTAGTGAGGCCTATTAAACCGCACCTAAAAAATTCAACATGTTTTAAATCTAGCCCGTGCACAGTGAACCATGCAAACGTTGATGCATGGCTCCCTTTATGCGTTGACAGGCAAATAGCACAAGACATACAGTTTATATACAACTATTTACAGGCATTCACACATCCATGCGTACATCCATGCACACAGGTTAAAAAACAAAAATTATATGATACACTACAATTTTTTATTTTTATTCCGAGGCTCAAAATGGCATCACGCATTTGACAGCAACCAAACCAAACACTTGCCGTGTTGTACAACAATAGCAACAACCATTACTGGTTGTAACCAAATGGGACGCTTGTCATCATATCCTGACACCACTGTCTCTTGTCGTCCAACAAAGCGAGTGTTTGTTTTCGCTGTTTCATTAAAAATAAATCATGATTTTTCGAGAGAATCCTAAACTGACTTATGTGTGATGCCTGTGTGGGTCTGAAGGACATGTAAATAATCATCCACACAGAGTCGGTTAACCACATGCTGGCTAATCCCTTTGGCTCACTTAGATTCCCATCGATCCACCTGTCGAAAACTATACATTTTCGGAGCGAGACCTACAAACTCAGTCATCATGGTGTCTGAACACTCATCTTTCATTAAACCAATTTCTTTTTTGTTCAGACGGAGGATATCGAACACGTTCTTCTCACTAAACGAGGACGTGTCAAACCATTTTGGGTTTTGTTTGATAACGACATACGGAACACAGTCACGGATATGGTAAATAAAACTATCCGTGTCTGTATATAACAAGGAAATGGTACCAAATCGCCGCATTGCAAAACCATAATGGAATTTATACAAGTGCAATTTTGAAAAGTCTAAAATGACTTGGCCTAAATAGATAGGATTCTGGTTCTTCGGGACAATAATCAGGCATGTAATGATTATTTGCCTTGGCATGTCGCTGATTGAGCGATACGAACCCCCCACGAATCCCTTTTTCCATCATCAGTACCATATCGGGATCCGTCAGTAAATCAAGCTCAATGTGGGTAAATTTGAGGGCAGCGTCCCAACTTAACCCTGGACTGGTATAATAGTGGGCGGGGTCAAAGCCATAGATCGTGTGACATAGCTGGCGAAACGTTTCAAACACGTCTGTCAACAACAACACGTCTAATTTTAAGTAGTGCATAGCATACTGGCCCATGGTCTCTATGCCAAACACTCGCCAAACATGGTGTGCGGGGGCATAGTCTTCTTCACTGATGGTGCTTTGAGTTAACTGAGAAAATAATTTTTCTCTTGGCGGTCAAGACGTTTCTTTAAGCACCTCGTAACTTCCCAAATAATCATAAGGAAAATGGCCTTTACGAACACACAATTTAAATTGATTTGTATCCGTAAAGTGGGAATGGGTATGTTTGAACTTACCGTCGCTTAAGCCTTTCACAAGACTATCCAGCGAACTAGACATAAACTTGAATGAGTCGAGGAAGCGAATGCTCATGCTTCCTTTTCTCCATGAAAGTGAGGTAAAGCTCTCATGGTTCTTAGCCAAAATGCTGAATTTGCTCTTAGCTACATGAGCAAATCGTTTAACAATAAAGTGAAGGTCACACCGGGAGAAATTGTGTAAGAAGACAGGGAGGAAGCGAGGTGTAGAGTACTTCAAAT
The DNA here is from genome assembly GCA_946902985.2 of Meconema thalassinum. Taxonomy (NCBI): domain Eukaryota; kingdom Metazoa; phylum Arthropoda; class Insecta; order Orthoptera; family Tettigoniidae; genus Meconema; species Meconema thalassinum. The sequence continues at coordinate 236,329,901 of OX336397.1, read as the reverse complement.
TGCATTCGCTATGAGCAGCACGTCTAAAATGCCCTGTCCTGTGGCAGTGGTCTCTTACTATTTTTCTCCGCCTAAAATGGGCTTTTCACATATGTGGCAGGTGGTGGCTTCATCATATTCTCTTTGCTGTACGTCATTCATCTGAATTGGTAGAGGGTTGTCCAAATTTTTTTCTACTTTGCCCGCTAAAGCCGCCATTTGATCAACAAACCACCGCGCACAATCTGGACCTTCATGACTTGCCTACTCACATTGTGATTTATCGTAGTGACAGACAACATAATAACCTACAGCAAAAGGATCATGTTTCTGCACTGGATAGGTTGAGCTTGTATGGGGGCTTGGTTCACACCCCTGAATGGGAACAGTAAGGGCCTCAAAATCAGCGTAAGCCGTAAATGGTACCATGTCTTGTTTATTAGTGGCCTTAAATTGTAAGACTGCGTCATTCCCTTCGGGTAAAACTAGCTTTACTGCTGATTGCCCTTCGCAGTCTCCCGTATGTCGTTTCAAAAGTTCAGCAGTTCTAAAATACTGAAGGCAGCGCTCATAAATGTGCATTTACCATCATGGTTAGACACTTGGGCTGCTCTACAATCTACTCAAATTCTTTATCCTACAATAATGATTTTATCCCCATCAGACAGGAAAAGCAAGTGAATGTGATGTTCCTTTACCTGTTTGGTGGCATACAAGGGGCCCACAATATTGGATCCTTCGATGCCATACACCATAATTGAGAAATTTGGGTTATCTTTCTCAAATAAATGAATTTTATCTAAAGGCATTGGGAATGAAACACGCTTCATATTGAGAGTTTGTTTCATGTGGTTAAACACATCTTTGTACTTTCCTGGCAAATCACAATTACTACCTTCACAGGGTTGCAGACAGCTAACTATACTCCACAAAAAGCAGTAATCGTCTTTGTTGCGTATGTTGATCACTGCCTTTTTCTTTGCAATTCAGCTCGGTGTGGGAATATAGCTACTTCCTGCATTCAATAGATTGTATTTACAAATATTGATTTGCAAATAGGCAATGCTATTGAGGGCCAAGCTACTGGGACCCTGTTGCAACTTATCAAATTTTGTGATAAGCGCGTGAATACCTTTCTCCTGATACCACTTTTCCAAATTATCGGCTATCAGTACTTTCTCCATTTTTGTACAAAGATTGAAGGTGTGCTTCTCTTCAACATTATTTTTTATCAATGTAAATTCACATACTAGTTCGAAATTTATTTTTATAGCCTGATGCAATCTTAAGCCTTGTTCACATTCACTCAAGAAAATGGAAAAACATAATTCCACAAAATCTTTAGGCGACAGACAGTGATTTGCATTGTAAATTCGGCAGGAGCAAACTCGCGTTTTGAAACATTCGGCCAAAGGCTGGCACACTAACACTTCACTCTCTGATATAGACATGATTATAAAATGGACTAATAAACGTGCAAACCTTACCTTAGAATAGGTTAATCCAAAACCAGCAATTTCACACGGCCACACTTATCGGTTTCACTGACTGGCACACAATCACGCACACAGGCACACAAGTGTCGTAGCAATTTGATGATGATTCTACGCAATTGGCCTCAGCAGGAGATGATCACCAACAAGGTTACTGTTGATTTGTTTCCAACGATTTATCTGAAAAACAAACCAATACAATCCATTATTAGTCATGGTTATATACATTAAACATGTGCATTCATTCATTCGTTCATTCATTCATTCATTCATTCATTCATTCATAAGAGTTGCTAAAAACAAAAACAAAAGGTTTCAAGGGTGCACACATAGATAAGACACTCACTCGACAATAACAAGGTAATTTACAAAGAAAAGAATTAATCTATATTCATAGCTCACCTTTTTTTTAAATATCGCAAGTGTCACGGTAGTTAAAACCTGTTCACTCCGTGCACGTCTTCATTCTAAAACAATAATAAATACACGCCATAAGTTTATACATTTCCATGAAATAAATGGCATTCATTTAACAACAACAACAATAAAAGTAATGGAACAACGTGTACTCGCCATATAATGAATTATAATGCTTTCAGCAAATGTGCTCTTTGCCGCCACTGTCACTGTCACTGTCTCTCTCTCTGTCTGCTTTCCCAGACTTAATGTTTTTTTTTAAATTTTCTTGCTTTTTGAAAATCTGCAACAAACAAAATCCAAAAAAATACAATCAGTCACTAACTTACTTTTCACGCATACACAAAATAACAATAAAACCAATCATATCATAATTAACAATAATGAACCTACCTTATTGCAAGTACGGTCACGGTTCACGTAATTTTTTTCTAAGAGCTTAAGGCACTTGCATCCGTCTTCTTCCAAGGTGATCACAAGAATGATGACTCTCTCTTACTCTCAGAACATATATGTATCCTCAACAAGTTGCAAAGTTAACACATTACTTTTTTTTGTTCCTACGCGTAGGATGTCGTGGAACGCACAAGTCAGACTGATTCTCACAAGCTTTGCAAACTCTGCATGTGTGTGTGCGTGGGAATGCAATGATCAGCTTTTCGACAGAGCTGTATGTCCTTCATCGCAAGATCGAGTTACACGTCTGGCTCAGATTACAGCACCTGCATGCGAACAACAGGCTGTGATCTCTCTGGCTGCAAGGCACGTACGATGATAAGACCACTTGTCTTGTCTTGCTAGCCGTGGGCCAGTCTCAAAGCTTTCAATTCTCATTTCATCAAGCAGGTCCTCTCTCTGCGTGTGAGCCCAGTCAAGCCATGTCAAATAATAATAATACTAATACTAATAATAATAATACATATGTGTTTTACCAACATCATAGCGCTTAACGTAACGTGACTTCAAATCAGGTTTCTTACTTTTTCCCCGTTTTCCTCAACTATCTCGAAAAATGATGTAAACCATGATTTCATCTTTTCAATACCTACATTCCCGTAAAGACGACAACGACACAAATACATAAACATGTCCGTCATAAAAATCGCCTAATTCGTTTTCCAAATAACTCGAAAATTAACAAAAAAACACATTTTCCATAAAATACCTTGTTTCAAGATTTTTACCTTTTCCATACCTACATCCCCGTAAAGAGGACGACGAGACGAAAAAATACTATCACGCACGTCATCATCCCTTTTTTCAATTTTCTCAATATTAGGGAAAATCACAAAAGAACATTTTCCATAAAAAACGTGTTTCCAGCTTTTTATCTTTTCCATACCTACATCCCCGTAAAGAGGACAACGGGACGAAAAAATACTATCACGCACGTCATCATCACGTTTTCAGTTTTCGCAATATTAGGAAAAATCACAAAAAACCATTTTCCATAAAAAAACGTGTTTCCAGCTTTTTACCTTTTCCATACCTACATCCCCGTAAAGAGGACAACGACATCAAAAAATACTATGACACACGTCATGATCACATTTTCGGTTTTCGCAATATTAGGGAAAATCACAAAACCCATTTTCCATCAAAAAACCATGATTCCAGTTTTTTACCTTTTTGACACCTACATCCCCGTAAAGAGGACGACGAGACGAAAAAAATACTATCACACACGTCATGATCACATTTTCGGTTTTCGCAATATTAGGGAAAATCACAAAAACCCATTTTCCATAAAAAAAAACATGATTCCTCTTTTCGCCTTTTCAATACCTACATCCCCGTAAAGAGAACGACGAGCCAAAAATATACTATCACGCACGTCATCATCACTTTTTCGGTTTTCCAAAAATGAGCAAAAATGTGAAAAACGCATTTTTAGACCCAAAACCCTACTTTCACCTTTTCAACACCTACATCCCCGTAAAGAGCTCATCGAGACGAAAAGAAAACGAATCTACGCACGCCCTCCTAGCATGACTCCTTCCTTCCCAAGGCTTCCAGGGGCTCACAACTTCCTAAGTAACGCAGAACCTACAACCTAGCACTATTTTAGCGTGGAAATAAAACGTCCAAAGGAAAGGGGGGTTCACCACGAGTCCTACGACACCTCATATGCTTAAATCCGATTATTGGTTAGCGAAATAGTAAAAAGCTCATGACCTATTAGTTTTTAAGTTTCTTAATGAATATTAAAAAAAACGCATCTATAAATAATCATGTAAAAAGCCCGCTCTCTTACAAAAACCCTCTAGTGCGCATGCATACAAAAAACACTCATCGCCAAAATGGCAAATCAACATGTTTACCCCAAATGGCGTTTCCGAATTCCATCCATTTTAAAAAATAACCTCACCATCAAATAGAGCGGGAAAAAATACCATCTAAACGACCCCTCACTCGACCCTACTCCTCCCCCACCACCTAACCCTTTCCCAACATAGGCATACATATTCAAGCACGAGCGCGACTTGAGAAACCCAACACTACCCCACTACTCGCGAATGACCTTTTAGTTTTGGTCTTTTAATTAAATAAAGAGGGGGCATGACTACACGTTCTAGGACACCCTGTATGTTCTAATCCCATGATTGGTTAGCAAGATATCAGGTTCGGGGCAAATACGAGGAGGGTTCAATAAGTTAGTAGACAGAACTGTCCAATTGACACTACTGGTATTCATTAAAAGACAGTATTCATTAATCATTAATTCATGGAAATATTTCTTCTTCTTATTATTAGAAAAACATTTTCCCTCATACAGAAGAAAAAAATGTTAATGCATATTATGTGTCATAAATCTGCTGCGTTATGAATGGGGTAGGACTTCCCATATTATGTACCACTATATCAAATGAAAACATTGAGGATTGCACCTTATGAAGTCTAAAGTGAATACAAGGACAAATATAAAAATATGCAACCATTCTAACTATAAAGACGTTTCCTAACAATCGGCTGGCTGCGTGGCTCAGAGGTAACGTTCTCGCTTGCTGGGCCCAAGGTTGCAGGTTTGTATCCTGGCGTAGTCAGCTGGCATTTGAGGGTGCGCAAATGCGAGGGAGCCGTGTCCGTAGATTTACTGGCACGTTAATGATCCCCTTCGGGGCAAAATACCGGCACCCCGGCGTCTCTAAAAGCCAGTGTAGTTAAAAGGGACGTAAAACCAATAACATTATTATTATTATGTTTCCTAACAATCGAAAAAGTGAATTGGTTTATCGGAACTGAGGAAAATTCGTGGCTCTAGAAAATGTTTATGCTGTTCGGAAGTTTACTACATCATGGTTTCTGTGGCGGTTGTACCTCCGTCGGTGCGGATCGAATCCTGGCACCACGGATCCGTGAAGACTAAACGCTTGGCATGCTATAGCGTTCCGCTCCGCTGTTGTCCACAGAAATAAGCTGCAGGTGGCATGGCTCTTCGTCCCTAGCGGGTCATCCTGGCGTGTTACTCTCAAATACTGCCGCTTTAGCTGCTAGTCATCCTCGATGATTGGGGCAGTTGGGGTTGGTTCCAATGCACACAAGGCATGCTGCTAATATGGCCCATTGTCTATTATGAAATCCACTTATATAGCCAAGTGATATGACGGGACAGGCAGATGGTAATAATTCCTGGTAATAATGTCTCTATCAAACATGGGCGGAATGTGGCATGATATTCCCCGTATAAAATATAAGCTGTAAGGGTAGCTTATTAGCACTTGCAAAATGTTCTATGGCTAACTTGGATGTGGTCCCAGTTCCTATGTGTTGTGTCAGTGGTAGGAGTGACACACAGTACAATAGTCAAACACTTGTGTAGAACAAGTCACACCCACATGCCTGTGAATTTCTTGAAGTATTCAACATGATGAATAATTATAAGTTTTGAAGCATTTGGTAACACTTTGACGTTTCCACTAGCACAGCACAAGGCTATGTCCTTTGGACATATTAACATGGTAGAGATTGCCTATCTCCAAGGAGCACTTGCTCATAATGACGGGGCCGATAACCTAGATGTTAGGCCCCTTAAAACAACAATTATCATCATCATCATAATGACGGTGTATTATACTATCGTAGCGACACACACGCGTAGACTGGTAGACAAGTGACAGTAACTTGTAAGACGACTTTACTGACCTCTAACAGAGCCGGATTTTATATAGCCTCAAGGGCACATATCGATGGTTCAACTCGCATGACGTAATGCGAGATCTTACATCCCATTGGTCATCTTCATGGAAACATCCAGAAGGTTATTAATTTCCATGAAAACATCAGGAATAAACTGGTGAATTACTCCAAATGTAATTCTGAAGTGCTGATATAATCCTCTTCCATAGCAAAAGCCCGACAGGGATACAGCGTTCCAATATTCGCTGGCTGCACGCGGGACACGCGGCTGGTTCTAACTATGGTGGGTCAACAGCTTGTCACTGCCTCGCTGACGTCAAAGTGCGCGCTCTTTTCAAACTCACGCCCAACCAAACCATCGTAAATGGGCACATACACCACCTACCTCTTCAAAAATAAAAAATGTTCGAGTTTTTATTTCTCATCTCTCCCCCGATGTTTCCTCTTCTCTTCTCATTCGGTGTGATACAATTTCAGGCTTGCTGCATGAAATGTGCCCTGAATTTCTCCAAGTCATGCGGTCCCTCCTTTGGGTCAAACATGGCGTCCTTCGCCCGGTCATCCTCTACTTCTTCAATGATCTGGTTCCATTTAAGTTCTTCCTCAAGTGGACTGCCTTGTTCATATATTGGAATACCTTCAGCATCATTAAACCATATAATGTTTTTCTTAAAATCAATTATCGCTTGGTGTGCATTAATGAAATCTGCACCCAAGATCATGTCATAACTAATGTTAGCCATTACTAGGAATACATGATTGAATTCTTTCCCTCCAATACGTATGGTCATATAAATCTGCGTTTTGCATTTTATGGTTTTATCAGGTATGATGCCTTTCACTTTGACAGTAGATACTGGTAGGTCCGTTACATCATGCAATTGTTTCCATTTATGATAAAGTCTTTCGGTGACGATACTCATCATTGCGCCGGTATCAAGGAGCGTCCTTACGTCCTCACAGTAAACTTGACATATAATCATGGGATGTTCTGTCCTACTTCTATTTATTTCTGGATGTAAAGGATAATCCTCAATCAAATCATCGTCAGTGGTTTGCCATGAAATAATCGTTGTAAAACATCCTCCCTGCTCTACGTCAATCGGTCGTAAATTGGTGGTTTTTTTTCTTCAAGATGGTGGTCATTTTCTTCGCCTTCCCGAGAAGTTCCAGGTTTGGGCTCTTCCTTCTTGGTCAGTTGCTGAAGTTTCTCTAGATATTTCTGACTTCCTTTGTGTCTCTCTTCTAAATATTGGCGATTGTTGCGATCCCTGGAGTCTCGATTTTCTTGAGTCGGGAACATTCGATTATTCCTGTCGTCTGAGTTCCTCCAATCCGGATTATTCCTCCTATAGTCTTACTGTCCCCCACGGCGGTATTTCCCTCTTCTCTCATACTGGGAATATTGTCCTTGATATCTCCCGCCATAGGAGATGGTAACGTGGTTGGTAATTCCTCTCAGTATCGTTACTCTGTGTTCGGCAATGTCTGTCTGTCGTTACCAAATTGATGGTTCGAGGATCTGACCTGATGTTCCTCTCCCGAAAATGTTGATTGCTGACGTGATATAACCGTTGGAGAACTTCATCCAGGTCTTCCAAACTTTCGGCTCCAGCAGCTATTAGGGTTCTCTGGACCTCAAACGGGAACTGACGTGTCAATGTCGTAATCAATTCGTACTCTGGCAAGGAGGGTTGCAAAAATTTGAGTTTTGATAACTGGCTTGCGAAGTAGCAAGAATATTGCGTAGGTTGTGTGTTTGAAAATGTCTTCGACTATGCCTCGGAACGAATATCCTGCTGGATTTCTGGGGACCAAAATTTCTTCAAGGGATTTCTTGAGAAATCTTCAAAATCTGTCATGGTGTATCTAAAAGCTCGATACCATAAAAGTGCGACACCCTCTAGAAGTTATTTCTTGTGGGATGGTAAATTTTACGAGCAGACTGATGGTGTGGCCATAGGAAGTCCACTCTCGCCTGTCGTGGCAAATTTTTTTCATGGAACATTTTGAGGGGGAGGCTATATCTTCGGCGTATTTCAAACCTGTGATTTGGTGGAGGTATGTGGATGATACGTTCCTGGTGTGGGAGATGGGTTCTGAGAGACTGAACCACTTTCTAAACCACCTAAATCAGCTGCATCCTTCAATCCACTTCACAATGGAGCTAGAGTCGGGTGAATGCTTACCTTTTTTGTTCTTGTGAGGAGGAAGGGGGATGGCTCCATGGGGCACAGCGTCTACCGTGAGCCAAATCACACTAACCGTTATTTACATACAGACTCCCACCACCACCCAGCACAAAAACAAGGAAATATAACAACTCTAGCCAAAAGAGCGGAACGTATTTGTGAGGCATCAACTCTTCAGGAAGAGTTACATGCGTTACGAACCATGCTTAAGGGTGTTAGCTATAATTAATCCACTTAATATAGGTCCCTACATCCCAGAAGGAGGGATAGACAACCTTCTCAGAGCTCCGATGTGAGGGGAACTGCCTACCTGCCTTATATTCACAACACCACTGACCGCGTTGCTAAGATTCTCCGCAAGCACAAGATAAAAACAGCTTTTGGCACTATGACGAAAATTGGTCAACATTTAGCATTAAACAAAGATAAATTGTCCCCAATATTACAACCTGGGGTGTATGAAGTCCCTCTGACTTGCGGAAATGTCTACATTGGACAAACAAAACGGTCCATTACAACTCGCATCAAAGAGCATCAAAGGAACATCCGTCTAAACCAACCTGACAAATCAGCTATAGCTGAACATGCCCTGTCTTCAGGCACGATGTATGTTTCAAGGATGCTCAAGCGCTTGCCCTTGTTAAGCACAAGTGGTCTAGAATTAAAAGGGAGGCAGTTGAAATTCGTAAAAACCCCAATAATTTTAACAGAGACACTGGATATCAGCTAAGTGACACTTGGCTACCAGTTATTAAGGATCTACAGTAGGAAGATAGTTCCTCTCAGTCTCTCTGTTCTTCACCTATTTCAAATTGTACTTTTTACCTCTATGGCTAGAGAAGCTGGATTTGATCTCCTTTGTTCGTCACTGGAGGAGTTTCCATCTGTTTTTTCGCCGTTGCCCGTATGACGTTAGGTATCATTCAGATACACTTCCCTTTTGTTTGTTTCCTTATATCCATATAACCCTCCCACCTCCCCCCCCCCCCTTTTCTTTTGGACATCCTCATTCTTCGAGGAGTCTCTATATTTTCTCCCCGCCCCCTTTACCTTCTCCTTACTTACTACTCTGTCCGCCGTTCTACCGTGGTCCATACAGTAATTTCTGGCAGCTGCTATCTGGTGACGAACCGAGGAATTTATCTATATTTTTGTAATTTCTGTAATCTCATTGATATTCTTTCTTTGGCCATATTGTTTGATTCCGTTGAAAAAGGAGGCAAGGTTTCTCCGAAACGTATGGTTCTAATCTAAATACACACGGCATTAGCCAAAAGAAAAACATGAATTATTTAGTTTATGAATTTCTTCGATGATATAAAGGATTGTGATTATGCCAGAATGTATAGGGGTCTATGCAGTCCTAGGGCCAATGGTATTAGTATGTGCTTTATATTAGTAATCATATTTAACATTTCCAAGAGTGGGAAATAGTGCAATGACAGTTATATTTTTTCTGCCCAATTAATCGTCATTGTGCGCGCTGTTGTCAGAGTTAAATGAGCTGGTCAATTTAGAATTGATAAATTATGCAGATCACAGGCATTCTACAGTATTCTATTTTTAGCCTATTTTCAATTTTGAAAAAATAGGCTTATGAGATCACCTTTTGTCCGTGTGTGTGTGTGTGTGTGTGTGCGTGAGTGTGTGATTCGTGTGTGTGTCCCCCCTAATAAAATCTAAACGGCTGGAGCGATTTCAATGAAACTCGGAAAGTTCATAGCACTATTCCCGGCGACCTCGACCGTGCCCTTCAAATTTTGTTACGACTCACCAATCCAACATGGTGGCTGTGCGAAATATTTCACCAGCATTCAATATCTCCGAAACTATTACCGATATTACCCTGACATTTTCTATGGTGATAGAGGGAACTAATATAAGTTCACTTATGTGACTTTTGAAAACCTGGTAACTACAAAACCAACATGGCGGCCAAGCGAATTTGCGACTTTTAAATAGACGTTTCTCGCGATTTGACCAACCAAACGCAATGAAACTTGGTACAGTATATGTTTATATACATTGTAATGCACCGACATCTAACTTCGTTCAAATGTTTACATAATCACAAGATGGCGGATGTGCGAAATATTTCACCGGCATTCTATATCTCTGAAACTATTAGCGGTAAAACCCTGAAATTTTGTACGGAGATAAAGGGCACTACTGGAAGTCCATCTATAAGACTTTCAAAAACCGGTTAACTACAAAACGAACATGGCGGCCAAGCGAATTTGAAAATTTTAAATAGACCTTTCTCGCGATTTAATGTTCCAAGCGCACTGAAACCTGGCACAGGAAATATTTATACACATTGTAATCCACTGGTATCTAATTTAGTTCAATTGTTTACATAACCTCAAGATGGCGGCAGTGCGAATTTTAAAATTAAGATTTTATTTATTGTGATGTAATCATGCGATTGAAGTGAAAGTTTGAATAATGAACCTACGCAATAATTTTCCTTCAATGGTACATGACTCTATGGCCTATACATTTAACAATCCAACATGGTGACCATCCGAAATATTTAGACGATACTGAATATCTACGAATCTATTTTAGCAATCAAACTGCATTTTTTAATGTTCATAGGGGCTATGAACTTAAGTTCACCTATAGGACTTTAAATAACCTAGTGATCACAAATCCAACATGGCGGTGACGCGAATTATAAATATTCACATGGACGTTTCTCGCAATTTAACCATCCGCGTGCAGTGAAACTTGGTACAGTAAATCCTTATACGAATGTTAATCCACTGGCATCTAATTTATTTCAATTGTTTAGATAAACTCAAGATGGCAGCTGTGAAATATTTTAAAATCTCCTTGTTTTTTCTTGTGTCCTAACTATGCGATTGAAGTTTGAATTCTACACGTTCACAATTATCTGCATGTAACAGTAAATAACACTAGGACCTACATATATAAAATCCAACATGGCGACCATCCGAAATATTTAGTCGATTCTCAATATCTACGAATCTATTACAGCAATGAAACTGAAATTGTGTATGTTGATAGTGGCAGTTAACATAAGTAGGATATATGAAAATAGGCTGTATAGTTCTTCACGGAACTACTTGTTTTAAATGCACCTGTTACATCATCTTAATCTGAATAATTTAATTAATCCCATAAGGATATGTTGAATCCAATTACTTATTTGAGAATGACTTGAGTGATTAGAATTCCATTGTAAACCAATTTTTAAGTGGCTACGATAGATCAATGCTACTTTGAGCTGAGATGTTTTCTTAAGGAAAATTGAAATTATTGTGGTAATTTAATAATAATAATAATAATTTATTTACCATAATTAATTTAATCCAATTAATTCATTGACAGTCATCAATGACAATCCAATGTATGTAAATATTAGGAATTTGTGAAATTTGTGTGTGAATTATTAATTCAGTTTGTTTAATGCGAAGGAAAAAGGTTTAGTTATTTTTTTAAACTAAAATCTGAAACTGATAGTGAAGTGTTTTTAAATTGATATTCAGCTAAACATCGAACTCTCGAACTCTGATAAATTTCTTTTGTGAGAACTACCCAGTTTAAGTGAAATAGGGCAGCTCAACGGCACAGATAGACAGTATGAATACTTGTATCCCAACCTAATGATTTGCCTGGAGTGATAGGAGTGTATATATCTTTCTTTTGACCGTCTGCTCTAAAATACAATTAGGATGTTGATTTTAACAATTTCAAATTATTCCTGTAGTTTTGAACTTCTCCCGAATCAGTGATACTTTTATTTTATTTTCTTGTTTGTGAGGTATTTGTCCTGTTGAACCTTGCATGCCTAGCCCTTTAAACGACTCGAGATATTCGATCTCCTGCCTGCCCGAGCTAGTTGTTATGATTTGTCCTGTTGAACCTTGCATGCCTAGCCCTTTAAACGACTCGAGATATTCGATCTCCTGCCTGCCCGAGCTAGTTGTTATGATTTGTCCTGTTGAACCTTGCATGCCTAGCCCTTTAAACGACTCGAGATATTCGATCTCCTGCCTGCCCGAGCTAGTTGTTATGATTTGTTCTCTTGAACCTTGCATGCCTAGCCCTTTAAACGACTCGAGATATTCGATCTCCTGCCTGCCAGAGCTAGTTGTTATGATTTGTTCTGTTGAACCTTGCATGCCTAGCCCTTTAAACGACTCGAGATATTCGATCTCCTGCCTGCCCGAGCTAGTTGTTATGATTTTTAGCCTATTTTAAATTTTGAAAAAAAAAAAAAATAGGCTAATGAGATCACCTTTTGTCCGCGTGTCTGTGTGTGTGTGTGCGTGTGTCCCCTAATAACTTCTATACGGCTGGAGCGATTTCAGTGAAACTCGTCAAGTTCATAGCACTACTCCGGGCGACCCCGACCGTGCCCTTCAAATTTTGTTACGTCTCACCAATCCAACATGGCGGCGAAATATTTCACCAGCATTCAATATCTCCGAAACTATTCCCGATATCACCCTGGATTTTTTATGGTGATAAAGGGAACTACTAGAAGTTCACCTATGTGACTATTGAAAAACTGGTAACTACAAAACCAACATGGTGGCCACGCGAATTTGCGACTTTTAAATAGACGTTTCTCGCGATTTAACCAACCAAACGCAAAAAAAACTTGGTACAGTATATGTTTATACACATTGTAATGCACCGACATCAAACTTCGTTCAATTGTTTACATAATCACAAGATGGCGGATGTGCGAAATATTTCACCGGCATTCTATATCTCTGAAACTATTAGCGGTATCACCCTGAAATTTTGTACGGAGATAAAGGGCACTACTGGAAGTGCATCTATAAGACTTTCAAAATACGGTTAACTACAAAACGAACATGGCGGCCAAGCGAATTAAAAAATTTAATAGACCTTTCTCGCGATTTAATGTTCCAAACGCAATGAAATCTGGTACAGGAATTGTTTATACACATTGTAATGCACTGGTATCCAATTTAGTTCAATTGTTTTCATAACCTCAAAATGGTGGCTGTGCGAATTTTAAAATTAAGTTTTTATTTCTTGTGTCGTAATCATGCGATTGAAGTGAAAGTTTGAATAATGAACCTACGCAATAATTTTCCTTTAATGGTACATGACTCTATGGCCTATGCATTTAACAATCCTACATGGCGACCATCCGAACTATTTAGACGGCTCTGAATATCTACGAATCTATTATAGCAATCAAACTGAATTTCCTTATGTTCATAGGGGCTATGAACATAAGCTCACTTATAGGACTTTAAATAACCTGGTGATCACAAATCCAACATGGCAGTGACGCGAAATATAAATATTTAACTGGACTTTTCTCGCGGTTTAACCATCCGAGTGCAGTGAAACATTGCACGTCAAATCCTTATACGAATGTTAATCCACTGGCATCTAATTTATTTCAATTGTTTCCATAACCACAAGATGGCAGCTGTGCGAAATTTTAAAATCTTCTTGTTACTTCTTGTGTCCTAATCATGCGATTGAAATTTGAATGCTACACGTACACAATAAGCTTCATGTAACAGTACATAACTCTAGGACCTACATATATAAAATCCAACATGGCGACCATCCGAAATATTTAGTCGGTTCTCAATATTTACGAATCTATTACAGCAATCAAACTGAAATTTTGTATGTTGATAGTGGCAGTTAACATAAGGAGGATATATGAAAATAGGCTGTATAGTTCTTCACGGAACTACTTTTTTTGGACAAATATTTCCTGGACTTATTTTTTTTTATCGCCTGTGTCCCTTCTTTGGTTTCACGTTGAAATAGCCGGCCAGTGTGACGTCAGGGAAACGGGCACATTACGTCATTGTTAACAATTTGCTCCTGCTCGCCCTCTGCCACACTGATCCCAGTAGCAAGCCGCTCAGTCACATCCTTCGCCGATTCTTCTGATTCATGATGCATTGTTATAAGTTCCTGTATTATTTGATCACTTGCTTTGATTTGCATCCTCAAGCAGTCCGGTGTATCACATACTTTATGAAACCAATTCCCAACATCACAATTCTACTACTTGGCCTTAATACAGCCGAAGTGAAACCATGTGGTTATTCAAGGACGGAGAATGATTGCAGAAACACTGATTTCCCCGGCCAGGCAAACCTCAGTCTAACGCTGACAAGTTGCTCATTTATGACATTCTTAAAGATGGAAATGATGTTGTCCTATGGATTTATCTACTGGGATAGATATATCGTACTCACTACAGATGGAGATAGAATCTCGGGTAGCAACGGGGTTAGATGGGAAACGTGGGCGCCTATTATCCATAGCACATCATCTGGCAGACTATTACAAATATAAGACGAATTTTCTATAAAAAGGACGAGCAAAAGAAAACGTGCCCGCAAATGTATTAACTAAAGAAAATAAAACAACACCCCTAATCCTGTCTGACTTCGACTGAAATAAAACTAATTAAACTGAAATTAATAAAAAAAACATGAAGTTCCGTGACGAATTAAAGAGCCTACTTTTCTTAAAATTTAAGTTTCATGCCAATAATTAATCTATATGGATCTCCCTAGAATAATGACGAAATTAAGTTGGTAATATCGAAATTTCTAATTAGTTCGAAATACTGTATACCTGGCATAATGTTGCCTAATAGAGAACTACACTTGGCAGCCCTGGTGACTGAATATATTCTTAGTTCCATCTCTTAAGGTACAGGATACAAAATTTGGTTGAAGTCCAATGGATAGCATGGACGTTACATGCAGTTAAACATTGGATCTAACAGCGCGCGTAATATCATGTTGGCAACAATGACATACGTGTATTGGTCAGAAATAATCTGAAATAATATGATCTATTGCTGTGTAAATTTTGAATGAAATCCATTAGTTAGTATAGAAGTTACATGCACTTTAAAGTTGGACCTATCAGCAGGCTCAGAATCATGTTGACAGCACAGGCGTAGGCCTATATTAGTTACTCCAAATTAATCTAGAATGCCAGGTACTATACGTGTGCAAAGTTTAGAACTATTGGCTTGCATACTTTCTGATATATTTATATTAGGGTAACAAAAATAGAGACAGTATTTATTAACAGTTGGCAGCCCTGGTTACTATTAAGAATCGGCAGAGCCATATGTGTTATGGTACACATAACACACACGAAATTTGGTTGAAATCCAAATGATAGTATAGAAGTTACATGTATTTAAAGTTGGACTTCTCAGCAGGCTTAGAATCATGTTGGTAACACTGCCGTATATAAGTTGCTCCAAATTAATATAGAATGTCAGGTACTACACGTGTGCGTAGTTTAAAGCTGTCGGCTTGCATACTTTCTGATATTATGGGTATTTGGATAAAAACAAATGAGAGCATTTATTAACAGTTAGCAGCCCTGGTGGCTCTTAAGAATACCCTCAGTCATATCTGTTCATGTACACATAGCACATACGAAATTTGGTTGAAATCCAATTGATAGTGTAGAAGTTATATGCATTTAAAATTTGGACCTATCAGCAGGCTTTTAATCATTTTGGCAACACTGCCAAGTTTGAACTCCTGGAAATTAAACTGCAATATTATTATCTATACGTGTGCCAATTTAGAAATAGCTCCCATTCATACCTTCCAAGATATCCAACACGGAGCTCAAATTTCAATTGCGATTTTTCAGCAGTTGGTAGTACTGACATCATTTTGAAATATGGCCGTGAGATATTCAGGTATAGATCTTTACTCCTATCAAATTTTGTTTCGATTGCTGCAGCCGTTTAGGAGTTGATAAGGACACACACACACACAGCCAGACAGACAGAAGGACAGACAGACATTTGCCCGATCTCATAAGTCTACTTTGTGAAAAGTAGGCAAAAATGAGGTCTCTAACCGTGTCATTATAAAATTACAAGCTTCAAAAACAACTTCTCCCTTCTAGAACCTTCAAGGAAAAAGAAAATATCATTAAAATTCGCTCTGATCATAAAATAAAATTATCTATACAAATTTTGGAACACCCTGTTTGTTCACTAAATTGATGATGATGGTGTGGCCTCCTGTCCTACTTTCAATATAACTAATTCTAATCACAAACGAAAATAAAAATTCCCTGTTTAGTATATTCATATTTCTATATAAAAAAAATCACAAACAGTTTACTTACAACAGCTAACTCACGTTCATCGAATGTCCTTTTATCTCCGTATAGAAAACACTTCTATCTTATCACTGAGTTAATATCGCTATCAATTCTCGCTATTCCGTTTCATACCGTTACATCCTGGCTTCATTATCCAAGTGGTTATTCTCTTAGCAATCGTAAAATGTCAATAGTTAATAATAATAATAATAATAATAATAATAATAATAATATGATACATTCTCGTGACGTTCTCAATTTTTCATCACATCTCGAAAGCACAAGTTACCAATCTTAATCTAATAAACAGCTGTATCTTCATTGAATATTAATGCAACCTTCCTAATAATGGCTTTACTTCATCAACATGTAGTATATATCGTAACATTCCATTCTTCATCACATTTACGATAGATATCATCGCCACAATGCTGAAAAAACTTTACAATAAACTAAGTTTCGTGAATAGTCCAACATGGATCGTGCTTTAAATAGTATCCTGTTCATAATGCAACCTTGACTTTGGAAGTATACTGTGTCTTTCACACCATAAAATAATGCACATAACTAACCTTCTCTTTGTGAAATAAACTTTTACAAACTACACAAATAACTTGTGCATTAATATTTCACCATATTGTTTTAGATCCCTTATTGGGGGGTGGTTGGATCTAAAACGGAAGAGTTATTGTGTTAATTTATAAAGAAGTGCCAAAAAGGGGGTAGCTTCCCGTAGTCGGGCAAGCTGACCAGTGTAGAGTGTTGTTTAGTGTTAGGGTGCTAGGGGTCGCTCTTATAAAAGATCTATGTGTACTTTAGGGGATGGAACTTAGCGTACGGGTCAACGCGCTGGTCGTCCAGCTGGCTGGTTAGATAATCGACCTGTACGCGTCAGCTATATGGCGCGTGCCGTTCCTGGCAGTCGGGCCACTGCGTGAAGTGCAATGCTACCTGAACTGGCAAGTGCCTGGCTACTGGGTGTCACGTCTAACCGTGACGGAGAGTTCAGGAAGGGGGTTAGGGCGTAAAGAAGCGTGTAAACAGTAATGCAGGTGTAATGTACTGACCAAGTGTTTATTGGCCAGTAGTATTGAATTATGAGTCCCTTTTAAGGGATGTAGTGATGTTACAATGTGAGAGTACAATTGGTGTATACAAATAGTTGGGTAAGGTTACAAAGTACAGGATTCTGACACTGCTGACTCACCTGATGATACCGATGCTAGCCTCCGGCCGACACACTGTAAGACTGGTAATTGAGAGCCTGACCTCCTTAAGACACTCTTTTATATTCTTCGGCGCTGCTTCGTCGACATTCTGATGGCATAGATGCCCTAGTTAATAGTGTGTCGCTGTTTGTAGTAGTGATGCAAGGATTGGGCCAGCTTTCCAGAATGGCAAGCTGTCCTTGCGGTGTTGATAGATGTTGGTCTGGACTTACAAGGATTGCCAGTTAGGAGATTTAAATAGATGATGGGGGGGATGGTCTCCAAGGGGTGCATACCTCTGGGGTACTGTACAAGCCTCTTCCCCTATTTAGTTCGCGTCCTCGCGAACGGGAACGGAACTTGGGTTTGGGATGTTGATGTATTAGATATAGTTGATGTATCAGTTAGTTCTTGAAGCCCCCTCGTATCTTCTGTTGGCGTCGTCTTCGTCGTCGTCGTAGAGATGTGATGTCGTGTAGATGTGTAGGTGTGAGATCAGCTCGTGTTCAGAGGGGAGGGTTATGGGATATACATATATACATAACATTGACATTGGCATAAAAATATTGCAAAAGAAATCGACATTGGCATTTTGGAAGTTTGATAAAAAAAAATACATGGTGCTGACGTTACATTGTTGTGCAGGGAGGAAAAAAACCCAGGGCTGAACGGATGATTGCGTCGTCCGCCCTATCTTAGGGAAAAAGTGCTCCCTGCAAAGAGAGAAGAAATAGACAAAAATGGGTGTTCCAGGGTATAATTTAAGGGAAATATTCAAAGTGCATTTATTGATTTGGGATAAAACGGAACACCCTGACAAATGGGGAAGTTAGAAGAAAGAAAAATGAAAGAAAAACGAATCATGGACATTGTGTACATTGGTGGTCATGATAATGATAACAGATATGACCCGATAATAATAATAATAATCATTACATTTGTAATATTCCTGACGATTTATAAGTAAACATAGTAATAATGATGAACATAGAAAAAATAATGGTTGCCATGTTGGTACCCTGTATGTATAGGTATGTTGGCCACCCATGTGGAACCTTTTAATGGTGTGATATGGCGCGAAAATACAAAATAATTTACAATTTACAATTATCAGCTATCATATATATACCTTGTAGAGCTCTTTTACGTGGCCAGTTATTGTATACCTCTTATTATTTGTGCGCACCTTACCATCATGCCTTGACTACCGCTCTCTATTCGGCCGTTCCTGGTGCGGTTTAGTGGCTAGTCCACTATTCCCTCCTTGTACTTATTGTATAACCTCGTGGTTTTCCGTCGTGGGTCGGAATTCCACCTTAGGGTCGAAGGTTCGGCACTTACAAACTCTGTGTCGCCCTTTGAGCCTGAAGTAACGCTTTATTTGCGTATGCTGAATGTGTTTGCGTTCAGCGATGTCCATCATCCCACGTATGCTGTCCACCGCTGACCGCTGACGTTGTCACCTTTAAGGGTGCAACTAAAATCGATGAGTAGTGTGTTTGTGTGTGACATAGATGAAGGTATGTGTATTTTGGTGTGGGTAATATATTTATAACAGACATATGCATGCTCCAAGTTATCTGTAAATCAAAAAAAAATGTATCAATGTAAAAATGTTCATCTCTTCGTTGTTCCCTGGTCTTCCTGTGTGGGTGAAAGTGGATTAGTGATTAATAAGACGTTACAATACATTGCAATACATGACATGTATATATATATAACATTTCATTAGTAGCGCTTAATTTATAAAACTAAGTGTGGCGCCACTGAAGTCTAACTTAATCTAGGTGGGCCTATGTTGGTCTATTTTAGCCTAGTGTTGTCGGGCTTACCCTGGTAACGGATTTTTTTAGCCACCAGGTGCCGAGCGGCTTAATCTTAATCCTATTTATATTAATATGTTGCCGGGCTTACCCTATACGGTGCCGTAACGTCGTTTCTTAATGTGTTGTCGGTCTTACCCCGGTAGCGGAATTTTGGATACCGGGTGCCGATATATTCCACTTCAATTATACCTATTCTACTATATTATAATATACTATCCTATATTATAGTGTATTGTCGGACTTACCCTGATGACGGGTTTGGCGGTCATCAGGAGCCGAACGGCTTAATCTTAATACTATTTACCTTACTTATGGTAAAAAAAATGGCTGCTATGACTAAGCCGAATAGGTGGCCTTACTCTATTGCCGAAATGTGCTGTGCCATTACCTGGCAACAGCGGTTAATGAATTTGCTTAATCCTAAGTTGCGTACCAAAGTGCAACTGTCTTATTTGCTAAATTTGGACCAGAGCGATCGCCTGAGGCAATTTACTTCCTCAGGGTACCACCCGTACGAGTCCTAGAAACACCGGTTGTCTCTAGGGTCGCCGGATTCCGCTCCCTTAATTCTAGATGTCGACGTTTATCAACTAGTATTAACCTAGTCGCAGGCGGCTTACGGTGCCCCTGAGCAAACCGTTTCGCCCGCTGTACTTATCAGTTCTTTACCTTTGCCTTTGCGTATGTAGTCGTAGTTGGGTCTGCCCACTGTAACCCCTTTGAGTTGCTCGCTGTGCTACTCTTTTAATGCCCTTTGGCTGCCCGATGCGTCGCCATTTATGTGGGCATTGGACATCGTCCAATGGCATAATGTTATCTTTGCCTTCATTGGCAATCGTAGTCTGCTTTTCGCAGTAATATTTCTCTTCGCCTTTATCGGCCGCAGTAGTATGCTTTTCGCAATAATATTTCTCTTCGCCTTTATCGGCCGCAGTAGTATGCTTTTCGCAATAATATTTCTCTTCGCCTTTATCGGCCGCAGTAGTATGCTTTTCGCAATAATATTTCACTCCAGCGCACAGGAGTCTTGCTTCCCGCTGTAGAAGCCTTACTTACTTAATTTTAGCTAGAAGTCGAGTCATAATGGGGTCGTCTCTAGGGTCATCCCCTGAGTCCGGCGCGGAGTGAGCTATTTCTCCCACCATCCTCAGAAAGACTTCCCTGCAGGTCTTGGCTTCGACGACCGTGGCACATAGTAGGTGTAGCATCCCTTCTTCCTAGGGGCAGTTGAGGCGCACCTAGGATTCCAGAGCTTGCCCGGCCAGGCCGCGAGTGCATCAACCTTACGTGGTTCGTCTGTTCGGTCGGGTCAGTGATTTGTTGAGCCAACTGGGGTAAGGGTCCACATCACCTTCCCCAGCTCTGCTCCAGTGTGGTGCCTCTGACCTTCGGCTTGTGCCGCTATCATCAATCAGAGTGTTTCAGATTCCTTTGCAAAAAAAAAATGGGCGTAACCTGTGTAAATAATTTAATTTTTGTGTAAAATGTAAAATATTTCCAGTGTTGTGGGGTTGTAGAGCTTCTAAGTACATAGACTACTTCTGGTCTACTATTGCTACGTCAGCTTTCCATCGATAATGCTCTTTTTACCTTAATGGAGGTGTTAGTAGGGTCTGTGGCGTCAGGTACCCTGTTATTAGGATCTGGGGGTAGTTATTTGTAGAGTGGGCTGAAAGCATGGTAGAAAGAGGTTGTGCATTTTTGGGCTCAAATAAATGGTGGCCTTGAGCCGGTAATGTTACTAGGATTGTTCTTACAATGAGTGGACTGGGGAGGTAATTCCCGGGATTGCAAAAATATGAAAATTCCATGCAGGTTTGATAGTAATATCCCTGGCAAATGGATGGGATACTCATGCATGTATCTGGATGTGAGGCATCTGCCCTCATGTACGGATAGGTGTAGGGTGAGGCATAATACTAATATATTCCTGTCATGCGGGAGTATTTAATTAACAACAAGTAGTTCCGTGAAGAACTATAGAGCCTATTTTCATATATCCTACTTATGTTAACGGCCACAATCAACATACAAAATTTCAGTTTAATTGCTGTAACAGATTCGTAGATATTGAGAACCGTCTAAATATTTCAGATGATCGCCAGGTTGGATTTTTAATTTTTGTACTATTACAATAAGATTATTGTGTACGTGTGGTATTCAAACTTCAATCGCATGATTAGACAACAAGAAGTAAAAACGAGATTTTAAAATTACGCACAGCAGCCATCTTGTGATAATGCAAACCATTGAAATAAATTAGATGCCAGTGGATCAACATTTGTATAAGCATTTAACGTGCAACGTTTCACGGCACTCGGATAGTTAATTCGCGAGAAACGTCCATTTAAATATTTATACTTCGCGTCGCCGCCATGTTGGATTTGTTCTCACCAGGTTCCTGAAAGTCCTATAGGTGAACATATGTTCATAGTCTCTACGAACATAAAGAAATTCAGTTTGGTTGCTGTAAAAGATTCATAGATATTGAGAACCGTCTAAATATTTCGGGAGCTCACCATTTAGGAGTGTTATGTGTATAGGCCATAGAGTTATGTACCATTCAAGGACAATTATTGCCTAGGTTCATTATTCAAACTTTCACTTCGATCGCATGATTACGACACAAGAAATTAAAACTTAATTTTAAAATTTCGCACAGCCGCCATCTTGAGGTTATGTAAGCAATTGAATTAAATTAGATGGCAGTGCATTACAATCTGAAAAATCAATTACTGTACCACATTTCACTGCGCTCAGAGAGTTAAATCACGAGAAAAGTCTATTCAAATATTTTAAATTAGCTTGGTCGCCATGTTCGTTTCGTACTTACAGGTTTATGAAATATACATAGGTATACCTGTATCAAAACCCTTTATCACCGTACAAAATTGCAGGGTGATATCTGTAATAGTTTCGGAGATATAGAATGTCAGTGAAATATTTCGCACAGCCGTTATTTTGAGGTTATGTAAACAATTGAACTAAATTAGATCCCAGTGCATTACAATGTGTATGAACATTTGCTGTACCAAGTTTCATTACATTTAGATAGGTAAATCGCGAGAAAAGTCAATTTAAATGTCTCAACTTCGCTTGGCCGCCATGTTGGTTTTGTAGTCACCAAGTTTTTGAAAGTCCCATAGGTGAACTTCTAGGAGTGCCCTTTATCACCGCACACAATTTCAGGGCGATATCGGTAATAGTTTCGGAGATATTGAATGCTAGTGAAATATTTCGCACAGCCGCCATGTTGGATTGGAGAGACGTAACAAAATTTGAAGGGCACGGTCGAGGTCGCCGGGAATAGTGCTATGAACTTCCCGAGTTTCATTGAAATCGCTCCAGCCGTTTGGATTTTATTAGGGGGGGACACACACACGAATCACACACACACGCACACACACACACACACACACACACGCACACACACACGGACAAAAGGTGATCTCATAAGCCTATTTTTTCAAAATTGAAAATAGGCTAAAAAATGGTTAATATATATAACTGTGGCCTCATCTCTCATTTGGAGATGCGCATTATGCTTATTTGATGTTTGCCGACCCACCCCTAATACTCAGGTGGTAGCACCGTGATCCAAGGCGTAGTAGGCCTTCTCTTTAGACGCATGAAGTCTATCAACCCCTGTGTATATTTTGTAATGTAGTGTAGCTGTTTTGATCGTGTTCATGTGTCTGCGTTGGTCGTGTAGGATGTGGGAAGGTTATTGGAGGGGCGTAAGGTGGTACGATGGTAGCCTGTGCTCCTGTCATCCTCCCTTGGTCCATGTCTGCTTTCTATCCGCTCCTTGGGATAGTAAAGCGTCACGACCTAATCTGGTCTGCCATTTGTAGTGTGAATGTGGCCAGTGGTCGTAGTGCGACTGGCCATGCCCTAATCGCCTGTAATGATTTTTGAAAACTGAAATCCAGAAAGGAAGTTATTGGGGGGAGAGGTCTTGTTTCCTCAGAGCCCCTGTCTGTGTTCGCTTCTAATTAGTGAGCGCGTGTGTGTGTGTCTATGTTCCGCTACACCACGCGGACGGTTGGTCTGTTACAGGCTAAGTCGTAATGTGTATCGCGTGTATGGGCAGGAGGTGCCCGTGGCCTGTCAACGTCTTTGATAACGTGCTCCTATGGGCCCAAGATAAGTTCCGGTCTGTCACGTCTGTTCATTGCTAAATGTCACAATTGTTTTTGCGTGTTAAAAAATGTATGGCATGAAGATTGTTTTGTGCTTGTAATTTCATGGTCAATGCCGATAAACAATAGTGTCTTGTCACCAGCGGTATTGCAATGTGACGAAGTCTGCAAGTCAGCGGTTTGTATGTGTAATGTCAGGCTCGGATGTTATGTATGTCATCTTCCGGTATGTGCTTTCCTGCACGTATGCGAATGTTGTCATTGTTCTAGATTCCTGGCGGCCTAATGTAGCAATTCATACTATTTGCTAGTACTATTGTGTGGCTACTATTTCATAAGACCTTTGCCTTAAGAAATTTCTATGCCTGTGTGTGGGAAATGTATTTTCCATGTCAGGTGTATTTGAAATTTTATGCCTGGCTTTTGGCCGAAGGAAATGTGGTATTATCTGGTTGTGTGGTTGTATGAGCTAATTTCAGTGTGATTGGAAGCCTGGACCGTTGTTTCCCTGGTGTCCGATTTTCGCTGGGATTTGAACCCGTGATCTTATGTAATTCTCTGTGTTCTATGTCTGCGTTGTGTTTCAGGGATTGAGGTGTCCTCAGTGTGGTTTTTGCTTGTGTTTCTCGTACCAAAAATACCGTTGGATAGTTAGTTTTTGGTACGAGTGTGGTGTGTGATCATGGGTTCGGACCCGGGGTGCTGTAAAGGCTTGGTATGCCGCTATCTGTGCCGTATATATTATGGCACATTCCCCGTGTATTTGCAATGCGCAAATGAAAGTACGCATACCTGTGAGGAGTTTGTATGTTTTTGAATTCCCCTCGTAGTGTAATTTGTGGAGTTCTGAGGTGTTTGAATCTGCCGTGAATGAACGCGTCTTTCCTGTCCACTTGGAGCTGGCTTATTTCGTCTGTATGCGTGAAGGTCAGCCAGTCATGCGTGCCTTATCGCTGACAGTGTAGAATTACAATGTCGTGAGCTCTCATTTGTTTTATGTTCTGTCCATGTTCTTGTTTCCGGCACGCGTTTGTGGGAACTTGATTGCTGTCTCTTGTAATTGCGGGCAGGCTCTTCGTAATGCAAAATAACCTTCCATTAACTACCTTTGTGTTCCCAAGTGTTGTGTTGACTTGTAACGTGGGTCAAGTATATTCCTATCCATTGTTCAAAATGTCGTTATACACGAGTGTGTCCGGGCCGCTAGTCGCGTGTTTGGTGACTAGATGCCGGAGGCGATTTTGTTGTTTTTTCATTTATGGACATCTTTTAGTGGAACTGTCCCAATCTATTTTAGCTTCCTATTTTTCTATCCTGCAACTGGATAGCTACCCGACCTTATGTTCCTGGTATTCAGAAGGTTGCGGGTTTTGAGACCGTCTTTTACCCAGAGTAATTGTTTCTGGTGCCATTCAGGTTGTGTCTCCGGGACAGTTTGGTAGTGTTAGGATCGTATCCCGGTGCGGTCAGTGAGGTCCGAAGGCTATTTCTTGGCCTTCTTTCCACGTCTGCCAGCGGGATCATTTCCTTTTCTTTTAGTAGTGTTCTACTGTCATGTGGCAATGTAAACTAATTGTGTGACTTCCAAAAATATGTAGGGTTCCCCAAAGTCTGGGATTTTCACCCTATGGTGTGTTTGCGTTTAGCTTGCGTGTTATTATGGAGGTGAGAAAAAAAATCATGTTATAGGCAGTGTAACGTGTCCCGTATGCCTATGGATGCAATATATACAGTTCAACTTGGCCAATTTTTCCTTCATCGGGCCTAATGACTTAGGCAGAGAGAAAAAAAAGAGCTATGCCCCGCTCCGTATTAAGAGAGCACTTTGAAAAGGTATAAAACTATATTGTATCTCGCCTGCACCCTGCCTTATGCTGATTAAAGCGGGTTGCCCGACGGCGATAGTCTGTCAAACTTGTGTCGTAAACACTATGAAAATGCTTAAAAATGGTAAGTATGTCCTGAGCGTACTATCCACCTAGTTGGTGACGTTAGCACTATAGTAATCTAGTTATGTCTCAGGGAAATCTACCACTTTTGAAGAATAGTTTGAGATTCTTAATTCTTGCTACAATCAGGGCTCTCGCCCGCCACAAGGGAATCTATCAAACTGTGGGACCGGATCATAGAACATTTAGTCATTTCCACCTAGAAAGACCCGCTTAAGCTCTATGCTGTGATTTGATGCTTAAGCTGTGTTCGGAATATCTCTTTCCGGCCTTAAGCCGCGTAGCTCACCTGATGGGCTTCCACTTGGCTTTGGATATTAAAAACTTTACGCTATCCGAGTTATAATATGGACCCTATGTTCAGTAACTATTGATGGCCTGAGAAGAAAAGAAAAAAAAATGCTAGGTGCCCAAAATAAAAATCAAGAAGAATTTAGACTTATACGCCTTTGGTTTAGCCATGTTGCACTGCATATACATAAAAAAAATGTGCCGTTTACGTTGGTGAGTCTGTATGTGTTTATTGCTGTATCTCTCCCGTGTAAACGAGTTTATGTGTGTCTCTAATATAGGTTCAAGTGATATTAGCTTGTTTCTGTGTCCCTGGTGGAAGTCGTTACTGCCGTCCGAGCGTCCTTGCTCGGAAAAGTGAAGGGTTCTGCCCTGTTATGAGATTATAGGCCCCTGAAATCCACTGAGGCGCTTCTTTGCCATTTTTCGGGGGAGTTTGTAGCAAAGTGAGCCTGGGTCTACTTCCACCGTAGCGCGTGTCTGTAGGTTTGAGTGTGCCTGTATTCGAGGGCCTAATTGCGCTCTGCGCTACCCTAGTAGAGTTTACGGGAGTGTGTGTGTTTTTGCCTGAGTGGTTTTGTGGGGTAGGTAATAACACCTTTCCTGTACCCCGTGTACCGTGTGTGAGTGCGTGGTCACAATGTGCAGGCGTGTATCGTGCATCCTGAGGGCCTGAATGCAACACCCTCTTATGCGTTCGCACCTGGGGTACGAATGCCGGTGTTCGCCTCCGTTCTGGCAAACTTGCCCTTTGAACTGGCGGTAAAGGTCGCTTAATTGCCTGTCTTTGCCCTGGCAATGTGGTGGCGTGTAGCCTGACCGCTTTCTGGCCTGTGGCCACGGCAGACTCCTGCCATTGCGTTTGCCTATCTGTGAGGGTGTGTGTAGGCTCAATGTGCTGTAGGGCGGGCTCTACGTCCTCAGCCCATGACGTGGTTACGTCCCGTTGTCTCCCTGTCATGCTATGTGTGTCTGAGGGTCCTGGCTTCAACTCCCTCTCGTTCGTCCGTTGCGAGGGGGTTGGCCTAGGGTCTGCTCCTCGGTTTGGCAAAATTGCCTTCCGAACCGGAGGTAAGGGATGTGTATAGGTGTAAGCTTGTCCCCGCAGTGTATTGGAGTCTAACCTTGCCGTCTCCTGGACTGTGGCCATGGTATCCTCCTTCCCATGTGTGGCAGTACATGGCGAGAGGGACATCCTCGCAAATTGCCGAGTTAGCGTATCTATGCTTATGTCCTCTCTCGGCTGGGCTGGTGGCCCTGCCATGTACTCAAAAATGGCCTTGTTGTTCTGGAGTTCACGGTACTCGTACCAAATTTGGGTGTACTGACCGTTGAGGCTCACGGCCTGCTCAGCGACTTTTGTGCCATTGGTCCCCATGCGTTGATGTTCCCTGATAAGTGTTTCCCATTGCTGGAACATGAACTCGTGTCTGCAGTGTAATTGCCAGTGTGCTTTAATGATCTGTGTACGGAGGGTGGGGATTTTCGCCCGAATCTTGCGATTCTTAGCGCTGCGGATTGGCCGGACAAGGGCTCTTATGATCCGCATGTACTGGGCGTGCAGGAGCTGCTGAAACCTTCTGAGGTAGTCCTGCCTAGTTTCAAAGACTCTGTGCCAGGCAATTAATTCCTGGTACTCCCCAATGCTCCTCAGCACAGCTAGGCGGTATAGCGGGACCATGCTAAATGAAGTATATGTGTTTTCTTATTTGAAAAAGAAAAGGAAAAGAAACTGTGCGTGTTTGGCAGTGTATCCTTATTCTCTCTGATTCTTTCTGGGGCTGGGGGGTTGGTTTGGGAGAAAAAAATTCCCTGTGTAAGTAGTACGGAGCAAAAATGCTGCTCTCTGTCTGGGAAAAAAATTCACAATTTTGCTTGGCTTTTCGCGGTACGGAAGGGGTCGTTTCTACTACGAGGGCTCGTTGGTTGAGTCCTATTTTACTGTGCGTAGTAGAGGCGCCTCCACCATCTGTTTTTAGATCCCTTATTGGGGGGTGGTTGGATCTAAAACGGAAGAGTTATTGTGTTAATTTATAAAGAAGTGCCAAAAAGGGGGTAGCTTCCCGTAGTCGGGCAAGCTGACCAGTGTAGAGTGTTGTTTAGTGTTAGGGTGCTAGGGGTCGCTCTTATAAATGATCTATGTGTACTTTAGGGGATGGAACTTAGCGTACGGGTCAACGCGCTGGTCGTCCAGCTGGCTGGTTAGATAATCGACCTGTACGCGTCAGCTATATGGCGCGTGCCGTTCCTGGCAGTCGGGCCACTGCGTGAAGTGCAATGCTACCTGCACTGGCAAGTGCCTGGCTACTGGGTGTCACGTCTAACCGTGACGGAGAGTTCAGGAAGGGGGTTAGGGCGTAAAGAAGCGTGTAAACAGTAATGCAGGTGTAATGTACTGACCAAGTGTTTATTGGCCAGTAGTATTGAATTATGAGTCCCTTTTAAGGGATGTAGTGATGTTACAATGTGAGAGTACAATTGGTGTATACAAATTGGTGGGTAAGGTTACAAAGTACAGGATTCTGTCACTGCTGACTCACCTGATGATACCGATGCTAGCCTCCGGCCGACACACTGTAAGACTGGTAATTGAGAGCCTGACCTCCTTAAGACACTCTTTTATATTCTTCGGCGCTGCTTCGTCGACATTCTGATGGCATAGATGCCCTAGTTAATAGTGTGTCGCTGTTTGTAGTAGTGATGCAAGGATTGGGCCAGCTTTCCAGAATGGTAAGCTGTCCTTGCGGTGTTGATAGATGTTGGTCTGGACTTACAAGGATTGCCAGTTAGGAGATTTAAATAGATGATGGGGGGGATGGTCTCCAAGGGGTGCATACCCCTGGGGTACTGTACAATATCATACCAAACGACTTCCAATAAACATTATGTTCCACAGCTTATTCACTTATTGATTTCAATAACTGTTGCAACTCCATGTAACTAGAAATATCCACCTCCCATCGGATTATCTTCTCCTCATTCTTGTCAATCATAGATTGTTAATAACAACAATGTATTAAAATGATTTCATAAAAACATCATCAGGGTTCAACGTAGCATTATCTCCTTAAGTGACGAGTCAAGTTTCTATCCAACCAACATGACTACATCATGTCTCAAATACAGTATAATTCATGACTATATGACACATAGATCATCTTTATTGGACTACAAAACTATGTTTGCAATTAGGATATTCATCCTAGGAAAGTCCTGTCTACACAACTCCTATCTACATTCACATAGAACTAAAGTCTCGACTTTCTATCCTCATCAGCTACAATGAAAAATCCTGTAGAATACTAATATCTATCCAACTATCCTAAAAGTTAAATTCTCTTCTCAGAATAACTGGCAATTGTAAATACTGCATCAAATACGACGAATATGCCATAAAAATGTTTCCAACTGATACGGAAAAATCTCCAACAGTAATAAATCTAAAAAATAACGCAAGAATTCAAAGAAAAGGTAATCCAAAACCAAATCTCTAATTTACTCTCACAGGAATCTAAGCAAAATATATAAACCTAATAACAATGGTCGTCACTGATATCAATACATGTTCCAACAACTACTAGAATAATGAAAAAGGTCTACGCCTACCTTAGCTGCAAACTGCTGGAATAGGCTCATTATTACCCGGGTGGGGTTAAGACTCCTTCCTGCGGCTCCTGCTTCGATGTCTCCATCTCAGCATTCGCCTGCCCCTGGATGTTAAAGCAGCATCGGATTGGATCTCGCCCTCTCCCATCTCCGTTTCTCGACTGTCTGGACTCGAATCCGAAGCCCAGTAAAACTTGTTTCAGCATACGTCTCGAAGTCATGCTGCGTCAATTTTATTCAGCGTAGATTCTAGAAGATATCTCGTACTATTCCAATTTTGAATGTAATTTGGAATTTTAAGTCACTCCTCTCATTCATTCGGTGTTCAATTATCCAGTTTCCCAAATCATAGTAGTTTACTGACTCATCTCAACGTTCTCAAAATGTGTTGTAGTCATCCCCCGTAACTTGAATTTC
This sequence comes from Meconema thalassinum, assembly GCA_946902985.2. Taxonomy (NCBI): domain Eukaryota; kingdom Metazoa; phylum Arthropoda; class Insecta; order Orthoptera; family Tettigoniidae; genus Meconema; species Meconema thalassinum. The sequence continues at coordinate 236,300,120 of OX336397.1, read as the reverse complement.
TATAGTTCCATTTTTCAAAATCGATAAATACATCTCGTAGAATTTTGTAGATTTTGTAAATGGCTATGGAAGGCCGTATCGTACATTATCGTATCACATTTTTGTATGGCTTGGCGAAGTGTAACAATGCTACCCAAATACTGTTGAAATATAATTAAAAGTCCTCTCGGCACGCCGGAAGGCGGAGGTAGATTTCACCGGACAAACTTGGGGATAGGCGAAAATAGGCAGAATATGCAGGTTTTCGTAGAAGGGTCAGACCTCATTTATTGCGAGAAGGTATTTTATAATTGGAGCTTAATTAACTTTGTTTTTCGTCATTTTATGCTTATTTTAAACATTTTATTGTCTTATGGGAACGGTAACCTTCTTGTCATTTGGGGTCCATTTTTAAACTTGTGGTCACACTGTCCTTATGCAAGGTTCCGACACTGATGTGTAACTATGTAACGGTCTGTTACTTCTTCACGCAAAATTATATCTCCCGCAGAGATTTTGGTAGGTTCCTCAGTTTAGGGGCTGCGACAACGCGGTCATGTAACCCCGTGTGTTTAGGGATGGCTGTATTAGTCTGTAATTCAGGTAAGGACTGCAGACGGTCAATTTCAAGCAGTAGTTCCTAATGTTGCTACCAGGTACTACCGTCAACGACACCTACCTGTGAACTTGGCTACTAGATGCCACCCTAACCAGCAACTCGCAACGAATGTTGGAACTTCCCCTCCAAAGGAAAGCATACTGAGGGATTTTAGCTCTCTTAGAAAATCCGACGACTTCGGCCGGCTTTGAAACCGCGACCTTGGGCATAGACATTCTGCATGCTACCAGTTACGTCACCGAAGCCGCTTCCCACTTAGATGAAAATACTGAATCTGATCTCGTGCAAGTGCGTTGTCATGGCAACGTCTGATGGCTCATCCCTCATCAATTTAGTAGTGTTGCCATGGCAACCTCTGATAGCTCTTGGCATTTTCTTATAATTCCGAAATCATTTTTCTCATCCCTTGGCATAATGGTGGGTCATATCAAAAATTCTTTCAGACAAAAGTTTTAGGTAATTATTAGGGGAATATTGTCCATTTCGTACGGTTTTGATATTGTGCCTATTAAGAGAGATATGACTAATGTTTCCCGAAAACCCACTTTTTCCCACCCCTTTGGTCAATGGTTGGTGAAATAAAAAAACTCTTCAAACATAAATTTTTGGGCTTTATCCGACACATAGTATGAACGTTGAACGGATTCGATATTTCATATATTAAGAGAGTTATAGCAATATTTCACTTTTTCGAAAAAAGCCCCCCATTTTCACCCCCTTCTACCGATTTAGCCCAGTAACGAACTCGACCGAGATTTTATAGGTATACATATTCGGTAAAAAGTGATTGGTGAAAAATTACGGCAGTTATCGTGTCCACAAGAAACTGATATATATATATTATATACTTTTGAACTGACGGTGGTTTTGGGGTCTGGGGGATGTGAAACGCGAAGATATGTCGAAATTTTCCGGAAGTCGAAACATGGTACCCATTGCAATAGTTAGATTTCTAATGAAATCTACCTCTGGTTGGTTCCTCAGTTTAGGGGCTGCGACAACGCGGTCATCTAACACCGTGTACTTTGGGTGAGTGTAGAATCTGTCTGATAAACGGTGTGAATTGTAATGGATGTATTAGTCTGTAATTCAGGTAAGGACTGCAGACGGTCAATTTCAAGCAGTAGTTCCTAATGTTGCTACCAGGTCCTACCGTCAACGACACCTAGCTGTGAACTTGGCTACTAGATGCCACCCCAACCAGCAACTCGTAACGAACGTTGGAACTTCCCCTACAAAGGAAAGCATACTGAGGGATTTTAGCGCTCTTAGAAAATCCGACGACTTCGGCCGGCTTTGAAACCGCGACCTTGGGCATAGACATTCTGCATGCTACCAGTTACGTCACCGAAGCCGCTTCCCACTTCGTCAGATGTCAAAGTCAACCCCTGGCACCATCCAGCCCATGACGGGCTATGGCCGACCAAGCGACCGCTGCCCAGCCATTTGGCCAGCAGATATTGGGGTGACGCGTGATCAGCGCGTCAGGTCCCCTCGGCCGTTAATATTGGTATTCGTGATCGGGGTGCTGTCTCACTGTCAGACAGCTACTCAATTGTCCTCACGAGGCTGAGTGCACCCCGTTCCAACCCTCAAGTCAGTTTTAAAATCTCTGACGGAGCCGGGGATCGAACCCGGGGACTCCGGGTGAGAGGCAGGCGCGCTACCCCAACACCAGGGGGCCGGCTTAGTCAGATGGAAATACTGAATCTGATCTCGTGCAAGTGCGTTGTCATGGCAACGGCTCATCCCTCATCAATTTAGTAGTGTTGCCATGGCAACCTGTGATAGCTCTTGGCATTTTCTTATAATTCCGAAATCATTTTTCTCATCCCTTGGCGTAATGGTGGGTCATATCAAAAATTCTTTCAGAAAAAAGTTTTAGGTAATTATTAGGGGAATATTGTCCATTTTGTACGGTTTTGATATTGTGCCTATTAAGAGAGATATGATTAATGTTTCCCGAAAAACCCACTTTTTTCCACCCCTTTGGTCAATGGTTGGTGCTATCAAAAAACTTATTTGACATAAATTGTTGGCACTTATCCGACACATATTATGAACTTTGAATGGATTCGATATTTCACGTATTAAGAGAGTTATAGCGAAATTTCAATTTTTCGAAAAAAGCCCCCCATTTTCACCCCCTACGACCGATTTTGCCCATTAACGAACTCGACCGAGATTTTATAGGGATACATATTATGTAAAAAATTCAAAGTGATTGGTGCAAAATTACGGCAGTTATCGTGTCCACAAGAAACTGATATACATATATATATATATATATATATATATATATATATATATATATATACATACATAAATTATATATAAACTTTTGAACTGACGGTGGTTTTGGGGTCTGGGGGATGTGAAACGCGAAGATATGTCGAAATTTTCCGGAAGTCGAAACATGGGACCCATTGCAATAGTTAGCTTTCTAATGAAATCTACCTAACAATACGTATATCCACGTAGTTTCTGGTGTTGGAGAATATACTGTACAGTCGTCTACTTGCACGAATACGTCGCTGAGCAACCTCAATTGAGCCGATCACACGTCATCCCCTAAATATCTTTCTCTGCACGTGTTAGCTTGTCCTCACTCGCCGCTCGGTAGAAACAGGTTAGTCCGCGACACAACAAGAATCTCCTCTTGCCGAAGAATTTCAAATTGATTAACCTGTCAAACTCCGTCTCTGACTTGCTTTTAATAAAATTGTAGCAGCAGTAATCATAAATTATCATGACTACTTCGATTCTTGACGTCGTTACTTCTTTAATAATGGTCCAATCTGCTTCTAATTGGGGATTTAGCAATAAACATGTCCACAGATGCCAAAAGTGACTTCGCAAAACAAATATTGGGGTCAGTACCCATATTGTTATGGGTGTTATTCCCTAAACCTGAAGCACATTACGTGAGGTTAGAAACTTCTCTGATGGACTACATTTAGGCTTTTAAATCTACGTCTTCGAATAAGTGTGTAATACAATTATATATTAATGGAATGTTTTACATACTCAAGATTATTGTGGAATCCCACATGTGGATGAGGGTTAGAATACACCCATGGTATGTTCTGCCTGTCGTAGGAGGCGACTAATAGGGCAGACAAGACTGGCTGACATAACTGACTTTGATTTGGAAGACCCCCTGTGGATGCGGAGGGCTGAATTCATCCACGGTATCCCCTGCCTGTTAAAGGTGACAAAAAGCGTGGCCTTTTCAAATGCCTATTTCGATTTTCCAGTTCCAATTTTCGTTTGACCCCTTGACATAATCGTGCTGTCTGTTTGGAGAAGGGTCACCAACTTTTCCATTTGGCCAGAAAGCCTAGACGGTATACCACATTCCGACAAGCGGGTGCGTAATGTACCCTTGCAGTGGTATCCGCCTGGCTGAATACTTGCGCCGAATATATCACTGTGTATGCCAAGGGGTATGTGTCTGTGTAAGGCACTAGGACCTCGGGCAATACGTACTATCGCCAAATAGGTATTGCCTTGGCTGGGTATCTTCCACAGTGATGGTCCTCTTTCAGAGTAGGTGGCATTCGGGGAGGATGATAACGGGATGACCCATAAGCGGTCTAAAAATCATCCGACGGTAGCCGTCATAAAAATCCATCTCTTAAGTGTCGGATCAATCCCAAGGTGTATCTCAAGGTGTATACACCTGGGGAATTCAAATTGGGATGACGCTTTTAACGCATGTTTACCCGTTGACAAGTCGACTCGCTATATGGTCGCTACCAGGACAGACGGGAGGGATTTTAAACTGGTGTAACCCATAATATTTTCCAAGGAAACCGAGGGAAAATTTGGAGATCTTAACGGGATTTCCAGGTTCTGGAACGGGCAGCTCTTGCTGCACACCGTTGACCGTAGGCAAACCGAATTGTTGCTGGAATGCACGCGATTCGGCGAAATTCCCGTTCAGGTCCCAAAACATGAAACTCTGAATGAGTTACTTTCCATCGTGAGCCCATAATAGTGACGCGGAATTGTTGCGGGATCTGGCAAGAGAGACGTCGCCAAGATAAGGTGCATTACTCGAAAGATTGGAGAGGACAGGGTCGATACCAGCGCTTTTATTCTCCATTTTGAGGGTGAAGTTTTACCTAAGCAGGTGATGGTCACATTGTACCACTGCGATGTTCGACCGTACATCCCTCCACCTAGGCACTGCTATCAATGCCTGAAATTCGGGCATGTTTCTGCCTGGTGAACTGCCAAGGCCGTGTGTACAGTGTGTGGCAAGGGGACACATGAGGGTGAGAGGTGTACACCTCCTCCGATTTGTCCTAACTGCCAAGGAAGCCACTCTTCGTGATCGAAGCAGTGCCCTGAGTTCTGTAAAGAAGCTAAGATTTAAAATATGACGACTCTTGATTCGCTTTCTTGCCGAGAGGTACCGTGTTATGAATGCCGCCTAATTTTGGGTATCGTTGCAAATACATCGACGCCCTCTATCATCTCTACTGCTCGAGTTCCGAGAGTTGTGCCATCGACGTCTGTATTTTCAGCAGTTCTAAAGTCACCCCTCGCTGTACCAGCAAAATTTGTCAGCCCGATGAAGGTCTCACAACCTTCTTCGGCCTCGGAAAAGAAGGCGCCGGTTATGCCAACTAAACCGGCGCAATCGGAGAAGTCCCCTTCTCCTCTGAAACGGTTGACGAAGAAGTCTTCCCGGGCTAAAGAAGGAAAGAAGAATCCCACCTGATATCATAAAGGTAGCAGAGAAGAAGGATACGGTGCGCCGCAGTCTCTCTCTCGCCCTGCAGCCAATGGGATGGCAGCAGTATCTGCTCCCCCGACCATTAAGTCTACGATGCCCGGGAGAAGTCAAGCCCGTTAGTGTGGAGGAACTCCCCTATAGGTAGAAAACTTTACCGGCGGATACGAGAGAAACGGTTCAACGCTGTCACTCTACATCTCCTACGGACAAGGCTGATCACCTATCCGCTGGCCATCCCGTTCCCACTACCAGGAGCGGCCATGTTTAGCAAGGAACTGGTGTCAGTGGGGAAGGGTCCACCCATTTCTTGGAATAGATGTAGGCGCCGGTCACAAAATAAAAATGGTCGGGAGGTGTTGGAGACACCCGGTCTTCGGACAGGGAGAGAGCCCCTCAACACCGCTCTTGCTCTTCTCCAAGACGGAGACAGGTTGATACCGACGAGTACCGCGCGCCACGTAAGAGCGCTCCCTCTTTCATCTTCATCTTCGGATGCTTTCTCTCATCTCCTATCATCTCCACCTAGAGATGGCTGGCAAACGGTCAAGCGTAAGTAGAATATCACTTCTACTTAAGTCCACACAATAGCGCTGTTACAATGTAACTGTAGTAGCTATTCTCGACATATTGATGAGTTACGTCAACTAATATCTTAATTTGCGGCAACCATTCTCTGTCTTCAGGAATCCAGGTTTCATCCTGGACATGAGACTACAATGCATCACTTCAGACCCATCTCTGAGACAGGGTGGACGAAACCTTGGCTGCTGGTGGCGTTTTCACTCTCGTACACTCTAGTGTCTTTAGTGTAGATGTGCTGCTGCTTAATCAGCTAGAAGCAGTTACATTTCGTACTTCGTTGCCAGTAATGGCAGCGGTATGTAACGGGTACCTCCCACCGGATTCTCAGTTGGACTTCAACCAGCTGGTGGATCTAGTCACTCAGCTTTTCTCCTTCTGGGAGACTTTAATGCCCACGACAGTAGAGGGAGAGATTGATCTGGCGGTTGTTGAACCTACGCACTTCTCTATTGAACACGGCAATTTTTCTTTTGTCGACATAACCTTGTGCAGTTGTGTGCTGGTTCCCCTGTTATACTGGGGTCTGCATGACGACCTCTGTAATTGTGACCATTTCCTCATTATTGTACTCTTCCGAACCAGGGAGCCATCAAGGTACCAAGTAGATGGCTTCTCCGTTGGGCTGATTGTCCAAAATTCCCAGCACGTGCAGTTTTTGCCGACGATAACTTGGAGAGTGACGATGATCATACCATTCACATAACGAGTGATAATTTGGTTGCGGCAGAGGAAACAATTCCTTCCTCATCCGGCAACTACCGCCGGCAGCTTGTCTCTTGGAGGACAGCTGAGATTCGCACAGAATCATCTTGAATATATTTCGTGGTGGAAATGTACTTTTGACTAGTGTTCTGAAAAGTTGTCACTCTACCCGGTGTTGAACATAGTTCTCTTACAATAAAATGCATATCATAATTCTGGAAATTATATACAAACACGGGTATGAGTTTGCCTTTTGTACATTTCAAATTGCAATTGTTATGTGCACAACCACGGTGTTCCCCGGTAATAAGACAGTGGCCTCTCAATTGGTGATGATAAAATTCTTTTCCACATATGCAACAAGCCTTCACCGCATGGAATTCGCGTTCTTGCTCCTCTGTCATGTTCAAAGACAGTTTTTCTTCATGCACAAAACTTAATGTGCGAGTCAAGCTTGTTAAATAATTAAATAACTCCTTGACTGCGTTAGGTCCAAGGTATAGTTTCGGCTCTCTAGGTAAACCGAATTGTGTGGCTTCGATTGAGGAATCTGCTTTTAAAATATACACTAAATCTTGTGGGTTCCTGTTCCTGATAGGAAATATTCCAACTCGCTGCGTACCTAGACGGCCAAGATTTAACAGGTTTCAAGTGGCATTCAAAGTCGGCATAAGCCACGAAAGGAACTTCAACCTTATGGTGCACATCTCTAAAACACAATCTGAAACTGCCATCGTGTAATTTTTACACGAGCAATTTGTTGGTCAAGACAGTACATTTTATGTTCTTCTAGTTTCTCGGCAGCACATCGCCCGTGCTGGTCATCGAAATGAGAAATACAGCGCATGCATATAGCCGAGACATTATGGTGTTTCGTTAGTTCACTGCGGACTATTTATGTAAACATATTGTTCTAAGCCTTTATTGTTGGTAATGTACAAAAGATTGGTATGGTTTGCTAACACTTCATCAACAACCTTTTACTGCATAATGTTGTGTTTATAATCTAAACAGGGATCGTTTACAGAAATATTACTCTTTTTTCAAAATGTTTAATAGAATGAATAGCCATGGGGAATGTGATATCCGTAAATTCATGTTTATCTTGCAAACGTTTGTAATCGCAAGCAAAATCAGCATCCTTTTCAATAAATTTTGACAGCATTGCACCGAAAAAACACCAGTCATCATTGTTTTTCTTTTTTCTTGAAGGAGTTGTAGTTATGTACATCGTCTGAGAGGGTTATACATGTTTATTCTAACCCGCAGACCATCTACACCAATCATAGACCACCCACTACCTTTCATTTCAGATTTATGAGATTCCGAGATTATTTTCTTATATTGTTTGTCAATAAATTCATTTAGATCCGTTCCCTTAAAACAGCCTCATTCTTCATTTTAAAAGCTCGATCACATACCTCCTCGTGCCCGTTGATAAACAGATATTAGAGCATAAAATCACCTTGATTCAATTATGGGAAATGAGTTCTTATTTTATAAGCTTAATTACCCGCTCTTTCACTTCATCTTCCGCATATTCACACGTTTCACATCGAAGAAAGTAAGATCACATTCGGTCTGTAAACGTCAATTCGTAGACCTCAACTCCCACGCCATCAGGAACTCTTGACAGAAGAGCATTCTTTGTAGGCTCGCACCTTCTACGCTTGTTAGGTTTTAGTGACCACAAGACTCCTGCATTTTTTTACACTGATAAAGGTTTCCGTATGAATGCAAGCGGCGTCTCCTTCTTGATTCTCGAGTGAAAGTTCTACCAAATTTTCCACAGAGTGAGGTTCATACGTTAGCCTTAATGCATAAAACTCTCTCTGTATAAGAAGCAATTACCTCTCTCAGTAGCTTGTAGAATACTATCTATCTCAACATTGCAGCCTCCATTTTATACCTGTCACAGACTACAACACCTAGCCAAATCTAACAGTGAGTGCAATGAAGCGTTCTGTGTTTAAATACTAACTTTCGACTTTGTTTTTTTTTTTTTTTTTGACCTCAATGCGCCTGTAAAGGAAAGTAGTACAAGTCCCTACAATAGAACTTAGTTTATTTGAATTGCTCGCTTGCATCCAGAAACACAAGTCCCTATAATACAACACACAAAGTAACAGTGCTCACACTAACAGAACCCGGAATCGAACCCGGGTTTACTGTATCTAGTTGCAATCGGCATAATAAAATACAACAAGTACAAGGCACCATGATTTAGAACATACAAAAAGCCCACAAAACAAAATCACGGCGTGAGGATTGAGGATTCTATTGACGGTAAATCACATCTACTATGGTAAAACTAAAGGAGGTGTACTGCTGGGGTAAAAATCTTAAACTAATATGCAGTCTGCAAAATAAAATGTTAGCTCTCCCCCAAAATGTACAAAGCACCCCGTTCCAGCCCTCGTGCTAACAGCACCAAGAATCGAACCCGCGACCTCTGAATCAAGTTGCACAGTGGCCAACCTGTAAAATAAATAGTAACAACTTAAAGACTTAAAACTTAAATGTAAAACTCCCTAGGATATAGAACACAGAAATAGCCCATAATACAACATTTCCCATCTCAAATTTGCACAGTAGCCACGGGCCGAAAGGAACTTCTTTGTACTACTCCTTTCTAATCCTTGACATTCGATAAACTGTAATGAACCACAGTTTCCTAGAAACAACTGAACATAATATTACAACTCAAGTTCATTTTACAAATTGACTCTAATTTAATTTCACTCTCTTGCTAATACCAGCTGAATGGCAACTCACTAGTGGTATATTTGATACAGTAGTTGATGGAGGAATGTGCTGCGCCCGTCTAACTAAATCTTCAGTGACTAACTGAACTGTTGACCATTTTACTCATTCACTGTGTTGTTATTACCGCTTATTACCACCACGGGGGATAAATTTCAAAACATAGCCCAATAAACAAAAGATAAGAATTCGCTAAAACCCAAGCATTGGGATGTGAACAACTCCAGTCGATTACGTCCCCACTAAACAGGTATACCAGGGCAAGCCATGAACCGTTCGCATCCACATAGAAACAAAGTCACTAGAACAAGGCAATCCTTTAATCCACGACACAAGGATAAAAAAGCATGACTGACAATGTTTTATTGTAAAATTAATGACGTATCGTGATGCACACTTCTCGCATTAATAACGAACAAACGTTAATAGAGGCCCGAAACTGGTATATCCATGTTTTTGGCACCGGAAATTAAGTTAGAAATACTTTTTACATAGGATGAACTTGATTGAAATTCAGGTCGAAAATTTGTAATACCATTTCCAAGGAAGGGGATTAAGTCGTTGTATTGAGAAAAGTGGTCGTTCAAACGAAAAGGTGCCAGCCTAAAAGTGGAACGCTCAGTTCAAGTAAATCAATCATCGCCACACAATCGGTGTAGCCCTAAATACTGCTATCCATTCATCTGTTATGTATTCAACTGTGAAGTATAATAACCCTTATGAAGTCGTGTGGCCTGTATATTCCAACTAGCCAGAATGGTCATTCTATAGTGAATTAAATGTGGATTTAATTTGTTTCACTCGAATGTGCGGACACGTTGCTAGTTACTTGGTATTCAGTTGCCCGTTTCATTGAATTAATCGTGATGTCCTCGAACAGCCTTTTTTCTTCAACGTACATTTCTTGTGTACTCGTTACAGGAAAAGATTATCATTGAAAACATTCCTCTGTGATGACTGACAGAAAATAATATTGAATGCTCGTTCTTGGGATATAAACAGCACCCAATTACCATATAATTGTATTCGATACGATGAAGGAACATCTTGATCTTCAGGAAATAACAGTAGTATGTGAATGTTATTAAACTTGCCCCTGTGCAATATTATATTTTTGTGCAGGAGAAAGAATATCACGTTTATCCAGAATAACACTTTCTCCAAGGTCTCCGACATATAAAACAGCATTGTCTGTATAATATTTATTCACACTGCATGATACTTCACCATTGAAGAGATGAAACTCGCTAGGTTCCTCATATTTGAGGAAAAGGTGCATAGTAATGATACTGCTGAAAATTACACTAATTAACTTTACACTAGTTAGATCTCTGCATCATCTTACGTAGCGAAATTAAATGCTATTCAGTCGGTCTACACGATTGAACCCACATTGTAATCGGTGTTATTCCCTAACACTAGGACAATTTATATGAGGTTAAATAATTCATTGTCAACAAATGCTTAGAAAAAGGAAATATGCCACAGTGCTTGAGGTACTCCAAAGTTAATATATTCTCCTATCGAGGTACCGGACTAGAGAACGACGGTTCCAAAGTGTTCACTAAAATCCTATGTAATAGATTGACCGAGTTGTTTGATACCAATATTCCGGACTTTCAATTTGGCCTTAGAAGGGGAAGATCAACTCTCCATGCAGTAAGGAATTTATTGACTGACATAGATGATGTCTTAATAAATGAATAGAGAAAATTCTTCGCAGTTTTCATAGACTCCAATAAGGCTTTCCTCTTACTGGATAGGGAAGTACGTATGACGACTGACTGTCTGTGTGTCCCCCCCCTATCAACTCCTCAACGGCTGAAGCAATCCAAACCAAATTTGGTATGAGTAAAGATATATACCTGAATATCTCAAGGCCATATTTGAAAATGATGTCAATACTACCAACTGCTGAAAAACCGCAATTGAAATTTGAGCTCCATGTTGGATATTTTAGAAGGTATGCATGGGAGCTATTCCAAAATTGGCACACAAATAGATAATAATATTTCAGTTTAATTTCCAGGAGGCCATACATAGCAGTGTTGCCAAAATGATTCTAAGCCTGCTGATAGGTCTAATGTCTAAATGCATATAACTTCTACACTATCAATTGAATTCCAGCCAAATTTTATAATTACTCTGTGTACATAAACACATATGACTGAACGCATCCTTAAGAGCCACCGGGGCTGCTAACTGTTATTAAATGCTCTCCCTATTATCTTATCCAAATACCAGTATATCAGAAAGTATGCAAGCCGCCAGCTTTAAAGTATGCACACGTATAGTTCATGCCATTCTAGATTAATTTGGAGTAAGTAATATACGTCAGTGCTCCCAACAAGATTCTATGCCTGCTGATAGGTCCAATTTTAAAATACATGTAACTTATGTACTAACAAATAGATTTCATCCAAAATTGGCACAACAACAGATCATAATATTTCATATTATTTCTGACCAACATATGCATGCCATTGTTGCTAATATGATTTTACGTGCGCTGTTAGGTCCAATGTCTAACTGCATGTTAACTCCTTGCTATCCGTTGTACTTACAACCAAATTTTGTATTCTGTTCCTTAAGAGATGGAACTCAGGATATATTCAGTCACCAGGGCTGCCAACTATAGTGCTCTATTAGGCAACATTAAGCCAGGTATACTGTATTTCGAACTAATTTCGATATTAAAAACTTAATTTCGACATTATTCTAGATAGATCCATATAGATTAATCATTGGCATGCATCTTAAATTTTAAGAATTTTTTAGTTCGTCACGGAACTTCTTGTTCAATATCGTAACAGCCAATGTGACAAGCGTCACTCATGGGATGGATAAGAAGATTGTTGTATACTTGAATGTGGATGACATTGTCATAGCAGCATCAATCCTGAAAGACGTCTAAGATGCGATCGATTGACTCTCGGAATGTGCAATGGAAAATATGTTTACAATCATAACTAAAAAGACGTACCAAATGACGTTCCTTAAGGGAGGAGAAAATGCATCACAAGACTAATTTTATAAGGAGATAAACAAATTAGCCGTTAAGAATCAGTTGAAATATCTGGGCATTTGCCATCAAACTCCAAGGGCCACCTACTATTTTCATGTTAGAAACAAAACGTTAGCAGCGATTAGAGCTATGAAAGACATCCCTGACTACCTCAATGGAACTCATTCAAATGGAAATAATACCGTTTTGACTTATGGAACTGATTTTATATGGGATCAATTAAAAGTGAGTGTGGAAACTCTAGAGAATGTAAGGGCCTCTTTCCTCAAGAGATCACATGGTGTATCGAAATTCACTCCATCGAGATTCGTATATATACTAACTATTGAAGACTATAGAAATAGAATATTTCTGTCATCGACGACCGCTTTCCAAGATACTATAAGAAGACGAAAACAAAATGAACAGACATTTGGTGGTAATTTTGCAGCACTGACGCGATGACGAATTGGCACTGGACTCGGATTATTTACGAGTAGACGCTTGTTGTCGCCATGTTTGCACATCATGGTTTACATCATGTGGTCAGGACTAATAAGAGACTTCCTGAACTATTTGATTCATATGTGTGTGAACTGTGGGGTGTTCGGTGTGGCGAATACCACTTGCAATTTGGCAAAAAGAGATAAAAATCATTTAAGATTATGCAAAAAGAATCTAATGCACATTGTGCGCAATTATTTATATAAATTAATCATTTATTTGGATGACTAATTACGATCTTCAAGCGATGATTGTATAACGCTTTACAGTTGGATTTATAATCTATGTCCACAATTGAGTAATAAAATTATAAATTATTTTGGTCACAGAATGTAATTGTATACTTATTAGTAATTGTACGTCGTATGTGATTTTTTATATTATAATGTTAGTGGCTACTCGCCTAGCTTGCTTCAATGGATATTTTCTATTGCCAGTACTATGGTCAACTGGTCGGAGAACACCCTTACAAATTATACCCCTGGAGCCTCACATTTTCAAAATGGTAACAGGAACATGGAAGTCAGGAGTGACATGAGGAAACAAATCTCAACTGATAACAGTCTAAAGCCCTATTCATGTAGTACATGTGGATCAAACTTTGCACGGCGTGCAAGTTTGAAGAAACACATTATTATTATTCATAGTGGTTTAAAGCCATATTCTTGTAGCACATGCGGATCAAACTTTGCTCGGAAGGAGTATTTGAAGACACACATGCTGTATCATAGTGGTGAAAGGCCATATTCCTGTGGCATATGCAGAAAAAACTTTACTCAGAAGGGCGATTTGAAGAAACACGAACTGATTCATAGTGGTTTAAAGTCATATTCCTGTAGGACATGCGGATCAAACTTTACTAAGAAGGGAAATTTGACGACACACATGCTGATTCATAGTGGTGTAAAGCCACATTCATGTAGCACATGCGGAAAGAACTTTGCACAGAATCGAGGTTTAAAGAGACACATGCTCTCTCATAGCGGTGTAAAGCCATATTCATGTAGCTCATGCGGAGCAAGCTTTTCAGTCAAGGGAAATTTGAAGAGACACATGATCATTCATTAGCGGGGTAAACCTTACTCTGAAGAAGGATTTAAAGACGCACATGCTCATTCATAGCAGTGTAAAGCTGGTATTTATTTGTATTGTATTTTTTTAAAGCACCATTGACTATAAAATAAAAACAAGGTTTCCCAAGCCAGGACTTTTTTTTTCATTAAAAAATGGTGATAGGTATTTGTTGATGTTTTAATTTTCACATTTACACACATTTTGTTATTTGACATTTTCCAATTTTCACTTTAAAAAAATGTTAGTTTAAAGTTTTTCAATTTCATGATATGGAAACATGGATTTTCTATTTCGTTGTTAACACATTTTTCAATTTCCACTTTACATTTTCATAAACCACTAAAAATAAGTCATCAACCTAGGCCATCAACATATACCACTAACATAAGCCACCAACATAAGCCGCCTGCATAAGCCTCTCACATAAGCCACCTACATAAGCCACTTACATAAGCCTCAACCATAAGCCATCAACCTAATTCACACTCTTAAGGCATTATCCTAAATCATTAACATAACTCATCAACATATGCCACCTACATAAACCATCAACATAAGCCACCACCATAAGCCATCACCATAAGCTATAAACATAAGTCACCCACATAAGCGACCAACATCATCCTGCATAAAACGTCAACACAACATCATTCTTTCACCACAAGTGTCTAGACCTTTGTCAAAGGCGGATCGACTATACAAGTTAGTGGCTACTATGGAATATACTATAACCAATAAAGGTAAACCACATGCCCTTTACTATGGCTACTCTTATAACTATAAGCGAGAAAATGTAAATGGCATCATATTTTGGTCATGCTCGAAACAAAGAACAACATAATGTCTAGGTCATCTAAAAAGTCAACATGGTAAGGTTTTAAGTGTGGGTACTCATCAATGTGGTATACCAAATGAAACACCGTTAGTGCTAACAAAACATGATCAAATGGACATGGAAAAGCAAACGCAACAAAAACATAGTGTTACTCAACAGTGACTTCTTTGTGAAAAAACATTTATCCTCGCCTCAAAAAGTTGTGTTTAAACACCCTTCGAAGCCACCTGTAAAGCGAACAACACTATCAAAAGCCATGCAGACTGTACAAGAGGTGTCCATGGAAAAACATCAGAACAGAGTACATAGTCATAGCGATCATAGTTATAATAATGAAGATTATGATGATGACGATGATATAAAAGAAGAGGATCAAGTGTTTACACCTATAAAACCATTGCGGCTTCCCCAATTTTTAACCACCTCCATCCATGCCCCCCGTGGAAAACTCATTTTCCGCAAGTCATGGGTAAAAGAAACTAGACGTATAACCACCTAGGGTAAAGAAATAAAATATTGTAAGTAGGTAACGATTGTGGTATGTAATTTATTGAAATAAAAATATAGTGTGTATGAGTATGCTCTGTTTTTCCTTGTTATCCCCACGCTTCTATCTTCATGCACGTGTACAGCTAACGTTCAAGGCTAACACCTGCGTGAGGTCATGTGACACATCTACTTGCATTTTGTCAGGTGCGAATCAAACAGGATGTGACTTGTTAGCTTCCATGTTGTTTCACACGTGTTTACATGCATTTCACTCCCCGAACCATGGTTGTCGAATTGTTTTTCATTGCCCTGTTGTCAAGTCAGTTAATCTGACCAGGTGATCGTGAGATATCGACAAACTTCGTAGGAAAGTAGGCGACTATCTATCTCTCTCCTCACCACTAAGAACACCTTCTTATAAATCATTTTTCAAAAAGCCCGCCCTCTTACAAAATCACCAAGTGCGCATGCGTAAAAACAAAAATGCTAATTCATTATAGCGTTGCCTCGAAGGCATGTCGTTTATGTGAAACAACGTTTAATTTCCTATTAGCATTCAAACTCCCACATATCGCACTTGGAAGGCGACATTTTGGTGTAGGAATAGGTTGTCCACTGGAAAGGGGGCGTCAGCTCAAGTTCAACGACACCTCATTAATCTAAATCCGATCATGCATTCGGGAGATATCGGCTTTGCTCCTGAATGTATGGCGGGTTAGTATGTGACGTCACCAAGAAAGTAGGGTATGGATTAACATTTTGGATTTTTTTTATCTCCCCTCGTTGTGACGTCACCAGGAAAGTAGGCTATGGATCAACATTTTAGAACTTTTCGATCACCCCTCGTTGTGACGTCACCAGTAAAGTATGCTATGGGTCAACATTTTTGGAACTTTTTTATCACCCCTCGTTATGACGTCATCAGGAAAGTAGGCTATGGGTTAACATTTTGGAACTTTTCGATCACCCCTCGTTGTGACGTCACCAGGAAAGTAGGCTATGGGTCGACATTTTTGGAACTATTCAATCATACCTCGTAGGTTAGTGACGTCATGGCAGCCATTTGTGACGTAATGGCCGCAATCTTGTGTGACGTCACCAGGAAAGTAGGCTACTCGTTACAACCCCCACTACCCCCTACTGTCTTGCGATAACTGCATAATGAAGTTCTGGAGTACATCTTGGTGTGAGAAGAACACTGGCAAAGGTCAGGGAGCGATTCTACTGGGTAAACTGTAAAGAAGATGTCAAAATTTGGTACAGGAAGTGTGAGGTTTGTGCCACAGGGAATGGACCTAGAGGATGGAAGAAAGCATCTGTTCACCAGTACAATATGGGGAGTCCCTTCGATAGAATAGCAATCGATGTTTGTGGCCCACTTCCTCAATCACATCTTGTTGGCAATGGACTATTTCTCAATATGGCGAAAGCTTATGCTATTCTGAACTAAGATGCAGTAACAGTCTCCAGCATCCTAGTGAAGGAGTTATTCTCTAGGTTTGCTGCTCCCTTGGAATTACACTCCGACCAAGAAAGGAACTTTTAATGGGCTGTCTTTCATCAAGTTTGTGAACTCATGGAGATACGAAAAACTATAACGACGCCATTCAGGGGCGCACCCAGGGGGCTTTGGGGGCTTAAGCCCCCCCCCCCCAAAAAAAAAGCCTGGGAACACTTTAAAAATATTGAGGATATCTTTCAAGAAAATTGATTGCATAACGGGCTCCAGAATGTTTAGTGTTGGAAAGTTGGAACATTTTGCGATTTTCTACTGGTTTAAAATAGAATTATGTTAGGCCTATATTTATGCAACACTTGAGTGATAATAATATATATTGTAAACACAACACTATCGGATATATCCGGCCATTGTCGTAACTATGCTCGGAGCAAAATGCGCGTGGGACAGCGGTGAAAATTTCTCTCCCCAAGGTATTGTGCTGTGCTCTGTGTTAGGCGTCAAGTCAGTAGTGGTGTTTGTAAAAGTTGATTCGTTGATTCTTGTTGTGTTTGTATTTTCTATTGGCTATTGGTGTTCGTAGTGTGTCCAATTGGACTAGTAGTAATGGGAGACAAAAGAAAATCAAACATGCAAAACTACTTTAAATCTTCAAAAATCAATAAATATGATGTGGTTAGTGTTATTGAATGTGGCAATCCTTCAACGAGTAAGGAACTGTTAACAAGGACTGCAAGCATAGAAAACAGCCAAGATGTTCGTCAGAGGAGGGCTCAGAGGCAAATGTGAGCAGGCCTAAGGCCGTTGTAAGTAAACATAACATGGATTTGGACATTGGTTTATTTAAAAACAAAGTGTTGACGGACAATGAAAAGTTCAAAGTTTTGATTGACAAATGGGTTCCGCAGAGCAACTTTAACTTTCCTTTTAGATCGCATGGGAACCAATAACGAAAATTTTCGTTTTCATGGCTAAAGAAATATACCTGGCTTTCGTATTCTGGAATTGAAGACTCTGCATACTGTGTCCATTGTATGCTTTTTTTTTTTTCAAAAAAGAAGTAGGAAAGAGTAACTCTCAACATACAGGACAACTTGTTGAAGAAGGTTTTTGTAACTGGAAAATAGCACTAGAAAAGTTTGAAAAACATGCAAACTCGCAGTATCATAAAGACTCATGTGTAAGCGCAGCTAATTTTAAAAGAGTTATGGACTGTCGAATGAAACCGATTGACAAATCTCTTGATAAAGGAAAAGACGTCCAAGCCCAAAATAATGTGAAATGAATAATTCCAATAATAGAAGCGATTATTTTGTGTGGCAAGCAAAATATCGCCCTTAGGGGGCATAGAGATTATGGTCAGTTTTAAATCGACAACAAACCATTTGAAAATGAGGGGATCTTAAGAGCTTTGCTCAGAGCTAGAATTGAAGCAGGTGACAACAATTTGAAAGATCACTTTGGGTCATGTGGCAAAAATGCGACCTATATAAGTTGGAATAATAACTGAAAAAAATTGCAAGTAAAGTAAAAGAAGCTAAGTTTTTTAGTGTTCTCGCAGATGAAACATGCGATATTTCAACTGTTGAAGAGTTTTCTTTGTGTTTACGTTATGTAACGCCAAATACATTAAATGATTATGAAATATGTGAGCAATTTTTGAAGTTCATGCCACTAAACTCTACTACGGGTAGCGTATTGGCAAAAACATTGATGAAAGGTCTTGAATACAGTAATATAGACATAAATAACCTACGTGGCCAAGGGTACGATGGCGCAGCTGCCATGAGTGCAAAGTTTAAAGGGGCTCAAGCGTGCGTCCAAGAAGCTCACCCCACAGCAATATACGTGCATTGCGCTTCTCATACCCTTAACCTGGCATTGTCGACCGCGTCTGAGGTTGTATCAATCAGAAACTGGATTAGTGGAGAAGTTGTGGCATTTTTTTAACACTCCTAAAAGACAAGCAGTTTTAAAACAGTGCATTAAATCTGAGGTAAATCTTGAAACCAACAAGAAAATACTCCTGCAGCTTTGTCCAACGAGATGGGTACAAAGGCACGATGCTATTTTTGTTACGAAGGAACTGCTGCAACCTATTGAAGTAGCGTTAAAGGGGATTAAAAACTGGAATGATAGGGAATCTTCTTCAGGAGCTCTAATACTACTAAACTCCTTAAGTCAAGGTGAATTTATAATTTCTCTCATGGCATCAGAAAAACCGCTTGGTTACAGAGTAAACTTAAGCAAAAAGCTTCAGGGAACTGATTTAGATTTATCGTCTGCAATTACACACGCTGAAACTGTGATTGAAAGCTTAAAATCTCTAAGAAAAAATGCAGATCAAGAATTTCACTCGTTGTTTGAAGAAGCTACCAAAATTGCTAATAACTGCGGTTCAATAATTTTGATGCCTCGAACAGTTGGAAGACAACTGAACAGAAGCAACATACCAGCAGAAACTCCAGAATTATACTATAAAAGATCTGTTTTCATCCCTTGGATTGACTCATTCATTATTTCATTGGAATCTCGATTCATCAAGCATAAAAACTTATTAAAGAGTTTTGAGTGCTTACTGCCCTCAGCCAATGCATCACATACACATAAAGAAACCTTCCAAGAAAAATAAAGCAACTGTATTTCTTACAGCTGTGTAATTTTTATAAGATTGACATAATTGAAAGTGGAGGAATCAACAAAGGCCTGCTTATGGCTGAGTTTGAACTGTGGCACAAGAGCTTCAAGACCCACGCTAATATCCCTAAAAACGCAATCGATGTGTTGAATCTATGTGACAAGGACTTGTTTCCTAATATCCACACATTGTTGAGAATTTTGTGTACCATCCCTGTGACTACAAGCACTGCTGAGAGGTCATTTTCTACACTACGTCTGCTGAAAACATATCTTAGGAATACCATGGGTGCAGACTGGACTAGCAGCACTGAATATTCACCGGGAAATTGAAGTCACCAGTACATAGGTAGTTTCCGTTTTGAAAAAATCTGCTAGGCGGCTGGATTTTGTTCTGTGAAATTTGAGTTTCCACTTTATTCAAACAACGTTAATGCTAATTCATTAATACATGATTTGTATTCAACTATTTGTTTAAACTTGCATTCAGCCTGTGTTATTAATTTCAACTTGAAATTCTATAAATGCTTAAGATTTTTTGTTATAATGTTAGTTATTAAGGAAAATTAAAATAACTTATTTATTTTCACGTACAGTACATAAAATATTTGTTACAATCCTTAACAATTACATCTCATAATTTTTAAAATGTAATTTTTAGTTCCAATTAAATTTACATATTCAAAATCAAAATGTTATTATTAATTTACTAAAACCTATAGTAGTTCTTGATATAAACAACTCAAAACTTGGTAAATGATTGCAGATAATTGATGTTACACATCAATCTGACGATCCTGGTAGCTGGATATATAGTTATGATAATAGTGAGCAGAGCAATCCAGTCGTTATCACTCTGATCGTGATCAAAAGTTAATTCTTGATAAAAATCATGCAATTCCTTTTTATTACTTGTATAACCTTAGCTCAATGGTACTGTAACTAAAATTTGCATAAAACCAATGCACATTTTGTTTAAAAAATCTCCAGTCCAATAGCATCTTTTGTATTGGTTTTAACAGAGCAATCTACAGTAAGTTTGATCTTATAGAATATACATATTTATATACAAGACTAATAATGGACACATTCTCTTTCCATAGCTGAAATCATGTTATTGAGGAAAGCCCTCCAAACCAAAAGTCTGGGTGCGCCCCTGACGCCATTACATCCCCAGTCAAATGGGATGGTTGAGCGAATGTACAGGACTATAGGAAAGCATTTTTGTAAAGTTGTGGCAGAAAACCAAGGAGACTGGGATGAACATCCTTCATTGTTCTTAATGCCATACCGGTCTTCAGTTCATGAAACTACAGGATAAACTCCAGCTTGTGTTCTTTTTGGGTGGAAGCTGCGATTACCCTGGTTCCTTAAGTTCGGCAGTAGACCCGGCGACCATCATGTTGCCGGGGACGACTATGTGAGCCGTTTGAGGGAAAGGATGGACCAGATTCACACTATTGTACGAAGAAATATAGGAATCGCCAGGGAGCGAATGAAACAAACGTATGACGCACGGGTTGAAAAAGGCGGGTTTCAACCCAAGGACCTGGTGTGGCTCTTCAATCCGCAGAGAAAGTTCGGTCAATCGCCTGAACTCCAACGTTCATGGGATGGACCGGATGAGGTGCTGAAGAACATAAATGATATTGTCTGTCGTGTTCGAAGATTCCATAAAGGAAAGCCAAATGTGGTCCTTTTTAATCGTTTGGCACCGTACGAAGGAATAAACCCTTGGCTGGAAGGTAATTGGCGACTGGTTGAAAACTGTTCCTGGACGGAACATTCATTCATTCATTCATTTCTTTATTTCTCCATGGTGATATGTGAATATACATATGGGAGTCGTCAAATCATAAAATACATAATTATACATAATATACATAAAACATAACTATACATAAAATACATAATTACAGGGGTACAGGTAAATACAATAATCAATATACAAACACTTGCGTCTCTATGCACATTGTCTCGAATTCTTCTGCTGAATATATTGCCTTGTTTGTGAGCCATTTTTTAAATTTAAATTTGAATGTGGAAATGGTGCTTGCATTTCTTAGTGTTAGGGGCAGCAAGTTGAAATATTTGGAGGCAGTAAACAAGGGATCTTTTTTTTCTGAAAGCTCCTCTAAATATTGACAGTGAACATCCATTCTGCTTCTAGTGTTGTACGAATGTAGATCAGAATTTTTTACAATATTAGCATTTCCAGTTAGAATTTGTCTCTCAATTTACATAGAACAATTGAGTAAATACAATGATGGTAATGCCATTAGTCTGAATTTTTTTAAATATTCCCTACAAGATGTTAGAGGGTGTACACCAAACATAACACGGATTGCTCTCTTCTGCAGGATAAAAATATTGCTTAAAACTCCCTTTGTTGCACTGCCATATAGATTTATTCCATAAACCAGGTGGGAGTGAAATAGAGCATTATAACTTGAAAACAGGATATTAATGTTAACTTCCTGTCTTAGCTGCTTTAATACAAATATTGCACTGCTTAATTTAGATTGTAGTTTGATTATGTGTTTTTTCCAACAAAGACCAGTTTCCATTGTCATACCAAGAAAGGTTTGTTCATCGGTGCTGTCTATTTTTAGCCTATTTTCAATTTTGAAAAAATAGGCTTATGAGATCACCTTTTGTCCGTGTGTGTGCGCGTGTGCGTGTGTGTGTGTGTGTGTGAGGTGTGTGTGTGTCCCCCTAATAAAATCTAAACGGCTGGAGCGATTTCAGTGAAACTCGGTAAGTTCATAGCACTATTCCCGGCAACCTCGATCGTGCCCTTCAAATTTTGTTTCGTCTCACCAATCCAACATGGTGGCTGTGCGAAATATTTCACTAGCATTCAATATCTCCGAAACTATTACCGATATCGCCCTGAAATTGTGCACGGTTTTAAAGGGCACTAGAAGTTCACCTATGAGACTTTCAAAAACCTGGTGACTACAAAACCAACATGGCGGCCAAGCGAAGTTGAGACTTTTAAATAGACTTTTCTCGCGATTTAACTATCCAAACGTAATGAAACTTGGTAAAGCAAATGTTTATGCACATTGCAATGCACTGAAGTCTAATTTAGTTCAATTGTTTACATAACCTCAAAATGGCGGCTGTGCAAAATATTTCACTGACATTCTATATCTCCGAAACTATTACAGATATCACCCTGCAATTTTGTACGATGATAAAGGGCACTGATACAAGTTTACCTATGTATAATTCATAAACCTGTAAAGTACAAAACGAACATGGCGACCAAGCGAATTTGAAATATTTTAATAGACTATTCTCGTGAGTTAACTCTCTGAGCGCCGTGAAATGTGGGACAGTAAATGATTTTACAGATTGTAATGTACTGCCATCTAATTTAATTCAATTGTTTACATAACCTCAAGATGGCGGCTGTGCGAAATTTTAAAATTAAGTTTTTATTTCTTGTGTCGTAATCATGCGATCGAAGTGAAAGTTTGAATAATGAACCTAGGCAATAAGTGTCCTTGAATGGTACATAACACTATGGCCTATACATATAACAATCCTAAATGGCGAGCTTCCGAAATATTTAGACGGTTCTCAATATCTATGAATCTTTTATAGCAACCAAACTGAAATTTTTATGTTCATAGAGACTATGAACATATGTTCACCTATAGGACTTTCAGTAACCTGGTGAGCATGAATCCAACATGGCGGCGACGCGAAGTATAAATATTTCAATGGACGTTTCTCGCGAATTAACTATCCGAGTGCCGTGAAACCTTGCACGTTAAATGATTACACAAATGTTGATCCACTGGCATCTAATTTATTTCAATTGTTTGCATAATCACAAGATGGCTGCTGTGCGTAATTTTAAAATCTCGTTTTTACTTCTTGTGTTCTAATCATGCGATTGAAGTTTGAATATCACACGTACACAATAATCTTAATATAATAGTACAAAAATAAAAATCCAACCTGGCGACCATCTGAAATATTTAGACGGTTCTCAATATCTACGAATCTGTTACAGCAATTAAACTGAAATTTTGTATGTTGATAGAGGCAATTAACATGAGCAGGATATATGAAAATAGGCTGTATAGTTCTTCACGGAACTACTTGTTGTTGATTGGGTACAATGCTTAGATGAATATCTGGAAGTTTTGAAGTATACATCCTAAAATGAATAAAATGTTCAGGCCCTGGGTCCTTACACCCTCAGGACCCTAGGACCTTTACGCACCCCCAAGGGAGAGGTGGCTTACGCCACTGAACCCACGCTCACCCACAAGCTGCGAAACCACTAACCCATCAAGAATTCAAACCTACAAAGCTACGATTCAACCCCAACACCAAACATCCTCTTCTGCACCAAAACTACCCCAGCTGGAGATACAATAAAATCCAGAACACCATCTTATCACAGCAAGCAGGCGACCACTTATTACAGGTGGTTGGCCAAGAGGTTGCGCCGCATACATACAATTTACACTTACAAATATCTGGGACGACAAAATATGGAGTAATACTGAGTCAGCAATGCCGAAAGACATAAAAGAGAGGTCTCATCTGAACCAATCGTCTTTCGCTGCCCGAGGCCACGCCTGTTTGCATCCTGACTCTCACCTACCGGTAAGTGTGCATCTCAGAGTCCTATTACACCACATTGCCAAGTGTATTCCTGTCCACTTGCACCCCAATTCATTGTTGTATAAACCACATTTACAATTGTATACTCCAACGTCCCTAAATAGAGAGACACCTCACGGTCTAATAAACCATTGACCATTTACACTACACGCTCATTGTACACTTTTATTCCACACTTGTTTTTACCTCCCGACTCCATACACCTTGACCCTCCAGTGCTTGTAATTATAGAAACGCCGTGTAGGCAGTATTCTATTTCATTGCCGCAACCTTGAGTGCTATCGAGCCGAGCCGTGCGCCGTCAGCTAATAGTAAATGTGCGTGCTCGCAACACTCACTCTGAGTGCTAATAGCTCACTTAATTAACGCATCCCTTAAATAACGCCATCCCGACAAACCAAAGCTTCTCCCGTCTGCCACAACTCACCCGTACACGCCCCCATCCCGAATCCCAACACATTCACTAAAACTCTCCCAATTAGACCACACCTTCTAAATTTACAATTTACACCCTTTTGTTCGATCAACCCCGTTTCCGGTCGAAACAATAATGAATCTTTTTAATGTTTGGCTATAGATAGTGAGCTTCTAAGTATGTTTCCAGTTTATGTATTGCATATGTAATATTTTTTGTAATGTTTACTTCTAATTCAAATGGTAATGTCATCTGCATATAGTACAGTCTTCACACATTCATTATCTAAAATGTCAGGCAAATTATTGACATACAGTACAAAGAGATATGGCCCTAACACAGAGCCCTGTGGTATGCCATGTTTTATTGTTGTGAGTGAGATACTTTCACATTACTAGAATTTTCATGTTGAATGTGGACACACTGACTACGAATAGTTAAGTATGAATCTAGCCATTTTGCTGATATACCTCTTAGACCATAACTGTACAGTTTCTTTAGCAGCAACTTACTATTTAGACAGTCGAACGCTTTTGATAGGTCTAGGAATATAGCTACGATTTCTTCATTTTTGTTAATGGCATCTACTATGGTACTTGTTTCCTTCGAGGCAGCATCAGTAGTGGACTTGTCTTTTTGAAATCCAAACTGAGCTTGTGATAGCAGATGGTGTTTTGTTATGAATGCTTTTAGTCTATCCAGATAAATAATTTCATATATTTTTGAAAACTCTGAAGGAATGGTAATTGGTCTGTAGTTAGATATGTCACTTGCTGAGCCTGATTTATGAATTGGGACAACTTTACATTTCTTTAGATCTGATGGGAATTCTCCTTGAGAGAAAGAGCTATCTATTATGTGCGTTACAGTTGCGAGGATGTAGTGTTTACATAATTTTAGTATACTGCTAGGTATACCATCCATTCCACTCGAGGATTTATCTTTCAGGGAATCAATTACCCTTTCCACCTCGCTTTCATTTGTTGGAAGTAAAAATAATGTATGCGTATTTGAAGTCATTGGATATATTACATTTTCAGGTTGATTTCTTTTTCCTACGTTAATTAATTTTTCCACTACATTAATAAAATAGCAGTTAAACATTTCACAAATATCTACTGGATCGCTTCCTGTTGTATTGTCTTGCTTAAGTTTTATGTTTGATTTGTTGTAATTTAAATTTTTATTTCGGATGTTGTTAATTATTTTCCATGAAGTTTTACTAATGTTGTTGGAGGATTTGATTTTGTGATCATTATATGCTTCCTTTTCGCTATCTACTAGTATTTTTAATTTGGCTTTCTGGGCTGTGATTAATGAAGAGAGCTGTGCTGATTTGTATGTTCTGTTTAGATGAATTAATGAGTGTATATTTGTTTGTAGCTCCTAAATTTCCTAAGTTATCCTGTTATTGTTACTTTCTAGATTATATTTTATTTTACACTTACTAATAGGAAAAATTATATTATAATGATGACTGAATAATAGCATAAATTGTACCATTTTTTGTTAGCATGCTCTGCTTCATAAACTCTTTCCCAATTTGTACATTTGAGAACATTTAGAAAAGATAAAATTCCATCTTGAGTTATGTTCCTTCTGTTCACAAATCTGCACACGCCACTTGGGGTTATTTTCCCAGCTAGACGAATATTACCTATAAACATTTGACCATGGTGGTCAGACATACCATCATCATAGTTCTCTGACAGACACTTGTCTAATGGAAAATCTGTAATAATATTATCAATTCATGTTGCTGAATGTGCTGTAATTATAGTAGGCTCATGAATAAGTGGTACCATGCTAAATTAACTTACTAATTGTTTAAAATATTGCACATGTATATCATTTTTTATCAAGAAGGTGTATATTGAAATCTCCACATATGACATTATGAGAATTTTGGTTAATTCTGAATATATGAGGGAAAAATTCAATAAAGTTATTCATATCACCACTAGGTGATCTGTAGATTCCAAATATGTTAAGTAAAATTCCTTCAGATTTAAACTGAACTGCAAATAATTCACAGACTTTTGTTTTTGATAAAAAATTTACTGATCCTAATTTTGTAGTTTTTGTAGTGTCTTTTGATAAAATAGCAACACCACCTGATTTTGTTTCTGTTCAGCAAACTTCAGCAACTACTTTGTATCCACAATAATTTGTAGACTGAATTTCCTGTTGATTCAACCCATGCTCGGTCATTACAAAAACATCTGGTTAC
This sequence comes from Meconema thalassinum, assembly GCA_946902985.2. Taxonomy (NCBI): domain Eukaryota; kingdom Metazoa; phylum Arthropoda; class Insecta; order Orthoptera; family Tettigoniidae; genus Meconema; species Meconema thalassinum. Next base: position 236,273,437 of record OX336397.1, on the reverse strand, counting down.
TTATTATTAAGATATGATTCAATTAGGTTTCTCTTATTTGATGCATACTGTATGTTTTGGTGAATAACTTTTACCTGGCAGTCTTTATATTTATTACTGGTTTTTAGAATTGGTTGGCACTGCTCTATTTTAATCCTATCAGTGCCTTCCATCAGTTTAAATTACAAGGAAGAGCAATTACTGTTTTTTGCAGAGTGAAATCTGGAATAAAAGAACAGGTATCCTGTGCATCTTTAAGAAGGGGGCAGTGTAAGGGGCAAGTGGAGGAAATCTACTCACCTTGTTGTTATGTTGTCTGCAGCTGTGGGTTAAGAATAGCGCCTGAGACAGGACTTAGCAACTCTGACTTTTATGTTTTCTCTATTGCCATTGCTAACGACGTAGTGACAAGAGAGGCTCGGAATTGTTTGGTTTTTGATATGATTGTAATTGATTTGGTGAAGTTGGAAATAAATGTTTATTTTTAACTCTAAAAGGACGTAACAATATTACCTTTAAGACATTACAGGGGTATTATAACTCTAAGAGGAACCATCTGCTCTCCGTCGTGCTGGGTACCTAGGAGCTCTTAACTGAAGTATATTAACGGGGACACGGAATCGCCTATCTTAGCAATGTTAACTTGGCTTAATTCATGTTCCTTTTCCTCAGAATCTACTAATGGTACGATAATGAAATGTATGTTACATTTCTTTTTTACTGTCGACTTGAGCCTCTATGGACTGCGTGTTAACAACCACTCTCATTTCAGTGTCTGCGTCTTGTTCGTTTGCCGGCTTTGACATCTTGCCCGTATCTCTTGAGCCCATCTATCAGTTTGTTCTTCCGCTCCCCTGTCAAAGGGCCTCTTCGTCTTCTGGGTTCTGCCTCCACCATAAAACCCTGATAGCTTTTCACCATCCTTCTGAAACAATTCCTGTCTTTGATTTTATCCTCCGTAATACCCACCTGTCTCATATCTTTCTCACACTCTTGGAACCATTTCAACTTGGAGATCGTCGGTTTAAGAAAATTCCAGATTTCCTTTGTGAGCCGGTCATTATTCATACGGAAGATGTGTCCATAAAACAGCAATCTTCGTTTTCTAATTGCTGTTGTCATCGATTCCATCGTTGTGTATACTTCTTTATTTGATACCAGTCGAACCTGTCCGTCAACCCATCTGTTGCCCAAGATCTTCCGTAGTAGTCTGCGTTCTCTTTTAAGTAGCTGATTGACTTGTCCTGTCCGATTCATACACAGGGTCTCCGAAGCATATAAACCTTCTGGTTTGACAACAGTGCTGTTGTGCCTTAGTTGGGCTCCGATACTTAGCATCTTCTAATTGGAGATGTTTTTAGTCAGTCGGAACGCTCGCCCTAGTTTCAGGATGCGGATATTGGTCGCTTCTAGTTCTAGCCCATTCTCTTGGATTACTTCACCAGGGTATTTAAACTTCTTGACTCTTCGAATCTTTCCATGGTCGGTGAACAACCATTCTGGACCTTCACGGATGTTAGTCATATATTTCGTTTTCTCAAATGAAATTTGTAGGCCTACTTTCTCTGCTGTTTCTTTCAGATGGTTTATCTTCCTGATTGCTGAACTGGTGTTGTTTACGTCGTCTGCGAACGCCAGACAGTCAACATACAGTCCTTTGTGTTTGGGGCCTAATCGAAACTGATCTTCATTTCTTTATTCTTTGTTCAGTGATTTTCTCCATTCTCGAATTACCTTTTCTAAGATACAATTGAAAAGAAGTGGGGAAATTCCATCTCCTTGTCTGACCCCAGTTTTTATCTCGAAGGGCTCTGAGATTTCATTCTTGAATTTTACCTTAGATATTATGCTGGTGAGAGTCAGTTTAATCAAATTTCAGGACGAATCGTCCACACCAAACTCTTCCAGAACATTAAATAATGACTCTCGATCAATCGAATCGTATGCTTTTTTGAAATCCACGAATACGACCACATATTATAACCCCCCAGTTTTCTTGTATCTGATGATGTTCTTCAGATTGAAAATCTGTTCTGGGCAGGATCGGCCCTTACGGAAACCAGCCTGGTATTCGCCAATCTGTTGATCAAGATGAGCTTCGATTCTGTTAAGGAGTACTTTAGAAAGAATCTTGTAAGGAACAGGAACTATCGATATACCTCTGTAATTGTCAACGTTCTTCTTGTCTCTTTTTTATGGAGAGGATGGATTAGTGCTGATTGCCATTCAACTGGTATAGTACCCGTTCTCCAAATCTCCAGGAAGAGGCAGACTAATATGTCCAGAGTATCCTCATTCGCCAGCTTCAGTAGTTCCGCCACTATGAAATCATCCCCAGCTGCATTATTATCTTTCAGACTATCTATGATCAGCTTAATTTCCGTCTTACAAGGTGGCTGAGAATTGGGCAGACCTTGAATGGGAAGGAAGTTGGATAGTTTTAGCGATGACTTATCACAGTTCAGCAACTTTTTAAAATACTGAGCCAAAATGTCGCAATTTTCCCTGTCGTTCGTACCTAGCTTTCCTGTATCATCTCTAAAGCAAAGACTAGGGGCTTGATAGCCTTTCAGATTAGATTTAAAGGTTTGATAAAAGTCCCTAACGTTGTTCCTACAGAAATTCTGATCTATCTGTTCCATCTGTTGTTTCTCATACGATCGCTTTGCACATCGGAACACTCGGGCTGCAACTTTCCTCGCATCACGGAATGCATCAAAATCTTCCTGACCCTTGGTCGAATTTCATTTTCTCCATGCATCTGTTCTCTGAGCCAGTGCATTATCACAGGTTTCGTTCCACCACCGATGTTTTCGTTTAGGAGCTGCCAGAATTGTGGCGGTTGCTGCCTGCTGGATCATAAAAGCGATGTCAGTCCAATTCTTAGATTCAAAGGTCAAGTTCTGATGATACTGCTCCTTAACTTCCTGACTGATTTTAAGTTTTGACACATCATATATCCGAGTTCTATTTCCAGTATTCGGAGTCTTCCTGAGAGGAATGAAATTCGTCTTTACCTTTGAAAGGTAGTGATCAGAGTCAAACCTAGCACCCCTCTGCACTTTTACGTTCATAATCTCTTTTATTGCTCTTCTAGAGATTGCAACATGGTCAATCTGTTTCTCACCATTTAAGTTACCCGGCGAACGCCAAGTCTTCTGTTTGCTTGGTTTATGTTTACAGAAAGTTGACATTACCTGAAGATCAAATGTCCGACATTCAACAAGTCTTATTCCATTTTCGTTAGTCATCTTGTGAGCAGTGACATCTTGTGACATTTCATTTAAGCCTTACTTAACATTTTAATGGAGTGAATTTTATATGGGACTTCGGGGGAGTAAGAAATTATTACTTTTAATTCATTGTCAAAAAATATACTTATTTTTTCTTTGAAAAACACTAAGCGTGATATTTGGTTTGCATTAGGCCATGCATTTTTACAGCTGTATGCATTATTGTACTCACTGGGGATCAATCCAAGAGCATCGAGGTTATTTAGCCTACGATGTTGGAGTGAGTCAATTTATTTGGCATTGCGAAAGAGTACTCATTATCCACAGTACCGGTAGGCCACGGTGGAAACAGATTAGTGGATAGCAGAATAGGAAATGCTCATGAAAGATTTGATCACTGCAGTGTAAGTCAATCATATGCAGTACGTGCTAAAACACATTACAATTGATGAACTGTTTTGTTTCATTATATGTTGAAAACCTGAGTGACTGTCAAGAGAACGCGGAAAGTTCGTTGTCGGGATTGCGAATGGCAAAAGCCATGAGGGGATGTGATCGAAACTTGTCATTATGGACATATCTGTTAATCGTCACCGTATAATTTCCACGAAGAAGAATATGAATCGACTGATGGTACATTAAACGACCAGGGGTGAGATGGAGGCCGATGTTTGGTAACGCTGTACTGGTTGGCGTGGTGCTGTGCACATGTGTGTGTCTATCCGGCTACATATTATTGCAAGCCAGGAGTGATTTAACTATCTACACGAAAATGGATTTGCCGCCACATCAGCCGGGATCGTCAGATGAATATGTTAGCTAGAACGTTACATTAAGTTTTCTTGTAGTCATGAACTTTGCAAGACCTTTTAGTCAGCCCCTTCTCAGCACTACTTTTCTCCGGACTTTTTCAAAACACGTTTTCAGCACGTGTTATCAGCCAACGTAATTTAAATTAGGAACAGAGTCCACTATTTTGTCAGACTTCAGATTCTGAAGAAATTTGATGGTTAAATTGTATTTTTCATGGTGAAGGACACCATATTCTAGCCCATGTGTGACTTACGAAAGGACACGAGACAGCTGCTTCATTTGTTTTCTTGAACGACGCCTTTATGGGGTTGCTACAGTTTTATATTGGGGATTTTGGACCATTTAATACTGGTTGTGGCTGCATTTGAGTAATTGTCTGATTAATAAATAGTTGGAATTTAGATTGGTAAAAATAATAATAAAAATCCAGGTTTATCGAATCCGATTTTTCTATGATAATTATAATAATAATATTTGGTTATTATAAATTTTTGAATAATAATAATAATTATTATTGTAAATCAGCATACTAAAAGCTTAATAATATTTTTTTAAATTATTATAATTTTTAATAATAATAATAATAATAACCAGAGGAATAATGAAAACAGTAAATAAAGAGAATAGTTAGCCATAATTATGATGAAATATTTGATAAATAAATATTTATTGTAATATAAAATAATATACGTTGAACGATAAATTGAGAATCATTAAAATGTATTAACGATGATTAATGTCAGTCAGCGATCAATGGAATGAATTCGTAAGCATTTTGAGGTGAACATCAGTTAATGATGATGGTAATGACAGGTCTATGGAGACTTGATGGTGACCAATGATGGTTAGCCATGATTAACTGTGATTAATTGTTACTAATTATAATTTATGAGAATGACTTAAGAATGGTGATCAATTGTGATTACTTAATGATGTTTCGAGTGTATAAAACAAAGGAGATCAATGAAGAATGTGGTAATAGGTCTGATAATAATTATGAGGCAGTAGGCCTAATAATAGTTATAACAATAATAAATTTAAATGATGTTTGTATAAGATGAGGAGTGATAATATATCAAATAACGATTAAAGAACGTCACAGTATTATGGATTAGAATGATCTTGGGAGATGATAATTATCAGTCTATTAGTGTAGAATAATATGAGTTAATGACGTCGTGATAATGAAACACGAAATGAATGAAAGGCTATTCCTGTTGTAATATATGTTTTGTATAAAGTAAGGGCGACATTATGAACAGACAAACAGTCACGAGTCTTAATATAGGGAGAATAAATAATAATAATAATAATAAAATAACAATGGGATGGATGGTGTGAATAAATTTAAAAAATTAGATTGAATAGCATTTTATGGCATGGCTCAATAGATGAGTTATAAAAGAAATATGTGTTAGAATTATGTAAGCGTTAAGGGAATGCTACGGATCCCTATAACCAATAAGTATAAAAGAAGGGTTAGACGTTGTGATCGCCCCATGCATATGTCTTCATGTGCAATTATTAGCCCGGTCAAGTTAGCCCAAAAATAGGGGTAAGGTTACAAAAATTCGCATAGAGCTGAAAATTTGTACTAATGGTCTAAACACCATTATAAATGAAATGTGATAAGTCCCCATCGGTCCGACAACGGCATAAAAAATATTCAAGGCCAAAGTTCGCAAATATGGGTGTTTTGCGCTTTTCAACCAAACGGTAAGTTTTATCATAAAAATAGATCAGACTAAACGTGTAGATCATGCAATTATCTATACAAATTGTCTCAGCACTTTTTCTCCTAGGAGTGACCGTTTTTGAGATATAACGATTCAAAAAGTTGAAAAAGTTGTATTCTTCATAATGTGGGAAACGGTATCCAGATCATGACACTCACAAGCATCGAATATAGAACTGAATTATTTATTAAAACAAAGACACTGATTAAAATACAGTAGAGAATTAAGGGGATGTGTTTCGCGGCTCGTCGGAACTCGGAATATTGCTTCTCTTCTTTTTATTCTCAGACAATGGTGCTGAGCTTACTCCTGCGCCCGCTAGATCCCATACTCGGCATTCTTGATCCTCATCCGGCTCCCACAATCGGCCGTCCTGATCCTCATCCGACCCGGATGAAGAAGATCCGCCCGGCCAGGGCCTCATGAACTCCGCACAGGACGATGTGATTCTTGGTCCAGCATGGTCTCCTTCTCTGCTGACGTCAAATGTGTCGTTGAGTTTTACTCGAGTCACTCGATAAGGTCCTAGACTTTTGGTTTTTAGTTTCAGATGTGGACCAATCTGAGTGCGTTTGATGGCAACCAGGTCGTCGACCTGATACTTCTTAGGCTCCTTACGTCGTCGGTTGAATCCAGCACGATTTTCAGATTGTACTTTTCCTATCTGCTTTTTTGCATCTTCTCTCATCTGATCACGTTTTTCGTTGAACGAATCGATCAGCTCCTCTTCGATGAGTTGCACTATACGTAGATCATTTTGGTTGTGCATTCTGACTCCTGTCAGCAGCTCGAAAGGTGACATTCCGATGCTCCTCTGGAACGTAGAGTTGATAGCTCGTTGGACGGATGGTACAACCTTGTACCATTTTGTTGGATCGTCAATGCTAAGTTTAGCGATGATCTTGGTCACAGTTGAGTTGACTCTCTCGATTTGACCATTGACTCTTGGCAGTCCAGCTGTGATCAAGACGTGCTTGATACTCTGCGATTTACAGTAGTCCTGGAACTCATGGGAGGTGAACGATGGCCCCCTGTCGGTGATCACTTGAACTGGATTTCCAAAGTTCGTCTTCTGAAACTCCATTTTTTCAATCGTCTCTCCCGATTTGGTAGTTTTCACAGGATACAGCCAGGTGAATTTCGTGAAGGCGTCTATCACACAGAAGATGTGTTCATATCCCTTGTGTGTAGACTTAAGTGGTCCAATGTGATCCATGTGGTAGGTGTGCAATGGCACACTCTCCTTGAACATCGGATGTAACCAACCTTCTTCCTTGCCTGCCTTCCTGTTAACCACCAGACACTTCACACAGTTGGCTATGACTCGTTTCACCTTGTTGGCCAAGTCTGGAATATAATATTCCTGCTTCACCTCTTCTTCAGTCCTTTTAACAGCGTAGTGTCCCTTCTCTTGTGCATCTCTGATGATTTCATGGTGCATTGCCCGCGGGACCACCAACGTCTCTCGCCCGTCAACAAATTTAAATAGCAGTCCATCTCTGACGATGAAGTTTTCGTAAGGCCCTTTCTCCAGTGTCGCTTTTATCGCTGTCAATCCTTCGTCTTTTCTCTGGGCGATTTTGATCCTCGCTGCAAGGCCATCAGGGAATCCAAATATCACTGCTGGACATTGGCTCAGGGCATCGACATGTTTCATCCTGGTTGAAGTTCGGTGTTCGATGGTATAGTCAAACTCCTCCAAGGCCATAGCCCATGTAGCTACTCGTGGGACCAGGTCCCTTTTGTGCATTGTCTTTTGGAATGCCATACAGTCAGTCACAATCTTGAAAGGAATTCCATTTTTCTTTTTGACTACCACCACTTGGCATGTATATTCTGATTGACTCGGTTCTATGATATCTTCCTCCAGCCACGCCTCGACTTGCTCATCGACAAATTCGTTCTCAAGCGGTGCCATTCGTCTGGGCCTGCTAAATATCGGTTTTTCTTCTTTCAATGTGATCATCTTGACATCAGTAGATTTCGTCTTCTTTGGTACATATCTCGCTACCAAATCCTGGATCTGTTCCCTTTTTTCCTCATCAACGCAGTTCTCGATATCAAATTCCTGTTCGTCGGCTACCCTGATCACCATCATTGGGTCCTCTAGTTTCTTGATGGTAAGTCCTTGCTTGCTCAGGATGACCTCACCCTGATCCAATAGATCGTTACCAATAACCATGTCCCACTCCATAGTATCATCAGAAACAACATAAACGTTGGTTTGGAACTCCAGCTCGTCTACCTCAATGACTGTTTTGAAGCAACCTTGAGGAGCAACAAAACCATTACCGAATCCTTTCAAAACAAGATCCGTGCTCTTCAATCCTGGGGAACCCATGGTCTTATGGATGTTTTGTCGCAGTAGGTTATAAGAAATACCACAGTCGATAAGTGCCTGAAGTTTCTGCTGACCCATACTAACCTCTTTGAACTTGAGGCAGCTTTTCTATTCATCAATAAGATTGATACCTTGATTATTCCTCTTATCGTTCTTCCTCTCTTTTTTGCACTCGGATGAAATGTGGCCAAACTCGTTGCAGTTGATACATCTCTTGCCTTTATCCTTGTGCTCACATTCCTTTGAACTATGACCAGATCCACCGCAATTATAACATCTATCTCCACTACTCGCCTCTTTCTTCTTTGTACTGCCCCAGCACTTTCCGTCCTTCTCGTTGGCACTCTTGGCACTTCCTAGAAAATTACTGTTATTATACTTTGTGCTTTTCTTTGGCAAAAACTTCAACGCCATCTCATAACTTCTCATTTTCTCCTTGAAATCTTTGGAATTTTTTGCTCCATAGAGAAGAAGTTTTGATCCTGAATCGTCCTCGATCCCATCAATCACGTACTGACACAGAGAAACTAGCTCAACATCACCTCTACTAGCGATTTCCTTCATCACAAGAAATTATTCCTGTAGAGATTCGTCGCGCTTTTTTCGTCGCTGAGTTAACAACTTGTGGATTTCTGCACTGCTTGCCGCCACGTCAAACTCCTCTTTCAAGGCCTTCTTCAGTGCAGTCCAGGACGTTTCTTCGATAAATTTCTTCTTAGCTTCCTCTTCAATGGAATTTTCGTCAAAATCGAATCCAGGAAACTCTCGCAGTCGCTTTCGATTCTTCCTGTCGTCTGGTATATGCTCGAAAATGAGTTTATGTAAAACGTTGATTGCTTTGACCGGAGCATCACTTATGTTATTATTTATTTTCTCTATTGCACCGAGTGTAGTCATCTTATTTGTTTACTCACGTCTATCAAGTAGATGTCCGTCAATATCGCTTCTTCAAAACCTCGCTATCAAACCTGTTTAACCTCATTCACCAAACCGATGATATTTGTAGGTGATATCGTTGAATACCGCTTCCCGTCGTTTCTCTCTGACGAGTCGCTATCCTCTTACCACATCCACAATCCTCTGTCGTCGTTTAGATTCCGACCCTCGTCGTCGTCGTCACGGCACCACTAATTGTCACCGAAACTGAAGAACAAATTTTGCTAGCCTATGAATCCTCGTCGTAGATTCGCACGTCGTGGGCTCACAAAACTGCACGTCGTCTTGTCGTCAGCGTCGTAGGCAACAGCAACAAATATGATTAGCCGTCCACTTCGTCGAAAATAGCGTTGTATTTTGCGTCGTACTTCGTGTCATGGATTGCGTCGTAACTCGTTGTTTCAGTCCATCCCGGACGAACCCCCATTTGTGGGAAACGGTATCCAGGTCATGACACTCACAAGCATCGAATATAGAACTGAATTATTTATTAAAACAATGGCACTGATTAAAATACAGTAGAGAATTAAGGGGATGTGTTTCGCGGCTCGTCGGAACTCGGAATATTGCTTCTCTTCTTTTTATTCTCAGACAATGGCGCTGAGCTTACTCTTGCGCCCGCTAGATCCCATACTCGGCCTTCTTGATCCTCATCCGGCTCCCACAATAATATGCACAAGTTTCCACACTACCTGTGAGGTAGTGTACTTGGCGTTTTTTTTCGCGTGGTTTCCCCGGTAGGCCTGTTCCACTATCTATTGTGATCCTGTTTAATTCAGTAATATTTAATCATATACTGTATAGTTCAGTAGTATAGATCCCTCCTCCGGCGCTTACAAGAGACCGATCAAGACAAATGAACATCCTAATGAAAGAGAATAGACATTAGCAGTGACGAATTGCACTCTTAATTTCATAAATGTCTATACTTTCTTTCAAAAGTGACTTTCAAAAAAAATATACGAAGTGTACGATTTGCAGATACTGTTGCTGTAGGAAAATACGCTCCATAATTTCTGTCCACTTCATATTTTGACCGATGTGACGCCTGTTTCATGTCTTTTTTTTAACATTTGAGGTCTTTCCTTTATCATTTTTCATGGATTTTAGAAACAGTAAATCAAAGAAATGAATACTCCAATCGTATAATTTCATAAATATCTAATAACCGGTGAGTGTTATAATGATCCAATTTTCAGTGATTGCCTTCTTAAGTTAGTGAACGTAGAACTTGGAATCCTAACTGAAATGTATATAGTGTTCTATAATCATTTGGTTGAAATAAAGTCTCTCATTATAAACCTATTGGGGAAAGTGCGGTTTATGAACGTACGAGATTTTTCGCACGGGTCCGTTAGTAATGTAAAAAATGGTAAAATTGGAAATGATGAAAGCGGTGTGAATTTTAAGAAATTGGGGGAAATTATTCGGAATCATCTAATATTTCTGCTTCCTTATGTTCTTGTTGTTGTTCTTCTTCTTCTTCTTATGGTTCTTCTTCTTCTTCCTCTTCTCCTTCCTTATGGGTGCAGGTAAATAATTGTCCTAACAGCGATGAGTCAGATGTCTCCTCGCTGATATCGTATGAACACTCTTCTGATGGCAATCAACATTGGAGCATGACTGGCCTTGACAACTGGTACATGGGAATGAACAAAATAATCCAACTTTTTGCAGCCGCATTTAGCATTACATCCATTTTTACAATTGTTGATGTCCTGATAATTGAAAGAGCAATAGGACAGTTCAACTTGACAAGTACAACTTTTGTTGTTGGTGAAGACGTTGACTTACTGATATTACTTACTGCTCGATCTCCAACTGAAGAAATTATTTAATTTTTAAAACCTGGGAAAGCTCTACATCAGTTGTAACTAAAAACAAGTGCAATTACCCTGTCACCCTCCAACCTCTACTTCTGCTCATCAACATCTATTTCGGGTATATTATCAAGTTCAAGTGTGGCTTGGTAATCAACTAGACCCAGAAGAGTGGGGTTGGAAGTTAATCGACAATACATTGGAACCAATCCAGACTTTACTCCCACCTGCACCGGAAAACTCCTCAACAATTTTTTTGCAATTACAATGCTAAATGCGGCTGCAAAAACGTTCTATTATTTTGTTCATTAGCATGTGTCAGTTGTCAAGGCCAGTCATGCTCCAATGTTGATTGCCATCAGATGAGTGTTCATACGATGTCAGCGAGGATACATGTGATTCATCGCTGTTAGCACAATTTACCTGCACCCAGCAGGAAGAAGAAGAAGAAGAAGAAGAAGTGGAAGAAGAAGTGGAAGAAGAAAAGAAGAACAAGAACACGAGGAAGCAGAAATATTAGATGATTCCGAATAATTTCCCCCAATTTCTTAAAATTCACACCGCTTCCATCATTTCCAATAGTACCATTTTTTATTATTAAATATTATTGAATTAAACAGGATCACAATAGATAGTGGAATAGGCCTACCGGGGAAACCACGTAAAAAAAACGCGCCAAGTACACTACCTCACAGGTGGCGTGGAAACGTGTGCATAAAAGAAGAATAAAACTTTTTGAATCGTTATATCTCAAAAAACGGTGACTCTTAGGAGAAAAAGTGTTGAGACAATTTTTATAGATAATGGCGTGATCTATAATTTTAGTTTGATCTTTTTTTGATAAACCTTACCGTTTGGCAGAAATACGCAAATAAACCGTATTTCCGAATTTAGACCCTGAATATTTTTTTTTTGCCGTTGTCGGATCGATGGGGTCTTTTCACATTTCATTTATAAGGGTGTTTCGACCATTAGTACAAATGTTCAGCTCTATGCGAATTTTTCTAACCTTGCATGTCTAACTTGACCGGGCTATATATGTAGCAAAGAATGGATATTTTATTGTCCCATTAACAAACCCATCTCGTCGTCTGTATATTCCTAAATTAATGGCTCAGAATTTCATTTACCATTTGTAACGCTCAGAATAAACTAAACAGGAGGTTGGTACAATCCCAATAGTTGAGATAGCCTTATAAAAATAATCCCATGATGGTAGATAAATGAAAATGATGTTTCAGATTTGTTGCACGACTGATTATTAATTTTGATTAATAGATTTACATCTGACTCCGTCGTTAAATGGTTAGCGCGCTAGTCTTTCGCCTGAAGTGCTCCGGGTTCGATTCCTGGCCGAGCCATCAGGGATTTTAATCTCCTGGGGTTAATTCCCGTGGCTCGGGGACTGGGTGTATGTGACGTCTTCATCATCACCTCATCCTCATTACGACGTTCAGGTCGCCCACGGGCGTCAACAAGAAAGACCTGCACTTGGCCTTTCCGGAGACCACACGATCATCATAACATCATCCCTATGATATTGTTTCTAATAGGTAAAATATTTGAAGGAACAAATGCCAAGTGACTTTCTTATTGTTAGGAAAGAGCCACTTAATGGACCACATGAGGCCCAACTCATTGTTGTCACCCATGAGATAATTTGGAAAACCCAGGCAGTTAGAGGGATGGAAGATAGAAATATTTTCCCCATATCCAAAGTATTGAACTTGGATTGTTCAGGCTATTTTGGACAAATATTACAGGAACTTAACCCATGAATTGCATACATTTTTGGAAATGAATTGTGAAAATGTGAAGGACAGTGTTTGAACTATTTTCACCGTGAATTGTTTACATAGATGTCAAATCGAACTGAAGTTAAACATTGCATAAAGGTAAAATATTCTCTCATGGTTTAGTGGCAGATGGACTGTTAGTTTCTGTTCACTTTACCACCATCAATGCTACTTTAGAAATATATTCCAATTTTTAGGGTATTGCCTAAAGTGGCCCGTTTGCCATCTCTTAATGAATGCATTGCATTTGCATTTGTCTGTTGGCACAGGCTAGAATAAAATGTGTCTTTTCACCGATGTCTCAGTCTCACTCATGGCTGTGATTTTATGGAAGCTACTGAGGTATGGGTGGTGCTTAGTAATGACATTCAGGGCACTGTCAGTGTCTGTGGATGCTGTAAGTTCTGCTGTTCTGTCTCAGTGAGGAAAGCAATAGCAAACTACCTCACTCCTCTTCTTGCCTAGTATGCTTCAATATAGCGCTGCCTTGGATTTTTGTGGGTATCTATCCACATAACCTAACAGAGGTACTTTTTGAGGATCCAACCAGCCTTCGGAATGACTACCTAACAGACAGACATTGCATATAGGTTTTTGATGTGATAGATAGGGATCCAGGAAGACAGGATGTTTCTTTAGCAGGTTAGTGCATTAGTTTTCATTTCTTCCTGGGAGGCATTTATTTTAGTTGAGGGTGCTTGAGAAGGTCAAAATAAATTGTAAATATCGTTTTAAAACTGTGCTCTTTGTGACATTTCTTTATTTCCTTTTCTTCCCTACTGATGCGTGGATTTTGGAATCAGCCAGCTAGTCAGTTAATATTTTGTGTTCCCAGATAGACCATGAAACTCAGATCTCGTGATTCCGCTGATTTCAGAATTCATGCATGTGTGTTTGGGCAACTCCGGTCAAACGGGCACAGTACCTACTGTAAGGCCACGGACGCCTCCTTCCCTCTTCTTTGCCTACCGGTATCCCTCCCCATCTTCCCCTCCCTTCCCGTCCCTCATTAGGCCCCTGTTCGTTTTGCAGGTGAGGCCACCTGGGTGAGGGGTTGATCCCATCTCCCCAGTTGTATCACCCGTCCAGATGTTCCTAGCTCCAGGAAACTACCCGAAGAGGCGTTAATGTGGGATCCCTCGCTGAGTCCGTGGGAAAAACTAACCTGGAGGGTAAAAACGACTAAAGAAATATATATTTTACAACCGTGGTTTTACCTGCGTGGATAATTCCGTGGCTTAGGCGGCAGCACGCCGGCCTCTCACCGCTGGATCCGTGGTTCAAATCCCGGTCACTCCATGTGAGATCTGTGCTGGACAAAACGGAGGCAGACAGGTTTTTCTCCGGGTACTCCGGTTTTCCCTGTCAAAATTTCATTCCAGCAACACTCTCCACTATCATTTCATTTCATCTGTCATTCATTTAATCATTGTCCCAGAGGAGTGCGTCAGGCCTCGGCAGCCGGCACATTTCATATCCTCGCCGCTAGATGGGGGCTTCATTCATTCCATTCCTGACCCGGTCGGAGACTGGAAGCAGGCTGTGGATTTTCATTCATTTTCAACTGTCGAGGACACACAGGTTTAAATGTGTAATCAGAAACTCGTTTTTGACGGCAATTATACAAGTTCCCCACTGATAGTATTTATAAGTTAAATACATCATTCAGTCCCCTTCTGTATGCCTTCCTTCGGAGGGGAAGTAAAGCCGGCGGTCCTCTGTCATTGATTTATGGCATGTAAAATATCCATCCACTGAGTAAACTTGTGTGAAGCTAAATTGATAGGTTAGGTATCGTCGGAACGCTTTTTCAAAGTTCCAACGTTCACCCTTAGTATCATTGATGTCTGGTAGCGAAAGTTGGAACTACCTTGAAATTGAACGGAACTTGTAGCTCACCCTTAGTGTGTCCGTTGGAAGCAGCTACAGTCTCAGGCGAGCCGAACATGTCCCCAGACACTCCCGGCACTAAAAGCCTTACGATAAATAAACAAGTCCCTTCTGTTCAATATTGCTTCTATGAAGGACTTTAGTTGATTTACATTTCAAGTGGGTTCCTTGTAACACGAGGCGGAACTATTGTCTTGTGTTTTCTGAAACTCACTGTATCCTAGTGATGTGCTTGAGCCCGGCTCGAGCTGCTCCAACATATGACGTCAGAGTTCGAACAAGTTCGAGCTGTGCTCGAGCTTTTGTGCGCGCCGTGACCTATCGGCGTGTTCTTATCACCCAGAAATCCCAAGAAGGTTGTGTTTCGAGTATTGTGCTAGGCGGAATCGACTCGTCATGTTGTTGCTGTGCACTGCTGTATAGTTTGTTCATATAACCCCTTCAAACAGTATCTGTAATGTTGAGACAGCTACAAGCCGTGTTTGTGCGATGATTCGATTCACATGTCTCCCCAGAATATACAAACTGCCTACTGAACATCATTGGAGTGCACAAGACAAATTCACGGGTCACAACACTTCCTTAGTACAATGGTGTGGCAACAGTATATGTACATATGCGATTGATTAATTAATTAATTTTACCTCAGTGACTCCTGCATCAGCGGACTATATTTTTAATTCAGATGTTAAATTATGAGACTATCTGTTCTCCTTTTTCTTTTCAATGTTTCATTAAGCCGTAATATGATGTAAGTGTGCATCATACCATACCATTAATAACAATAATAATAATAATAGTAATAATAATAATAATAATAGTAATAATAATAATAATAATAATTTGTTCCGTTGCAGGAACATACAGTATGTTTGCTACTATCGTCGACAGTATTACATCCTTCCCTGAAGCCAAAGGCGTATCAGAGATGGGGTGTGAGGGAATTATCTTATTAATATTATTATTATGTACAATTTCTCTTTCACTGCACAAAGCACCTGATGGTCACCACTCGGCACACAGCAATATACTGAGAGTAGTAGTCAAATAGGTTCATTCACACCGTACGCAACAGAATCTCAAAACAAAGTACCCGATTCTTGGCTGTCACGGGTAATCTCGAGAACTACTGAATGGATTTTGATGCGGCTTTCACCATTCTGTAAAGGTAATCTCGAGGAAGATTTATGTAGAAAATAATTTATTTATGATCAAAGGAAGCCAAGCAGTAACGATTTCAGTTAAAAGGTCGAAAAAAAACCTGGCGTCCGTGCGCTTTTTAAGCTTACGCTGGGCAAACCGTTAAAAATATCAATATACTATGAGTGTAACAATTGTTCAGCATGAAAAATTCTACAAAAAAGTCCGCGAGAGCATATCTCTATCTTCGATACTTCGCCCACTGTAAGTGCTTTTAGTTTGGACGGAAGGGGGATTTGTGTCTCATGCAGCTCGCCATTCTTAAATTCCGTCTGACTGGAATTCCTTGCACATTCATAACTGTTCCCGGGCGAAGCCGGGGTGGGTTGCTAGTGGTTCCATAAAATATCGTCTGGGCGGTCAGCGCTTCGCATAGTTTGTGTGTGGTCCCTTGACAGTTCGAACAGGTTCGAGACCGTATCGAGCCTACGTTGCGTATCGGGCTGGCGCGACCCCGCTCGAACTTGTGTATCATACGCTCCTAGTAATGCGCTTGAGCCCGGCTCGAGCTGCTGAACAGATGACGTTGGAGTTCGAACTGGTTCGAGCTGGGCACGAGCATTTGAGCGCACCGCGACCTATCGGCGTCTTCTCATCACCCAGAAACCTCAAGAAGGCTGTGCTTAGAGTATCGTGCTAGGCGGAATCGACTCGTCATGTTGTTGCTGTGCACTGCTGTATAGTTTGTGCATATAACCCCTTCAAACAGTATCTGTAATGTGGAGACAGCTACAACCTGTGTTTGTGCGATGATTCGATGCACATGTCTCCCCAGAATATACAAACTGCCTACAGAACATCATTGGAGTGCACAGAACAAAGGCGACGGGTTACAACACTTCCTTAGTACAATTGTGCGGCAACGTATGTGTACATATGCGATTAATTTGTTCCGTTTCAGGAACATATATTTGTTTATATCCTTGGCAGTAGTACATCATTCCCAGAAGCCAAAGACGTATCAGAGATGGGGGGCGGTGAATAACCTATATTCATTACAGTATTATTATGTACAATTTGGTTTACGTCGCACTGACACAGATAGGTCGTATGGCGACAATGGGATAGAAGAGGGCTAGGCGCGGAAGGATGCAGCCGTGGCCGTTATAAAGGTACAGCCCCAGCATGGGAAACCATGGAAGACCATCAGCAGGGCTGCCGACAGTGGGATTCGAAACACAGATAGCCTAATACGTTCACATATACCGTACGCGAGCAAAGGTTTGTAGTAAATATCGTCTGGGCCGTCAGCGCTCCGCATACTTTATGTGTGGGGTCGCCTGGCAGCTCGAACAGGTTCGATACAGTATCGAGCTTGCGTTGAGTATCGAACCGGCGCGAGCCCGCTCGAACTTCAGTATCATTCGCCCATCACTACGTATCCTCTTTCTGCCAATATCTTAATACTCGTGCAGTAACTTGAGTTTACTTTTACGTTGATAGGTTTGTAATATAATTTGGCGTCCGACAATTATATTTATTGTGGCGTAGTCGGTAGCATGCTGAGCTTCTATGCCCAAGATAGCGGGTTCAAACCCGGCCGAAGCCGTCGGATTTTTTAAGAGCGTTAAAAATCCCTCAGTATGCCTTCCTTCGGAGGGGAAGTAAAGCCGGCGGTCCCATGTCATAGATTTATGGCATGTTAAAGATCCTTCCACTAATTGCACCTGTGTGAAGCTAAATTGGATAGGTTAAGAATGTAAACAACGCTCTTAGGTTTCTATGTTCGTTGCCAAGAGCCGACTGCGGCGGCGTCTAGTAGCTCAGTTCTGAACTTGGCCTAGTAGTCGTTGACGGTGGCGCTTGGCGGCAAAAGTAGGAACTATTTGAAAAATTCTTAGTTGCAGTACTTAAATTAACAAACAGATAACACACACTAATACAGTCATCACAATTAACACCGGTTATCAGACAGATTCTACTCACACCCAAAGTACACGGGGCTACATGACCGCGTTGTCGCAGCCCCTAAACTTAAGAACCAACCAACCAACCAATTATATTTATTCCGCGTGCCCCATCGCATTGTGCTCAGGTTTGTGTGTAGCCTACTTGGGAATAGAGAAACCAACTATAGGTCGCTTCATTTCACTGCTCCACAAGCTGGCACCAGTAATTCCTCATTCTATTAATATTTCACTCGATATTATACCCTAACTCATATCTTATAATGTCGAGCGTCATTGTCGAATACGTTTTGCTGTTAACTTCTTCTTCTCACTGTGCGCCTGGAGGGTTATATTTGGATTACCAGTAGCCTGACCTGAATTGGGTGTTATGAAATTACCTCATTTCATGTGTTATATATGATAATGATTTGTGTGTTCTAGCCTCCTAAACATTATGGACCATCAACCATTAATTAAGAGTGAGCTGGATGAATTCCTTGATATTGTGAGTAATATTTAATTCATATATCGTGTAACATGATGTGCATGACGAGCTTGCTACCAAATAGTAGGCTAACCAGTATGTTCTTCCTT
The DNA here is from genome assembly GCA_946902985.2 of Meconema thalassinum. Taxonomy (NCBI): domain Eukaryota; kingdom Metazoa; phylum Arthropoda; class Insecta; order Orthoptera; family Tettigoniidae; genus Meconema; species Meconema thalassinum. The sequence continues at coordinate 236,255,210 of OX336397.1, read as the reverse complement.
TTATTGTTACACGTAACTTATAACTGTTATTCTGTCGGTATGTTTCATGTTGGGCCATACTTGTATAATTCTTTCTAGGAGTCAAAGGACCAATTACCCACTTCTAACCTGCTGGATGAATCTTGTGATATATTTGAATACGAAAACACGGCGGTCAAAGTGAAACATCAAATAGAGGTGATCATAGATTCTTTATTTCTTTTCTAATAGGCGGCTTCAGTGGCGTAGTGGGTAGCATGCTGAGCTTCTATGCCCAAGATCGCGGGTTCAAACCCGGCCGAAGTCGTCGGATTTTTAAGAGCGTTATAAATCCTTCAGTATGCCTTCCTTCGGAGGGGAAGTATAGCCGGCGGTCCAATGTCATAGATTTATGGCATGATCAAGAACCTTCCACTAATTGCACTTGTGTGAAGCTAAATTAAAGGTTTAATTTGACTGACGCTCTTAGGTTCCATCTTTCGTCACCACGAGCCGACTGCGGGGGCATCTAGTTACGAAGTTCAGAACTAGTTGGTCGTTGGCGGCAGCGTTTGGTAGCAAAAGTGGGAACTAGGCCTACTTGGAAATTCAATGTCTGCAGTCCTTACTTGAATTGAAAACAGATAACACACACCAATACAGCCACCACAATTAACACCGGTTATCAGACAGATTCTACACACACCCAAAGTACACGGGGCTACAAGACCGTGTTTTCGCAGCCCCTTAACTGAGGAACCAACATCTTTACTAACTAATTCATTTATTTATCGTATAACTTTTATTGCCGGGAGTGTCCGAGGACATGTTCGGCTTGCCAGAGGCTGTAGCTGCTTCAAGTGGATATCCATAGGGTGAGCTACAAGTTGCGTTCAATTTCAATTAGTTCCAACTTTCGCTACCAGGTGTCACTGATTCCTGGTGGTGAACGTTGGAACTTTGTTAGAGCGTTCCAACGAAATATAACCTAGAAATTTAGCTTCAGACAAGTAACATCTGCGGAAGAATCTTCTACATGCCATAAATCTATGACATGGGACTGCCCACTTTACTTCCCCTCAAAAGGAAGACATACTGAGCATATTTTAACGCTCTTAAAAAAATGACTACTTCGGCAGGGTTTGAACCCGTGATCTTGGGAATAGAAGCTCGGCATGCTACCAACTACGCCACCGTAGCCGCTATAGCTCTGCGCAGTGTATTGTTCCGTAAGTTGGCAACATTTAGGTGTTCTGTGAATACTTATCACTTTCTGCAAATTGTGTCTTGTTATGTTTTCTGAACGACAACTATCTAGCTGCCTCCCTTGCCGGCATTAGCAAGCACTGGGCCAGTGGCTGAATTGAATGGATACAGTTGTTCATTATTGTCTTCATGGTATCATTAAACACAATGGAGATTAGATGGTATATTGGCTTTCATGGCCAGTGAATTAAAACTCACCAAGCTTGATGTCCTAGGTGAAACCCCACACAAGACACGGCATAAACCTAAAAACATTGCTGAGCTTTAACTATTGAGAATACCTTGCAAATTGTCCCAACAGTTTACGACGAAACACACATGAATGTTGATTCAGGGTGTCCATTTGTACGAAAATAATTGTTCCTGCCAAAACCTAGACCAGCCCGTGAGGCGTTAAACATGTGTGTGCTGAAGCGCATCGGGCTTCAACTGGAAATCTACATTCTGAGACCAGTATCCGAACACTCATATGAAAGTGAATGTGAGGTTTGGGTTGACCTCCACTGCTTCACATGGCCAACAACTTGGTATTGACACACACTTGATGACAGCCTTCACTGCTAGCTCTTACTGTAAGTAAGGTGATGACACACCCTCCACCTTCATGACAGCCTCCAATGTTGCACACATACTGTTAATTTGATGGCGAGGGTTTCTCGGTTCTTCTCGGAGCGTTGTGCGGAGGAGAAAGAGGAATGTGGGTTGTTTTTGACTGGCACGAATTCATCTTGAAAGACACCCCAGATATGGTCTATGGCGCTGTGTCTCAGCCTTCATTGGACCGCGGTCAGCAATTTCATTTAGAAAAACTCTTTAGTCCTTGTCTTTAAAAATATTCATGTTCAGTTCTCTATTTTTAATACATTGCGTAATCTTGGCAACGTCAATAGTTTATGTATTAAGAATTACAAGTTAATTGGTTTGCATTGAAATTTCTAGTAGCTGCCACTGTTTTTACGAATAAACCTAGAATATTTTCTTGTTCTCGTTTTATTTCTCTCTGCCTCAAGCATCTTTGATTTAAACTGGTCTCAAGAGGGTAAAGCAATCACGATATTTATCAACGATGCTTGTCCTTATTAACGTTCTATGGTAACTCTCAGTAACTGCTTCTACGCCGTGAAGTCCCAACATACACACACGATGCTAGTAACAATATGCCAGCCCTACGTTTGGCGAGTGTATACGAACTGAAATGCTTTCTGATGTAAACTCCGCAATATCTGTCAGGTTGTTGTAACAAAGGTATGAATTAGGTTTCAAATTACCATTGGTATGCTATTTTATTCCTTGATTTCTTCAGTGCAAATCATCTGAAAAGTATTATTAAACATCTAATACAGTCAAGTGGCCATAGGTTTACAAAAATACTATTTATATAAATTTCTATTGATCGCATAATCACTGATTGTCCTTGTTATTTTTGTACAGATTTCCAAGTGGTCATAGTGATCGCATGTATGTCCATTCAGTTGACACTTGCATGTAATTGAAGGCTCATGATACGTCTTGTTGTGACAATTGATGTGTTGGAAGCCGTGTACTGCCAATCTTGTATAGACGTGAAGCATTTCAAAGTTTGCTGTCGTCCATGATCGATCAATCATGGCATCAGATGCAAAAATCTACGGATATACGTCTTCTCGCTTTTGAATGAGTGTAGCCAAGAGGTTCTCTGATGCATTTGTGTTGGGTAGATGCATTTGTGTCCTATGGTCTTCTACGAGGAAGGATTCTCTTGCCAGGAGATAAACTAATCTGGATCTTTGAAACTCCAATTGCTTTCTTAATGTATACTGCTTTTACCCTTTCTAATGAGGATAGGTTTTTCATTGAGAGATGCGGCCAGATAATTTCTATGCCATCCGTCAATATTGGCAGTATTTTTGCTTTAAATAGAGACATTGCTGCCTTTAATCTCAGGGATCTTATATAACTTATTCCATGCATATCCATTATTGCATGTGTCGCTTTTTCTAATACATGTTTTGTGAAACACGTAGCGTTTGTTTGAAATGTGACTCCTAGATACTTGAAATCTGGAGTGATCTTTAGTTGCTGTCCTTGTATGTAGATTTTTGCTGTTGCAGGAACTTTTCCTCCATTCCGGAATACCATCTTTTCTGTTTTAGGAACATTTATTTCAAACTCATGCATGTAGCACCATTCTTCTACATCACTTATTGTTTTTTTAATATTATCACGTCTTTTGAAGCTATTACTATATCATCGGCATAGGTGCAAGAAATTATGCCTTCCCTTTGGATTATTGTTAATACTTCCTCCACAGCAAGAATGAAAATCAAAGGACTTAGCGGGTCACCCTGTAGAACTCCGTTTGTTTGAAGTATTGGCTCTGATATTGAGAGACTGTCTGAGACTAGAATTGTATTCCATTGCAGTATTGATCCTATGACTTGTGTCAATATGCTATTTTCGTTTAAGACTTCTCTCAATTTCTTCATTATTAAGCTTCTATTTATGAGGTCAAATGCTTTAGTAAAGTCAATATACACTTTATACACTTGTTCTTTCCCTTCAATAGCTTCCCAACCATTTTGTAATAGGAATTCAATAGCAGCCAAAGTCGATATTCCCTTCCTGAATCCTTGTTGAGTTACCGGAAGATGGTCTTCTACGGTCACTTGATTTCTTTCTGTTATTGCTCTCGTGAATATTTTGAAGGGGATATTTTCCAAAGCAATACTTCTGTATTTATTTGGATCACTGGGGTCTCTATTGCCCTTATATTACCTTCATGATGAACTGTCTCCACTGCGCAGGTATGGAGGCCATTTCAATGCATTTATTGTAGAGCTTTGTTCATACTGGTAAAACTATGTGAGCAGTGTCTTTTATATACTCACTATATAATCTATAAGATCCTGTAGCTTTTTTATTTTTTGTGTTGTTTATGACATTGTAAACTTCGGTTGTGGTTAATGGTGTCCACTCTGGGTTTGTTGGGCCGGTTGCTGACTGTTTTATGGTATATCCTTCTGGTGTTTCTTGTTAAGTATGCTGACAAAATGTGTCTCCCACTCTCTCATATTATTATAATGTGTTTGTGTTTGTTTCTTGTTGCATATTGCAATATATGGTTCTCTTGTAGCTTCATCCACCAGTCTCTTTCCCTCTCTTTCCCAAAATGCATCGTTGTTGGAATTCATCAATCCCCCATCAGAATGCGTTGTGTGCTGATTGCCCGTTATGCTATTGCTTTGTTGATGTCGAATTACCTGACCTCTTGGTGTCGTTAGTTGCAGGCTATTTACTTGCACCGGATCAACACCAGACAGCGCCACATGAGCTGCTGTCTATTCCTTGCATGACTTCCATGTTCAAAGCTTCTATGTGATCTTTGATTAGCTGTCTTTCAGACTTGTCCTTTTCATTCATATCATGAGCTACATCTGAATAGCGTGCTAAGATATAATACCTGAAAACACTTACTTCTTCTGCTATGTCTTCTTTCGTTTCTTTTTTCATACATCCACCGGCTTCCGCGATGTCTTCAAGCTTTTTAAGAGCACATTTATTATGTATTTCTAACTTATCCGCCATCTTGCTTCTATTCTATTCCACCTACGCAAAGAATCATATTTGTAAAACAAGTCATTTATTTGCAGAATGATACAGACCTTCACACGGACATTAAGATTGAGGAGTCTTCTATTCCGGAGCTCATTCCTTGCGTCAAAACAGAAGCACCATCTGCTGATCTGAATGAGGTAAGTATTATTATGGCTCTTTACAAGACATCTCCTCATCATCTAATAGCATTTCAATATAAAGAGTGGTATTTTTACATTTGTGTTGATGACAAAACTGCCGCCTTTTTGCGATGTTGCGTTGATCACTGAGCTACTAAGGGATGCATCTTATATGTCATTTAGGAAGGTACATTATGTGAAGCTAGCATATGTTGGCACAATCATGTTTTACTAGTTACCCATTATGTGCTCCCTAGGAGACGTATAATTCTTGTAGTTACAGGCATAATATAGCAACAATATTGATGTTACATACTCTACAATAGACTCCCTCTAGCATTTAATTTAACTGAGGATTATTACCACTTATCTGGTTAATATTCATCTCTAGCAGTAAGATGTGATGGACCGTACGAAAGTCGTTAAGCGTATATATCTTCAATTCAGCTGAGCAGTGTTGTTCAATTACAAGGTATGTTATGTTTGTAAACGTTTAAGGTGGTAGCACAGAAATAAATTATTCCGTCTTATCCCTCGGATGAGAAGGAAGAAATCCAGGAACGCAAGGGTGATGGAAGTGGAAATCCATTAAATGAGTAAGTGTTCAACATACATAAAATATTACATTCCGCTTTAAGAGTGGATAGCTGTAAGTTTTAAAGTTGTGTTGGTAATGTCAGATGTGTCTCGTATTGTATGTGTCTCGCAATTGAAGTAGATATTATATTAACTTTCTACTGAGCAGTCCACAAATTATGCTTTCTTGTTCAGAGTTCTCACTGTCTTGAAGTATTTAAGAAACGTTTGTGATTCTGTTGATGGGAACTATTTCTGTCTTGTAGAAGTATGCTTGGAGGAAGTACACACGTCGCAGTGTTAAGAATGTGAAAGTAGTCTTTTAAGGAACAGCCATTACTTCAAACCCCCTCCACTGTGTCCTAACCACAAATGATTCTTCTGTAACCCATGCTAAAAGCGTAAATAGCTTCCTCCTGATCCAAAGTTGCACGAAGTAAAATCCGGTATTTTCTTACTTTTTCACAAGACCAGCTTACCCATTGGGGGTAGACACGACTTGTAGAAGAAAACATTGGGTAGACAGGTCCTGTAGAGTAGTACAATATAGTCTAATACATGTATAAGTCTAACATGTGTTTTAAGTATTGTAAACCCTAATCAAGTACTTTAAATATTGTATTATAGTATATGTCAAGACAACTATCACTTGATACATTTGCTTTAAATAGTGTATTATAGTGTAGCTCAAGACAATTATCACTAGATACATGTGCTTTAAATAAATTAGTTCAGTGCAGCTCAAGACAATGTGCTATAAACCGTGTATTACAGTGTAGCCTTATGCATGTTACAGTAAGTGGCAGGAGAAAGCCAACTAGGCATGGATTGCAGAATAGACATTTAGTGTAATATAGTAAATTTACTAGGTTATTTACTGTCGACCAAAGTATTATGTGCACTCGAGTGTGAAGGTTGTTTGTGAAGTAACCAATAGACACACAAAATCCATTAACATAATCATTTTCGTCGTTCTATTTTACATTAGTTGATGTAGGTTTGGAATTTTTAATTTATATTTTAATATTTTTTATCGCAGTTGGAACACAAAAAGTGCACGTTTTAAGCGTGTTTCAACCATGCGTCACATTTAAGATTTATTATCTCAAAAACCTGTCATCAGATCGAATCCAAATTTTAACACAATATAGGTGGAATGTTGTATAACTGGTTTATTAATTTCAAAATTTAGTGTGTCCAAGAAACAAAGTTGTTATCATTTTTGTAAGGTAACTTTTTCTCGGCTCGGGGTGATTGGAAAATATAATTCTTGGTCGCGTTGTAATCCTTATACATCAAAACGTTATGCTGTATGACTGTGAAACACGTAAATTAATTCACTGCTTTAATATAGGTTTGTATTTGTATGGGGAAATAACACATGGTTCACCAGCTAGCCGCTCCGGGAAAAGCTGGTCAGCGTTGCTGAGATGGAGCCCATCATTTCCGAGCGAGGCGCGCCATGACGCGTGATGGGCTCCAGTTGGTGATTTTATTATTTTTACTGTGTGCACCAACTGCTGAGTGTGTGCCGTGTTTTGATGCTTATGTTTGCTCCTTGTAACATGTGTCACGACTCCTTCCTCTCTATCAATTGACTGAAGTTGTAACAACTACTATAACTTAAAGAATGTGGAAAATATCTGAGGGTAGAAGTCTTTACAAAGTGGTGTATGTTATTGAATCTAGAACTTTCTCATCACAACTGTAAGCCATTTAATTCACCCATCATAGCGTAAATAAAATCCTTATTGGCTTGCAATCGGCCTTAAAGGTGAGATGGGACCCTACAACACTGCCTGCCTGAGAATAGGCATAGGGTGCATCCTCCTTAAAAAACATGCTTCTCTAATTATTCCTTCCCATATGCATTCATTACCTCATCCAATTATTATGATTGAGGTCTCACCTTATTTAGCAGTACGAAGAGTGGGGATCTTTCTAGAATCATGTGTTCGCTTATATTCTCAGGATTATCTTCCTTGGCTACAATGGACTTTTAATGTGAAGAGCTCTGCACTTTGAATCGTGTTGTAATATCTTTGGATCTGTTTCTATGTTGGTGGATCGATGTATATTGTCATGCATCCTGACACAAATAGGAGGTAGGGCTTTAGACAGCAAGGCATCGATCAAAATATATTTGCGTAGAATAATGACCCGTCAAAATTTAATGACCACAATCACTCTGAAGGATCACCTTTATTCGTCTTACTTGAAACATGTCGGCAAGAAGTTATGCTTCTCTGTACAAGTGGGAGTAGTAGTGAAGAAGGAATAGGGGAAGTAGCATATAAAGAAAATGTTACTTGTATCTTTCGCAATCTACCAAGATCTAAATTGGGCTGTGTTATGGAGACCGTGTCCTGATTCTGAAACTGGATATTGGATTATTTCGTTTGATCACAGGACTGTATTATTAAGACATGGATTTGTTTCTTGGATGAAGGGAAGATAAAAGTGTTTAGAGAAAACTTGAAGACTATTTTCAATAAATAGTAATTCATTGGAATCAGCAGGACTTGGTCTCAAAATGGTAAATGTTTTGTATTTGTACCTACAATATTATTGTAGACGCAGCGAGAATTGTGGTGTAGAAGTTTTAGCATTATTTCATGTTGCGCCCAGAATCCTCTGTCCTTAAGACAGGATTTATATGTTGTATTTCTGAAGAGAAACGTTCCCATCTCTACTTCCAAGTCAAAGTTCTGTATAGCAAACATGCACCGCATACGGTTTTTAGTAACGAACCCGCTCTCTACGGGCTCTTTATTAAATTAGAGAATAATATTAAGCCAAAATTCATTTTAACTAAATAATCGGATTTTTTGACTGCCAAAATTACACTTTCAAAAATAGCAACATTTTGTCATCATCTTAATTTTTGAGTCACATCATGCATGTTTATTTACACAGAGAAAAGAAAGCCAGGAAATTGCAACATTAAGTGATTGTTCATAATTAGCACTTTACTTCTAATGAATCAGAATATACCACTAAACATGCAACAAAATGGGATCACCTTTACTTCTTATAAATCAGAATATACCACGAAACATGCTACCATTTACGATTTTGTCAACGAACTTGGTCTCTACGCTATCCTAATGAAATGAAAAATATACGCAGACTAACATTTAAAAAGTTGAACTTGTTTGACTGATAAAATGTTCATTTTTGCTAAGGGCGTATGCCACACACCCTTTTTATTTTTTGATTCGAACTGATTTTATTTAAGAAATCGGACTTGTGTGACTGATAAAAAGCATTTTTAATAAGGGTGTATGCCATTTAACTCTATATTTATAAATGGAACAGGTTTTACTTTGAAAAATGTACTTAGTTAACGGTAAAAATTCATGCATTCAATGGAAGTCTATGCCATAGGCCCCTTAATTTGCAATCGAACTGTAACCCCCCCCCCCCTCGCTATTCAATTGCAGTTGTATAATGAGTTAACTATGTAGTGCGGTGTCGTAATGTGGTGCAACAAACAGTAGTGCGGTGTCATGCAGTGGTGATTTTACCATTTTATCGTTAGCTGAATATTAATACATATTTGTATTTTGTTGTTACTAAAATGTTAGTATGTTATTGTTATTAGAATTTTAGGATCTGTTTGCTTGTAGAATGTTAGTATTTAGTTTGTAGAATTGCTTTATTACTTTATTCTGAAGAGGAGTAGCAGCCTTTCAGAATAAATCAATTCTTTACTTGTCTTATAGACGGTTGAGATTTTGATAATATAAGCCAACTAATGGCTACACTGCTTTTTGCTGCACGGCTGAAAGCAACGGGAAACTACAGACGTAATGCTCTTCCCGAGGATATGCACCTCTCTATGCATAATTATATGTGATGATGGCCTCCTCCCTTATAAAATTCCAATCCGGAGGTAAACTTGTTCCCCGTTCGGATCTGCGGGTAAGGACTACTTGAGAGGGGGTTAACATCACAGAAGTGACAAACAGGAAATATGGCGTTCTACAGATCGGAGCCTGGAACAATAGAAGTCTGATAGGCAGCGGAAGGTTAGAAAACTTAGAAAGGGAAATGGATAGGTTGAAGCTGGATTTGGTTGGGATTAGTGAAATGCGCTGGCAGGAAGATCAGGACTTCTGGTCAGGAGATTATAGGATCATTAGCACTATATCAAAAAATGACAGGCAGAGGTTGGTCTCATATTGTCTAGGAAACTGGGACAGACGGTGGAATACTATGAACAATATGGTGAACGGATTATTGTACCAAAAATCAACTCAAAACCTTAGTGCACCACAGTGGTACAAGTCTATATGCCTACGAGTCAAGCTGATGGTGAAGATGTTGAAAAGGTCTACGAAGAAATAGGTGAAGTTTTGAGGTATGTCAAGTGTGATGAAAATGTAATTGTCATGGGAGATTGGAATGCTGTGGTAGGAAAAGGAAGAGAAGGTAAAATAGTAGGAGAATTTGGATTAGGTGAAAGGAATGATCGAGGAAGCAGGCTGATGGAATTCTGCACCGAGCATGAGTTGGTCATAGCTAACAACTTATTCAAAAACCACGATAGAAGAATATACACATCTATGAGACCAGGAGATACAGGGTGTTACCAAATCGACTTCATTATGGTCAATCAGAGATTTTTGATTGCAAACCTATCCCGGTACTGACATAAACTCTGACCAAAATCTGGTTGTTATGAAATGCAGACTAAAGTTCAAGAAGTCGAAGAAAAGTCACAAACCAAGATGGTGGGCAATTGACAGACTGAAAGAGAAGGACATGAACAAACGATTCAAGGCAAGTATAGAGGAAGGACCAAAGAAAAACCTTGAACAAGCTAAAATTAATTGCTGAAGAATGGGCTCATTTGAAGAATGAAATAACGGTATCCACAGAAGAAAACATTGGCAGGAAGGAAAGTATAGATAGAAACCCGTGGATCACGCAGGATTTACTGGAATTAATGAACGAACGGCGGACGCCAGGGCCGGATTTAAGAGTATGCCGCCTTTAGGCTAAAGTCCATTTGCCGCCTCCTCAATAGTTCATACTTGCTTAATACATTTGCTTTATACAACGAAAGTATACAGTTCATTGGCGTTTTCATCTATTTTAAACATAAAGTTCATTTAGTTTAGATAAAATTTACAAATTTAATGGCTTACATAATAAATGATATAATGAAATTAGTTATTTACTTGCTTTTTTACTTACCTCTTTTAAGATTCGTTAAAATATGAAATGGGTTTCGAACCTAATTAATTAATTAATTTGTTCTTGGAGATCAGTGATCACAATTTTACGCATATTTTTATAATTTAATGCTAATGACTATCTTTTGCGTAATTGAAGAACTGTGTTCAATTTGAATTAAGTTGTCCTACACGGTGAAATGAAATTACCCAAACTGTGGTCAATCACTGGTTTATTTGTTGAAAAATATACAAACTTCTCGAAAACAACTCACTCCACGTAATCTTCGTGTTCACATTTACATAGCTTTCTTATGAGATTTCTTAATGGAAAACTCGTTAATAATGTCGTCATATGAAAGTGTTTTTGTTGTATTCGCCTCAATACAAAGTAATGAAAGTGAGTTTAACCGAATTTCATAAATACTAGTTCGCAGCTAGTTCTTAACTCTTCTAAGGCAGGAAGAACTGTATAAGGACTAAAACATATTTTAAGTAACTTGTATTCTTAAATTCGTACGGAAAATATCATTAACGTCTGAAATACCTAATTTTAGCTTTCGAATTAATTCCCAAACTGCCGCCCCTGAAAATTTGCCGCTCTAGGCTGTAGCCTACTTAGCCTATTTAGAAATACGGCCCTGGCGGAAGCACAAGAATGAATGAGATGGGAGGGGGAAAGCAGAATGCAGACGTCTGAGAAATGAGGTTAACAAGAAGTGCAAGGAAGCAAATGAAGAATGGTTGATAGAGAAATGTGCATGTATAGAAAATTGTCTGGAATTAGGAAAGGTAGATACAGCTTATCGAAGGATTAAGAGTACTTCCGGGGAAAGGAAGTCTATGTGCTGTAATATTAAGAACTCAGATGGAAAACCTCTAACAGATAGGGCAGAAAAAGTGGAGAGATGTAAAGCTTACGTACAGTGTTTGTATAAGGGAAAGGATATTGAGAATCATGGAATGGAAATGAAGTAGGACATTGATGAGGATGAGGAAGGAGATTTAATATTGAGATCAGAATTTGACTGAGCATTGGAAGACTCAAGCGGGAACAAATCACCAGGCATAGACGATATACCGATTGAGTTGCAAAGCTGCATAGATGATGAAGTTCTGACCAGGTTATTTCACTTGGTGTGTAGGATTTATGAGACAGGTGAGGTACCCTCTGATTTCAAGAAGAATGTTATCATTGATTTTGTGCATAATGGTCCGTATTGAATTAAAATTCCACTAAATAACCTACACTTATATTCGTCTTTTCAATACTTATAATATTATTAGCACTGTTTAGCACTGTTAGTATTATACAAGTATTGCAAAGACGGAAATAAGTGTAGGATATTTAGTGGAATGTTATCATCCCTATACTTATGAAAACAGAAGCTGAGAGATGTGAAGATTACCCTACCACCAGCTTGATCAGTCATGCTTCAGATATCCTGATTAAAATAATTTACATGGGGATGGAAAGACAGAGAAACAGAGGTGGGTGAAGACCAGTTTGGCTTCAGTAGAAACGTAGGAACAAGGGAAGCTATACTATGTCTTAGGCTGATTTTGGAAGCTTGAATAAGAAGAATGAGAGAACGTTCATGGCATTTGTAGACTTAGAAACGGCTTTTGATATCGTTGATTGGAGTAAGTTGTTTGACATTTTGCAGACGATTGGAATAAAGTACAGGGGTAGGAAGGTGCTCTACAATCTATACAGAAACCAGTCATCAGTTGTTCGAGCCTAGGGAGATGGGAGAGAAGCTGGTATTGAGAAAGGTGTAAGGCAAGGCTGCAACTTATCACCAATACTTTTCAATATATATATATATTGAACCAGCAATGAAAGAAATTGGAGAAGAATTCAAAGTAGGAGTAACTATTCAAGGAGAAATAATTTCAACTCTGAGATTTGCCGATGACATCGTCATCTCGCCGACACACCAGAGGAGTTCAATGAGTTTTGAAATGGTATGGACTCCCTCTTGAGGAAAGAATTCATGATGAAAATGAATAAATGTAAAACTAAAATATTGGAATGCAGCCGAATTAAATCAGAAACCTCTATGGACATCAAACTGGCAGGTGAAAAGCTAAAGGAAGTAGGAGACTTCTGTTACTTAGAAAGCAAAATAACCAGTAATGGAAGACAAGAGGATATAACAAGTAGGTTGGCTCAGGCAAGGGAAGCATTTCTACTAAAAATGAATCTGTTGACATCGAATATAGATTTAGGTATTAGGAAGTTATTTTTGAAAGCCTTTGTCTGGAGCGTGGCACTCTATGAAAGTGAAACTGAGACTATTGGTGCAGCAGAAAAGAGGAGATTTGAAGCGTTTGAAATGTGGTGTTAGGAGAATGATGAAGATCAAATGGGTAGTGTGCCCGATAATCTGGCTTTGGATTGGGTGGCCCGACACACACGTCAACCCTCACCCAGAATTCGGTACAACTCGAAAAGAAAAAAAAATCTTGAATGTCCGAATCAATTTTGGCCTTAAAAAAACTATGTCGGGAACGAGATTCAATCAATCCCGGGGTCTTTATAATGATGGGTACAACTGGGGTAAAATATCAAAATTGATCCAGTGGACACACAAGTATGGCAACGAACAAGAATGACAAAAAAACTCCGCTGTTAAAATAAAACTCATCCACCATTTATTACAGAACCACACCACTAAATACATAAAATCAAACACAGAAGCCTACCTTCGCTGGGAGACTTCTCAAAATTACTCTTGATGTGCAAATAAATAAATGACGCAGAAGCAAAATTCAAATTAATGAGGACAAAAATCTCCGGGCGTCCTAATCATTGGATACAAAATAACTTACGGAGATCAGAGCTATATCACCCTATAATTTCAACCATTACTTCAAAATGCTATGTCACCTCTCCGTTGAATAGTCCATAACTGAGCAGGTGCATAAATCTGAGAAAATATTCAAAGAAAAAAAATTGTTGGCTCATTCGATCTCCTTCTAACTATATGTAATCACCAAATTAGAAAAAATATATTTTTATATATGGATGTCACTGGCGTTAAGGAATTTATTTTCAGACCTTTTATTCATGGATTTAATACTTTCATTATTATTTTCACTGGTTTTCGCTCAGCTGTGCCTCACTCAGAAAAATGACTGGTTGCTGGCTTTTACATTTATTACTTTACATTGTAACATCTTTATGATTCCAGATATTTATTTATTTATTTGTTAATCACTGCATGCTCTTCACATATTTATAAATACACCATAAACATTTAAGTAGTTGGCCTCTGCCGATCTGTATTATTTTCAACTGACAATTGCCTCAAAATTCCATATACTTGAACCTATCACGTAAAATTAATTATAATCATTTATTTTATTCACGTTGCTATAGCGAGAACCTTTAGTTTCAACATAACTTCGTATTAGGCAACCCTGCTATTTTACCAATGCAGTTTCATTATTTACACAACCTTGTATCAGTTACCTACCAAACGCATCTCCTCATGTTAGCATGTAAAGGGAAACCTCCGTGACGTGTGAGTGTTTAGTATAAATATCATAATGTGCGCACAAAAAGTGGCCCCTTAAGTGTAAATGAATCCCCTGTAATTTAAGCCTGTTCAAACCATAAATTGTCATCCAGGTTGCACCAACTCCAAGAACACAGCGACGTAACACGCTGAAAGATCCCTGTACTCAGATTATATTTTAAAGCATCCATATATTTTATTTTAAACCCTAAATATGACTGCATTAATCTCCCAAAAGAAAACTTATAATTTACTATCCTAATAATCTTGTCATTTTATCGCATTTTATCTTTTTGATTAACTTCTATTTCGATTTAAGCCCATCTGTCCAAATCTTAGTAACCACTACTCATTAACCACTACTTAAGAATTAACATGGTTTTCATTACCTTTCGACCACCTCAGTCTTGGTTTCGCTGACACGTTTCCTGGGGGTTTGGGTCCACGTTCTTCCCTTTGAACATCCTCCCCTCTCGTCCTGGATCCAGCTCGCGACCCTCGGGGTGTCCATGGTCCTGGCTCGCCTTCGTTTCCACGTCATCATAACAGCTTCCACATTTCTAGACTTAGCTGGTCATCTCTTCGCTCGTAAAGTTCTTGACACAAAACTCGCACTGGTCTGTACTGATAGCCTTTATGTCCGTCCAATACATCGCTGCAATCTTCATGTCGAATATGCCAAGTAATATCAACTTATGGCTGTGATAATAACTCTATAACGGCACGGATTATATCGTACGCATCTACACCAGCCTGCACTCATAAGAGATTACGTCCGTCCTTGGCCTTGAATCGCTCTATATTTGGACTACACTCAGTTTATCTCTCATAGTTCACTGACCCTGGATGCTCATTTGTCTGCTCGTCAAACAAAAGCACATCGCTTCGTTCATATGTTCTGGGCGTCAATTATATCGCGCACGGCCCATGCAGTCCCGTATCTAGTAAAAGCTTGAGACACCACGTGTGTCTGCTCGCACTTCGTCGTACTAATGACTAGTGTCCCACAACATAATGCATTATGATCTGCGTTATAATATCACCTCGCCACATTCGGCTTTAGTATTCGTTAATACAGGGCTGTCCACGCGAGAAATAATACTGAGTCTTTCAGCTATTTCCCAAAAACTGTCGGAATACCGCACTGGTTCCAAGCTGCCACGGTACGACTGCTACTACATACTTGTTAGGAACTTCAGCGTGCGGCGACACAAAAATAAAGATGAACTTCGGCGTACGGCGACACAAAAGAAAGTGAACTTCGTTGTACGGTATAGGAAAGAAAGTGAACTTCGTTGTACGGTGATAGGAAAGAAAGTGACCCGCTTCTCCGGCGTGACCTTCCCACCTTGACTTTTCCTGGAGCTCATCAGCGCCCTCTACGCTTCTGGAACCTTCGCCTAGTCATGCTGTCGACTATGTCCATGACGTAAAAACATCAACCTCATGTTACTTCCGCTTGCTTTCTTCCTCCGGCTATGCGACGTTGCCAGAGCTCTCAAAACCATGCGATATCGGTTACAGTAGATAGGGTTATAAATGAAGATATATTAAGACGATTGGGAGAGGAGAGATGTTTCTGGTGACTGCTAATGAAGAGAAGAGATAGGTTGGTAGGACACATACTAAGACCCCCAGGAATAGCAAACTTAGTTATGGAAGGAAGGGTCGAGGACAAGAATTGTAGGGGTAGACCAAGGTTAGAATATGTTAAGCAGATTGCCTCGGATGTAAGGTGTGGTAGATATGTAGAGACGAAATGATAAGCTCAGGACAGGGAAGCTTGGAGATCTATATCAAACCAGTGAAAAGACTGAAGACTCGAGCAACAACAACAAGAAACAATCCAATGAAGAACCTCGGGTTGCCCACATCAATCCACTGGCACCTTCCAAAGGAGAAAACGGACCGAAAAAGGATTGTATTCTTCGAGCTTGTACTCCCCAAACAATGTCTTTCGAAGAGTTGTGTAGCAGTAAACTCTAGTTTCTCCCATGGAGTATCAAAGGTTATTCACCAGGACCTATTCACTGTTCCATCGGAATATGCACTGGGACACTGTGTTGCTCCAGATCTCCAGATGACAAGAGTAATCGCAAGGATCTTTTGGAGCAAGTTTCGGGTTAATGAACATCCGGAACACGAGAGTCCCATTAATGGAGAATCCTTGCACCTGTTTCGGAGCGATAGAAACCTCTTCTAGCTTGTCACAAACAGGTGGTACTGCGGGAAGCCAACTTATCGTTCCATTTGGAACAGTTTGATCAACTTGCGACGTCATCTAACCCGCTTGGGATTAAGGAAGCTTGGCAATCCGAGGCTGGGTTGTGCTTTCGACGGACTTGATTGGAGAACATTAAGAAGCATAATTGAAATGCTTTTCAAGGACACTGATGTTTACATTTACTTTGAGTCCACGAACCCAAGGGCTCCAGAAAGAAGAGGGAGGACACCCTCACTTTTTATGAACCGGACGTCGGGACACTTCAACACTCCTGGGATAAGACAACCTGTTTAGGGACATAACAGCCTTAAGGAGGGTGTAGTGTGGCGAGCGCTGTCAGATCATCTGCCAGCGCATTGCTCTCGTTAGTTTGACCGGCCTCTAGGTCATGCGAGAGCCCTCTGGAACTCGAATATTTTTGGTCTCATGACCTTCTTGACCAGATCTGGATTAAAAACAAGAATGATAGCTGTGTTTTCTTTGTTAGAGACTTATTGTTCCAAATCAGCGACCAGAAATGAGGTGAGATGGTAAGATGTTGGTAGTTTTGTTCTGGATTGAGGAAAGAAATGGAGAAGGAGAAAAGTAATATATTGCATTGTAGTTTGAACTTCGGGCACAATACCTTAGTCTTCTGGTAACCTAGGTAACTATTGGCGACGTGTTGTTGACTTTGGTAATAAGCCGCAAATTGAATATACATTGCTTGGTTTTTGTAGATTTCATTAGAAAGCTACTTATTGCAATGGTACTGTGCCCTTATTTCCATGTGGGATGTCAGCCAAAATCCGAGGCTGGAAGAGGATTGCAGCAACTTGTAGTACCCGGCTAGAAATAACCAAAAATACCTACTGGCAAACCTACACCTGAATAAGGAACATGACTATAGTTCTACTCTACTGAGTTCGGTTAACTAACTACACTGGAGAGTGAGAAACTTTGGAATCTCGGGCGTAACGGGAATAGGATATAGGTTGTGCCATTATTCTACTACTATACCATTCTTACCTTAACTATACTATAACGAAATATAACGCAAAAGTTATAGAAAATATTGCAAGCATACGTGAAAATGAGCCTGCCAGGTTTATTTATATTGTAAATAATTAATTACGAAAAACCAAAGTCAAGTTCAAAACCAAAACGAATTCAAACCTCCATAGGCCTAGATGCTGCTAGCTATGAATTTAATGCTGCGTAAATAATAAACTTACTTGTGACACCTCACAGCTGTGTCCAAGCTTTCAGAAGTAACCAAAAATAATATTAAGTTATGTAATACCGTCATAAAAGATGATACTACAATAACTAAGTTTTACTCTATACAGGACTCCTGATTCCTACGCTAATCCTAGTCTAAATACGATTATATTTATTGTATCATTTAAACTATTGTTAATATTTACATATATTACAAGTTTCGTTGCATTTTCAATAATATATATTCCTTTCTACACAGTGTATCATCGCAGAATAATTATCTTAACAACAAATGTCCTTCCGTCACTACCCATTCCATTATAGCTCATTGTTACTACACTCAAATATGCATATATTTTCCTCCAATACTTGGGAATACTCTCGTTACCATTACTTTCAATAAACCACGTCTTAGCTGTCTACCTTTTCAACAAAACATTCCAATACAATACTCCATAATATCAGCTGAATACCTGACAATATACCTTGTATCTGGCATTTTAATGTTTCATAATATCAATAGCTTCACAATATCGTTACTTGCCTTCCTCTATTGTCATCAATAATACATATTATCAATAGCTTCACAATATCGTTTCTTGCCTTCCTCTACTGTCATAAATAATACATATTATCAATAGCTTCACAATATCGTTACTTGCCTTCCTCTACTGTCATCAATAATACATATTATCAATAGCTTCACAATATCGTTACTTGCCTTCCTCTACTGTCATCAATAATACGTATTATCAATAGCTTCACAATATCGTTACTTGCCTTCCTCTACTTTCATCAATAGTACATTTTTATGTGACATATTTTCATTATGTGTTTCTCAAAACCTGTTTCCTGGTATTCGAATATTTGTGAAATTTATCATATTTATTCAAAATATTTTCCATCATGAAGACAATAATAATGTTCTTTTTCATAATTTACTTTTATACAATTTGAACATGTTTATGAGAAATGTTCTTCATCTGACTTGTCGTTACGTTGACAAAGTATACGACCTACCATTGATCAGAACATGATCGTCATCCTAACTTCATGAAATTAAAATATAACTGAAAATATCGAAGCAAACAATACAAATGACAACAAACGAAAATCTTCATCGCATAAATCTCTAATACAAACTCAAAATAGCAAAAATACCGAAAAATGTCAAACCTCGGACTAAAATCTACTACCATCATAAAATATATCGACGCTCAACTAACGAACTATCTACCAATCCTGACTTATTAAATCAAAAATAGCGAAAAGCGACTACGAAAACTCCATCAACAATACTAATAAAATATTAAATAGAAATCAACGTCGAAATTGGTCACACAGATTTTATCATAGATCTCTATCTACAAAAATAGGCTACTGAAGAGAATTCTTTTCTTACATTATGTCGCGTATAGATGTGTAGTAGAAGAGCATGAACTGGTTTGCATTACACAGTTCGTCCGCCTCCTTGTTTCCTGGATTTTAGTTCCATCCTGGCATTCGTTTTACAGCTCCAAGATGTTTCACCTGACTGGACCAAGATGTTACACCAATCCGAACTGCATCTCCCCGTTTTCGATCTTCCTCCTCGTTCGATTCAAGGTTCAGGCCCTCCACTCTTGTTCTTCTTCTCGTTCCGATCTCTTTTGCTCTTTTGCTCTTCATGTCTTCTGCGTAGAATTCCTTCAATCTCATCCAAGCCTAGTCCATTTTATTTTCATAGATTAATGTTTATGGAAATATCGAGAAAATATCGTCACTGATATTATATGTCACTCCTGATATTCTCGTCTTCATCTTGTAGGTTACGTAACCCGCTGCATATTTAGCATTGCATCATCAAAACTTTTGTAATGTTAGAAAAGTTCCCTCTCAATCTCGATTGTAACAACATTTTCATAATCATATCGAAGAAATGTTAGTAGTAGAAATAATTAAAACTCAGCAATTCTTCTAGGTTTGTGCCGTGTCTTGTGTGGGGTTTCGCCTAGGACACCAAGCTAGGCTCATCGGCGGGCTCTTGGTGTCCCCGCCCGGACCCCCACAGGAGTGACGAACTGCGCGCCACCTCCCTTTATATAAGATGCAACTGCACCACTTGACTACGAGAACTAAAAGCTCAAGCAGCCTTAACCTCCCTATGAAGGCTTCCAAAAAGATGGTATATTGGCTTTCACGGCCGGTGAATTAAAACTCAGCAATTCTTCTAGGTTTGTGCCGTGTCTTGTGTGGGGAGTCGCCTAGGACACCAAGCTAGGCTCATCGGCGGGCTCTTGGTGTCCCCGTCCGGACCCCCACAGGAGTGACGAACTGCGCGCCACCTCCCTTTATATAAGATGCAACTGCACCACTTGACTACGAGAACTAAAAGCTCAAGCAGCCTTAACCTCCCTATGAAGGCTTCCAAAAAGATGGTATATTGGCTTTCACGGCCGGTGAATTAAAACTCAGCAATTCTTCTAGGTTTGTGCCGTGTCTTGTGTGGGGTTTCGCCTAGGACACCAAGCTAGGCTCATCGGCGGGCTCTTGGTGTCCCCGCCCGGACCCCCACAGGAGTGACGAACTGCGCGCCACCTCCCTTTATATAAGATGCAACTGCACCACTTGACTACGAGAACTAAAAGCTCAAGCAGCCTTAACCTCCCTATGAAGGCTTCCAAAAAGATGGTATATTGGCTTTCACGGCCGGTGAATTAAAACTCAGCAATTCTTCTAGGTTTGTGCCGTGTCTTGTGTGGGGTTTCGCCTAGGACACCAAGCTAGGCTCATCGGCGGGCTCTTGGTGTCCCCGCCCGGACCCCCACAGGAGTGACGAACTGCGCGCCACCTCCCTTTATATAAGATGCAACTGCACCACTTGACTACGAGAACTAAAAGCTCAAGCAGTTCGTCACTCCTGTGGGGGTCCGGGCGGGGACACCAAGAGCCCGCCGATGAGCCTAGCTTGGTGTCCTAGGCGAAACCCCACACAAGACACGGCACAAACCTAGAAGAATTGCTGAGTTTTAATTCACCGGCCGTGAAAGCCAATATACCATCTTTTTGGAAGCCTTCATAGGGAGGTTAAGGCTGCTTGAGCTTTTAGTTCTCGTAGTCAAGTGGTGCAGTTGCATCTTTTATAAAGGGAGGTGGCGCGCAGATCGTCACTCCTGTGGGGGTCCGGGTGGGGACACCAAGAGCCCGCCGATGAGCCTAGCTTGGTGTCCTAGGCGAAACCCCACACAAGACACGGCACAAACCTAGAAGAATTGCTGAGTTTTAATTCACCGGCCGTGAAAGCCAATATACCATCTTTTTGGAAGCCTTCATAGGGAGGTTAAGGCTGCTTGAGCTTTTAGTTCTCGTAGTCAAGTGGTGCAGTTGCATCTTATATAAAGGGAGGTGGCGCGCAGTTCGTCACTCCTGTGGGGGTCCGGGCGGGGACACCAAGAGCCCGCCGATGAGCCTAGCTTGGTGTCCTAGGCGAAACCCCACACAAGACACGGCACAAACCTAGAAGAATTGCTGAGTTTTAATTCACCGGCCGTGAAAGCCAATATACCATCTTTTTGGAAGCCTTCATAGGGAGGTTAAGGCTGCTTGAGCTCTTAGTTCTCGTAGTCAAGTGGTGCAGTTGCATCTTATATAAAGGGAGGTGGCGCGCAGTTTGTCACTCCTGTGGGGGTCCGGGCGGGGACACCAAGAGCCCGCCGATGAGCCTAGCTTGGTGTCCTAGGCGAAACCCCACACAAGACACGGCACAAACCTAGAAGAATTGCTGAGTTTTAATTCACCGGCCGTGAAAGCCAATATACCATCTTTTTGGAAGCCTTCATAGGGAGGTTAAGGCTGCTTGAGCTTTTAGTTCTCGTATACAAGTGGTGCAGTTGCATCTTATATAAAGGGAGGTGGCGCGCAGTTCGTCACTCCTGTGGGGGTCCGGGCGGGGGACACCAAGAGCCCGCCGATGAGCCTAGCTTGGTGTCCTAGGCGAAACCCCACACAAGACACGGCACAAACCTAGAAGAATTGCTGAGTTTTAATTCACCGGCCGTGAAAGCCAATATACCATCTTTTTGGAAGCCTTCATAGGGAGGTTAAGGCTGCTTGAGCTTTTAGTTCTCGTAGTCAAGTGGTGCAGTTGCATCTTATATAAAGGGAGGTGGCGCGCAGTTCGTCACTCCTGTGGGGGTCCGGGCGGGGACACCAAGAGCCCGCCGATGAGCCTAGCTTGGTGTCCTAGGCGAAACCCCACACAAGACACGGCACAAACCTAGAAGAATTGCTGAGTTTTAATTCACCGGCCGTGAAAGCCAATATACCATCTTTTTGGAAGCCTTCATAGGGAGGTTAAGGCTGCTTGAGCTTTTAGTTCTCGTAGTCAAGTGGTGCAGTTGCATCTTATATAAAGGGAGGTGGCGCGCAGTTCGTCACTCCTGTGGGGGTCCGGGCGGGGACACCAAGAGCCCGCCGATGAGCCTAGCTTGGTGTCCTAGGCGAAACCCCACACAAGACACGGCACAAACCTAGAAGAATTGCTGAGTTTTAATTCACCGGCCGTGAAAGCCAATATACCATCTTTTTGGAAGCCTTCATAGGGAGGTTAAGGCTGCTTGAGCTTTTAGTTCTCGTAGTCAAGTGGTGCAGTTGCATCTTATATAAAGGGAGGTGGCGCGCAGTTCGTCACTCCTGTGGGGGTCCGGGCGGGGACACCAAGAGCCCGTCGATGAGCCTAGCTTGGTGTCCTAGGCGAAACCCCACACAAGACACGGCACAAACCTAGAAGAATTGCTGAGTTTTAATTCACCGGCCGTGAAAGCCAATATACCATCTTTTTGGAAGCCTTCATAGGGAGGTTAAGGCTGCTTGAGCTTTTAGTTCTCGTATACAAGTGGTGCAGTTGCATCTTATATAAAGGGAGGTGGCGCGCAGTTCGTCACTCCTGTGGGGGTCCGGGCGGGGGACACCAAGAGCCCGCCGATGAGCCTAGCTTGGTGTCCTAGGCGAAACCCCACACAAGACACGGCACAAACCTAGAAGAATTGCTGAGTTTTAATTCACCGGCCGTGAAAGCCAATATACCATCTTTTTGGAAGCCTTCATAGGGAGGTTAAGGCTGCTTGAGATTTTAGTTCTCGTAGTCAAGTGGTGCAGTTGCATCTTATATAAAGGGAGGTGGCGCGCAGTTCGTCACTCCTGTGGGGGTCCGGGCGGGGACACCAAGAGCCCGCCGATGAGCCTAGCTTGGTGTCCTAGGCGAAACCCCACACAAGACACGGCACAAACCTAGAAGAATTGCTGAGTTTTAATTCACCGGCCGTGAAAGCCAATATACCATCTTTTTGGAAGCCTTCATAGGGAGGTTAAGGCTGCTTGAGCTTTTAGTTCTCGTAGTCAAGTGGTGCAGTTGCATCTTATATAAAGGGAGGTGGCGCGCAGTTCGTCACTCCTGTGGGGGTCCGGGCGGGGACACCAAGAGCCCGCCGATGAGCCTAGCTTGGTGTCCTAGGCGAAACCCCACACAAGACACGGCACAAACCTAGAAGAATTGCTGAGTTTTAATTCACCGGCCGTGAAAGCCAATATACCATCTTTTTGGAAGCCTTCATAGGGAGGTTAAGGCTGCTTGAGCTTTTAGTTCTCGTATACAAGTGGTGCAGTTGCATCTTATATAAAGGGAGGTGGCGCGCAGTTCGTCACTCCTGTGGGGGTCCGGGCGGGGGACACCAAGAGCCCGCCGATGAGCCTAGCTTGGTGTCCTAGGCGAAACCCCACACAAGACACGGCACAAACCTAGAAGAATTGCTGAGTTTTAATTCACCGGCCGTGAAAGCCAATATACCATCTTTTTGGAAGCCTTCATAGGGAGGTTAAGGCTGCTTGAGCTTTTAGTTCTCGTAGTCAAGTGGTGCAGTTGCATCTTATATAAAGGGAGGTGGCGCGCAGTTCGTCACTCCTGTGGGGGTCCGGGCGGGGACACCAAGAGCCCGCCGATGAGCCTAGCTTGGTGTCCTAGGCGAAACCCCACACAAGACACGGCACAAACCTAGAAGAATTGCTGAGTTTTAATTCACCGGCCGTGAAAGCCAATATACCATCTTTTTGGAAGCCTTCATAGGGAGGTTAAGGCTGCTTGAGCTTTTAGTTCTCGTAGTCAAGTGGTGCAGTTGCATCTTATATAAAGGGAGGTGGCGCGAAGTTCGTCACTCCTGTGGGGGTCCGGGCGGGGACACCAAGAGCCCGCCGATGAGCCTAGCTTGGTGTCCTAGGCGAAACCCCACACAAGACACGGCACAAACCTAGAAGAATTGCTGAGTTTTAATTCACCGGCCGTGAAAGCCAATATACCATATTTTTGGAAGCCTTCATAGGGAGGTTAAGGCTGCTTGAGCTTTTAGTTCTCGTAGTCAAGTGGTGCAGTTGCATCTTATATAAAGGGAGGTGGCGCGCAGTTCGTCACTCCTGTGGGGGTCCGGGCGGGGACACCAAGAGCCCGCCGATGAGCCTAGCTTGGTGTCCTAGGCGAAACCCCACACAAGACACGGCACAAACCTAGAAGAATTGCTGAGTTTTAATTCACCGGCCGTGAAAGCCAATATACCATCTTTTTGGAAGCCTTCATAGGGAGGTTAAGGCTGCTTGAGCTTTTAGTTCTCGTATACAAGTGGTGCAGTTGGATCTTATATAACGGGAGGTGGCGCGCAGTTCGTCACTCCTGTGGGGGTCCGGGCGGGGGACACCAAGAGCCCGCCGATGAGCCTAGCTTGGTGTCCTAGGCGAAACCCCACACAAGACACGGCACAAACCTAGAAGAATTGCTGAGTTTTAATTCACCGGCCGTGAAAGCCAATATACCATCTTTTTGGAAGCCTTCATAGGGAGGTTAAGGCTGCTTGAGCTTTTAGTTCTCGTAGTCAAGTGGTGCAGTTGCATCTTATATAAAGGGAGGTGGCGCGCAGTTCGTCACTCCTGTGGGGGTCCGGGCGGGGACACCAAGAGCCCGCCGATGAGCCTAGCTTGGTGTCCTAGGCGAAACCCCACACAAGACACGGCACAAACCTAGAAGAATTGCTGAGTTTTAATTCACCGGCCGTGAAAGCCAATATACCATCTTTTTGGAAGCCTTCATAGGGAGGTTAAGGCTGCTTGAGCTTTTAGTTCTCGTAGTCAAGTGGTGCAGTTGCATCTTATATAAAGGGAGGTGACGCGCAGTTCGTCACTCCTGTGGGGGTCCGGGCGGGGACACCAAGAGCCCGCCGATGAGCCTAGCTTGGTGTCCTAGGCGAAACCCCACACAAGACACGGCACAAACCTAGAAGAATTGCTGAGTTTTAATTCACCGGCCGTGAAAGCCAATATACCATCTTTTTGGAAGCCTTCATAGGGAGGTTAAGGCTGCTTGAGCTTTTAGTTCTCGTATACAAGTGGTGCAGTTGCATCTTATATAAAGGGAGGTGGCGCGCAGTTCGTCACTCCTGTGGGGGTCCGGGCGGGGGACACCAAGAGCCCGCCGATGAGCCTAGCTTGGTGTCCTAGGCGAAACCCCACACAAGACACGGCACAAACCTAGAAGAATTGCTGAGTTTTAATTCACCGGCCGTGAAAGCCAATATACCATCTTTTTGGAAGCCTTCATAGGGAGGTTAAGGCTGCTTGAGCTTTTAGTTCTCGTAGTCAAGTGGTGCAGTTGCATCTTATATAAAGGGAGGTGGCGCGCAGTTCGTCACTCCTGTGGGGGTCCGGGCGGGGACACCAAGAGCCCGCCGATGAGCCTAGCTTGGTGTCCTAGGCGAAACCCCACACAAGACACGGCACAAACCTAGAAGAATTGCTGAGTTTTAATTCACCGGCCGTGAAAGCCAATATACCATCTTTTTGGAAGCCTTCATAGGGAGGTTAAGGCTGCTTGAGCTTTTAGTTCTCGTAGTCAAGTGGTGCAGTTGCATCTTATATAAAGGGAGGTGGCGCGCAGTTCGTCACTCCTGTGGGGGTCCGGGCGGGGACACCAAGAGCCCGCCGATGAGCCTAGCTTGGTGTCCTAGGCGAAACCCCACACAAGACACGGCACAAACCTAGAAGAATTGCTGAGTTTTAATTCACCGGCCGTGAAAGCCAATATACCATCTTTTTGGAAGCCTTCATAGGGAGGTTAAGGCTGCTTGAGCTTTTAGTTCTCGTAGTCAAGTGGTGCAGTTGCATCTTATATAAAGGGAGGTGGCGCGCAGTTCGTCACTCCTGTGGGGGTCCGGGCGGGGACACCAAGAGCCCGCCGATGAGCCTAGCTTGGTGTCCTAGGCGAAACCCCACACAAGACACGGCACAAACCTAGAAGAATTGCTGAGTTTTAATTCACCGGCCGTGAAAGCCAATATACCATCTTTTTGGAAGCCTTCATAGGGAGGTTAAGGCTGCTTGAGCTTTTAGTTCTCGTAGTCAAGTGGTGCAGTTGCATCTTATATAAAGGGAGGTGGCGCGCAGTTCGTCACTCCTGTGGGGGTCCGGGCGGGGACACCAAGAGCCCGCCGATGAGCCTAGCTTGGTGTCCTAGGCGAAACCCCACACAAGACACGGCACAAACCTAGAAGAATTGCTGAGTTTTAATTCACCGGCCGTGAAAGCCAATATACCATCTTTTTGGAAGCCTTCATAGGGAGGTTAAGGCTGCTTGAGCTTTTAGTTCTCGTAGTCAAGTGGTGCAGTTGCATCTTATATAAAGGGAGGTGGCGCGCAGTTCGTCACTCCTGTGGGGGTCCGGGCGGGGACACCAAGAGCCCGCCGATGAGCCTAGCTTGGTGTCCTAGGCGAAACCCCACACAAGACACGGCACAAACCTAGAAGAATTGCTGAGTTTTAATTCACCGGCCGTGAAAGCCAATATACCATCTTTTTGGAAGCCTTCATAGGGAGGTTAAGGCTGCTTGAGCTTTTAGTTCTCGTAGTCAAGTGGTGCAGTTGCATCTTATATAAAGGGAGGTGGCGCGCAGTTCGTCACTCCTGTGGGGGTCCGGGCGGGGACACCAAGAGCCCGCCGATGAGCCTAGCTTGGTGTCCTAGGCGAAACCCCACACAAGACACGGCACAAACCTAGAAGAATTGCTGAGTTTTAATTCACCGGCCGTGAAAGCCAATATACCATCTTTTTGGAAGCCTTCATAGGGAGGTTAAGGCTGCTTGAGCTTTTAGTTCTCGTAGTCAAGTGGTGCAGTTGCATCTTATATAAAGGGAGGTGGCGCGCAGTTCGTCACTCCTGTGGGGGTCCGGGCGGGGACACCAAGAGCCCGCCGATGAGCCTAGCTTGGTGTCCTAGGCGAAACCCCACACAAGACACGGCACAAACCTAGAAGAATTGCTGAGTTTTAATTCACCGGCCGTGAAAGCCAATATACCAGTAGAAATAATGTCTGTTAACTTGTTCACGTTCCCAATGCTGCTCGAAACTTATGCTCAATAACTGCAATCTGTGGCGTAGTGACGATTATTGTATTTAAATATTGAATACTTTCTTCTCCCGACAGAAATATAACTAGTCTGTTCGTTTCTGTAATTTCACTCTACGAAATGTTCATATCATTACTTCTGAACTGTTCCTTCACAAAGTCTGACTACTTTTCCTTGCTTTCGCTCCTCGAACAAATTAGCTTATTTCATGTATTTTCCTTTTCAAAACTTTTAATAATTTTCACTACATCTCGACACTTACACTTGTGTATTACTGTACTCACACGTTTGCATTCAAGCAAATACACTTCGCGATTAGTCGCGACACTTTTTTACCGATCACTGTAATGTATCACACAAAGCGCGCACTCGGGGACCGAGGTTCGAAACGTCTCCCGAATAAGAAGCCGAGATTCCCTCGCTCGTTTCCCCTTCTCCACTCAAATTTAACGTCATCAAGACAACCCGCGCGTGTCTTAGGCGGGATTATTTCCAATCCTCTTTCTGCCTTATTGAGACATATTTCTCCAAAATGGTATTGAAACATTTATGCATATGATATAGCGTAATTGTTCCAAGTTAAGTTTATCAAATATACTCATATTTGAGAAGGAAGCAAGCGCGACAGAATATGAACAAGGGAATGCAAGGGAGCGCCCAGAACGTGACATTCCACAACTTTCTAATAGCGCAAACAATCAAGCGAGGCTCACAGCAGCGACACATGGACACCAGATGTGATTGAACAAGGGACCGAAGTCGCACAACCTAGAGTGGGGGTGGTAGATGATTACGCGCCAAACTGATAAATAAGCACCTCCCATTTAAAGAGGTATTAGTGATATAATTAACAGAGAAAATTATGAGTTGCAGCATTGGAAAGAGGGCGATTTTAGCCTCATGAATCTCATTTCAAAAGTAACGAAAACAGCAGTATTGGAATTAATTCGGCCTAAAGAACTGGAGGAAGGAAAATTTGAACGAAACAATCAGAATTGTGGGTGGATAGACGCTTCAAAAGACCGCGAAAATCTTGGTCAATGAAAATGAATACGGAACTAATTAGCGGCCGAACGTACGATCCGATTTCGAAATAAAACCATGTTTGGGACATTGGAAACAAGAGCAATCGAATGAACCTAGTTTCATCGTCATACGAGTGTTGCTCCAGATTAAAATTTTGAGGATCTCCCACTCCTGATGATTTCAGAGCCAGACCTTTCAATAGCCTGCCCAGTGGCAGTAAAGTCAGTCGATCGCTCGAGCGGCGAGAGCCTTTGCCGGACCGTAGCCCATATGATTGAAAATTGTATAAGTATAAAGTCAGTTGATTCTTTATCGCTCGATTGGCGATAGTTCACGTTGATTAGTACCGCGAAATTCAGCGCGAAGAAGTGAAAAATTTTTAAGTTGTGAACAGTGACATGTATTCTGATAATAATAGCGACATGCAAATTGTTCGGAACAAACCAGTGCGTGTGCAGTCCTTACTATAGAAGATAGCCATCCGGACTATAGGCAAATTCAGTGGCGTAGGAGCTAGATTAACTATTGGCCGAATTGAGTAGGTCATGCCTAGCTGTAGATCATCGGAGGCGCTCCGGTTGACAAAACAGTGCATAAATTGTGTAAAAAGTTTCATGGTGGTCCTTCACTTAGCATGAAACTGTAATTGTGTTTCAAAAAGGTGTCCTCCCCAGCAAGAGAACATGTGTCATCAGAAGCCAGCAGAAGGTACGCCAATTGGAAAGATTAGCCGATACGTGATCATGAGCTAAGTGTCCTAATTTTGGGGGTGTGCATGGCATGATGTTGGCTACAACAGGTGACGGATAGGGCATCACAATTATAAGCCATTATAATTAGCAGAGGTTTACCGGGATATCAGGTCGGAGAGTGTGCAACTTGTATATATTTTATGTGTTAGAACTTAGTGTGTGTTATTATCCATTTTGACTGCGTGATCATATTTTGTTGTTCGATATAACGTAAGGGTTATTTGTTTGTCTGGGGGATGCACGATAAGGGGTTGCAAGTGCAGGAAATAGACGTAAAAGTGTGTATGGAGGGAACCATTCAGGCCAATTCTAATGATGATATTTGAGCCTGAGCATAAAGAGATGGGGACTGATGACCGATGTCTAGGTAAGAGACAACCCAAGATTGGTATGTGAGACTACAGCCGCATTGGTAAGTTATATCATGGTAATAGGCACTTGGCCATTTATATTCATTTGGGGATTTTGATTTAATTTTGATTCGTCTCGCTTTAGGAAGCGAAGTTTCTGTGCACCCGTGTAAATAAATAATTGTTTGATTTCATTATGGGGCATAGGCCACCATTGTTGCTAGAGTTGATCCATGCCGATGTTTTTTAATTTATTTTGTTGTTTTGTGATGTTGATGAACAGTTAAGCTTGGAAGGGCCTGGACCCTAGGTTTGGTCATTGCATTATATAAGATAAGTTGCTGTAATTTATGCGCAGAAGACCTGTAACCGGGAAATCACTCTGCGACGATCATGACTGGATTCTTGGCATGAAGGAAATGATCGAGAACGATAACCTGTCCGACACACCTGTAAACCACTATTGCAAATGAGAGTGCGCTATCTGAACTAGTTATTCATGTCATTACTCTGATGTCTGTTTTTTTTTAACCATTTCAGTCTTGATGTTCCATTGGAACATTTGTGGACATATGATTATGTGACACTTATGTCGGCCCATTGAGGAGACCAGTGCTTATATTTTTGTGTGTTTAGTTTTTTTGGAATTTCAGTAACAAAAGGGCATATTTTTTTTTGTTAAGGGGGGATTGAACTTAATTAGGATGCTTCATGAATAAATATTGTTGTGTTAAGAAACCTCTGGCATATTATTTTAGAGTAAGTTTCCCGTGATCCTTGACATAAAATCCCAGGATGTTGAGTGTAGATTAAAGCCACGCGAACAGTGCACGTCCTGAGGTAAGAGTCTGCATCCTGGTGGACCTGACGGGTACATAAGAATTTGGTGATAACACAGTAGTTATTTGAGTCCATGTAGTTATTTGTTGTTGTTTAATTGGATCACGGAGTAGGGAGGTTATGGCAGAGAGAAGCTAGCCGGTGCATTGCGTAGTCATGTTGCTCAAGTGAGGTGTGTGCAAACCTGGCGCGAGCCGATTTGGAACCTTTTATCCGCTTGTTCTGATTGGACAAGGCATCATGGCGCCGCAAGTGTGGCTTAAGTTACAGTAAATAATGGGAAATAGAAGCATGGAGTTTGAGTAATAAATACAGATAACTCTTATTTTATTTGCATTTTAAATGTAGAAGCAATATTCTCTGGGCGCCCACATAAAATTTGATTGATTAGCGACAAACTTCAAAAGAATTGAGATAGGACGACAGGACGTCGTAAAATTGAGTTAATCTTCTATTAACAAAACTGGGTAACAGTAACGTAAAAACCGAAAGGGTAAACTAGAGATTGATTCATGAAACAAATGTCAGTCAGATGCTCATGAAGCAGTAAAATTAAAATAAATTGAAGTAATTTAACAAGGGAATCTACAGCGACTCATTGTAATGTGGTGTAAGGTAAAATCATGCCGCATGCCCCTGTATTCTCAAACAAGTGATATATTTTGTGAAGATGGCGACAGTAGAGGAGATAAAAGCTATCGTGGAGAGCTCGATGGCAAGAACAATTGAACAATTTGAACAATTTAAGAAGGAGAGTGCAGAACAGAACGCGCGGAACAATGCGTTATTAACCGAGCAAATAGCGGAGCAAAATGCACGTAACACAGAGACACTGACAGGGCAAATCGCAGAGCAATTAGCTCAAGTCACGAGAGATATGACGGCACAATTAGGGTAATTGGAGAAAAACTTAAGGGATTACATAGCTTTCAGTGAGGAGAAAACCGCGTCAAAACTCGCACAACTAGAAGAGGCATGTAACGCCAACACCGTAGGGTTAAGGTCGGAATAGAAATTATTACAGGCTAAGATTAAAGGGTTAGATGATGAGGTGAAATCAGCGCAAAAACAAATACATACCTTAGGGGATGAAATCGCAGGAATCATCACAGGAATGGAGAAAGAAACCTTGACTGCAACTGAGAAATGGAGCGTAATCGAGGAAGAGCAAGAAGCAATAAGGGAAAATATACGCGAATGCAATGTAATGATTGGAGATAGATTGGATAAATTAGAAGCTCATAGAGATGACGGACAGAGAAGAGAGAAAGAGAGATACGACAAAGTACGGGAAGAAATTAATAAAACATGCAGGCAAATTGGGATCGAAGGGAAAGAAGACAGAAAGAAGCTAGCTGAACAAATGGAAGAGAACCATAAGAGGATAATGGAGGTCGAACAACAGCTGTTAGGGAAGATTGCAGGCCATGAGCGAAAGATTTTGAAGACGGAATTAAGAACACTAGAACAAGCAGATATTCTCCTTGAATTGACAACTTGCAATAACAAGGAAGATAACGGGACTAGTTGTAACAGTAGCACGTGCCAAACTCAGACGGAAGGAACAGCCGCACGAACCCACGAGCAGGTAGCGAGGAGTGAAAGTAACGAGGGGATCCCTACGTTCAGAGGATATGCCTCCACACCGGACGGAAACCTGTTAACTAATAATAATAATACTAATAACAACCCAGTTACGCAATACGTCCAAATCGTTAGAATGCACGATGAGCGACCCAGAAAATTTAATAACGATGGATCTCAAACTCCGAAATCCTATCTAAAAGAACTGGACAATTATTTTATAGTTACTAACGATCTGGAAGCTAGGAAATTAAGAATAACAAAGAAACTCCTAGGTGATAATGTGTTAACGTGGTTTAAATGTTTCCGTTACACGTTTGACGATATGGAGAGCTTCAAGCAAAACCTTCTTACGATGATACTGGAATCAATCGATCCAACAAAATTTGAGGATGTAACTCTACAGCCAGAAGTACCACGCTTCACAACCAACTCGTTATTCTGATTATTTCGCAGCACAGCTTCTAAGACTGAATGATTTGGATATTTTGCCACCAGAGTCGGAATTAATAATGACCATAGGGAAACAGCTACCATTACAGGTCCAGCAATTCTTAATAGCATCAAATGTATCTAGGTCCGTGCACGCAGAGAAGGTCTTACGTCAACTTGATGACACAACAATGATGCCTCATACAAGGAACGTGAGAACAGTAGAGTACCGCGCATGTCCATCAGGCCGAACTTATAAGTACACGTGACCAAAGCACAAATACTAACGTAAGCACGGGAATCAGGAAGGAAGGTCAGATGCACCGAGGGAAGATCAGATACGCTGGGAACCATGAAATAACAGAAATTGGCAATCACAACAACGCAGAAACGATTGGCGAGGACGCGGACGAGAAGGACCTTATCATCAGTGCAGATATGACAGGCGAGATAATAGGCCATGGAAAGGGCGAGACTCGAACCAAGGATACTCGGAAGGAAGCCAAAGAGAGTGGCAAAGCAGACATGAAGCTTCACAGCAGTACCTGTAGGAGCTGCATCGAGCGCAGGAGACGGATAAAGACCGATGGAAAACAACAATGGAGAATCGATAAAATCCAGATATGGAATAGACAGGAGCAGAAAGCGACCTAGCGCGACAGTATCGAGAGAGCCAAAGTGATCTGAGAAGGACGGGTGCAACATGCAAAAAAAGAAGTCAATAGCGCATCAGCAAGATAGCCTGGATTTCACACCAAATGGAAATCATTGGTTGGTGGCCAACATCGAGGAATGGATCGCGACTCCCGAGGACTTCACGCAAGAAATTAACCAGCCAACGCAACAATGCCTGAGACAATTACCAATAATCATCGCAAGAGTGGGTGGATTGAGAGTTAGGAGCCTTATAGACACAGGTTCACAACTATGCCTAGTATCTGAAGCATTAATTAAAGCTATCAGTTAGCAGCAGAAAGTACCAACCATCCCAGTTCCACAAGTGAAAATAAGAGGAGTGATTCCAGAAAAGACTGCTACATGCAAATATCAGGTGCAGCTAGACTTAGATGTCATGGGACACACCTTCTCTCAAGTATTCATGGTCATGAATAGGGCTCGGATCAATATGCTCGATAAAATCTCCAGATATGCTCGAAAACCATGTGCTTTATGCTCGATAGATATGCTCGAAAAACCCATTATATGCTCGAAAAAACTTTATATGCGGTTAAATATGCAGAATATGCTCGAAAAAAAAACGTTAAAACTATAGAAAGTAAAGTGAAACGAAAAAACCAATAACATATCTTTATGATGATGATAATTGTTGTTTCATGGGGCCTAACATCTAGGTTATCGACCCCCTAACATATCATTATATACGGGCTTTATTTTCTAATTGTAAGTATGATACACTGCGATATACTCACATTCAAGTTTTTCATGTATTATAAGAGAAGTTTTCTTATAAAAGTTACAGTTTAGAAGTTCATTTACAAAATGTTCAGAATTAGGCGAGTCAATGAAGTAGATCTGCATTGGTCTGAACAACGAGAATTTTTTCTATGTTTTCAGTTTTGAATGATTTTCTTAAATCAGTCAATAAAAGTTTCAATGACGAGAACGACCTTACTAAAGGTTAAAAACCTGCGGTTTTATTATTCGCACCAGATATGCTTTTCAATAATTATTTCTGTTTTCGAACATTAAGAATGGTCAGGGCTCGAATTCGGGGAAGGGGATGGAGGAATTCGAAGAGAAACAAACTACTTAGACGAAAACCACAAGAATATGCATTTATATGCTTCTATTCTGAAAACCGTGGTTTTATGCATTTAAATGCTCGATAAATTTCAATTCAGTTGGTCCCAGAGAGGTGAAAATACCACCGAAAGGCTTCTTTCAATGCGTACTATTCAGGAAAAAAATATGCAAATATGCTCGAATCCGAGCCCTAGTCATGAATAAGATGATTGTGAATCTTATACTAGGAGCGGACTTCATCTATGATTATAAGGCGGTCATAGATCTGCACAACAACGTTATAAATTTTCAGAATACAGAAAGACAGTCAGCGGTAAATTTGAACATGCATCAGGCCAACATGGAGAGAGAGAGACCGACATTTGAATGCTGGAAACCGTTCCGGATTAACAAGAGGAACATTTATTGGAAGAAGATTCGAACCCGGGATTCCTGGAAACCAAAGAAGAAATGGAAAATGAGATGTGGACCATGGCAGTGGAAGAAGATGGCAACAAGGATGACTTCGAGATGCTTGTAAGGGAAGCAAACGAAGCAAAACTAGATTCAGCAGGACGAGAATGCCTAAATAAAATTTTGAGAGGGCATGCAGGCGCATTCAACACATTACCAGGCAAAATTCTAAATTATAAATATGCCATGCAAGTAGACGACTGGACGCCATTTGAAAAGTCGGCTCTACCCAATACCGGAAAGGCATCATGCTGCTGTAAAGAAGATAATCGATGAAATGCTTCAAGGGGACATAATAAGGAGGACCCCAACCCCTTATCTGAACGCTATATTGGCGGTAACGAAGCCAAATGGATCGGTGAGGTTATGTCTCGATGCTCGTACACTCAATTCAAGACTGGTTTCAGAAATAGACCGCGCACCTTTAATTAAAGAATTTCTTAAGAAATTTCATGGGAAGAAAATGTATTCGTCTGTGGACCTAGCAAACAGCTATTGGCATATTGAATTAGAGGAAAAATCACAACTATTAACAGGGTTCCTGTTCGATAACCATAGTTACGTCTGATGTAGGCTTCCCTTTGGCGTGAAGACAGCCGGTTCCGTCTTGATTAGAGCGTTGGACCGAAACTTGACAGAATACGTCAAAAACATGACTGTCAGATATGTGGATGACATTCTTTTGGCCTCAGAAACCATTGAAGAGCATATGGAGAATCTAGAAAAATTGTTAGAGAACCTGCAAAGGGCGAACTTTAAAATAAACTTGAAAAAGTCACATTTCTTCCAACATGAAATATTGTATCTGGGACACATTGTCGACGGAGAGGGGGTAAAGCCTAATCCTGTCAAGATAGAAGCCATCAGAAATTTCCCACGCCCAACTAGAGTAAAACATATAAGGATGTTTTTGGGAGCAACAAACTTCTTTCGTGAGAACTGCCCGAACTAGACCGAAGTAGTAGCACCGTCGCAAGACATGTTACAGAAGAACAACCGATGGTTTTGGGATGAAAACTGAGAGAGAGCATTCGTAGCCACAAAGGAACTATTGGCAAACAGCATAAAATTAGGATACCCTGATTTTTCGAGAAGATTCATAGTCCAAGCAGACGCATCTATGGTAGGCATTGGTGCCATGTTATTCCAAGAGGACTCAGAAAAACCATAGGAACGCTCATATTTAGCCTTCATTAGTCGGAAGTTGAGAAAGCATGAGAAGAATTACACTATCTCAGAGCTTGAACTCATGGCTATTATTCATGCACTGCAACAGTGGCGTAAAATTATATATTCCCATTACCATCCGAACTGATCATAAAGCCTTAACATTTGTATTTAAAACCGCTATGGCCAGCGAACGCATAAACAGACGGGCCATCTATGCACAACCATTTGATATCCAAATAGAGCATGTATCCGGGAAATTAAACGTAATACCTGACATCCTGAGTCGAAATCCAGAAGAAGAGACAGCGAAGAATGAGATGCTGGTGCACCATATCGAACTCACAAGCGAGGATCGCGACTTCCTACAGGAATTGAAGAGAATGCCACAGGAGCAAGATGATGAGCCCTGGATGAAGCTGATGATTAGATTCTTGAAAGGAGAATTGCAACCCGGAACCCCTATGTACCGCGAAACAGAAGCGCAAGCTAGAAATTACCACTACATAAATAACATGCTGCATAAATTCGTGGACGAGGATCACGTCAAATTACGAATCCTTCTACCCGCTTCTTTACACAAAAAGCTTGTCAGGCATACGCATTATACCCTAGGTCACGTGGGTTTAGACAAAACGGAAGCCACTATAGGCGAAGCTTTTACATGGCCGCGAATGAGAACCACAATACGTGATGTCTTAAAATATGTGATACCTGCCAGCGAGCGAAACCAAACAACTTCCTTATGAAACAATATCCTAAGCCGTTGTTACCGCAGAAACCACTTGAATTAGTTGCTATGGACTACCTGGGCCCGCTGCCGAAAAGACGAAGAGGAGTGCGACATGTCCTGGTGTGTGTCGACGTATTTTCGAAATTTGTAGTCATCTGCGCAATCCAAAAGACCACGTCCAAACAAGTCTTGAGTATGATCAAGAACCCTGTCATACCTACTATGGGCAAGCCAGAATTCATGCTATCCGACCTTGGGAGTTATTTTACATCCGCAGTATTTAAACAAGGACTGAATGAACTGGGTATTAAGCATGTCCTGTCTAGCATCCGAAACGCACAGGAAATCCAAGCGAACGCGTATTAAGGGAAATTTCGAAGCACATCCGGATGTTCATACCCACTGAACATCATCGCTGGGCCGATACCCTTAAAAACATCGAGATCTGCATCAACATGACTCGACATGAATCGACGGGACAGGTACCGTACACGCTACATCTGATCAAGCAACCGCCGAGATCTTGGACATCCGTTCTATACAGCCCGGTGGATCCGCAACCAGCACCCCAGTTAAGAGTTCAGAACACAGTAAGATACATGAGGGAACAAGCCGATAGGAGACTGAGAAGAGTGAGGGGGAAACGTTTTCACAGGGAGTTAAGACCCAATGAGTTAGTCCTGGTGAAACGGCAGCCCGTATCAGACCCAGCAAATAAAGTATTCAGCAAATGGTGTTTCCCATTTATTGGACCGTTTCGAATCACAAGGAATCTTGGAAACATCGCGTATAAGTTAAAAGAAATCAGCAGCGGGAACACTTCAGTCATGAATATTTTTTAAATCCAAAGGTGTACTATGAAAGAGAGCCGTTTGATCAACCAAGGAACACAGCTGGCGTACACCTAATTGAAATACAATAGCAAGCAGTAGCAAGTGCACGGGGATCGTAGTGGAAATCAACAGTAATCATAGCCCAAGGATGTTTACGTCCGTTCACAATGAAGTAGCTGGAGGCCTTAAGCCAGAGCAGTAAGGGAGCAGAACAATGACTACCTGAGACGGAACGAGCGCGCCCTAATTCCTCAAGAATGCAGACAGGCTACACAAGAGGAAAAGAAGGATACTTCGTGACACGCGACCAGCAGGGGCGAGCAAGCAGGTTGAAACGAAGGGTGACGATGGAGCTTCACCGTGTCCGTGAGGCAGACTGAGAGAAAGATATTGAAAAAAATCATACGTGTCATATGGATTTTTTCTTTGCAAAGGGCGCATGTAACCTTTATGCATATGATATGGCATAAATGTTCCAAGTTAAGTTTATCAAATATACTCATATTTGAGAAGGAGGCAAGCGCGGCAGAAGATGAACAAGGGAATGCAAGGGAGCGCCCGGAACGTGACATTCCACAACTTTCTAATAGCGCAAACAATGAAGCGAGGCTCACAGCTGCGACACATGGATACCAGATGTGATTGAACAAGGGACCGAAGTCGCACAACCTAGAGTGGGGGTGGTAGATGATTACGCGCCAAACTGATAAATAAGCACCTCCCATTTAAAGAGGTATTAGTGATATAATTAACAGAGAAAATTATGAGTTGCAGCATTGGAAAGAGGGCGATTTTAGCCTCAAGAATCGCATTTCAAAAGTAACGAAAACAGCAGTATTGGAATTAATTCGGCCTAAAAAACTGGAGGAATGAAAATTTGAACGAACCAATCAGAATTGTGGGCGGATAGACGCTTCAAATGACCTCGAAAATCTTGGACAATGAAAATTACTACGGAGCAAATTAGCGGCAGAACGTACGATCCGATTTCGAAATAAAACCCAGTTTGGGACATTGGAAACAAGAGCAATCGAATGAACCTAGTTTCATCGTCATACGAGTGTTGCTCCAGATTAAAATTTTGAGGATCTCCCACTCCTGATGATTTCAGAGCCAGACTTTTAAATAGCCTGCCCAGTGGCAGTAAGGTCAGTGGATCTTCGATCGCTCGAGCGGGGAGAGCCTTTGCCGGACCGTAGCCCATATTATTGCAAAATTGTATAAGTATAAAGTCAGTTGATTTTTTATCGCTCGATAGGCGATAGTTCACGTTGATTAGTACCGCGAAATTCAGCGTGAAGATGTGAAAAATTGCAAAGTAATGAACAGTGACATGTATTCTGATAATAATAGCGACATGCAAATTGTTCGGAACAAACCAGTGCGTGTGAAGTCCTTACTATAGAAGATAGCCATCCGTGCTATAGGAAAATTCAGTGGCGTAGGAGCTAGATTAACTATTGGCCGAATTGAGTAGGTCATGCCTAGCTGTAGATCATTGGAGGCGCTCCGCTAGACAAAACAGGGCATAAATTGTGTAAAACATTTCATGGTGGTCCTTCACTTAGCATGAAACTGTAATTGTGTTTTAAAAAGGTGTCCTCCCCAGCAAGAGAACATGTGTCATCAGAAGCCAGCAGAAGGTACGCCAATTGGAAGGATTAGCCGATACGTGATCATGAGCTAAATGGCCTAATTTTGGGGGTGTGCATGGCATGATGTTGGCTACAACAGGTGACGGATAGGGCATCACAATTATAAGCCATTATAATTAGCAGAGGTTTACCAGGATATCAGGTCGGAGAGTGTGCAACTTGTATATATTTTATTTGTTAGAACTTAGTGTGTGTTATTATCCATTTTGACTGCGTGATCATCTTTTGTTGTTCGATATAACGTAAGGGTTATTTGTTTGTCTGGGGATGCACGATAAGGGGTTGCAAGTGCAGGAAATAGACGTAAAAGTGAGTTTGGAAGGAACCATTCAGGGATATAACAGGCCAATTCTAATGATGATATTTGAGCCTGAGCATAAAGAGATGGGGACTGATGACCGTTGTCGAGGTAAGAGACAACCCAAGATTGGTATGTGAGACTACAGCTGCATTGGTGAGTGAGTAAGGTTAAGGGATAATGCGAACTGAGCTGATGATGCAAAGCAAAAGGTAAGAGAACGGAGGTACATGCCCGTGGTCTTCAATGGTAAATCGTAGGCGGATGGATAATGCCCGCAAATTAATTTGATGAGATGATAAATGGTAATTAATGACGCTCCCTGGACGGAGAAAGTATTGCATTCAGCTGGGTTCTTTTCAAGTGAGCCTTGAGGGAAGGCCAGGTAGACAAGTGTTCCAAAATGCGGGCTGTCAGTCTATTGTACGAGTGGGGTCGTCGACCATTGTAGGTCCTGAGAGTATTTTTGTTGTGAGAATGGAATGGCTTGTTATATCGTGGTAATAGGCACTTGGCCATTTATATTCATTTGGGGATTTTGATTTAATTTTGATTCGTCTCGCTTTAGGAAGCGAAGTTTCCGTGCACCCGTGTAAATAAATAATTGTTTGATTTCATTATGGGGCATAGGCCACCATTGTTGCTAGAGGTGATCCATGCAGATGTTTTTAAATTTATTTTGTTGTTTTGTGATGTTGATGAACAGTTAAGCTTGGAAGGGCCTGGACCCTAGGTTTGGTCATTGCATTATGTAAGATATGTTGCTGTAATTTATGCGCAGAAGACCTGTAACCGGGAAATCGCTCTGCGACGATCATGACTGGATTCTTGGCATGAAGGAAATGATCGAGAACGATAACCTGTCCGACACACCTGTAAACCACTATTGCAAATGAGAGTGCGCTATCTGAACTAGTTATTCATGACATTACTCTGATGTCTGTTTTTTTTGGAACCATTTCAGTCTTGGTGTTCCTTTGGAACATTTGTGGACATATGATTATGTGACACTTATGTCGGCCCATTGAGGAGACCAGTGCTTATATTTTTGTGTGTTTAGTTTTTTTGGAATTTCCGTGACGTAAGGGGATATTTTTTGTTAAGGGGGGATTTAACTTAATTAGGATGCTTCATGAATAAATATTGTTGTATTAAGATACCTCTGGCATATTATTTTATTGTAAGTTTCCCGTGATCCTTGACATAAAATCCCAGGATGTTGAGTGTAGATTAAAGCCATGCGAACAGAGCACGCCCTGTGATAAGAGTCTGCATCCTGGAGGACCTGACGGGTGCAATATATCTGATAAATCTTCATTTATTAAACTGTAAATTCCCAATCATGAAATGTAGTAAAGTAACTTGTAATTGGGTCATTAGAAGTATTGGAAATGTAATTCTATCAAATATTCATTTTGGCTTCGGGACTGTCACGTGATATTCTCAGCGCACCACTAGATACCATGCACGTGTCATCCACATATTTTCTTTCACTGCGAATTGCCTATCTTGGCCCTTCATTTCGTTCGATACACCTATTCCTTCTCTGCGGATTGCCTATCCTGCCCAGATCAAACAAGACCGGTTTTCTGCCGTCTTATATATTATTTTCCTCTAGAAATTTTCTGATTGGTTCGGCGTTTTACAGAGATAACGTCCCCTCACAACTTCACGATAGCCAGAGTTCGACTACCAATCCCAGCTACTATATATTTACAACACTTATGCTATCTTTATGGAGATAAACGAGCACAAACCGTAAAGGTAATACGCTGCGAGAAACGCAAGTATGACAAAGAACAAATGGACAAAATTGCACAAACCTTTCACAGAAATTAGACCCGTGAGCACTACAGTGATTTTATAAAGAATATACGAGGATACAAGGCACCTTCCCTTCCTTTTCTAAGAAAAGATGGAACTCGAGCAACATCCAACGAAGAAAACTGCGAAATTTTAGCCGGGTATTTTATCGACCTCCTAAATTGTTAAAAGCCACCCAACCTCATCAAAACAAACAAATGATCCTGAATTTTCCATCTTCTCCACCAAATCGCGATGAAATCAAACGCCACATAAAGAGGTTGAAAAATAGCAAGGCTCCTGGTGAAGACTCCATGTTTGCAGAACTGTGGAAACATGCCCCAGAAGAAGCAATTGACATCCTACACCAAACCATTATAGATATATGGGAGACAGAACAACTCCCAGAGGACTGGAAGTTAGCTTTGATCCATCTTTTACGCAAGAAAGGAAATATAGGAGACGTGAACAATTGCCGTGGTATTTCTCTTCTGTCAGTAGCTTACAAGATCCTGTCACTTTCCATCCTTGAAAGACTGGAACAGCAAGTTGACCACAGACTCAAGGAATACCAAGAGGTTTTTAGGAAAGGCCGATCGACTGCAGAACAAATCATTAACCTAAAAACCATAATTAGGTATTATGTGTTGGGAGGTCGAACGTATGTATCGACATTTGTAGACCTTAGGAAAGCGTACGACTGCATCGACCGTGATGTGTTGATTAACATACTTGCAGAAATGGGAGTCGATGAGAAACTGCTGGCGATAATAAGGGCAACCCTAATTAATACCACATCCAAAGTAAAATTCCTAGGATGTTTCTCTGAACCCTTTGATATCAAGACAGGCGTTCGACAGGGAGATAGCCTGTCACCTCTGTTGTTCAACTGCGTGCTTGAATAGGTAATACAGAATTGGCGACAGAAGTTAAAAGAAGGAGCACTTTACAAACCTTTAATGATCGGGACAAAGAAAAACGGAGTGGAAATAGATTGCTTAGCATTCGCTGATGATGTAGCCCTGATGACAGAAGATTTCGAAAGTGCAATAGAGCAGGTAAATATATTGAAGGAAGTAGCAGAACAAACAGGATTACAAATTTCCTTTCAAAAGACAGAAGTAATGTCAAACATCAAGGATGATACAGCACAACTAAACACCAAATATGGAACGATAACCCGTGTTAATAATTTTAAATATCTTGGGGAATAGATCCAGCAAAATGGCCTTGACAAGGAAGCCATAGAAACAAGAAGCAAGAAAATGGAAGTCGCTTTCCAAACCTCCCGCAACATATATAACAAAAAGTGTTTTTCTATGAACACAAAAATTCGTCACTACAACACTGTCATCCAACCAGTACCGCTATATGCATCTGAATGCCTTATCCTACCGGAGAAATGTTTGCTCGCGAATTTAGAGAGAAAAGAACGAAAGAACCTACACATCATACTTGGCCCGGACTACAAAAATTGCATCTACATCAGAAAATCCAGGCAAAAACATACTCGAAGATAGAGAAGATCACAGACACAATGCGAAAACGCAGTTTGCTTCTACGGTTATATACGATGGATGATCGATTCCCGATGGACGAAACGTATCTTCAGTATATTCGACACAAAACCAAAAACGACAATGCCATGGTATGTTAACGTCCAAGAAGATCTGAAAGAAATGGGGATACGAGCAGATGATGCACAAGACCGAAATCTTTATAGAGCAACCATCAAGACGTTTGGGACATTTCGGGACGAGAAACGGACAACTGGTGCGAAATGGACAGAAGAACGTCGTGCTAAACACAGTGAGCTCATGAGGACAATGTGGATCAAGCGAAAAATGAACACATGCTAGAATGAAAAATGAGGCTTGTCGTGGTCCCTAGTTGGCCGATTAGCGAAATTGAATGAATTACTCAAACCACAAATTCAAGTAGAGTACTGCGCTCGAATCTCGCATAGCCACCACCTATATCCGCTGAGATGGAAAAGGATTGTAGGGATGTCGATACCCAGCCAGATAAACCACCACTACACTACTAGGTGAATGACTAGGAAACCCTCGACGCATACCGGTCATGCAATAACGCTACTAATTAGTTACACACTTACTATAAATTAAATATCCATAACAAGATGATAGGACGAGAATCTCGGATCTCGAGCGTGAACGGTGAAGTTGAGACTAAGTGAGTTCTAGTAACTAACTGGCAGTATTATCGCACGTCGATTGCGAAATGAAAAGATGATCAGTTTCTATAAAAATGAACAGGCAAACAAAAATAGTGCTTGAGATTTATTAACTAAGTATTTACAAAATATAAAATCTTCCTGACACCAATAAAAATAAATTCAAATTGAAAATAAACATTTCACTCGGTAGATAGTCCGTGTGTCTGTTAAATATACTTTCAACAAAGTTTAAATTACACAAATGTAGTTATTTAAAAATAATTATTAAATGTTAACGCTTTCTAGTCATCCTGTGACTCGATCACTTTAAGCAGTCTGATCGTAATCAGCTGTTCTTCAAATAAAATGTAATTAACAATACAATGCCCTATATTATACACTTATTTACTTAAAAACGTGAACGTAATAAGAATAAAATTATTTTCTTATTTAAAATAATTAAATAGATACATAAGTTGCAATTATCCATGTCCAGCACGGTATTTAAAACATATTTACATGGTCTTTCGCGACATAACAATCTTATTTCGCTACTGTTTCTTTAAACAGTTCTTCGAACACTTGTTCACAAAACAATTTAATTTAGGTATATTCTGGTTACTTTTCACAATAAATAAAGCTCTAGTATCGAACAATTAAGTTAACTATATTTCTTAATTATTGTCGTATCAATGAATAAAATACAATAGATTTAAAGGACGATGCGAAACTACTCAAATACTCTTAATAAACTTCGTGGATCTCGTAATAATACTTTCTGACATGTGCAACATAAATATAAACCCTAATGTCAGTTACCTTTGTTAAATATACTGTATCATTTCTTTGCTCCACATAGCAATACATTTCTTTCCTTTCGTAATACGGTGAACAATCTCTTTTAATGGCGTCAGCTACGCTTCCAAACTTGCCATACTCATTTCTTCTCCTTTTAACAACAATCTCAACAATAATGCACGGCATTCCTTCAATAAAACCCATCTTGCAACACTCCAAACGTGTAGAAGAATTAGTGACTCTACTAGGTAAACACACACCTGTGAAATACTGTTCATAGTGCACTCCTATCCAACTCTGCTCTATGTTAATTATCCTCGTGCTCTTTCAATAATAAGTACATATTTGTTCACTTCAGTTCTCCTTGTATAATATTTCTCTTGCCTTCGAATAACGCATTTCGTTAAAAAACTTTTACAACATACTATATTTCCATGTTACAGCAAATATAAACATTAATAAACCGTAGTTCGCTCGTCTTTACTGTTAATAACAATAATACATTTCCTCCCGTTTCTGGTGTACATTCAATGAATTAATTATTCATTTTTAAACTTGTTTCATATCATACAAGACCTCAGGTAGATCTACAAATCTCCTGGTCTGTGGTTTCCTTATAGCAATTCTTCCAATAAAATTGTTGCTAATTATAGGCATCATTTGACCTCATTTGTCAACAATATGATCCTATTTCCTAGTGAAAATCCGTTATAACAAGAGTCAGTGAATATAACAATATCATATTACAGTAACAATCCGCAATTGGATTTTTTTTACTCCAATAATATTATTAATAAATGTTTTATTTGTGTTTTGACACAATAAAAATGGCTTAAACACTGTTTAACCGCTTCACTGCTGCGGTCGAGTATACTCGATCTGCCTCAAGCGGTCCGTCAGTGCTGCGATCGAGTATACTCGATCAGAACTTTGTGCCATCAGTGCTGCGATCGAGTATACTCGATCTGCTTTGTAAATGTCGTGTATTCTTACTCCATCTGTTAGCTACATTTTCAACCACTTACTTCCTTAAATACACACTTGTAACGTTGCGGGAAAAATGTTTTTCTTTCGTCACACAGTTATAAACATCGTGTATGAGTAATGGCTGCATCTAGCGCGCGCATTATGCGTCCGGAGCAAATTCTTACGCTTTTAGAGGAGATTGAGTCTGATGTGGATTTAGA
This sequence comes from Meconema thalassinum, assembly GCA_946902985.2. Lineage (NCBI taxonomy): Eukaryota > Metazoa > Arthropoda > Insecta > Orthoptera > Tettigoniidae > Meconema > Meconema thalassinum. Next base: position 236,210,298 of record OX336397.1, on the reverse strand, counting down.
TAGTGTCGGAAGTGACGATGGGGATATTAGGGAACTGTTTGGAAGTGACAGTGATAGTGTTGAAGATATTCCGATAGAGAGGGTAAGAAATGAACCTGACCTAGGCCTACCCACGTGGTCCGAGGACGAGTTCGCGCCAAACGTGCATGCATTCCAAGTGCCAAACCCAGGTATGTCAAATACTAATTTGACCCCTGAATCCCACGAAATAGATTATTTCGAGTTATTTGTCAATGAAGAGGTGTTGACAAAGGTAGCGGACGAAACAAACAAGTCTCATAAACAGACTGTTGACGCTAAGCCACCCAGTCTACATTCCAGGCTCAGGAAATAGGTTGATACCAATTATAAGGAGATTTTTGTGCTAATAGCAGTGACGCTGCTGATGGTTCGAAATAAACATCTGTCTATTCAGGAACATTGGTCCAGTGATCCCCTTCTGCATGCCCCAATTTTTCAGCAAGTTATGTCTCGTGATAGATATCTAATTTTACTCAGTATGCTCCACTTCACCGACAATGAAAACCCAAACAAAACTGACAGTCTGAACATAATTCAATTCATTATTGACCACTTCAGGAAAACATTCAAAACCTATCTCACTCCATTTGCTAACTTGTGTGTTGATGAAAGTCTAGTTTTGTTCAAGGGACGCCTTGCTTTCAAGCAGTATATAAAAACCAAGCGCCATCGTTTCGGCATCAAACTGTTTGTTCTCTGTGACTGTAAATCTGGTTATATTTTAGATTTTATCACTTATACTGGCTCATCAACAGAAATTACAGACCCCTATAAACTCGGTATTTCTGGTGCAGTAGTTACAACACTTCTACATGATTATTTAGATAAAGGCCATAGCTTATTTGTAGATAACTGGTACTCTGGCCCACAGCTGTTTTCATTGCTTCATGACCGAGCCACCAATGCATGTGGAACAGTGCGAAAGAACAGGAAAGGAATGCCTGCACTGGGAACTAAATTGGGAAGAGGGGAATTGGAAATGAAATCTAGCACAAAAATGATGGCACTCAAGTGGCGTGATAGGCGGGATGTGTTCGTGCTTACAACCATGTACAAAAATATATTTGAAGTGACTGGGAAAAAGGATCGCAAGTCTGGAGCATCTATCTTGAAGCCTCAGGCCGTCATTGAATATAACATGAACATGGGGTCTGTCGATAAGGCAGACATGCTCCTTAGTTCACTCCATAGCGTGCGTAAGAGTATCAAGTGGTACAAGAAATTATTCTTTCATATTTTGGACTTAGCACTTCTAAATTCATATGCCCTATACAGTCTATCATCAGGTAAGCATCCTTCATTGGCAGAATTTCAGCTTAAAATTATAAGACAGATTTTGGAGAGATACCACAACCCCAGAAAATCAACTCCTGGAAGACCATCTGCGACATCTACGGATCCAGTTCTTCGACTGACTGAAAGACATTTTCCCTGCTTAGTTCCGCCAACTGATAAGAAATCTAACCCAACTCGTCACTGCCATGTATGTAGCAATACTGTCAGGAGGGAAAGGAAGAGGAAAGAGTTCCGATACATGTGTCAACCATGTGGTGTTGCACTCTGTGTCGTACCTTGCTTTGAAGACTACCACTCACACAGGAATTATTAGAATGTTTGGAAGCGTAAACTTTATCTTTGCACATATTTAGTGCTCAATTATTAGTATAGATAAATTGTATAGCCTATTTAGTTGAAGCAAGGCTTTTTTTTCTTTCGCGAAAGTTTAGGTATAGGATAATGTATGTGTTAGAATTATTTTAGATATTTCTGCTTTGAGGTAATATTGGATTCGGGTGTTTATTTAGTGATATCGTGTGTTTAATTTAATGTTTCTGTTGGGAATTGTGTGTTCATGGGATGTATATAGTGCGTGCATCTAATGAGCATAGTCTACGGTGTAAATTACAATTTAAATTTTTTTCTACTGGACAAAATTTCACCAACTCATGTGGAATCGAACCCTGGAACCCAAACATCGACCGTGGCCATTACTTTATGAACACACTGGTGAGTAAATTACTTTAAATTATTTACAGTTACCACTAGTATTTTATGTTCAAATTGGTGAATTTCTGTGTGAAAGTGGTTGCCTAAAAGAATCCAGCACAGAGGGTGCGCTAACACTGTAACATTTCAGCAGCGAAAAGGTTTAGCATTGTACAATAATGCTTTCTCTTAATAATAATGCAATTTAGTCATATAGATGCATTTTGTCGCTTGTTACGCATTTCTAACGATCGAAGCATTCTCTTCATAAAACAGTTTCGTTTAAAAGTGAGCTAATTAACACGTTTCCTACAATAATATAAAAATGAATATCTAAAATCAAACACAAGTGAAATTACGTCTAAAACGACACACGTTGACATATAATAATAAAATTTACAGTGAAGCTACGATATGCCTAGCAAGCCAGTAGTGGATATCATATTTGCTTTCAAACCAGGAACAGGCCTCGGAAAGGACGGATGCAAACGACGACGACCCGGATATGCTAATGGACTACGAGTTGGAACATTAAACATACAGACACTGACAGGAAAAGTGGAGGAGATTGTAGATGTGATGGAGAGAAGAAAACTGGATGTACTGGGCTTGGCAGAAACAAGATGGAAAGGAGAAGGTCGCAGAGAACTGAGGAAGGGGTACCGGTTGTACTGGAGTGGGAACAGTGAAGGAAGGAGCAGTGGAGTAGGAGTAGTTGTGAGAGATGGAATGAAGGAAGAGGTAAAGGAAATAAGTGACAGGATCATGAAGATCAGAGTAACTGTAAAGGGAAGAAGCCTGGAGATAGCCCAGGTATATGCCCCTCAAGTTGGATGTACAGCTCAAGAGAAGGAAGACTTTGAGGAGGAGCTACAACAGCAGTTGAATGGGCAGAGCATCATTGTCATGGGAGATTTGAATGCACATGTGGGAAGTGAAAGGCAAGGATATGAAAATGTATTGGGAGCAGAAGGATGGGGTAGCAGGAATGAAGAAGGGAGAAAGTTGCTGGATTTTTGCAAGAGAAACGGTTTAGTGGTAGGCAACTCCTGGTTCCGGAAGAAAGAAAGCCACAAGGTAACGTGGTACAGCAGTGATTTAACAAAGAAATCTTTGGTAGATTACATGCTGTACGACTGGGAAATGAAGAGAAGTGTCAGAGATATAAAGGTAATACCATCAGAGGCCTTAGATAGCGACCACAGAATACTTGTAATGAACCTGGGAGTTGTTAAGGATAGCAAGAGGACAGAGTACCAGGAAAGGAGAATCAAAGTATGGAAACTCAAGGAAAAGAAAGTCAAGGAAGAATTCCAGAAGATAATAAGGGAAAGGATGCCAACAGACAATCCTAAAACAGGGGAAGAGGAATGGAAGCAATTGAAAAACACAATGGTGGAAGCTGCAGTGGCAGTATGTGGAAGAACAAGCAACAGAAAGCGGTGTAAAGAGACACCATGGTGGAATGAGAGAGTAAAAGAAGCTGTGGGAAGGAAGAACAAGGCTTTCAGAGTGTGGTTCCAGGAAAGAACTGATCTGACAAGGGAAGATTATAAGATAAAGAAGAAAGAAGCAAACAAGATTGTCGCAGAGGAGAGGAAGAAGTGGATGGTAAAGTGGACAGAGATGATGGAGGAAGACAGCAGAGGAAATAAGAAAGTACTTTATGGGATGGTCAAAAGTAAGAGAAGAGGTCTTCGAGAGGATGTGGTAATGATGGACGAAAACGGAAATGAGGTACACAACAAAGAGGCACTCAAGACAGTGTGGAAAGAGTACTTTGAGGATTTGCTGAATCCAAATGGTCATAGGGAGGAAGACAATGTATTGGAAGATGGAGAAGACAACACAGGAATGGAAAAGGACCTGACTTGGAGAGAACTGGAAATGGCTATAGACAAGATGAAAGGAGGAAGGGCACCAGGTGTGGATGAAGTGAGTGTTGAAATGGTGAAGGCGGCAGGGGAGGTTGGGAAACAGTGGCTGTACCGTGTGATGAGGGTGATATGGAAGGAGAAAAAGACCCCAGAAGATTGGAAGAAGGGATTAATTGTCCCAATATTTAAGAAAGGAAGCAGAAAGGAGTGCAGAAATTACAGGGGAGTTACACTCATACCTCACTGTGCCAAGATATATGAAAAGATATTAGAAAGTAGAATACGAGCCAAAGTGGAGAGAAAATTGAGAGAGGAGCAGTATGGATTCAGACCTGGGAGATCAACAGTGGATCTCATATTTTCAGTGAGACAGCTCCAGGAACACCACTACGAATTTGGAGAGGATCTGCTGATGGCCTTCCTGGACATCGAAAAGGCCTATGATAGTGTGTGTAGGGAGAAGGTTTGGAAAGCAATGGAAAACATGGGAGTGGAAAAAGAGACTGTAGGCAGAGTGAAGGAGATGTATTGTGGAAGTGTGAGTTGTGTGAAAGTTGGAGGGGAAAGAACAGACTGGTTCAGACAAATGAGTGGCCTGAAACAGGGTAGTGCGTTGTCACCCCTTCTCTTTATTGTGGTTATGGACGAGGTAATGATACGGGTAGCAAGAAAGATAGGAGAAGATAAGATGAAGGCAATGGTGTTTGCAGATGATCTCATGGTCTGGGGAAACAAGGAGGAGGAAATTCAGTAGCAACTGAAGGCTTGGGAAGAAACAGTGGGAGAGTACGGATGGAAGTTCAACATCAGTAAATGTGAGATCCTGTTAACGACCAGGAAAAAGGACAGACCAATGAGTGGGATAACACTTGGAGGTGGACAGCTGAAGAAGGTGGAAAGTCTCAAGTACTTGGGAAGTATAGTGGAGGAAAATGGGAGAAATGACAAAGAGATTACGGAACGTGGCAGACAGGCAAAAGCATTTCTGAGAAGCATTAGGAGCTTAGTGTGGAATAAAGATGTCCCACAAAAAAGCAAGGAAGTGTTATACAGAAGCTACTATATCCCGATACTGACCTATGCTTCAGAAACGTGGACAATGAAGAAAAGAGACATAAGCAGAATACAGGCAGGTGAAATGAAGTTCCTGCGAAGTGGGATCGGAGTAACAAGAAGAGACAGGGTGAGGAATGAAAAGGTCAGGGAAATGGTGAAAGAGGAGCCCTTGCAAGGTGGGATTGAGACATCAAGACTGAGGTGGTATGGACACTTAAAGAGAATGGATGAGAAGAAGATTCCCAAGAGGATACATGAGATGCAGATGCAGAAGAAACGACCAAGGGGAAGACCAAGAGATAGATGACTGAAAGGAGTGGAGGAATGTGTCAAGAAGAGAGGCGAGGACTGGACCAGAGTGACAGGGGAGAGGTGGTGGGAAGAAAGAACTAAGTGGCGAGGCTTATGTTCCAAACAGACCCAGCCTGGGGCTGGAAACTGTACAAGATGATGATGATGACAGTGAAATCTCTAAAATTGACAACGTAAAAATATGGGTTTTGAATAATAAAATCTGCCTATGAATTGGTCACTCCTGAAATACAATCAAATACTACATCAAACTACTAAGATCTTGGAATATTCAAATTTCTACCTTTCTGATGGGCTGCTGTCGTGATACCTGGTTTGATATACTCGATGTTCCTCTCCTGGAACGGCGCGTGCGAGTCGTCTGCTCGAAGCGGGTTTCAGTTAGGAGCGTAGCGGTGAGCTGTCCTGCTTCCTCCCTTGTCGTGCGGTAAACACCTGGACTGCTGGCTCGTCTCCCTGCTAACGGCGTCTCTTCTTGCTTCGCGACCTCCAGTCTGGCAACTCGAACTCGGGACAGTCGAACCCGTCCGTCTTCCTCGTGTAGCATTTCATCATCCATGTAGGTTTGAACGTCTCTGGTTGACATCTCTCCAAGTTGGTAGTGGACATTTGAATCGTAGTGTTGATGGTAAATTCATAATACTGCATGTTGATGAGCTGCAGTAGAATCATCGATCCCTGGTCGTCAAGGTCACTCTGAATTCCCACTCCATAATGTAGACTAACCTCCTTCCATAATTTAGTTGTTCATGGCAATCTTCTTAACAATAGTCGAATACGAAAGTCCCCCCTGACTCAAGGACATTATTATCATCGTAAATGTAAGATGATTATGTAGAAGATATATTGTTGCAATGTAGCAGCTGTTGAATGCAATGCTACTAGTCGTAGTTCTGTAAAAATGTGAAACTGTAGAGGCAAAGTCTTCTTCCAATAAACGTAGTGTTGTAATAATGCTTCTCTCTGTTGCGCATTAGTGCCTTTTATATATTCTGTATTTTGCCGGCTTCTCCCTTTCCTTCCTCGGCGATTGCTGTGTCTCCAAACGGTCCAGTCTCGTCTCCCGACAGCACTTCCAATATCGTATAGAGCTCTTCTGGAACGCGCTGCAATATAAGTCCGCTCTCTTTAAGTAGCTAAGTAGGAGTCATTGCTGCGCTCTCGACAATGGCGTGCGTGGCAGGCTTGATTGGATTTCTAGCCTCGCACAGAGTCCTATTAAAGTGAATTACGCTCATATTTTCTCTCCTGGCCTCAATTTTTAATTCTGTTTTAACAATTAAATTTCATTTCCTTTTCTGCATCTGTAGAAGTGTTAATATCGCTGTATATAAGCACATTTAATATAATAGCGATTCCCACAAAAATTATGTGATCCAATCTGATTGGCTATTGAGTTATCATGAAAAAACTCCTAGTTCTAGCCTCTTATCATCGGGTCGTGTGCATAATTTTGTTAATGTCACCTCGGGCAACCAAAACCGGTGTTTTGCTTGCTAACTTGAAGCCTTTGTCATATTCCAGTGTCGAAAGATCAGACTCTCCCTTGGTTAAATTATCATTCACTGAAATATTCCCAAATTTTATTCTTTCAAAATACTCCAAAATTTTCCAAACAGTTATTAATATGCTTTATTCACTTCCTAGAATGCATATGGGTATATTACATTGTTCTAATTCCAAATTCCAATTAATTCATCTTCATGGTTCGCAAGTCGGTTCGATCCTCGGCTCAGTCAAAGTCTGAAGCTGCGCTGAATTCGAGTTCAGTACCATGTTGGAACTTCCGGAATATGTTGTAAAATTTTTGCGTTTCACAACCCCCAGACGCCAAACCCTCCGGCAGTTCAAAAGTTTATATGTAATTTATATATATTTATATATATATATAAATATCTCACATTGGTGCTTTCGGTAGCGTAGTTGGTAGCATGCGGAGCTTCTATGCCCAAGATCGCGGTTACAAACACAGCGGAAGTCGTCGGATATTTTGTTGTTGTTTGAGTCTTCAGTCTTTTGACTGGTTTGATGCTGCCCTCCATGCCTCCCTGTCCTGAGCTAATCGTTTCATCTCTACATAGCTACCACACCCTACAACCGAGGCAATCTGTTTAACATATTCTAACCTTGGTCTACCCCTACAGTTCTTGTCCTCGACCCTTCCTTACATAACTAAGCTTGCTATTCCTGGGTGTCTTAGTATGTGTCCTACCAACCTATCTCTTCTCTTCATTAGCAGTCGCCAGAAACATCTCTCCTCTCCCACTCGCCTTAATACCTCTTCGTTTGTAACCCTATCTACCCATCTGATCTTCATCATTCTCCTGTAACACCACATTTCAAATGCTTCAATTCTCCTCTTTTCTGCTGCACCAATAGTCCAAGTTTCACTTCCATAGAGCGCCACGCTCCAGACAAAGGCTTTCAAAAATGACTTCCTAATACCTAAACCTATATTCGATGTCATCAGATTCCTTTTTTTGTAGAAAGGCTTTCCTTGCCTGAGCCAACCTACTTTTATATCCTCTTTGCTTCGTACATCACTGGTTATTCTGCTTCCTAAGTAACAGAAGTCTCCTACTTCCTTCAGATTTTCACCTGCCAATTTGATCTCCATAGAGGTTTCTGATTTATTTCGGCTGCATTCCAGTATTTTTGTTTTACATTTATTAATTTTCATCATGAAGTCCTTCCGTAAGACGGAATCCATACCATTCAAAAACTCATTCAAATCCTCAGGCTTGTCGGCCAAGATGACGATGTCATCAGCAAATCTCAGAGTTGAAATTATTTCTCCTTGAATCTTCACTCCCACTTTAAATTTTTCTCCAATTTCCTTCATTGCTTGTTCAATGTAAGGATTGAAAAGTATGGTTGATAAGTTGCAGCCTTGCCTTACACCTTTCATAATACCAGCTTCTCTCTCATATCCTTCAGCTCGAATGACTGCTGTCTGGTTTCTGTATAGATTGTATATCACCCTCCTATCCCTGTACTTTATTCCAATAGATTTCAAAATGTCAAACAATTTAGTCCAATCAACGTTATCAAAAGCCTTTTCTAAGTCTGCAAATGCCATGAACGTTCTCTTATCTTTCCTTATTCTACCTTACAAAATCAGCCTAAGACTTAGTACAGCTTCCCTTGTTCCTACATTTCTCCTGAAACCAAACTGGTCTTCACCCAACTCCGTTTCTATCTGGCTTTCAATCCTCTTGTAAATTATTCTAGACAGGATCTATGAAGCATGAGTAATCAGGCTGATTGTACGGTAATCTTCACTTCTGTCAGCTCCCACTTTCTTTGGTATAGGGATGATAACATTCTTCTTGAAATCAGGGGGTACCTCACCTGTCTCATAAATCCTTCAAACCAAGTGAAATAACCTGATCAGACCTTCATCTCCTATGCAGCGTAGCAACTCAATCGGTATATCATCTATGCCTGGTGCTTTGTTCCTGCCTACGTCCTCTAATGCTCTGTCAAATTCTGATCTCAATATTAAATCTCCTTTTGCATCCTCATCAATTTCCTCCTCCCTTTCCATTACATGATTCTCAATCTCCTTTCCCTTATACAAGCACTCTATGTAAGCTTTCCATCTCTCAACCTTTTCTTCCCTATCTGTTAGAGGCTTTCCATTTGTGTCCCTAATATTACAGCACTTAGTCTTCTTTTCCCCAAAAGTATTCTTAATCCTCTGTCTACTTTTCCTAATTTCAGACACTTTTCTATACCTGCACATTTCTCTTTCAACCATTCTTCTTTCGCTTCCTTGCACTTCTTGTTAACCTCATTTCTCAGGCGTCTGTATTCTGCTTTCCCCTCTTCATCTCTTAGGTTCTTGTGTTTCCGCCTTTCATACATCAATTCTAGTATATTCTGAGTGATCCACGGTTTTCTACCTATTCTTTCTTTCCTACCAATGTTTTCTTCTGCGGATTTTGTTATTTCATTCTTCAAAAGTGCCCATTCGTCTGCAATTGAAGTTTGTTTAGGGGTTTTGATTAGTCCTTCCTTTATACTCTTCTTGAATCTTTCGTTTACATCCTTTACTTTCAGTCTGTCTATTGCCCACCTTTTTGGCTTTTGACTTTTCTTCAGTTTCTTCAACTTTAATCTGCATTTCATTACAACCAGATTGTGGTCAGAGTTTATGTCAGCACCAGGATATGTTTTACAATCCAAGATCTGGTTTCGAAACCTCTGCTTGACCATAATGAAGTCGATTTGGTAACGCCCTGTATCTCCTGGTCTCATCCATGTGTATATTCTTCTATTGTGGTTATTGAATAAGGTGTTAGCTATGACCAACTCATGTTCGGTGCAGAATTCCATCAGCCTGCTTCCTCGATCATTCCTTTCACCTAATCCGAAATCTCCTACTATCTTCCCTTCTCTTCCTTTTCCTACCACAGCATTCCAATCTCCCATTACTATATCATTTTCATCACCTTTGATATACCTCAGAATGTCATCTATTTCTTCGTAGACCTTTTCAACATCCTCATCATCAGCTTGACTGGTAGGCATATAGACTTGTACCACTGTGGTGCACGTAGGTTTAGTATTGATTTTTGCTACAATAATCCGTTCACTGTATTGCTCATAATATTCCACCCGCTGTCCAAGTTTCCTACTCAATATGAGACCAACTCCTGCTTGGCCATTGTTTGATTTAGTGCTAATGACCCTATAGTCTCCTGACCAAATGTCCTGTTCTTCCTGCCAGCGCATTTCACTAATCCCAACCAAATCCAACCTCAACCTATCAATTTCCCTCTCTAAGTTTTCTAACTTTCCACTTCCTAGCAGACTTCTAACATTCCACGCTTCGATCCGTAGAATGTCAGATTTCCTCTTTGTCACTTCTGTGATGTTAACCCCCTCTCGAGTAGTCCCCACCCGGAGATCCGAACGGGGGACTAGTTTACCTCCGGATTGAAATTTTACAAGGGAGGAGGCCATCATCACATGTAATTATGCATAGAGAGGTGCATATCCTCGGGAATAGCATTACGGCTGTAGTTTCCCGTTGCTTTCAGCCGTGCAGCAGAACGCAGTGTAGCCATTAGTTGGCTTATATTATCAATATCTTAACCGTCTATTAGACTAGTAAAGAATTGATTTATTCTGAAAGGCTGCTACTCCCTTTCAGAATAAGTAAAGAGCAATTCTACTGCAAAATACTAACCTTCTGCTAACAATTAAATACCAAAATTCTACTAACGAAAACAATACTAAAGTTTCACCAACAACAAATACTACCACTAAAACAGTCTGTCACCAGGCCCACTCACATGCACCCTCACCAGACACACTCACACACCACAGTCTAATAGAACAATGACATATATCTAATAAACAAATTAACTTCATACTTACTGTACTTACCACATAAAATGCATAAATGCATAATGCATAAATCCACATAGGCCTACCAGCGTTAAAAGTCCCTCTGTGTGCCTTTCTGTGGACGGGATGTAAAGCCGGAGGTCCCATGCCATAGATTCATGGCATGTAAAAGAACCTTCCACTAACTATAATTGTGTGAAGCTAAATTTGTAGGTGAGATTTGATTAACGCTTTATTATGTTCCAACGTTCTTCGCCAGGTGCCGGTTGCGGTGGCAACCAGTTGCCAAGTTCACAGCTAGGAGTGGTTGACGGTAGAATTTGTTTGCAAAAGTGGAACTACTTGTAATTTATCGTCTGCAGTCCTTGACTGAATCACAGATAACACACTAATTCAGCCATTACAATTACCACCGATTATCAGACAGATTCTACAAACACCCAAGTACACGGAGCTACATGACCGCGTTGTCGCAGCCCCTAAACTGAGGAACCAACCATATATCTCACTTTCTTGTGGACACGATAACTACCACCAATTGCCACCGATCACTTTCAAACTTATACATAATATAAAAACCAATCTAAATGTTGGTGAAGTTTTTTGATGGGCAATATTGGACCTAGTTGGAGAAAATAGTGGTCCTTTACCTTAATAAGTGAAAAATCGAATCCATTCAAATTTCATACAACTCCTCGCATAAAGACCATATCTTATATCCGTGAATTGTTTAATTCGCACAGACCATTGGGGAAAATGGAGTTTTTTGAGAACAAAAATTCATACCACCCTCAATAGGCACGGAATGAATACCGTTTAATACGGTCAATAGTCCTCTAAAAATTACCAAAAATTTTTGTCTGAAAGAGTTTTTGTTATGACCCACCGTTACGCCAAGGGATGAGAAAAATATACTTTTGGAATTATGAGATGCGTTCTCGTATTCTGAACATGGGGACGTTTCTAGGTATACAACAATTTGCAAATTTAATGAATCCGATTTTTCATTTTTGTCCGGTGAAGTCTACCTGCGTCTTCCGGCGTGCCGAGAATTTTTTAATTGTACCGTAATTTGCTTGTGAATGAAAATTAAATCATCAAGAACTGTTCTGCAGTTTAGTGACTAACGAGATGATGTTCTGTTCTTAAAGTCGCTGCTGACAAGGCATCTGATATAGGAATGCCCCAGTGTTTAGTTTTCAGGTGTGAGTTTGAGTGTGTGTGGTCAGCGACCAACTAAGTAGTTGTAAGAGAATCAACTAATTATTTGAACGGCGTGTCTTGTACTTGCGTAGTCTCATCTATTTAACATTTGTTATCGATGTTGTGATCGGCTCAAATGTATGTCTCCGACCCGGAGAAAGAGGGATACTCGTTGCTCTGATGTATTTTAGATTTATTATTTAAACCGTGTGTATTTTCTGGTTCCTGGGCTAGTTGCAAGTTTTAACACCCAATTTAAAATATTAATAATAATTTGCTTTCACTCACTTGCAAATAACAGCGGAATGGCAACTGACTAGTGGTGTAAATTTTGAAGGTGTTGAGGGAGGAATGTGCTGCGCCCGTCTCATTAACTCTCCTGTGGCTAACTGAGCACAGTTGACGATTTGGCTCATTCAGTAAGTGGTTAATACAACTTATTACCAATACGGGGGATAAATTTGAAAACATAAGCCTATTAATAAAAAAAAAGTAGATTACGCTGAAACCCAAGGTTTTGGGATGTGAACACCTCCAGTCGAACACGTTCCCAAAAAAACATGTATACCAGGTCAAGCCATCAGCCATTCGAATACACATAGAAACAAAATTACTAGAACTAATCAATCCTTTAATCCACAACACAAGGATGAAAAGCATGACTGGCAATGTTTTATTGTAAAGGCAACGTCATTTCTTTATAAAAATATTTAATGACGTATCGTAATGCACACTTCAACATTACTAAAGAACGAACGTTAATAGAGGCCCGATACTGGTACATCCGTGTTTTTGGCACCGGAAATTAATTTACGAATACTTTTTACATAGTATTAACTTGCTGGATTGAAATTCAGGATGAAAATTTGTAATACTACTTCGGAGAAAGGGGATTAAATCAATGTGTTGAGAAAAGTGAACCTTTAAAAGAAAAGGTGCAAGCCAGAAAGTGGAACGCTCAGTTGAAGTAAATAAATCAAATGCACACAATCGGTGTAGCCCGAAGTTCTGCTATCCCTTCATCCGTTATGTATTCAACAGTGAAGTATAATAACCCTTATGATCTCATGTAGCCTGTATATTCCAACTACCCAGAATGGTCATTCTATACTGAATTAAATATGGAATAATTTGTGTCACTTGAATGTGTGGGCAGATCGCTAGTTACTTGGTATTCATTTGCCCGTTTCAATGAAATAATCGTGATATCCTCGTACAGCCTTTTTTTTAACGTAAATTTCTTGTTTATCTCGTTAAAGGAAAATAACACCAATGATATCATTCCTCTGTAATGAGTGATAGAAAGTAAAATTGAATGCTCGTTCTTGAGTTATAAAGCGGCACCCAATTACCATATAATTTTCTTCGAGACGATGAAAGAACATATTGACCTTCAGGAAATAACAGCCGTATGTGAAAGGTATTAACCTTGCACCATGCACATTCTTTTTTTTTTTTTTTTTTTGAGCAGGAGAAGGAATATCATGTTCATCCAGAATAACTGTTACTGCAAGATCTCCGTCATATAAAACAGCTTTGTGTGTATAATGTGTACACGCTTTGCTTGTTCTGGGCTTCGCCCCCAAGCCCCCGGTACACTTGACCGACCGGGTGTTTTTAGGATCAGTAATGGGATAAAGTGTTTCAAACATATCAATCTGATTGTGTTCTTTGAATTTGTAAGTAAGTAAAATAAAAAATAGATGAATATTCTGCATGCACATTTCCCTTTGATGCACGTTTTTAGTCGATTAGTGGAAGTCACGTATCAAAATAAGTTGAGTTAATGAGCTGAATGAAACTTTAGTTCGATTTTGTAATATTTTTCGATACGTGTCTTCAGTGTACAAAGTTCCACACATTTGTTGCGTGTCAATTTATTTTAATTTATCCACATGCCCTTAAGTCTATTTTTCATTTTCTTTTGTCGTTTAGTTCTTTATGTGGTTAGCAAATATCAATTGTCTTTCGGTTTCGATTATTATTAATAATCTTAATCACATTATTATTATTATTATTATTATTGTTATTAACATTATCATCATTATTACACTACTCAGAAGGGGCCGTGCTGGTGCTGTAGTCACGCTGCTCGCTTCTCACCAAGGCTGACGGAGTTTAATTCCCAGCTATAGCATTTGTGTAGACTACTTGCATTATTAATCAGAGGTAGGAAATTGGGTTTATATATTGTAAAATAAACATCGGCTACTATGTAGTAAAATTAAAATAACCTTCCTTAAATATTGAACACCTATCGTTTAACTTCTTCATATTATATTTATATTTATAAATGGTACGCTAAAATTTCATCAAACTTGGTAGCAATTGTCATATCCACACTAAGTAATATTGTGGAAACTACCTATCATGTCATGATAAAGATTTAAAGTAAAAAAACAAACTTTAATCATTCCATGTAATAATAACAAAATCAGTTAAAAAACAGCAAATTTTCAAAATTTATGCTGAGTCTTGCGCGAGGTTTCACCAAGCAACTCCGAGATGGCTCGTCAGCGAGCTCTTGTTATCCATTTGCGCAACTCCATAGTTTGCGCGCTACCTAAATTCTTATCTCGTGTACCTCCGTTGCTTTACTGCGAGGGTTAAACGCTCAATCAGTCTTTCACCTCCCTATAAAGGCTATAAAAACGATTGTTTATTTGATTTCAGGGCTAAGGAATTAAAACCCCAGCAACTTTTCTAGGTTTACGCCGTCTCTTGTACGGGGTTTCATTGGCGTGAAAGGCTAAATACCAACTTTATTGAAATAAGTTTGCCAAATTCCTCAGTAAGAAAACTAAATAAACTAATTTGACAGCCGGTAGAATTCGACACATTCGTCTGCGAATATGGGTTGCTGATCATGGTAGACTGTATGATACTTAATCATTGAAGAGTAGAAACGCGCTCGGTTCCTCATATTTGAAGAAAACGTGATAGAAATATTACTGCTGAAAGTTACACTAATTACCTTTACACTAGTTAGATCTCTGCATAATCTTACGTAGCGAAATTAAATGCTATTCAGTCGGTCTACACGATTGAACCCACATTGTAAAGGGTGTTATTCCTTAACCCTGAGACAAATTTTATGAGATTACATAATTCCCTGTCAAAAATGTTTTAGAGAAAGGAGATATGCCTCAGTGGTTGAGGTACTCCAAAGTTAAAATTCTCTAAAAAGGGAAAGATAAGACAGAAGATCGCAACTCCTATCAAGGTATCACACTAGAGAACAACGGTTTAAAAGTGTTCACCAAAATCCTACGTAATAGATAGACCGAGTTGTTTGATACTTCTATTCCGGTCTTTGAATTTGGCTATAGAAGGTGAAGATCAACTCTCCGTGCAGTAAGGAATTTATTGACTGATATAGATGATGTCTTAAGAAATGGAAAGGGATAATTCTCCGCAGTTTTCATAGACTATAATAAGGCTTTCAACTTACTGATTAGGGAAGTACTTATCAGAAAATTAGAGTGCATTATAGGACGGGAAATCTATGTTGCCATAATAATCAGAAATATTGTATCTGACACGAGAGGTCATTGATGATGGCATTAAAACATCCTGTGTCATAACCCAAACGAACAGTGCACTACAGGGTGGCCACATGTGTCCCATAATTTTCAATATCGTAACAGCCAATGTGACAAGAATCACTCATGGGATGGATAAAAACGGCATTGTATACTTGTATGCTGATGACATTGTCATAGGAAGAACAATCCTGAAAGACGTCGAAGATGCGATCGATAGACTCTTGGAATTGGCAATGGAGAATAAGTTTACAATCAGAACACACACCAAATGCATTTCAAGACTAATTGTACCTAGAAGAAAACAAATTAGCCATTATGAATCAGTTCAAATATCTGGGCATTTGCTTTCAAAATGCTCAGACCACCTACTCTTTTCTCGTTAGATACAAAACAATAGCAGCGATTAGAGCTATGAAAGAGATTCCAAAGCCCGAAGACCTATTCCTGACCACCCCAATGGAAGTCATTCAAATGGAAATAATACCAGTTTGACTTACGGAATGGAACTTATCTGGGATCAATTAAAAGTGAGTGTTCAAACTTTAGAGAATATAAAGGCCTCTTTCCTCAAGACAGCACTTGGTGTATCGATGTTAACACTAATCTTGTTTTTAATATTAACACCGTGCAGTCATATACCGGTACAGGTTCCATACTTTATTTTTCCGCTGTAACCAAGACAACATAAATACAACAGAAAACAATACCCTATACATGATACCAGTACCAAGAAATTAATTGCTTTACCCTGACATTCTCCCGCCTTGCAATTTTCAGCCCTCAATAAAATTGCAACAATCAATGTACGGCGTTTATCTCATTGCAGGAATCGCATCGGACACCTGACTGCTCTCCCACTCCGAGTATGATATCTTTGCAACATCATGTTCTCTTGTTCCATGGCCTCTTTTTCGGTCTCAATCACTCGTTCCTCCTCTTCAGACACTGACATAGAGCACTCTAATGGGATCAAACGTTGAACAGGACGCATGACAACTCCCCTTTGCGTTCGAAGTCTCACAACACGTACTCGTCCATCCTTTCCAGGCAGCAGTTCTTCAATAATTCCCATCGGCCATTCAAGCTTATTACGATTGTTTATCTCAATGAACACTACGTCTCCCTTGCTAATGCTGTCATGCTGATTCCGCTTAAGCAACAGTTGCCCGAGGTACTCCTTTCGATATCTCTGACGAAGGGCGTTTCTTATTTGCAGACGATAGGCCGCTCTCTTTCTCAGCTGATTTCCATCTATCGAATCTAGATCAGGTACTCCTATCTCATAACCCTCCTGTAGGAACATCGCTGGTGTGATAGGTCTCAAGTCATGAGGATTTTCTGTCTGCCGTTAGGAGACGACTATTGATGACTGCTTCACACTCACACAACACAGTCATTAATTCTTCAGATGTTAGGGAAGATTTCCCCAGTACCTTCCGAAGGAGACTTTTCATCAATCCGATCAGTCTCTCCCAAAATCCACCCCACCACGATGCTGTAGGAGGGTTGAATTTCCATGCAATTCTTTGGATGCCACAATAAGACTCGATCTTATTCCAGTTGAGCTTAGACATCATGTTATATGCTCCTCTAAAATGTGTCCCATTATCACTATAAATCGTCGTAGGCCTTCCTCTGCGCGATATAAATCTTCGTAGACCTTGAAGAAACGAGTCCGTAGATAACGAGACAAGCAGTTCTAAATGCACTGCTCGATAGACAGCACATGTGAACAAGCAAACCCTCACCTTCTGGTTACCTTTCACAATCAGCGGACCAGCTATGTCAATGCCAATAACTTCGAAAACCTTGGCCTCTCTCACACGATCATTAGGCCGAGGTGGGGTAGAAACTTTCAGTCTCTCTTTCTTGTACCTTCTGCAAACAACACTTTTTTGTACAAATGATCTCACGACTCGTCTTCCATTCAAGATCCAGTACTTCTCTCTAATAATACCCAACAGAGTCTGTGGGCCTACATGACACTGCCGAATGTGCGTGTCATGAATAAGTCGCTGCACAACAGGTTGATCTCCCGGCAATATAGCAGGCTGGCGAAACTCATTGTTGTCCTCCCTCTCTGTTATTCTGGTGTTTACTCGCAAAATGCCATGATTGTCTAAGAATGGCACTATTGCAGCCAGTCTCTGATCCTCGGGCCCTTGAAAACTTTCATTCTGGACAAGTTTAATTACTATTCTTTCACTGTCTTCTAATTCTGAACAAGTCAGTTCTCTATTCTGCCTGCTATTATATTTACAATTGAATATAAACCGTCTTATCCACCCGATCAGCCTCACTATTTTGTCAAATCGAGAGAAATGCTTGTATTACCAGTTGGAACTTGAAGGCTCTTCTGCGACCAATAGAGTCGTGGCAGTCTTTTTTCTTTCAAGCTTGATTTCATCTTCATTTCTGTTGCTATTATCTGAAGGCCATTCTTATTTGGGAGGATACATCCATGACAGTCCCTCCCACCATCTCGATGCTATAAGATCTCTTGTTGTACAGCCTCGGGTAGGCAGATCAGCAGGATTGAGTGTCCCAGGTATATGCCTCCACGATTTTTTTGAAATCAGTTGCCTGATTTCTCTAACCCTGTTCTCAACAAAAACAGACCAGAGAACTTCTCACTGTATCCATGTCAACACTGTCGTCGAATCAGTCCACAAATAAACTGTTTCAGTGTCAAACTCTTTTCTTATAGATGCCAGCAATCGGGCACTAATTGCAGCTCCCATAAGTTCGAGTCGAGGAATGGTCGGTCGAGGTGATGGAACCACTCTTGATTTGCTTGGAAAAGCTCAACACGAACTCCTGTCACTGTCTGCGTGCGTAAAAATACCACTGAAGCATAGGCATCTTGACTCGCATCGCAAAAGGCATGGAGACTACGTTCCTTATATACCTCAGGTAGTCTTCTTGGGATCGTCAACTGGCCTAATTCTTCTATTTCACGAAGCCATTTTTCAAAATTTCCTGCGGTACCTCCGTGTCCCAAGAAGCCTTGTTTATTTTCTGCAGTAACAGCTTCGGTGATAACATAACCGGTGCAGAAAATCCAATTGGGTCATAAATCCTATGGACGGCAGATAGTATCGACCTCTTGGTTGCTTTTATAGGTGATAGCTTCTTCAGGGGTTCACAGTTCAAGCTAAGCGTGTCTTCCTTGCGATTCCACATTATTCCTAGGACGGGTGACATTTTTTCATCATTTTGAAGCACTGGATCACTACTCTCCCAAACTCTAAGCTCAAACTTGTGTTGGGCAAAAACATCTTGAGCAGTTTTAATAAACAATTCCAGCTCCTGTTTATTTGAGACACTTGTCACACAATTATCAACATAAAAGCTGTCTTTCAGTTGCTTAATAATATTGACAGTCATACTGTTCCACCTTTCCTGGTCATTTTTCAATGCTTGGTCTAAAAGGTGTTCAATCACAGCTGCCAGTAGGAAGGGGCTTGATGTCACTCCAAAAACAACTCGTTTGTGTCTATATGTTTTCATTTTCTCTTTTCCCCACAGGAATCTCAAAAAAACTTGATCTTCTGGTGCTACCGAAACTTGCAGGAAAGCCTTGCGAATATCAGCAATAACTCCAATTGACTTTTTCGAAACTTGTGTAGGAGAGATGTAATAAGTTGGATCAGATTTGGACCCTTTTCCAAACAATCGTTTAGTGATGGGTTGTTACCTCTTCTAGCGGAAGCATCGAACACTGGTCGAACAGGTGTTGTTCCATAATCCTTGATCACAGGTCGATGAGGCAGATAATTGCCACATACTTCGGTCTGATCACCATTAATCTCTTCTATTATCCCTTCAGCTAGCCAGTCTTGAAAAACTTTATCATATTCTTCCAAGTATCCGTTATTATCTAGCTTTCTCCTCGTTATATCAAGGCGCTTCACTGCCATCTCGTACGAGGTTTCCAAGGGAAGATGATCCTTCAACCATGGCAGTCGAACTTCGTATCCACCATCTTCTTTTATTTCTACGTTTTCAATGAAATTTAATCTAGCTTCCTCTTCAAGTTCGCATCTCTTCTTTTCGGTGATAGGATCTTCTATTCCCAATACGTCAAGTTCCCAGAGGTTGCTAACCTTCTCTATATTCAGCATAATAGGTGTAGTTTTACTCATGCCACACCCCGAGCGTTGGTCTCTACCAAATACTGTCCACCGCAATGTAGTGCGCAACGCTGTTAACTCTCCCACCGTTTTACGATCTTTCGAGAGAATTGATCCTAGAAAATCAGCACCAATAAGGATCTCAATATCCTTATCCTTTCCTACGTCTAGATGGGACAGTCCAAGTTTCACGACTTGCTCTGTTGTAAGGCGAGGAACCTGACTGCAAATAACAGACTGACTAAGAGCAGTCAGTCTCAGCTGACAGGAGTTACCGAGATTATGAAAAACAAGTTCAAATACGCCATGTTCCACCGGAGATCCAGTTCTGCCACCAAACACAGCACGGCTTAAAGTAACCTTCCTGACTTCCTTGAGACCCAATCTCTCTGGCAGTTCTTCTTTAATGTAAGAATGCTGTGAGGCAGAGTCTAGATGAGCGCGTACAAGCTCTATATTATACCCATGAACAATATTAACCAAAACTGTTTGTAGATATACACAGGTGGAATTTATGCAGAGGTTCGTCACTGACCTGGCCTGAGATGAGACCTGGGTCTCCGTTTTAAGTTTCCTTTCCGAAAAATCACACATAACTGGATAATGCTGCCGCTTACATAACTTGCAGGAGAGGCGAGTATGGCATCTTCTTGCAACATGACCAACCCTGAGACATTTGAAGCATGCGCCATTCTTAGACAAGCTGGCCTTCCTTTCTTCGAGAGTCATGTTCTTTGCTTCCGTGCTTCCCGATGAAGGATGTTTCTCTTCACTACGAAAAGCACATGTACCTCCCACTCCTCCAGTTGATACCAAACCCTGAGCAGTAGGAACATCACACAGTTTCAAGGGTTTTGAAATTTGTTTCTTTTCCGCAGTAACGTTACCTATCTTTCTAGTAAGTTGTAAGTACTCTTCATTTTCTACTTCAGATTTCAAAAATGTCAAAAGGTCTCTAAGCTTATCTTGTGACCCATTTTCTTGTATACAATCTCCTCTTCTCTGGCACACACGAATTAATTCATCCGTCAAACAAGACTCTACCAGGGGAAATAATAATGCAGCATAATTGTCGGTAGTCAGGCCATTGACTCTAGGGACCTAACATTAACCTCAATTCGATCATACAATAATGAAAGGGAAGGTTTCTCTGTCACTAGATTTATTATGTCCCTCACGTAAAGTTCTATCAATAGATCTTTTCGACCATAGCGGGCATCTAACAACTGCACAGCCTTGCTATAATTCTCGGCAATAGGAGGAAAACCACTCACTAGATCATGCGCTCTTGTTCCAGGAGTCATAGATTCTCTTAGATAAAGAATCTTTTCTGCAGCATCCAGCTCAACTCACTCATGTATTCGCTTGAACTGGGCCCAAAATGATAACCAATGTTTAATATCTCCTGAGAACTTCACAAGCGACAACTTGGGTAATTTACTAATCACTTTACCCGTTTGAGAAACACCAGTTCTTATGGAATGAGTGTCACACGGTATTTCACATTCGTATTTTTCGTACTTACACTTCACTGTTCTTCATATTCCTTTGTCTTCATCTTCGTTGTTGCATTCACGTTCATGCCAAGCTTCGCGGATTCTCTCGTCAAGTGGAAACAGTCGATCGGCTTTATCTTCGAGTAGTTTAAAACTAGTAAATGTATCTTCCTGCTTCATATTTTCCTCCTTAATCTTGTTCTGGAACATGTTAAAGGCTCTTGTGAACAAACGACGAAACTGTGCTCTTTCTATTTTTAAAGCAGTCACTTCAGCCATGTTGATAGATTATGCTAGTCGAAATCAAACAGTTGCTGTGTACCTTAAGTTCTTATTTTACTTTCACTGCACGGCAATCAGTCCTGTCTATCGGTCGCCAAATGTCAACTCTAACCTTGTTTTTAATATAAACACCGTGCAGTCATATACCGGTACAGGTTCCATACTTTATTTGTCCGCTGTAACCAAGACAACATAAATACAACATAAAACAATACCCTGTACATGATACCAATACCAAGAAATTAATTACTCTACCCTGACAATCGAAATTCACTTCATCGAGATTCGTATATGTAATATTTATGGAAGACTATCTTATACAAGAGATCGGAAATAGAATGTTTATGTCATCGATGACCGCTTTCCTGGATACTATCAGAAGACGAGAACAAAATGAGCAGACATTTGGTGGTAATTTAAGCACTGACGCGATGAGGAATTGCCGCTGCACCTCGACTATTTACGTGCAGAGACATGTCACCAGGTTTGCACGTCATGGTTTCCAACATGCGGTCTGGACCAATACGAGATTTCATGAACCTTTTAATTTGCGTGGGTGTGAACTGTGTGATGTTCGGTGTGGCGAATACCACTTGCAATTTGGCAAAAAGAGGTAAAAATCATTGTAAGACTATGCAAATCAAATCTAATGCACACTGTGCTTCTATTCTTCTACTACTACTTTCCCTTTGTACCGTTAGGTGTCGGGACGTTTCAGCCATTTATTAATGTTTCTTCTGTCATGCGCCATTCTCTGAACATCACCCAAGATCTTCCCTCGCTTCCTGATCAGTCCCAAGGTGTATTCCTCCCATTCAATCCGTGGCCTTCCCCTTGTTCTTCTTCCTGTTGGTCTGGCTCGCCACAACTGCTTCGCTTTCCTTTCATCTTGCATTCTTTCTACATAGGTGACCAATCCAGCCCAATCCTCTCCTCTCAATGACATCCAATATTGACTCATGCTGAAGCTCATCTCTCTAGTGGGATTTCTAATATGGTCTCTTCGAGTTTTCCCAGCAACTTTCCGCAAGTATCTCATCTCAGCGGGGACCAAACGACTGTCCATTTTGTTATGCACTGTCCAGCTCTCTGTACCATACAGGGGGATTGGCAGGTACACAGCATTATAAACCCTCATTTTTGTGTTTCTGGTCATTTCTTTCTTCGCTGGGGTTAATTGTTTTATTAAATAACTCATTTAGGTGACTAGTTACGATCTTCAAGCGATCATTATCTGATGCTTTACATTAGGTTTTTAATCTATGTCCACAATTTTATAATGAAATTTTATATATATACAATATGTTGTAATTGTATACTTATGAGTAATTGTACGACATAAGTGATTATTATATTATGTTAGTGGCTACTTACCTACTAAAATTGATATTTTCCATTGCCAGTACTATCTTCCACAGGTCGGAGAACTCCCTTACACTTTGTACCCTCGGAGCCTCACATCTTCAAAATAGTAACAGGAACATGACAGACGGGAGTGACATGAGCGAGAAAATCTCAACTGATAACAGTCTAAAGCCCTTTTCATGTAGTACATGCGGAAAAAACTTCACGAGGAATGGAGATTTGGAAAGACACGTGCGCATTCATAGTGGAATAAGGCCCTATTCATGTAGCATATGTGGGTCAAACTTTACTGAGAAGTGTAATTTGAAGACACACCTACTGATTCATAGCGGTGAAAGACCATATTCCTGTAGCACATGCGGAAATGCCTTTACGCAGAATGTAGTTTTGAAGAGACACTTGCTCATTCATAGCGGTGAAAGACCATATTCCTGTAGCACATGCGATAAAGGCTTTACGGAGAATGGTAGTTTGAAGAGACATATGCTCATTCATAGTGGTGTAAAGCCATATTCATGTAGCATATGTGGATCAAACTTTGCTCAAAAGGTAAGTTTGAAACACATATGCTGATTCATAAAGGTGTAAAACCGTAGTCCTGTAGCATATGCGGAAGGAACATCACTAAGAATAAAGAGTAGGAAAAACACATGCTTATTCATAGTGGTGT
Organism: Meconema thalassinum; assembly: GCA_946902985.2. NCBI lineage: Eukaryota > Metazoa > Arthropoda > Insecta > Orthoptera > Tettigoniidae > Meconema > Meconema thalassinum. The sequence goes on along the minus strand of OX336397.1, from coordinate 236,186,997 downwards.
AAGGCCATATTCCGGTAACACATGCGCAAAGACCTTTGCAATGAATGGAGATTTGAAGAGATACATAATCATTCAAAGTGGTGTAAGGCCTTATTCCTGTAGCACATGCGGCAGAAACTTTACATATAGAGCAGATTTGAAGGGACACATGCTCATTCATAATGGTGTACAGCCATATTTATGTAGTGCATGCGGATAAAACTACACTGAATGGAGACCTGAACACGCAAATGGTTATTCATAGTGGAGTTAGTGCACATTCCTCTAGTTCCTGCAAAATGGACATCGAAACCGCATTTAATAATACACATTTTAATACATTAGGGTGTTAAGCGTTAATCATGTAGTTAGTGATGTAAAATGTCTAGGCATTTATAAGTCGGGGCAAATGCCCAAAACCCATACATGCCCAGGCATTTTGGGCATTTACCTCTTTTAAAACATATTCATAATGCAACGCTTATATAGATATTGTTTTAGCCATGCATGTATCTACATAATATGTATTCTATATATTTATCCATAAAAACAGGAGTTGAAACCAAAATAGGTTGTCGAAGTTGTTTTAGGAATTCACTGAAAGAACTTGATTTTGGTTCTGAGGCAGAGCTTGTGCTTGGTACTGCAGAATTGTTGTTGAAATCATCTACTTCAATTAGTAAAGGTTCATAAGGGGTGTTCTTTTGAAAAGGTTTTTCAACCACTGTAACTGTAGCCTACCTAACTGAAGCACTTTTTCTTAGATCCTGAGAGCACTTTAAAAACGTTTTATGTGCTTTTCCATTTTGTTACAATGTGACTGTTAATACTCCTTATTACAATATTATTTTACAAGATACTCCTTTCTCTTTCAAATTAAAAAAGTTCCGAATAGGTCCTTTTTGACTAAGCATTTTGTAATGATTTAATCTAACACTTAAAAAATATAAATAGCCTAAGAAATCTCAGACTCGACCACTCAACAGACAGCTCTACATCACAACTAACTGGGCTGGGCTGCTGGTGGTAGTATGCCTCGCCAATCTCAAGGCCACAACCACCCTACCTCCATTCCAAGATCATAGCACAATGGCCGCCCAGGGCCTAGCCCATCCACCCCTCTCCCAATGCCACTATTTACCCCACAATCAAACTCCTACCTAATTTTCCTAAATATAAATGAGTAGGCCTACAGGCCTTACTCAATAATACAATGTTTAATTCAAACCAGATATGCATAATTCCCATTTAGATGTTATTGGCATCATTGACACAGGATACTTAAATTATTATTAGCAATATTCGGGCATTACTAGTTTATCCATGAAATGTACCTTTGCTTAATGGTTTGTATTATCTTTTAGAAGCTCTAGTAACAATCACCAGTAGTAAAAAGTAAAAAAAAGTTTTTTTCAATGCCCAGATTTTGCGCGCTTAAAACTGCTTTGGGCAAATTCCCGGGCAAATGCCCATTTATAGATGTCCTGCCCACTGGGCATTTGCCCAGCCCACATCACTACATGTAGTACATGCGTAGCATACTTTACAGAAAGAGACTTCTAGGGGAACACAATTTGTGCTTATCCATACTTGTAAAAATACGCATTCGTAAGGAACATGTGGAACAAACTTTAGCCTGAAGCGCTATATGCAGGTTGGCAAGTTTTCTTTCGGATAAGATGGTTGGAAATCCGCATTTGAGTAGAAAATTTGATAAAACATTACTATGAATCTATATTTTGAGACACACATGCTTATTCCTAGCAGCTTACAGCCCCCTCAATGCAGTACATTTGGAGGTACTTGACTTGGAAAGGGTCTTTGAAGAAACATCTCCTAATTCATAGTGGGCTGAAACAATAATCATTTATTACATCCGGACCAAACTTTACTCTGCCAAGTTCTTTCGATACACACATGCAAATTATTAGTGGGCAAAGTTGCATCCATGTTGTTAATGCGGAGCTATATTTGCAGGGATAGGACCTTTGAAGTCACATGCTAGTTCCTGAAGCCCAATTCATGCAACGTTTGCGGAATCTAAACTAGGAAAAGATCTTTAGGTAAACCCATGCGGAGATTACGTTAATACGAAAACAAAATTTTAGACAATTTCTTATTGATTGGGGCTTACAGCCGCATCTACACAGATTATGCCCAGCAAATTTTCCTGAAGAAATATGTATGTCAAATATATGTATTACATATGCAGCGACATTTACTCGCAAGTATCTCTTATGATTCGCTTGTTACTTAGTTGCCACAAGGCATATTCAAATAGTACACGCGGAGCAGATTTTACAGTGTGTACGGTTTAAAATTCACTGATTGGGAGGCTCACAAAATGCCCCGTTCATCGTTGGAACAAGAGCAATATTCATGTATTACTTGTGGTGAAGAGTACAAAGGCAGATTACAAAAAGCACATTTTAATTGATAGTGGCCAGATGTTAAATTCATGTTATGGAAAATAAATTCAAATTATAAATAATGTGTTATTGCGGACAGAAGAAAATTCACGAAATACAAGCTGAGAAAGGTTTGTTAGAAAGCGGGGTATTCATTAAGCACATGTTAATTCTTAGAGGGTATGTTATAGCTCGTATGTATCCTTGTTGAAACATATCTTCATTCTTACTTTGATTTGATTTTGATTTGATATATTTTCACTGCTACACTTAGAGCTTAAGAGCTCCTTTACAGTAGTGCCCTACATAAAATATGGTTAGGGCTTATAAAAATAAAACATTTCACCTACATTACAATATAAATAATCATAGTCTAACAATTATAGTAACAAAAATATAGTAACAATACAATAATAATAATTTTACTAATGATAATGGAAAAATTATATACAAAAGAGTGAGAGTGCATACAGACTATCAGCCCGAAAAACAAACACCATATACTGTACAAGAAGAGCTATTGAAGTAGACAGGTTGTCAGTTATTGTCCTTGTGTTATAATTGAACTTTAAAAAAGTATTTTAACATTGTTACGTGCAAGAGCCCGTCCCAAAGTTTCAAACATGTAATTTCCCCTGATACAATTCTTGACATTTTGAAACGTCCGCTTCGTCGCTCAGCTCCGCCTGTGACCACGAGATGGTAGCTGCTGTCGGACTTTGGAAAGACTTCAAGTAGTTCCTGCAGCTCCGCTAGATAGTGTGTGCTGCGCCTTATAAAACTCTTTATATGCATGACATAATTGAAAGACAATTATATTCTTCGTCATGAAACAAATGCCGGTGTATTCATGATACCGCCAAAATTATTTACTAAATTATGACATTGTTGTTTGATGTGTCAATCTGTGATTGGACATTTTCCAAATAACATGCATGCAGAGCGCCTGGCTTCCTTGTCGGCGCCTTTTATGTGTTGTCATCGGTAACTGAACAGTCTGGATTGAACTGAGTGATCGTGAATTTGATTGTCTATTGAGGCGGGGGCCTGTGGCCCTCGCCTCACCAAGAAATGAAATTACATTACAAAAAACGTGTACCGCAGTGGGTAGGAAATGGGATCGTCGCCCCTGAAGCATGATCCACCTTATTTTCGCCGGAATGGAGAAAACTTGAAGATGTTTGGTGTCAATGGTTGCGTGTGCCAGCAACAGCCATCTGGGCAGTTTTTTTTTATTTTTTTTATTAGTGTTATGTTTGTTTTATCATCAGTGTCTCCCCAAAGGCCTTATTAAGGTATGTCTTGAAACCTTATTTAATTTAAATTATTGGAGCTCCTTATTTTGCATTGTGTGATGAGTGTTTGTTTTAGTTCTGAAAGGTTGACCTTGGAATAGATATGTCACCTATGAAAATGTAAAAGTTTGTTAAACTATTTTTTGTCCGGGGAACACTACTGTTTTTCTTCTTAACTTATTATTTGATATCTAGCTAAGGCAGTTTCTTCTTATAATATTATGGTACTGTCCCCGATCTCAGGATAGCAGGCTGTCAGATATCCGCCCCCTCAATCGGATTGCCAATAATCAATCGCACCGGCACAGGTACATCAATGAAAATGACACTGACAGATACTATCGAGATTAGAACACAGTAGTTAACAAGAAATTATTGTGGAACACACCAAAATATACGGGGGTTCATACTTACCTTTACTTACCTCTTAAATTTATCTCGGGGATGGGTTGTCAACTGGATCACTTAAAGTATGCTCACACAATAACCTCCACCATGATATTTAAAATGAACCATAACGAAGACGAGAAACTTTCAACTGCACAATAATTTATTTCGCGTAAAGAATGAATTTAACAAAAATAAAACAACAAAATCCACGTGGCAATCAGAAGCCATCGACCACATAACCATGTCCTCCTGTAGGACTTGTATACTCTACATACCATGTTTCAGCTTTCTCAAGCTCAAAATAACGTAAAAATAATAATGCACTTGGAATGGAAACGGGATTTGGGACGAGACACATATAGCAATTGTTTTGCGTGTTTATATACTTCACATTTTATTTATAGCCACAAGGCTATAATGTAAACGTCCTTGGCCTCTATCATACAGTTGTCCGGGCCAGCTGCAATGCACCTGCATCGTCAAAGTGGACTCACCCGTCCGTTCAACCCTAGCATATGCGAGTTACATCAGAGCTCAGCTCTCCTTCAAAACACGTTAAATGTCCACATCTCAACTCAAATATTATCACGCAAATGTTTTAAATGCTCCATTCAAACACCAGCGGATTACTCCAACAATCCCAAATCATATTTAATTGTTCAATCCACCTGCTTAATTAGCGTTATTTAGAGTATAATAACAAAACTCTTAATGTTTATAACAAAAGTTCATTAATTATTTATAACATTAATAAATTGTTTATAACAATGTCAAACGACAATTGAAAATTTTATACACGCCTCTATTAATCCCTTTCATTTCAAATTGTTATCAAAGATATTTACATAATTATTTACAATATTAATTATATTGTTTATATGATTTATACAAGAAATACATTAAACCACACGTTTATCCGGTTGATAATTACTTAAATCGTGTTGATATAATCGACCAATGAAGGTTAGTTATATTTAAATGTCAAATTCAGGTTTAATAAGGTTTAATAATTATTATTAATATTTGTGACGGTAACCTCCATTCAAAATCTTCATCTCAAATTATTTAACACTCTTGTTAATTTTAACAGTATCTTCATATGAATAACTTTCAAAGAACCAGGACAATACATTCAGCGGAAAAATACTTCGCTCAAAACGCACAAAATTGCACAACAATTGGCCCAAAATTCATCATATATCTTCATATATATGGCATCAAAATCTTCCAAATTACATACAAAGACCTCCACTTATAAATTCATCAACTTCATTTATTACTGTGGGAACCTCCTTCATTATTCAAGGGCATTATTCATCAGCGACTTTTACACGTCCACTGAACTAACGATTATACATCCATTGTTCCTCTTTAAAAATTCTTATATTCATCAATTGTATTAATGACTGTTATTATTTAACCTTCGTGGGTTTCATTCATGAATCGATATGAAGTAAAAATTTGCCAATCACAAATAAATTTAATAGCAAATACGATTAGACACTCCTCCCTGGTCTATCAAAATTGAGATTAATATCTTCAAAGTAACGCAGAATAAAAATACTATCTTCAATCAAAGTTCATCTAAACTGCATAAATAGTCGAATAGAATACAATTAGATTGTGGAATGCAAACATTATTGTTCCAATCTATAATTGAGAAAAATTCCTATCAAATGTTCATTACTATAGTGTATTCAATAAATCGTAATCAAAGTTCATATTTCATAAAATTGTCTATAATGCAATGATAAATGTCTATGTTGCAATCATGTTCATAAGACGACTAGTATTTCAAAGATCGTCAACAATGATAAAGATTTTAACGCTCTAAAATCTTTTAATTATTCTTCTTTCTTGAGGATGACAGAAAATTGGTCAAAGTAATTTACTGAATAGAATTACTTTAATAAAATGACACGCTGTCTGAATTCAAATCTGCTATAGAAAATCGTTAACTTTACAGTCAAATCGTGACTACAAAAATATGCAAATTACTGAAAGAATATTAATTATCAGTCTCAACTGATCCAAAATTATTTAAGTATGCCAATGACATAACAATGTCTCAAAAACTCGAAGAAAAAGGCATAAATCATCGAAGTGTACTGAGTACAGAAATATCAAGCAAGAAAATGGGGCACAATAAATGGGACAGAAAATATAGGAAAAATGGTTGCCCAGATATTGCTACATGACTCAAATAATACAAGAAACGTTCACGACTACCTTATCTGTTGATTGAAGTTCTAGAGGAAAGTTTTCAAAGAAAACTGCTGTTGGTTCCATTTCACCAGCGTAAAGATGTGCTCCGACCTCGAACCTGGAATCAGCGCCCTCGGAGAATCGAACTGCTTCCTCCTCCGGAAATTGCTCTGCTCCAAGTATACGAAAGACATCCTTCTGGCAAAACTCTTCTTTGTGAGCCGGGTCCACCCTGGCCTCTCTTGAAAGTTCCCTGAAGTTCTGGTCGCAATTCGCCATGAAGTTTATTGCAGTTATTTCCGCAGAAATATTCATAATCGTGGAGTATGAAAATATTTCCACTGTCATTTGATATAATTCAGCGATGAATTCACGATGCATGAGTGTAGTTGGATGTTCACTACATGCTCGCTTTTGTAGAATGACGATTAACGAAGTTCCATGCTGTTATTTCACTCCATCGATATATGTCCCAATTGCATTAAAGCCTTAGCCTTCCATCTCTACTTCTGTTATAATCATTGAAAGCACTGCAAGATTATAATGTTCCATAGTAGACTGTATCGTCGTATTACCAAACGTATTCTCCAATATCACGGTTGCGATGCACGTGTCAGCCGTAGTGTATAATGTGGAATTTTAAAAGTGCTTCTCAGGTGGCGAGAAAATCACTTTTGTCTGCAGTCTTAAAATGCCGATATCTTTCAAATTATAACTGTGAAATTGTTCAAATCTTCTACACACCTCAATGTTGTACTGCCCAATTGAATTATAATGAATGCAGAAGCCAACTCTTGATATCTTATCTGGTAGAAACGTTAATGTGAGCGTTTTAACTTCACCTAGTTTCAAACAGCGTAAAATGGAACTGCTCCGTGTTCGTTCGATGCGCCGGGCTTTAACCACACGCTAGATAACTTGCTTCACTTATTCACTCGAAAATGACTATATGACATCTGAAATATATATGCGGTATCAGAATATCAGATATGCGGTTATGAGAGATATGAGCGGTATGAGAGCTCTTCTCTCCTGTGCACGACCTTTTATCAACTTCTTAAGGGGCGTATCCACCCCTTCCATAGCCTGTTGCTCCGTCGTTGCTAGAAGTTTTAACTTTGGCTAAACTTGACGGATTTTCAAATTTCAAAAACTCAAAATTAATTTCTTCAAAATTCCAAATCAATGCCATAACTGAAAATAGATTTCCACAAATCTGGATGCCAAAAGTAATTAAATATCGTAGTTTCAGAAATCTCCGTCTTCCTTCCAAACTATCGTTCATTGGTTCGAGTCTCTCCTCCAATAGCGTAACTTCTTCCTTAGCACAATACCTTGTTTCCTGCGACTGCGTCGTAAATCTCAGATCTTTCTCGAACAAAATCATGACGTCACCAAGAATCTCAGCTCCACCAGCCTACTTGCATGAAGTCTACGTCATCCGTGCCTACGTCATGAATATACACGTCACAACTATGACATCCTTAACTTTATTCATATTTGCCAATACAGCCATCGTGGTCTCAATATAATTCAATTTACGGGGGCATTCTCCCTTCACCACGTTTTAAAAACAGTTGCAAATTGTTTTTAAACTCTGTGTTATAAATATCTCAATTCACTTGAACACGAAATTGAATTATTATTGGCTTACTCTTGGATAATATTTCTTCAAATTTCCAGCATTGAACTTGCCATAAACGACATTATTCTCATCATCGTAGAGTTCATAACAGTTGTTTCCATAAGCATTCGTAATTCTGAACGGACCCATGAACACTATTCCAAACTTGGGATAGATTTTCTTACTCACATCAGCCTTGACAGATCTGCGTAGTAATACCAGATTTCCAATTTCTAAGGGAGCACCAAAACGTTTTCCAGCTACTCTTTTCGGTCGTTTTTGTGCTGCTTTCTGGAGTTGTTCTTTCGCTCTGTCTATTCTCTGCTGCCTTCCTAAGTCGGGATCTCCAGGAACGTGGTTAAAAAGATTGTCCCACGGCCTTTCTGGGTTTCTTCCTAGATGAAGTCCCATTGGCACCTCTCCTGTGCTCTCCTGCACTGTAGAATTTAGACATTCCTCAATAAGGGGTACAAATCTCACCCAACCAGAATGATCATTCGGACAGAAAATTCGACAGAATTTCGAAAATTCAGCCATATATCTTTCTGAAGAATTCGATTCCGGATATCGCACGCTTGAAAATATGTGCTTAATACCATGCCTTTCCATATCTGCAGCAAATTCTAAGGACGTAAACTGAGCTCCATGTCCCGAAAGTAGATATTCTGGTTTACCAGCTTTTGGAAATACAGCATGTTCCAGTCTGCTTACAACGTTCCTCGTGTTAGCTTTTTGCATGGGACTCATTGTAACAAATTTTGAAAAGACATCCACGGTAACCAACAGATACTGATTACCCTGGTATCCCTTCGGACAAGGACCAAATATGTATGTCGCCATGAGTTCATTTGGTTTAGAGGGAATCATAGTCTTAGGTTTTCCTTTTAATAGAGCGGAAGCATACTTTGCTCTTTGACGTTTATCACATGAACGAATGACATTAGCAATGCTGGAACGCATGTTAGTCCAAATAAACCTCTCTTTAAGAGTATCAAGAGTTTTATCTAAACCCGCATGTCCAGTTGCGTGATGAGCTACCCACACTAAATTGACAACAAGTTTAGGTGGCACGACTATTCGAAGCTTTGTATGCGCAGAGTCAGCATACTTACATACGATGTCTCCACTCAAGACAAAGTGTCGTGAATCTCTCTGTGTAGCTGCATAATCAACATCAGTATTGCCCACGTAACCCTTAAGAAACCTGTACATTTTCCTGATTGGAGCGTGTCTCTTCTGTGACACACCGATTCGGGCTAACCTCCTAACGGTCTCTTGATCTTGCTGCTCCAATTGTACATGGTGTATCTGCACATTTTTGATAGGGTTACGTGATAAAGCATCAGCCAGTAAGTTATCATTCCCAGGCTGATGGACGATAGTGGCGTTAAACTGTTGGGTGAACAAAGCCCAACGTGTCAATCTATCACTAGACATGTCAGTTTGCAGCATAAACTGAAGTGCTTTGTGATCTGTAATAATGATAACCTTGTGTCCCAGCAACATTTTTTTCCAAGCTTGCAAAGCTGTTACAAAAGCTAACGCTTCTAGTTCTGTCGTAAAGTAGTTTTCCTCGTGTTTCTTTAACTTCCGACTAGTGAACGCAATGTAGTGCTTGTTGCCTGCCTCGTCTTTTTGGTATAAGACTGCACTAATGCCTATTCTTGATGCATCAGACTCTATATAGAACACCTTCTCAAAGTCTGGGTACTCCAGTTTGACGTTGTTTCTGAGCATCTCCTTTGCTTTCTCAAAAGCCTCGTCTGCTGCGGTACTCCATTTCCATCTATTATTCTTCTTGAGTAAATCATACAGAGGAGCCATAATTTCAGAGTATCTCGGACAGTGGCTGCTATTGAATTGGCATGCGCCTACAAATTCTCTGACTTGTTTCACCTTAGTTGGCTTTGGGAATCTTGTGATTGCATCTACTTTCTGCATGTTTGGATGATATCCATCCTTATCAATGGTATGCCCCAAGTAATTGATCTCCTTCTTCAAGAATTGACATTTTCCAAAATTGACCTTGATATTGGCCTCCCTTAAATTTTCAAACAGCTTTCTCAAATGCACTAAATGTTCTGCGGCGTTGGGTGAAGATACAATTAAATCGTCAATGTAGCAGATTACATTCTCCTTTACTTCGTCAGTGAGCTTGCTATCAAGTGCTCGAATAAGTGCTGGTCCACTGTTGACCATTCCAAAAGGCATTCTCACAAAGACCCATGACGTCTGGTCAAATAAGAATCCAGTGTACTGCATACTTTCTTCCTCCAGTTGAACTTGGTAAAACGAAGATGTCAAGTCAAGAACACTAAAACATGCTCTCCCTTTGAACTTTCTAAGCAGATCTCTGATCTTAGGTGGTCGGTCATTTTCTGGAAGAATCTTCAAGTTGATGGTCCGAGCATCGAGACAAAGACGTATCTGACCATTACTTTTCTTGACTACAGTGATGGGGTTTATGTAAGACGACGCCTGTTTTTTAATAATCCCGTCTACCTCCATTTTTCTGATCAACCCTCGTACTTCTTGATAGTATTTCTCAGGTATGGGGTATATTCTCTTTTGGTATGGTGTTTCATCGGTCAGCCTTATCTTATACTTATAGTCTTTAATCAATCCAGGCTTATCATCAAAAATATCTTGGAATTCCTTTATCAAATCCTCAAATTCCCCCTGAATTTCTTCAAATCCTTCAGTTTTTCTACTGGGTATTTCTGTTATATTCTCCACTTCATTGATAATGGTATTTAAAATTTCTTCCCTAAGGTCTATCTCCAGACTGTTTTTCACGTCCTGTTCTTCAATCTCTTCTGTGATCATGTACCCATCATTAAAGCTAATACTCCTATTCTTCATATCAATAATGGCTCCAACTTTCGATATAAAATCGATTCCTAGCACAATATCGAAATGGATCTTGTTCACCACAATGAAGATCTGTTCATAATTCCTTCCATTAATTTCAAAGTTCAACAACACTTGGATCTTGCATTTCACTGCCTTGTCTTGGAAAATTCCTCTCACTTTGACGGTAGAAACAGGTAAAACTGTCATGTTTTCTCCTTTTAACAGACTTTGATAGCATTCATCAGAGATGATAGAAATAATTGCACCAGTATCCATAAGAGCTTTATACTGTTGGCCATCTATCAGTACAGAAATTATAGGTAAGGCACATGGTCTTTCCTCTTTGACGATTCCCCTCTCTTCTAATAAATCCTCATCAGTTACTTCGTAAATTTCTTTAATGGTAATTAGGTGTGGTGTGGCAATGTATTCATAGTTTCTCACTGTCGTTGAGAAATCGGCGTTTTTTTGTGCTACCAATCTCAAAGTTCCCCCGCTGACTTGTAGAAGGACCAGTATCGATCACTACATCCTGTCTTTTCTTTTGGTTTTCAGCTTCCTTTTCTCGTAATTCCTTCAGATACTGCTGACTTTCTTCCTCTCTTTCTTGATACTTGTCGGGTGTCATAACCTGACCTTGAGAATTCTGATTCTGATTCTGGTACTGGTTATTTCTATTGTAGTTTCTATTATAACCATTGTTGTAGTATCTACCTCTTCCGTTGTTATAATTCCCTCTATTATTATTCCAGCCTCGTCTTTGCTGATATGGACGGTAACCTTGGGATCTGTTGTTGCGGAAATAATTATTCCTGTGAGGACCTACATTTTCAGTTTTTTCTTCATCAGGCTTATCAGTTTGCTGCACTTGATCCATGTAGACTGTATTAACGTCTTTGAATTCGTGCCTCTGACCTTTTTGTACCAAATTTGGCATTGGACTCGTGTAGTCAAGCCTTCTCAATAATTCGTCCATACTGGTCAAATCTCTGATATTTGACGATATGATCAGTCTTCTTACTTCCACAGGCAGCATACGTGAAATCGCATCTATCAACTGCTCTGTTGAAAATGGGGGTTGCAAAAATCTCAAGCGTGATAACTGACTCGTGAAGAAATCAGCGTACCGTGTTGGAAGAGTACCTGAATACTTCCTCGAGTATACCTCAGCTCTTAATGAATTCTGAGCTTCTATTGACCAGAATCGTTTTATCAGTGCCTCTGCATTTCGTCAAAATTGCTGAAAGTGTACCGAAATGCTCTAAACCACTCAAGGGGTCCTCCAGCTAGAAATCTTTCTACGATTCTCATCTCTCTCTCTCTAGGAATGTGGGATTCTATGAAATAGTCTTTGAGGTTCCTGATATATTCAATCGGTGTGAGACTATCAGTGTTGCTAAATTTTTGAGGTTTTTCTTCAAAGTTGCGGATGACTGTCACATTTCTCGGATATGAATCCATATAATGTTTCCCACTATCACGATACTTCCATTCAGGTTCAATATTCCTATCCTCTTCTTCTTCCCGGAATCTGGATATACGTTCCTCAGGACTAATATCTCTCTCTTCTGTAGCGAGGTTACATCTTCTCACGTAATTTCTATCCTCTTCACCAGTCAATCCTTCTGTATCCTTGTCTGTGATTTCCGTGATGACTTTCCTAATCAACTCTTCCTTATAGGTTTCCATCATGCTAGCTTCTCCTAGTTTCAAATTCTGCAGTTTGCTCGTAGTTTCATTAACATCAGAGACAACCTTATGAATGTGTTCCTCTAACGCAGTTTTTAATGCTTGCACGTCCTGACCTATTTGAGTTCTATCCTCTACCTGCTTTTCGGATAGCGAATCCATCCTTACATTCAAGTCTTTCCTAATCTGAACTACTTCATTATTTATGTCTACTTGTGTACTGGCAAGTTTTCTTTCAATTCGCTCCTGAATCTGATCGACATGTTCCCCACTTGACCTGTTCCATTCCTCTTTCCACACCGTTACATTTGCAGTTAACATTTCCGCGATATCTACTTCAATGTCTTCCTTAAGTAAACGATTGTGATCTAATACTTGGGTTCTCATGACCTCTACATCGTATTTTAAACCAGCTAAAGAAGCTGTTGTCCTAACAGACTCGTCAACTAATCGAGTTGTTAATGCACTAATGTTTCGAGTACAAAGCGTTTTTGAAGTTTCAATTTCCTCTCTAACTTTGTTAACATCAGTTTGAACTTTAGCAATGTCTATAAAAACAGTATTGACTTCTACTTGTATCTTATTGATATCGCTTTGCATATCATTAACATCTGAATGAATATTATTGATGTCAACTTGAACATTTGACACATCAGTTCGAGCATTTCTAACCTCTCTTTGAACTTCCTCTACTTTGTCTTGTACAGTAGCAACATCATTCCTAACAACAATTACCTCTGCTCTAGCACATGAAATATCACCCCGGACATTGGCAACATCAAGATTCAACATAGTAAGATCTTTCTGTACCTTAGAAACATCAATTTTAACATCAGACACATCTTTATGCACATTGGACACGTCTGTGCGCATGTCAGTTACAGCATTCTCGATTCCCTGGGTACTGGTCTGTAAACGCGACACATTATTTTCTAAGTTTGCCGAACTGGTCTGAAGAAATTTCATATTCTCCTCCATTCGACCAGTATTTCTAGCTTCCATTTCCCTCACACTTCCATCCAGCCTAATAGACATATTACTAGAGTTCTCCTCAATCATCTGCTTCATTCTACTAGCACTCCTAGCTTCCATCTCCTTCATATTGTTGGACATCTCCTCCAACATTTTCTTAATACTTTCATCTGCCATTTCAATAATATTTCAATAATAAACTGCTTTAGTGTCATACATCAAACAGAGCAAAACAACAACATCTGAGCAACATTTTTCACCATATATAAATTTGAGCAATTTTCTGTCTTAAATCTAACTTATAATTACCTTATAATTAACCTTCGTAGACACTTCATGTTGAAATAAACTCAAGCACATGTTCAAGTTTCTTTGGTTCATTTTAAAATATCCTAACACAAATAATTTACATTTACAATCCAAATAATTTAATTTTATCTTTAATATGACTAAACATGTCATAAGCCGGTCAAATAAAATAAGACTCCCGATCATAGGTGATTTTTCTAAGTTTCCAGCCTATTTAACCTCTCTCAAGTTGTATAAGATCTGATCTTTTCTGAGGGTAATTATCCTAATACAATACAACATTTTATTCCTATATTATCACACTCTCGAATTCTACAATTGGCCTAGACATCTAACAAAGAATCAACCTCTTTATTTGAGTCTCCACAATCCCTTTGACATCGATAACTTGGTAATCCAATGTTATTCGAACACTCCACAAAAATTGCGGTGTCAATTCTACTGCAATAACTTGGTAATCCAATGTTATTCAAGCACTCCGAACTTCGATTGTGCCAATTCTACTGGCGTTCAACCTGGTAATCCAGTGTTGTCAATCGAGGCCCCACCGAATTGCGGCGCCAATCCTACTGACCCCGATCTCAGGATAGTAGGCTGTCAGATATCCGCCCCCTCAATCGGATTGCCAATAATCAATCGCACCGGCACAGCTACATCAATGAAAATGGCACTGACAGATACTATCGAGATTAGAACACAGTAGTTAACAAGAAATTATTGTGGAACACACCAAAATATACGGGGGTTCATACTTACCTTTACTTACCTCTTAAATTTATCTCGGGGATGGGTTGTCAACTGGATCACTTAAAGTATGCCCACACAATAACCTCCACCATGATATTTAAAATGAACCATAACGAAGACGAGAAACTTTAAACTGCACAATAATTTATTTCACTTACAGAATGAATTTAACAAAAATAAAACAACAAAATCCACGTGGCAATCAGAAGCCATCGACCACATAACCATGTCCTCCTGTAGGACTTGTATACTCTACATACAATGTTTCAGCTTTCTCAAGCTCAAAATAACGTAAAAATAATAATGCACTTGGAATGGAAACGGGATTTGGGACGAGACACATATAGCAATTGTTTTGCGTGTATATATACTTCACATTTTATTTATAGCCACAAGGCTATTATGTAAACGTCCTTGGCCTCTATCATACAGTTGTCCGGGCCAGCTGCAATGCACCTGCATCGTCAAAGTGGACTCACCCGTCCGTTCAACCCTAGCATATGCGAGTTACATCAGAACTCAGCTCTCCTTCAAAACACGTTAAATGTCCACATCTCAACTCAAATATTATCACGCAAATGTTTTAAATGCTCCATTCAAACACCAGTGGATTACTCCAACAATCCCAAATCATATTTAATTGTTCAATCCACCTGCTTAATTAGCGTTGTTTAGAATATAATAACAAAACTCTTAATGTTAATAACAAAAGTTCATTAATTATTTATAACAATAATAAATTGTTTATAACAATGTCAAACGACAATTGAAAATTTTATACACGCCTCTATTAATCCCTTTCATTTCAAATTGTTATCAAAGATATTTACATAATTATTTACAATATTAATTATATTGTTTATATGATTTATACAAGAAATACATTAAACCACACGTTTATCCGGTTGATAATTACTTAAATCGTGTTGATATAATCGACCAATGAAGGTTAGTTATATTTAAATGTCAAATTCAGGTTTAATAAGGTTTAATAATTATTATTAATATTTGTGACGGTAACCTCCATTCAAAATCTTCATCTCAAATTATTTAACACTCTTGTTAATTTTAACAGTATCTTCATATGAATAACTTTCAAAGAACCAGGACAATACATTCAGCGGAAAAATACTTCGCTCAAAACGCACAAAATTGCACAACAATTGGCCCAAAATTCATCATATATCTTCATATATATGGCATCAAAATCTTCCAAATTACATACAAAAACCTCCACTTATAAATTCATCAACTTCATTTATTACTGTGGGAACCTCCTTCATTATTCAAGGGCATTATTCATCAGCGACTTTTACACGTCCGCTGAACTAACGATTATACATCCATTGTTCCTCTTTAAAAATTCTTATATTCATCAATTGTATTAATGACTGTTATTATTTAACCTTCGTGGGTTTCATTCATGAATCGATATGAAGTAAAAATTTGCCAATCACAAATAAATTTAATAGCAAATACGATTAGACACTCCTCCCTGGTCTATCAAAATTGAGATTAATATCTTCAAAGTAACGCAGTATAAAAATACTCTCTTCAATCAAAGTTCATCTAAACTGCATAAATAGTCGAATAGAATACAATTAGATTGAGGAATGCAAACATTATTGTTCCAATCTATAATTGAGAAAAATTCCTATCAAATTACTATAGTGTATTCAATAAATCGTAATCAAAGTTCATATTTCATAAAATTGTCTATAATGCAATGATAAATGTCTATGTTGCAATCATGTTCATAAGACGACTAGTATTTCAAAGATCGTCGATAACGTATTAGATTTTAACGCTCTAAAATCATTTAATTATTCTTCTTTCTTGAGGATGACAGAAAATTGGTCAAAGTAATTTACTGAATAGAATTACTTTAATAAAATGACACGCTGTCTGAATTCAAATCTGCCATAGAAAATCGTTAACTTTACAGTCAAATCGTGACTACAAAAATATGCAAATTACTGAAAGAATATTAATTATCAGTCTCAACTGATTCAAAATTATTTAAGTATGCCAATGACATAACAATGTCTCAAAAACTCGAAGAAAAAGGCATAAATCATCGAAGTGTACTGAGTACAGAAATATCAAGCAAGAAAATGGGGCACTATAAATGGGACAGAAAATATAGGAAAAATGGTTGCTCAGATATCGCTACATGACTCAAATAATACAAGAAACGTTCACGACTACCTTATCTGTTGATTGAAGTTCTAGAGGAAAGTTTTCAAAGAAAACTGCTGTTGGTTCCATTTCACCAGCGTAAAGATGTGCTCCGACCTCGAACCTGGAATCAGCGCCCTCGGAGAATTGAACTGCTTCCTCCTCCGGAAATTGCACTGCTCCAAGTATACGAAAGACATCCTTCTGGCAAAACTCTTCTTTGTGAGCCGGGTCCACCCTGGCCTCTCTTGAAAGTTCCCTGAAGTTCTGGTCGCAATTCGCCATGAAGTTTATTGCAGTTATTTCCGCAGAAATATTCATAATCGTGGAGTATGAAAATATTTCCACTGTCATTTGATATAATTCAGCGATGAATTCACGATGCATGAGTGTAGTTGGATGTTCACTACATGCTCGCTTTTGTAGAATGACGATTAACGAAGTTCCATGCTGTTATTTCACTCCATCGATATATGTCCCAATTGCATTAAAGCCTTAGCCTTCCATCTCTACTTCTGTTATAATCATTGAAAGCACTGCAAGATTATAATGTTCCATAGTAGACTGTATCGTCGTATTACCAAACGTATTCCCCAATATCACGGTTGCGATGCACGTGTCAGCCGTAGTGTATAATGTGGAATTTTAAAAGTGCTTCTCGGGTGGCGAGAAAATCACTTTTGTCTGCAGTCTTAAAATGCCGATATCTTTCAAATTATAACTGTGAAATTGTTCAAATCTTCTACACTCCTCAATGTTGTACTGCCCAATTGAATTATAATGAAGGCAGAAGCCAACTCTTGATATCTTATCTGGTAGAAACGTTAATGTGAGCGTTTTAACTTCACCTAGTTTCAAACAGCGTAAAATGGAACTGCTCCGTGTTCGTTCGATGCGCCGGGCTTTAACCACACGCTAAAGATGACTTGCTTCACTTATTCACTCGAAAATGACTATATGACATCTGAAATATATATGCAGTATCAGAATATCAGATATGCGGTTATGAGAGATATGAGCGGTATGAGAGCTCTTCTCTCCTGTGCACGACCTTTTATCAACTTCTTAAGGGGCGTATCCATCCCTTCCATAGCCTGTTGCTCCGTCATTGCTAGAAGTTTTAACTTTGGCTATACTTGACGGATTTTCAAATTTCAAAAACTCAAAATTAATTTCTTCAAAATTCCAAATCAATGCCATAACTGAAAATAGATTTCCACAAATCTGCATGCCAAAAGTAATTAAATATCGTAGTTTCAGCAATCTCCGTCTTCCTTCCAAACTATCGTACATTGGTTCGAGTCTCTCCTCCAATAGCGTAACTTCTTCCTTAGCACAATACCTTGTTTCCTGCGACTGCGTCGTAAATCTCAGATCTTTCTCGAACAAAATCATGACGTCACCAAGATTCTCAGCTCCACCAGCCTACTTGCATGAAGTCTACGTCATCCGTGCCTACGTCATGAATATACACGTCACAACTATGACATCCATAACTTTATTCATATTTGCCAATACAGCCATCGTGGTCTCAATATAATTCAATTTACCGGGGCAGTACTGGCCAGACGAATCTATTTACACTAGGCCTAAATTGGTTCATTAGTCGGTCGTTTTTTTTTTTGTCTGATCCGTTGCCTTTCACTGTTGTAATAGTATTTAGACATAATTGTTTTCCACCGTTCATTTCCTTCTGCTAATGTTTAAATTTAATTTTATTAATTGTTTGCCGTAATTTCGATCAGGCATGCGGTTTCCTTGTGTTTTTGTGGCCATGTTATGAAGAGATGCATTATGGTCTCGAGGTCAGTCTCTTGGCGTCCACCGCGAAACTCAAACGTGTTGTGTTAACTTAAGATGTTTTTTTTATTTAACCTTGTCGGTTTAACATTGTGTTTTTCGTAATTGTTCCTGTGCTTATCTCCATCATGCAAATTAATGAATTGTTTTCTGATACAATTTAATTTGGTTAATTTAATTTTTATTTCTCGTTTCATCGTGGCCGGGATCTACGCATGCCGGATCGCTATTGCATTCCCTTGCAAATTATCAAGCCCTTTTTCATTGTGTTATACATGTAATTTTTATTTTAACCTTTGGGCTTTAACATTTTTATTTTAATTTAAGTCTTTTCTCTTCTTGGCTTTGCAAGCAAGCATGTTAGGCGGTATCTGGCCTTCATTGTAAATTTGTGCTGGTTGATGCATGTTCTGTTTCTGGTGAAGGTGCTCCTTTAAATTTTTAATATTAAACCTTTTATTTATAAAATTTTAATCTTTTGTTGTGGCATTATTTCGCCGACAGCAGTTCTGTCGGTTATTGGGGGGTGTCTGTACGATAGCCTGTGTGTGTTGTCCCCTTCTCCATCTTCCTTCCACTCCTTTGGAGCTCTTCTGTTGGGACACATCATCTGGAGGTGATTTGCTGCGGAAGCGACCCGGACCTCTGAAACAAGGTAAGTAGGCCCCCCCATTTCAGGTGTCGCAGTGGTAGCAGAGCGCGTTCGAGTTCACTTCCGTAACTATCCCCTCCACAGTACCCGCAGGCTGTTTTATGGACCCCTCTAGTACTGATGGGGCAGTTGTTGGTGGGATTTTGTCGGGCCAGGGCACTTGATGTTATGTTTTGCTAATCCTTGTCATTTGTTTTATTTCATGTTTGCCTCTGGATATCCATATGCTGTATGTAAGTGACCTGTTTTGAAGCGAGGCGTTTGCTGCTGCTTTTTACCCTGTTGGTGTGCAACATCTCCACTGAAAATGAAGCCCGGTGAGTGACTGACATGTGTTCTTGGCATGGGAAATGGGATTTCTTAATGTTCTGATAGCCTACTTGCTTCGTGTGAAGGCGTCCTGGAGCTCTGTCGGAGGCTGTTAGCCAGATGTTTTGTGCCAATTTTTGTAATTTAGCTTTCTGTTCTCGAGCCAAGCAGGCGGTGACGTATGCAGTTCTGGACAGCATTGTGCATGATTTTGTGTAGTATGGTGGTGGTGTTCGAGTGTCAGCCTAATCTTTGGTGTTGGTAATTGGTGGTTGTGGTACTGTTGTGAAAGTGTAAACTGTCCTTGTAATTCCTGAAATTTGTTTCCTTCTATATTGGCTGTCTGCATTCTGTGTTTTCCAAAATGGCCGACAACAATAGTGTTTTCGATTTAATTGACTTAAGAGATAACCTTGTGAATTTGGAGAGTTCTTCTGGGGTTGAACGTGAATCACATCTGTTTACTAGGTCTGAGGTTTTGGGATCGATTACCAGTAGTAGTTTGCCTGCCCCTCTGTTGCCTGGCGCTGGCTCGTCCTTACCACTTAATCCTGCATACGGTCATTCTTCTCATGTTAGGTCACCTAATGATTTCCTGGGTCCTGCCGACCCATTGCATCCCAGTTCTTTCTCTAGTAATATAAATGTTTTGTCGCCTGTAGAGGGTGTGCGAGCGGGCTACCCTGGTAACAATGTCCCTTTTCATAATGCTACATTCTCGCCTACCGTTAATTATGGGTCGATTCCTCATCCTATTTCTGGTTTCTTAACTAAGTTAAAGCATTTCAACCTTGATGACGTTACCCAAGTGGTACAATTTTTAAAGCAAGTGGTCGAGTTGGGCAACCATGCCTCGATTTTTGGGATGTCGGAAATTCAGATTTTCCAACTTTTGTATCCAGTTGCATCCGGTATGCTGCGCGATAAGCTTGTTGAAGCTATCCACCTCCGCATGTCCTTAGCCATGTTTATTAGGGAAGTGTTGTGGTTTTTTGTCCCTGCAAGCGCCCTAAGTGCTCTCGAGCAAAAGTTCCTTTATCGTGTCCAAAGGTTGGACGAGTCCCTTAGCGACTATGTCAGCGACATTAAGGTGTATGCCCAGGTATTTGCATCCCCTTTAACTGAGCGACAGTTGGAGTCATCGATTGTGAATGGGTTTTCGCCTCAATATAGGTCATACATGACTATGTGTACCAGGCCTTCGTCATTTGTCGAGCTGAAACAGGTCGTTATAGAGGCTATGGCTGTGAAACATGCAGATTCCCTTCGGGTAGCTAATGTTCCTCCTCCTTCCTTGATGTCTTGTCCCCCTCCTTCCTTGATGTCTCGTCCCCCGCCAAAGGTTATGTTTCATCCTCGACCCAACATTAAGTGCCACACGTGCGGTGGCGTAGGACATGTCAAGGAGGTGTGTCCGAGTAACCAGGCTGTGTATCGCCAATGACGGAACGTTGAGGAGACCAATTCGGGTGTTACTTCCAAGGATATTTCTGTGCGTAAGAATTTGGGAAAACCCTGTGAAGTTTCTGGTCGCCCTACCAATGATAGTCTTGATAACTCGTTGAAAAATAAATCTTCATGTGCTAATTCTGCTTATGTCGCTGACCTACCTAACCTGTCGGTGAACAATGGCGTGGCAAGTCATCCTAATTCTAAACGTTGTGTGAAACCTGTGGTGCGGGTGTCCTCGTCACCTACTTGTAATCGTGTTAGAGTGAGTAATGATTTTGGAATTTCTCCTGTGGCTAAAGGAATATCCCCGTTTATTGAAATTTGTGTTAATGACGAGCCCGTTTCTGCGTTGCTTGATTCTGGTAGTGTCGCATCCTTTATAACTGAGGACTGGTTTTTATCTATCAAGAGTGTTTGCAAATTTCCTGAGTTAGAGCCTAACAATGAATCTTTTATTTCGGCAAATTGTTCAAACTTAAGTATTTTGGGTAGTATGACAGTCAAAATTCATATTCTAAATTTTTCTTGGAAATTTAAATTTTTGGTTGCCAGAAATCTTTCTTGTGCTGTGGTCTTTGGAGCTAATTTCATGTCACACGTTGGTATGCTTCTTGATTTTGGTGCTCGCAACTTATGGTTTAAGTTTAATCCACAGAGTAAATTATCTTTTAACCCGGTTTTATCTTCTCCTGCTGTCAATTCTGTTAGTGAACCTATGACTATTGAGGATCTCGATCTGGAAAATTTAACGAGTCTTCAAAAGGATGCCATTAAGAGGTTATGTCAGGAGTATAGCGATGTATTTACTGACAAGCTGGGTGTAACCCATTTGATGGAGTACAAGATTGAGCTAACCGATTCTGTGCCGGTGCGTTCCAGCCCGTATCGCCTTGCCCCGCCCAAGATGGCTGAACTTCGTAAGATTATCGATAAGATGTTAGAAGAAGGTGTAATCCAACCCTCTATCTCTGCCTACTCATCCCCTGTATTTCTTGTGCCAAAACCTAACGGTGGTTTTCGGCCGGTGGTCGACTATAGGGCTCTTAATCAAAAAGTTGTTTTGCAATCCATTCCTTTGCCGGACCTTCACACATGTTTTAGTTGGTTTCGCAACGCGAAGGTGTTCACGATCCTCGATTTAAATTCTTCCTACTTCCAAATTCCCCTCTCTCCTGAATCCAGGCATGTTACTGCTTTTTCCACTGACTGGAACCTGTTTGAGTATGCCCGTGTCCCGTTTGGCCTATCCACCGGAGCCGCTGTGTTGAGCAGACTTCTGGACAAGGTATTTTCAGAAATTAAATTCAAGTTTCTGTACCACTACCTTGACGATGTGGTGATCTATTCCGAGTCCTCCGAGGAACACGTTGATCATCTGAAAATTGTACTTGATCGGTTGCGTGACGCTGGACTTACCGTCAAATTGTCCAAGGTTTCCTTTGCCAAGCCTAAAATTTCCTTCTTGGGACATATTGTTTCTGAATCTGGTATCTCAGTGGACCAGTCTCGTACGCAGGCCATCAGAGATTTTAAACCACCCAAGAACGCCAAGGGTGTTGCTCGTTACATTGGTATGGTGAACTTCTTCCGTAAGTTTATCAGTAACTTTGCCGACCGTGCTGCTCCTCTAAATCAATTACGCAAAAAGGCTGTGAAGTTCGAGTGGGGTCCCTCTCAGCAGGCAGCCTTCGAAGATCTTAAGCTTGCGCTCTCTAACACCCCTGTGTTAGCCATTCCGGATTTTGGGAAGCAGTTCATTGTGCAGACTGATGCGTCTGGTCGTGGTGTTGGTTGTGTTCTACTGCAGGAATCTGATCTGGGTAGGCAACCCATTGCATACGCTTCTCGTACCTTAACGGACGCAGAGAGGAAGTATTCCATTTACGAACTTGAGGGTTTAGCTGTGTTGTTCGCTCTAGAAAAATTCCGTATGTATCTTGAGCACACCAAGTTTCTCCTTGAGACCGATAACCAAGCCTTGAGCTGGGTCTTAGGGAAACCCCGCAAAACTGGTAGAATTGCTAGGTGGGCAACTAGGATTCTGTCGTTCCAGTTCACTGTCCAACATATTTGTGGGTCCGAAAATGCGGTAGCTGATTCTTTAAGCCGCATGTACGAGGAAACAGCTGAAGAGGATGTTCAGGAATGTGAACCCGTAAACCTTGTATCTGCTGTGAATTGTGTCAATGCCGTTCTTAGCAATTCCCCTGTGCTTTTTGAGGATGTGAGACGATTCCAGAAAGAAGACCCCTCCTTATCTAGCCTTATTGACCGAATCAATTCTGGAGAAGTGATCAAGCCCTACTCTCTGAAGGACGGTGTATTGTGTTGTTCGTCTCGTCATGACCGCCTACCTAAAATTGTGCTCCCGTCGGTCCTCATTCCGGAAATCTTTCGTTACTATCATGAATCTCCTATTGGTGGCCACCTAGGAGTATTCAAGACCCGAGCTAAAATCAGACAGTTTTTCATTTGGCAAGGTATGGATGGCGACATCAGGAGGCTCATTAGGAATTGTGCTGCATGCAGTATTAGCAAACCTCCGGTTTCTACTAAGGTTGGCCTGTTGTCATCTGAACCGGCATCTAGACCCATGGAGAGGCTTTTTATCGACCATGTTGGACCGTTCCCTCGCTCTGGTCGGGGAAACCAATTTGCGCTTGTTTGCACTGACGGTTTCACCCGGTTTAGTTGGATTTTCCCCACCAGACAGGCTACGACCAGTTCCGTCATAAAGTGCCTTAATTCCATCTTTTCGTCCTTTGGGCCATGTCAGTATCTGGTGTCAGATAATGCCAAGTGCTTTGTATCTCATCAGTTCCGTCAATTCTTATTTGATTATGCTATTTCGCATGTAACCACCACTCCCTATTTTCCTAACCCGTCTCTCGCTGAGCGAGTCAATCGTAATCTCCGTTCTGCTCTGATTGCTTTCCACCACGACGACCATTCCAAGTGGGATTCTAATTTGCATTGGCTCAATTTTGCTTTCAACTCCGCCGTGCATGAGAGCACGCAAGCTACCCCTTTTTCGTTAATGTTTTCCTTTATGGCCAATTCTCCGTTGTCTAATCTGTGGAACCTGCACGATCTCCTTCCAGACAGTTTCACGCCCGAGGATATGAGGGCGAAATTCGACAAGGCTAGAGAGAATATTAAGGTATCACATGACCAACTTGCCAGGCGACACAATGCCTGTCGCAAGCCAGCTGATTTGGAAATTGGTGATGTTGTGTACGTCCGCAATTTCGAGCCCAAGGGCGTCAGTAATCTAGTTTCATGCAAGTTAACCCCTCGTTCTAAAGGCCCATGTTATGTAGAGGCATTCTTGACTCATGTTACTCTTCTTGTTCGAAACCCTAAGGCCAACAAAATTTCAAGAGTGCATCTATCGCACATTAAGCGAGGTGGAGAGGTGTCTAATGAGGAAATGCTACCGTAAATTTTGTAAAACAAATTTTGTATAATGTAGAGTATCCCTAACCTTCATTGAAGCCTTCAGGCATCTGTTCCTTCTGCAATTTTGAACTGGGTATGCAAACTCTGATGGGATACAAAATGTAAATGTTGGGAAGTTCCCATTGTAATGGTAAATTGTAAAAGTGTACCTAATTTTGATGTTTCATAGGAGATGCTAACATGTAAGTTGGGCTCGGTGGGAGATCTAACTCATGGTAACCTTGTATTCCTGTTCCCTTTGGGAATTGTAGTGGTCATTCCTCTACCGTAGTTCCTTCTAAATGTATAGTCGTCTAACTCATGTAATCTTGAAATGTACTTCGAATCTGTAAAAAGGTAAACTTGTTAATGAAATTTTGTAAGCACGGATCTAGGGCATTGTCAGAAATATTTTCTTCATATAAATTCAACTTTGTTTCTCTTTTGTAAAATGTAGTAAGAATTAGTAATTCTGTAAACCTTTTTTGAAATTAGATTAACTTCTATTTTTGTTAATGGCTGCCCACGCGTCGAATCATATCTTGCACATTGCTTCCGCCTACTTCGTCTAAAGCGACCTACATTGGACTTGTTGAAAATTTTCCTAACGTGTCTCGGACTCTGAAAGCACTGCTGGTGCTGGTGTTCTGCGTTTCTGAAGATTTTTGGACACAGTGATGCTGTTGACTAAGTGGTTTGCGAGGTGATCAATTATCCCATCACTGATAATCTGACCCTGCATTTTTCCTAACCAAAACGATGCGGTTTCATCCATCAATTGGAGTTAACAGGTGAACATTATCTTCTGGAAACATGCTTGGTGAATCGACCAGTTAGGGAGTACTGTCTATGCCTAGGCATATTCGTGAACGGTGTTCACGCTTAAGGGAGGGAGACTGTTACGTGCAAGAGCCCGTCCCAACGTTTCAAACATGTAATTTCCCCTGATGCAATTCTTGACATTTTGAAACGTCCGCTTCGTCGCTCAGCTCCGCCTGTGACCACGAGATGGTAGCTGCTGTCGGACTTTGGAAAGACTTCAAGTAGTTCCTGCAGCTCCGCTAGATAGTGTGTGCTGCGCCTTATAAAACTCTTTATATGCATGACATAATTGAAAGACAATTATATTCTTCGTCATGAAACAAATGCCGGTGTATTCATGATACCGCCAAAATTATTTACTAAATTATGACATTGTTGTTTGATGTGTCAATCTGTGATTGGACATTTTCCAAATATCATGCATGCAGCGCGCCTGGCTTCATTGTCGGCGCCTTTTATGTGTTGTCATCGGTAACTGAACAGTCTGGATTGAACTGAGTGATCGTGAATTTGATTGTCTATTGAGGCGGGAGCTTGTGGCCCTCGCCTCACCAAGAAATGAAATTACATTACAAAAAACGTGTACCGCAGTGGGTAGGAAATGGGATCGTCGCCCCTGAAGCATGATCCACCTTATTTTCGCCGGAATGGAGAAAACTTGAAGATGTTTGGTGTCAATGGTTGCGTGTGCCAGCAACAGCCATCTGGGCAGTTTTTTTTGGATTTTTTTTATTAGTGTTATGTTTGTTTTATCATCAGTGTCTCCCCAAAGGCCTTATTAAGGTATGTCTTGAAACCTTATTTAATTTAAATTATTGGAGCTCCTTATTTTGCATTGTGTGATGAGTGTTTGTTTTAGTTCTGAAAGGTTGACCTTGGAATAGATATGTCACCTATGAAAATGTAAAAGTTTGTTAAACTATTTTTTGTCCGGGGAACACTACTGTTTTTCTTCTTAACTTATTATTTGATATCTAGCTAAGGCAGTTTCTTCTTATAATATTATGGTACTGGCCAGACGAATCTATTTACACTAGGCCTAACTTGGTTCATTAGTCGGTCGTTTTGTTTGTCTGATCCGTTGCCTTTCACTGTTGTAATAGTATTTAGACATAATTGTTTTCCGCCGTTCATTTCCTTCTGCTAATGTTTAAATTTAATTTTATTAATTGTTTGCCGTAATTTCGATCAGGCATGCGGTTTCCTTGTGTTTTTGTGGCCATGTTATGAAGAGATGCATTATGGTCTCGAAGTCAGTCTCTTGGCGTCCACCGCGAAACTCAAACGTGTTGTGTTAACTTAAGATGTTTTTTTTTATTTAACCTTGTCGGTTTAACATTGTGTTTTTCGTAATTGTTCCTGTGCTTATCTCCATCATGCAAATTAATGAATTGTTTTCTGATACAATTTAATTTGGTTAATTTAATTTTTATTTCTCGTTTCATCGTGGCCGGGATCTACGCATGCCGGATCGCTATTGCATTCCCTTGCAAATTATCAAGCCCTTTTTCATTGTGTTATACATGTAATTTTTATTTTAACCTTTGGGCTTTAACATTTTTATTTTAATTTAAGTCTTTTCTCTTCTTGGCTTTGCAAGCAAGCATGTTAGGCGGTATCTGGCCTTCATTGTAAATTTGTGCTGGTTGATGCATGTTCTGTTTCTGGTGAAGGTGCTCCTTTAAATTTTTAATATTAAACCTTTTATTTATAAAATTTTAATCTTTTGTTGTGGCATTATTTCGCCGACAGCAGTTCTGTCGGTTATTGGGGGGTGTCTGTACGATAGCCTGTGTGTGTTGTCCCCTTCTCCATCTTCCTTCCACTCCTTTGGAGCTCTTCTGTTGGGACACATCATCTGGAGGTGATTTTCTGCGGAAGCGACCCGGACCTCTGAAACAAGGTAAGTAGCCCCCCCCCCCCCCCCATTTCAGGTGTCGCAAACATAATAAGTGATTGGAAAAGTCTTTGTTCAAAAGATTGGTGTTATGAGACATGTGTGTATCCTGAATGCTTGACATGTACATTCAAAACGGGGTTCTTAAAAGAGTATCTTAAGATATAGCCAATTTTATCGACAGCAGGCAAATGCCATATTACTTGTGAATCACATAGTCAGTTTGCCAGTGCATTTGAAATAGAATTATTGCAAGTTATCAAGAGCAATTTGGGCGCTTTCATGTGAAGCAGAAACCACTAAAAGGATTTGGGTGAATTAAAAAAACTCATATTTTAATACAGTTCGACCAGTAGCCAAATTTATGTAATATATTTCATTTATCATTCAGTATACCAGTCAGTTTTAAGGTTCATCGTTTATAGTGGCCAACAGTTATATTCATGTAATTAAGCGAAAAACAAATTTACTTTGTGATGTACAGTATACTCTGGAATATCTAGTTTGTGGATTAACCTTGCACGTTTTCACATAATAAAAACTGATTGAGAATACAGTATACATTAAAACAATATCTGTTTTTCAAACTGTACTGAAAATTGAATATGTTTGAATTTTTATTTGTACATTTTTTGAAGTGTAGTCCCTTTATTTTGCGTACATATTTTTTGCAGTGTAATCCCGGCGGAGGAGAGTTATATTTAGTGAGTTTTTTGTGACAAGTACACGACTTCTTGCTCTGTCTAGTCTTGTAATAGCGTAGTGTAAGTTTCATAAGGAGGTGGTGACAGGCTTGTTTCAAGGTTGCTAGAAGGTAAGTGCTGTCTTCATGCCATTGACGGATCCGCTTGACTGGTCAACAGCTGTTAAAACGTTGTCATTCAGTAAAATGGCTCTTCAATGTATAGATTATATGGGACAAAGAGGGTTTAAATTTAGTGATATTATTGCCGCGCATAAAATACGTCTCGAGGTAAGCAAGCAGAGTACTATTACAGACAGCACTATAATGTGGGTGACTTATCATAATAAATGTATTATAGCCTACTTTATAAGGAACTGTTTACTTAAAAGAAATAATAAACACATGCTTTTGGACTTTCCATGTCATTCACCCCGGTCATTGTGCCGGATAATCGAGAGTTCTGTACTTGAGAAATAATGAAAATCCACTGATATTTCCGTTGTAATGAAGGGAGAGAATTACGTATTGGCCGAAAATAAATGTTCACAAATAGTGCCCAGCTTTCATTTGATAGAGAAGGTTTAAGAGACAACATGTACATCCATAGTCGCTGGAAGGCACATTGACATCATACATCAAGCATGGTATGAAAGGTTTCTAGCGAAGAGACATAGGGAGAGGATTTTTCACACATCCGAATGAAATATTCTTGTAATTCTACAGGGAGTGGAGGTAAGACATGATTCCGCATGTTATATTCCGCGAATGTTAGTGTTATTTGTACATCAATCAATCAATAGATGTTCTGCGAATGTTATAGAGAGGAGTTTTCTTCACATCCGTATGATATGTACTGTAGATATTTTAGGGAGAGGGGTTTGTACACATCAATCTGCTATGCTCCGGAGTTGTTATAGAAGAGAGTTTTGGTGCACATCCAAATGATATGTTCTGGGAATGTACACTAGTGTCCAAAAGTTAAGAATAAGTTATGAATAAGCAGGGCAACAGGAAATAGACCGCACATCGCACGACATATGCGCCTACCAACCTTACGTGTTCGCTCTGTATAGGAAAGAGCATTCCCTGCTTTGACTAGCGGTGTAACCTAAAGGTAAACACAGCCAGTGCATGCGCCCCATATTCCCTCAGTCGTGTTTGCCCTGTGTTTGTGTGCGCAGCGTAGCCTCGTGGTGAATGTGACAACATAATGGCACACCGAAGCCATTTGGACCCCATTTTGAAGGGTAGAATACTCGGCCACCAGGAAGCAGGCCAGACACACCGAAATCGCCGTATCCTTGAATGTGCCCTTAAGTGTCATTTCCAGGGTTTCGAGACGATTTCGAGACACAGTAGATGTAATTCGTAGGCCAGTATCAGGTCTACCAAGAGTAACCATTCCACAGCCGGACCGGTTGTTTGGTTCTTAAGTATAGGGGCTGCGACAACGCGGTCATGTAGCACCGTGTACTTTTGGGTGTGTGTAGAATCTGTCTAATAACCGGTGTTAATTGTGATGACTGTATTAGTGTCGGCGGTGCTTGCAGCCATCTCAGGGGTTGCCGTTTCCCGGCAAACAGTGGACCGGAGGCCCAGAACAGCCAGGCTGTTTGCCAGACGTCCCGTGGTGTGCGTCCCGCTCATTCAAGCACAGAGACGGGCCAATTTACTGTGGAGCTGTCAACGTCGAAACTGGACTATGGATTAATGGAGGTGTGTACTCTTATTTGCAGAACGATTCCCGTCGCACATTAATCTGGAGAGAACCGGGTAGTCGGTACAAACGCAGGAGCATCGTGGAACGCGACCAGTGGTGGAGGTGGAGTCATGGTGTTGGGCGGCATCATGTTGAATGGCCGTACGGAAGAACGTATCTTCATGGGTGGTCCGAGGATCACTGTGAATGCTTGGAGATACAGGGATGAGGTACTGAGACTACATGTTCGACTTTTCAGAGGTGGGGTTGGTCCATACTTCCTCTGAATTGATGATAATGCCCGACCGCACCTCGATGCTCTGGTGGATGAATTTCTGGCTGAGGAAGACATTCATCGCATGAACTGGCCAGCAAGGTTTGCGGATCTGAATCCTATAGGGCATGCATGGGATGCATTGGGCAGGCGAATTGCATCCCGTCAGCCTCCACCAAGGACCCTCCAAGACCGTTGCATTTCCATTTTGGAGGAATGGGATCGACTGCCACGTAAACTCTTGGACCATCGGATAGACGTCACTGCGAAGCATGTGTGGCGGTTAGGGGTAACCGTGCACCCTATTAACAGCATATGTTGTTGTGGAAAACATTGCCAAGTTTTGTTAGATGTTGTCAAAGGTGTACCTTAGCTATCAGAACTTTTCTGACACTGTTCTTTTGGACAAGTTGTGTGACACATGATGTGTGATTCAGTTCCCGTTTGCTCAGCAATCCGTATGACATTCCTATCAAGCGGTATGGCCTCGTTTAGTGATTAGGCTTAACTTTTGGACAATTGTGTAATTTGTGGAGGGATTTTGTGTACGTCTATATATGTGTTGGGAACTTTTTAGGGAGGGCGGAGGGTTACACGCATCCATGATATATATATATATATTGGGTATGCACGTACGAATAATATGTGTACCTTGAAATAATGTATTATTTATGATACCACGTTTCATGAAGAGTTCAGTGTTGAAATTTACTCAGTATATCTTTATATAATAAGTCACATCTATGTAAGAAATTCGTCCAGCATCAATGATTTGACGATTAGAGAGTTACTCTGAAATAAATGAGTAGATAACTATCGCTTTACACCATGTTTATATTCTGAAAAAATATTCATGAGCTGTGTAATGAGATCAGCTACATTTCCTAATAGAGAGACCGAGACCACGTTTATTTTTTTTTTGCAAATTTTACATTTCATGGCAGTTATTCGTGCCGGCATGATAAAATCTTGAGGATTTCAAATTGGAGAAATGTGATTCTGGGAAAATTAGAAATGAAGGCTTACGGTCCAGAGGGGAAAAGACAAATATATTTGTCAACAAAGAAGAATGAAGGTTTTTCCGCCAGCATGTCATGCAAAGCGAGAACAACTCCCACTATCACAGATTCTGCGGAACATAACAGTATAGATGTGCCGTAGGGATTAGATGGCATGCATCGGCCATTTCGGCGATAGAAATCCCACCGCTGGAGCCAGCGGGCAATGTTAATCTATTGTTTAGGATAGCGTGATTTACAAGAGTTGGAATAGGGAAAGTTCAAAGATAAAGGAATAAAGACATTTCCTTTTTCTAAGGTTGAAAACGAAAATAATTACATTTTGGCAGGAAAGGTTATTAATTAAATTTACAAAATAAGTGCCAAAAAGGGGGTTAGAAAATAATAACGGATGTAATGCAAGAATAGACTTATGAAGATTCAATACAGGAACATGGCTTCATGCCGTCCAATTACCCATTCAATAAGAACCAACGCATACAGTAGCACCTATTGAATCCAACTTCACCGAAGACATATCCAAATATTCCTCTGACAAAGAACTTAAAGCTTCATCCACTCCTGAAACAATATAAATGTTTCAATTGAGCAAGGAATAATTACAATACATTTCCAAACCATGCTTCCTCAGCAAAGACCCTTATTTCATTTTGTGAAAAACCATTCCAAGACAATTTTAAAGAAATACATCTATTTATAACATATTTTTTAACATCACCAGTTATTTTAGACATAGGAATTTTTAGAAAATTATTTTATAGCATCATCAATTTTAATCACATTTTGTTACGGATCTGTTTTTAATACTTGTTATGATCTTTTTTATTACTTCACCAGAAAATCCAAGGTAAATATTGATCAACTTTGCTCGTAATTAATTTAGTTTTAATTTATTTTGAAGGCAATTTCTGAAGAGAGCCTCAATGTGGCTGGAACTCGTATAATATATTCTATTTGTATTTATTGACTAATGTGGATTAAATTAAAATATTCTTACGGTAATTTACTTCTCATTATATTAGCAATAAGCAAATCTGCTAAATATGATTAATTCCTTATCATTACGTTCCAAACATTGCAAAATTCAGCTGACCAAAACATCTTTAAAAATAACTGAATATGATTATTTCCTCAGAAACAAATCTTTAAATCAGCACTATTGTATATTAATATCCCTGCAACATAATGTTTTAAACTCTAGCACTAGAATGGAGAGCAGATTTGAAATGTGAGAGCCTAATGACATTCCAAATGTGCCATTACTCCCAAGGGTTCATTGATATTAGTTTAAAGACACTCCAGGTTTGTGGATACCTTATACATAGTGTCAGGAGAACCATGTTCTTACAATATGGTTGCAACCAAGCAGCTATAATTGAATTATATTAACTTAAAACACGCCAGGTGTGTTAATACTCCTAATAGGAACCATAAACTCACAGTTTGAGAGGGCACCTATCAGTTCTAAACTGAATTATTTTAGCATAAAGACACTCCAGGTGTGTCAATATCCTTAAGGGGACCCATCTACGCACAGTATGGGTAGGTACCTAGGAGCCCTAAACTAAATAATACTGGCTTAAAGGCACTCCATTGTATCAATAACTCCAGGAAGAACAATCTGCTAACAGCGCGGGTAACTAGGAACACTAACCTGAATGATATTAGCTTAAATACACTCCAGGTTCAT
This sequence comes from Meconema thalassinum, assembly GCA_946902985.2. NCBI lineage: Eukaryota > Metazoa > Arthropoda > Insecta > Orthoptera > Tettigoniidae > Meconema > Meconema thalassinum. Next base: position 236,154,611 of record OX336397.1, on the reverse strand, counting down.
CAATACCTTATTAGTAGTGTAAGGTATACAGTATGGTGGGTACCTAGGAGATAAAAACAGAATGACATTAGCTTAAAGACACTCCGATGCGTCAATACCTATAAGAGAAACCGTCTGCTATCATTCTGGGTAGGTACCTATGAGATACAAACTGAATGATATAGCCTTAATTACATTCCAGATGGGTCGATACCTTCAGAGGAACATAGGCTGCATGGGGTGGGTATATAGGAGCTCTTAACTTCATGCATTGAGCATAAAAACAATCCAGTGTGTTAATTCCTCTAAGAAGAACCATCTGTTTACCGCATACGTGGATGCATAGGATCAGTAAGTTGAATGATATTAGCTTAATGACATCCCGATTGTATCAATACGTCTAACAGAAGCCATCTTTTCACAGTCTGGGTGGGTACCTATGAGATCTAATCTGAATTATATTAGCTCAAAGGCATTATCGGTTTGTCTATACCTCAAATGCAGCGTGAGGGAATCATCCACTTACAGTACGGTTGGAAACACTCCAGGTGTGTCAATAAGAGGATCCATCCGCTCACAGTGTGGGTTGGTAATTAGGAACTCTAAAGTCTAAGATATTAGCTAATTGACGCTGCTGAGTGTGTCAATTCCGCTGCTGACAGTCGGGGTGGTTACCTATGAGCACCGAAGTTTTGTTTTGACTGCTAGTTCATCCTGGTGAACAAAACAAGTACTTTCTTCAGGTATAGAATATTGTGTATAATAAATAAATAAATAAATAAATATAATAAAGCAGCCAATTACCCTAATACCATTGTATTTTATTTTTGCTAAGTTTCCGAGATATTCGAAGTGTCCATGCTGTGTTACAGTGGACGTTATTCGGGACGCTCAAGCTCTCCGACTCCATTAGGAGAAGTTTGCATTCCGACAAGTCAGTTCCATATGTTAAATTTATAGAAAGACGCCTGTTAATACAAGGAATCGATACAAATCATCGGAGTCATGGTCAGCTTAAATGTAAGGAAGTGCACTCTTATTACAAAGCTTATAAATAAATTCTCAAAATTCGATAACCGTGAGTTTATATAACATCCAATAAAAAGAATAAGAGAAAGACTTATAGATTAATAAAATATCTAAAAGTTTTGATTATTGGTGTAAATTAAAAGTAAACGGATCTACTGTACCCATATGATGAGAACAGGGGTCGAACCTATGATATTTTAGGTCATGTAAAGGAGGAATATTCATAAGACTTTGACGTTCATACAAGCCAGCAGTGAGCCAAGATGTTGAAATTGAAGCATGCCTCAAGGCGATAGGGGTCCGTTATCTAAGTTATTGGATGCAAGCCGTGTCTGACTCATAAGCACACGTATGCATAGGAAAGTTCTAATCATGTAGGCAGCTCGGGGATCTATCGCCGGAGCCAAGTCAGCGGTTTATTGGCAACGTTGTGTTGCAGCCCAACACTGTAATTTTGTGAAATAACCTATTTTCTTGGAAACCACGAAAAATTATATAAGTTTTTGGCACGCTAATCAGAATAACTCTGGGAGTTAGGAATTTAGAGAATATAAAAATCTTTAATAAATGCACAGGAGAAAAGTGTCGATCTAAGCCATACGTCATTGTGGGAGGGACAAGCCCGTGTCTCGGAGTAGGAGGCAAAAGGAAGTACACCCACATACTGCAGGAGCACTTTTAATTTTTTAATAAAAATCTCCGTGATCAATTTTTGGAAAACAAAGTGGAAAAGTAACGTTTAGATCATGAGGAGTAAATATGTAATTTTTCTACAGACGTACGACGACTGGTTCACAAGTTAATTTTGAGAAGGATAGCATATTGATCTTTTTTGTGAGTTATGAATAAATAGCGAGGCTTAGAGCCACCAAGTATTCAGTCTTTGGTGTCCGCTTTAGTGGGACACGCTGCATCAACAATTACTCAGTATTCAGTCCTAGCGAGCGCAGAGGCGCGTCGTGCTGGATCATTTATTATTCAGTCTACCACGGACCGCGATGGGAGGTCATGCTGATTCACCAGTACGAATCGATATTACGCCATGATATGAAGTTGGACCCGATCAAGGGCCAAAGTAGCATTATTCAGTCTTAAGCTAGCCTGAGGGCGTTGCGCTGTTTCACCAAGTATTCAGTCTACAGTACCATCCGAGGAGGTGACGCTGGATCGCATCGCCAGTCTGCAATATATACGCTGTTCGCCAAAGATACTAAGACTTCAGTCAGTCAGTCCAGGCGGGACTTGACTATACGTAACCAGTACAGTACATCGAACATGGGAAACTCAAGGGAGGGCCATGTAGGTTCAAGCAAGTTATAAGTCTTCGAAATCGCCAGTACGCTAGTTCGAGACCACGCAAAGTCGCAGAAAGCAGACGGAACTCCACAAACATAAAAGTTGTGAGTGTAAAACGGACAGTGCGCTACAAAGTGAAAGTTAGGTCCGGTCAAACCGCAACACGATAGCTAGAACCAGTATCACTAGTGTTAGCATAGAATAGAATCTCCTGGTCTTTGAAGGAAAGCCATTGAGATTGTAGGGCCGTATAGCGAAAGTGAAGTAAAGTACGCGTTCAAGTATAGATAATACGCGCAGTAAAAGTGAAAGTAACGAACATTGTTATACAAACATTTCAAACATTGTTGAAATTAGAAACAGTTTGATCATTATAAATTTTCACAACCAAACGTTGTTGAAAGAGAAGCCAGGTTAAGTTAATAAACCGGTGTGTTTAAACCGTGGAAAGCGACAAAAGTCGTCGCAGGGCAGATCGTACAGCTAGAACTAGGGGAGAAGGCGTCATCTAGGAACGAGTCGGAAGTCACCGCGTCCTGAGATACGACAAAGACAATTACATAACGTGTTATCGGCTGTAAATAATATGAGTGAGAATAGGACGTGTGAAGTGTTATATAGTGAATAAGTAAATAGATATACGTGTGAAGTGTAATTAAGCAATTATCTAAAGTACTATATATATTTCCTTTGTTAAAGTGTACCAAAATATTGCGAATATAATGTGTCATTATGTAAAAATGAGTAGTCAAGTGAAATTTACGAGTGTTATGGGAAGATTGATCATGGTATACCATATTGTTAGTAAGATGTGCTAAAAGTTACGACAATATGGGCGAAATCTTTCGTATCGGAGATCCATGGCTGCCGGATGGCGGGTGAGTACCCATGATTTGATATTATATTGAACCATTGTGCGCCCATTTTTTGAAATGTACCATTGTGAAATATTATGTGCAAGGATGATGACCTGTATTTCCACATATCAGACGGGTACACTACTTACCAAAAGTACAACGATAATTCAGTTAAAACATATACGGTAAGAAAGTAGAGAATGCGAGAATGCGCACATTCGTGCAAAAGAGGAAGGGGAGTATTAGGGCTTTGCCCTAAAGACATTATCTTCACTATAATTATGCTCGTAATGTTTGAGTTCTATCAGGACACGACAGAATATGGTATCTATCACACGCTCTCTTGCACAACACACATACACAATTTCCATGTGATGAGTGGAGGTGTGTATTACTGCAGACCTTGTCCAATGCACAGCCATTCTCGTTACTAGGTGTCTCAGCTCGTAGTTCCCTTGCGTTCTGAGGTCTGATGTCATCGCTTCGGCACTGGAAAACTCAGTCCAGATGTTTATTTCCTTCTGCTTGCACTTCTGTAAAAAAAACACTGTACTCGCGCTGGTAGATGGCAGTAGATACTGGGTTCTTAAATCTTCCACCAGAAAGGACTGGCTAGTGAGTTCATAGACCAGTCTCAATGGGGTTGATGGTGACAGAAATAGTGCGCGTTCTATGTTAGTCGCATTGACTTTCTCCATTACAATTAAGTTCCTTTCCGTGAGGTGTGTCCATTTGAGTTCTATTCCATAACTCAGTAGTGGTGAATTTCATTCCAAAAAGGGCGAAAGCTATGGCCAGTGACAGTTTACTCACTCTCTTTATATCACTTATGGCTACTATAGCACCCCTATATTTCTCCTTTACATGCTTTGAGAAAAAAAATCACCAAGGTAGCAAAAGTGACTAACCAGTGATAAAGTGGTTCCATTGAGACAGATTATATCTGCCGGGCTTAATCGATCCCCTTGTAATACGCCGATGGTTTGTCTTATGGGATTGGAAGTAGCCAGATAGTCATTCACTTCTATGTAGGCTAATTTGAGAATAGGATATGTTTTATTAACGCTGTGATATAATACATCGATCCTAAGTTATCTGCTAGCTTATGAACCATATTTTGACGGTCTAGTAGGTTAAACATTCTCTCTTTCTTTTGTTTGTGTGCCTCGTGGGCATCGTTTAGTAAACGTAGGACAGCCTGGATGGTTGACCGTCCCTGTCTGAAATCAAATTGTTCATCCGGTATCTTGTTGTTAGTCAACACGGTTAGTCTTTTTGTAGTAGTGTTATAATACATCGATCCAAAGTTATCTGCTAGCTTATGAACCATATTTTGACGGTCTAGTAGGTTAAACATTCTCTCTTTCTTTTGTTTGTGTGCCTCGTGGGCATCGTTTAGTAAACGTAGGACAGCCTGGATGGTTGACCGTCCCTGTCTGAAATCAAATTGTTCATCCGGTATCATGTTGTAAGTCAACACGGTTAGTCTTTTTTGTAGTAGTTTTCATAAAACCATAAACGCGGAACATTCTAAGGCGATTCTCCTATGAGCATTCATATCACCCTTGCCGCCTTTTCCTCTATATATTACTTTCATAAAGGAAGATCTCCATCTAACTGGAATACTGCCTGCTGAATTGTATATGTTGAAAAGCCTTGTCCACGCTTCTGCGGGTATGTGTAGAGAAGCCTTGGGATGTTCATTGACAATATTATCGGGTGCCATTGCTTTGTTACTTTTTTCGAGCGTATGGCTTCCGTCACTACCGCTACTCTGGATTCCTGAGTGTGGATCGTGGATTCTAACCGCGTTTCTGTACTTATGTCCATCTGTGATGGGAGACCCCGGGAGTGGTCTTCCCTCTTTTGATTGGGTGTATATATTGGAAGACGTAGAATTCTTCATTTTGGAACCTCTAAGGGGGCGTTCTCTGCGTCCCGTGAAAGCCTGGCTTCCTCCTAGTCCATATATTGGTTTCTGGTTTCTTTGGATTATGGTTTTAGATGTTTTGTGACTGTCTGAGTATTCCTTCAAGTGATCTGCGAGGCGCAAGTCCCCTGCTCCGCGAAGGGCGTATGGTGTTGTATTTTGTACTTCATAGCATCTTGCGTTGATCCAGGGTTGAGCTGATCTCGTGTCTGATTTTCCCGGAATGATGGCGGATTTGATGATATTTCCATAGTTTCTAATCCAGTATCAATATTATCACCATTGATGTATTATATCGCTGTTTCTCTTCTCGGGTCGTTAATCTTTATTTGTTCTGATAAAAGATTCCTTGGTGATTTTGTGCTGCGTTATGGGGCTGTGCTCCAAGCGGTATCTTTGACGAAGGACGCGATGAATGGTAGGTGTTTCCTTAATAATACAGCATTAGCTATTTTCCTGTCGGTTAGTTGCAGTCGCTTCAAATTTGTGAAAATTAGATCAATTGTGCTGCTGCCATTATGGTAGAAGTTTGTTTTATCGCATTTATTATTTATTAAAGACAGACCTTCTTCTTCCGAATAAGAAAAAACAGCATATGCCCTTTCTTGTATTATATCAATGTGGCAATTCAGATCGCCAGCTATTATTACATTCCCCTCTTTATTTATCTTGTTTATGGCCTGGCTCACTTCGGTAATAATATATTTTAATTCTAGCTCTGGTTGGAAATAGGCGGCCACCATGACATGGGATTTGGTCTTTGCAGCCAGAATGTTGTCTGTATCGTCAATGATGCGAAAGGGACATAACCAAGGTTTTAGAGGTATGGTTATTCATCCCTTGGGTCTTCCGAATTGTGCTTGTGAGGTGAAGGAATGTATTGTGTAATGGTTGGGAGAATACCAATCTTTGGTGAGGAAAGTCTCTCTTAAAACAATCGGCTAAATTATTAGGGTTTAGTATTTGGAAAGCCGTGACTAGGTCTTCGACGTTCCAATTCATTATCGCTAGGCGTCTCATATGCTTTAAGTGTAACTCCCTCATCGCTTGATCTTCGAAAGTGAAATCTTCAGAATTAGTATTCTCCAAATGCGGGAAGCGGAAACCAACTCTGAAGGCTTTGGTTCTTCCTCCGGTTACAATCTCTTCGACATGTATATATTCCATTTTTCTCAAGTAATTTCTTGAGTGTTGTGACAGTAGTGACGTACTTAAATCATCCTACGAAAAGCCACGCCATTTTCTCTATGGCTTGAAGTTCCGGATCTTCCTTTTTACTGCGCCCGAATTCTCCAATCACCACCTATATCCGCTGAGATGTAAAGGATTGCAGATACCCAGCTCAAATAACTTACCGTTCCCTGCAAGGTGAAGAATTAGGAAATTCGTGGTTCATACAGAGTATAAAATAGTACTACCAAACTAGTTACATACTTTAACTATTATTTTACTTAACAGAAAATCGAGAAACTCGGATATCGAGGGTGATAAAGTCAAAACTATTGTGGGCGTCAGCATCAAACTAGTAGTACCATTTTATGTTGATTATCAGCGGTCAGTTAAGATAAAATACGGACAAGCCTACTATAAAGTGCTTGTTAAATTTAATTACTTGGACAATACAACTTATGACCCTCACACACATAATTTAAAATTGTGTCCTATTTGACACCTCAAATAAAAAAAATAAAAAATCAATTTGGACAGACTTCTCTTTGTCTGCAAATAATGTATTGGAAGAATTCGGCACTCCAATTGAGCCCGCATTCTCTCCTCGTAGAATAATGCAAAAATCTTGCATGTGAAACACAAATCTAAATATTGAACAACATTTTAAACAATGTGTAGTTCCTCTGAACTAACACTAAAACTTTATGAAATATGAAACGACGGTGGTTTCAGACATTTCCCTATTCTATACAATGCGATTCATTAACGTGAACCGTAGTCCCAAATCTAAATTAATTAATGATGAAAATATTTAAATGTTCGCTTTTTACAAAAATTTACAAAGTTGTGATCAGCACAAACTTGTACTCCTCCTAACATTAAATCTCAAAAGATTTTTAATCCCTGCCATTACTAACAGTACCTACATATAAATGCAACGCCATTGTACCGATCGCGAGGCACGTGGTTCGTTACCACTGTACAGTTACACTTGAATATAACGTTAACTACGGTACAAACGATAGTAATGTTACTAAACCACATCGGTTCCACGTTACCTTACGTTTCCAATACTCAGTACTGCAGAGCGGATCAGAGCAAATTTCATGATTTGTAGGATGGGCGTCGGATATTGTGGGACATGTTTCTAAATATCGTAAATAGTGCTATTGAGAAATTCGTGCTGTTTAAATAACTGAAGCAAAACCCGGATCCGGAATATTACACAGGGAAATCACGGGACACCAAAGCTTATATCTTGGGACCGGACATTCATGGACTAAAGACGATTAAAATATGCCCGCAATTATGCTCTATAATGTAGGAAATACGCCCTCAAATATGTAGTTAACAATAAAGCAATCTTATTCACTCTTTGCCGCAATATGTGAGCCGTTTTTGCACGCAGTTCAAGTTGAAATTACTTTTCACATTTCACTACCTTTGAGCATATTTAACAATAATCACTGTTACCTGACACCCACTGATTGAATAAATACTTTCTGCTGCTCTTCTCTTAGGCATTTTGAGCAAAGGATATGCCGAATAAGAATAACGTAACACATTAACTGAAGAAACTCCTCACCAAACTAACCCCGGGCTACTGGCTGTCGGGATGCTGAAAGGAATGATCCACTCCATTCCCTTCTTGAAACAGCGTAAACACTGGTATCTTGTTATCTGTTGCTCAGAAAGATTTATACAAGGGATGTTCAACAGGCAGGCAAAACCAAGTTTGTTCGAGATGTTTTAAATTATACTTAGGCCTAATTTCAAATGTAGCCCTATATGGTAAAATATGCTGCTATGTTCAGAATATGCAATAAACCCACAAAATACGCATTTGCATATGCGCATATACATTTTCAAAATATCCGGTCCCTACATATTATAACAAACGACACGATAGTTACGGGCATATGCGAAATTGTAAATTATCGAAAGAGTTCATCCTCAAAAAGAAGGCTGCTTACGATAATTTCATGGGTGGAAAATATGTTATAGGTACAAAGCTGAAGATAATTTCAATGATTTTTCTACGATAATGTCTGGAGATGGTGAATTAATTACTGAGAAACAGGCAATTGTTAATTAAATACATGGTATGGTAGTGTGCTTAATAAATTTACTAGCTGTGTGTTGGACGATAACTATGATTCTGATCGCCCACCTTTCCGAATAAAACGGTCGTCAATTCTAGCAATAATCAAAAAGCTACGTAGAAGTATATCGAAAGGCCCAGACAATATTTGTGGAGATGTGGGAAGGTACAGCCATTGCGGGTGTTGTTTATTAATAACACGCAAATTCTCGAAGACTGGAGAAGACCTACAACAGTTCCAATATTCACGGGAGGGAACAGATAGGCTCACATGCAAACTGCGGGAACAGAGGGAAATGTTGTCATGGCTTAATGGGAGATAACATGGATTTAGACAAGAGCCGGGGGCGTGGTGGCCCATCAGCCTCTCGCCACGAAGGACCGGGTTCCATTCCTGGTCAATGCATGCCATATTTTCAAAGTGAAATGTCATGTCCTGTGGTTCGGATTCCACGTAGAAAGGAGGTCCCTTGGCTCATGATGGCGAGATTAACGGTCACGTAAAACTACAAATTTCCTTCCTTCCTTCATGCGAGTGCCAAATGTTATGTCACTCGCTGGATAGGGGGGGGGGGGGTGCAAGTTGACGCTGTAATTATAGATTTTGCGGAGGCATTTGTCATACTACTCCGTAAATTAGCGGCAATTAGAGTAATTTTACGGATTCAAGATTCAAAAGGTTAAAATTTAATAAGTTCTTGGAGGACATTTTGATAACGTCAGACCGCAGACCCTTAGTAATCCCATAAACGCATTGACAATCATCTGTTGTTATGAGGGTAAGCCACACAAGTTCTCAGGAACTGGATTTCACTCGTTGCCGATATCAAGGATGCTCTTTTAAAACCATATTGGTCATTGGTAAAACAGCAGAACATTCCTGCAGAAATGTATTTCCAATGTATTCTCACACCTACAAGAAACGCAAGCTATTTTACTGTCCAGTCAGCTCGTTTGCAGTTTTTAGAATCACCATTAGCAGAGAATGTGTTGGTGCAGGCAATTGCTCAGCAATATCCGTCCGAGGGGCAAAAGATCCTTATTGCGTCGTGAGCAAACTCGTTTCAAAGTTGTGACGAGATATTTAGGGAACTCGACCATACCAGTGAGCAATTTCAATCTAGATATAGTCACGCTGTTTTTAAGTAAATTCGTGCTGCCAATTAGCCCAGACTAATGACATGCATTTTTTGTTATAGAGGTTTTGGATAAGTCCGAGTGCTCTCCTGGTTTTCTGGAGACAGTTTTGTTGTGAGATATTTTCGGATCCAGTTGGTTCGATAAATTCTCCCAGATATTTGAAATGTGGGACTCTTTTGACGGTTCCGTATTTTGTTTGCATGTTGTCGCCTTTGTGACTTAGCACTTGAGTTTTCTCGAAGGATATTTGAAGTCCCAATTTTTCGGCGCATTCTTGGAGTGTTTCTATTTGTTTTATTGCGGTCTCTTGATTTTCTGTTAGTATAACCAACCTGATTTCGTTCAATTGGGCGAAGTATTGTAGAAGAATCTAACAACTGAATGAGCCTGCTGAATTAATTTTCTGGTTGGATTATTTTTATACAGACAATTTTGATTTTCAATTGCATTTTGTAAGTGTTTTCAACCTATACCGCATTATGTAAGTTTTCTCAATCTAAATTACATTGTGTAGGGTGGGCATTTTGTAAGTATTTTTATTCTCAAGTGCATTTTGTGACTATTTTCTATCTAAATTGCATTTTGTAAATATTGTCGATTCAAATTACAGTACAGTAAGTTTGTAGTTAGTTTTAGTTGTAAGTATGTAGTTAGTTTTTTTTTGTTAGATATAGGTCATTTTTCTATTAGACTGTGGTGTGTGAGTGTGTCTGGTAGCAGTTGCATTGTTTATTAGTTATAGTTCATTGTTTCAGTAGACTGTGATGTGTGAGGGTACATGTGAGTGTGCCTGGTGACAGAATGTTTTAGTGGTAGTATTTGTTGTTGGTAGAACATAAGATTTTTTTCTTCGTTAGTTGAATTTTGGTATTTAATTGTTAGTAGATGGTTAGTATTTTTGTTAGTAAAATTGCTCTTTACTTATTCTGAAAGGGAGTAGCAGCCTTTCAGAATAAATCAATTCTATACTAGTCTTATAGACGGTTAAGGTATTGATAATATAAGCCAAATAATGGCTACACTGCGTCCTGCTGCACGGCTGAAAGCAACGGGGAACTACAGCCGTAATGCTATTCCCGAGGATATGCACCTCTCTATGCATAATTACATGTGATGATGGCCTCCTCTCTTGTAAAATTTCAATCCGGAGGAAAACTAGTCCCCCGATCGGATCTCCGGGTGGGGACTACTCAAGAGGGGGTTAACATCACAGAAGTGACAAAGAGGAAATCTGACATTCTACGGATCGGAGCGTGGAATGTTAGAAGTCTGCTAGGAAGTGGAAGGTTAGAAAACATACAAAGGGAAATGGATAGGTTAAGGTTGGATTTGGTTGGGATTAGTGAAATGCGCTGGCAGGACGAACAGGACTTTTGGTCAGGTGACTATAGGGTCATTAGCACTAAATCAAACAATGGCCAAGCTGGGTTTGGTCTCATATTGAGTAGGAAACATGGGCAGCGGGTGGAATATTATGAGCAATATAGTGAACGGATTATTGTAGCAAAAATCAATACTAAACCTACGTGGCTACCAGCCAAGCTGATGATGAGGATGTTGAATAGGTCTACGAAGAAATAGACGAAATTCTGAGGTATATCAAGGGTGATGAAAATGTTACAGTAATGGGAGATTGGAATGCTGTGGTAGGAAAAGGGAGAGAAGGGAATATAGTAGGAGATTTCTGACTAGGTGAAAGGAATGATCGAGGAAGCAGGCTGATGGAATTCTGCACCGAGCATGAGTTGGTCATAGCTAACACCTTATTCAATAACCACAATAGAAGAATATACACATGGATGAGACCAGGAGATACAGGGCGTTACCAAATCGACTTCATTATGGTCAAGCCGTGGTTTCGAAACCAGATTTTGGATTGTAAAACATATCCTGGTGCTGACATAAACTCTGACCACAATCTGGTTGTAATGACATGCAGATTAAAGTTGAAGAAACTGAAGAAAAGTCAAAAGCCAAAAAGGTGGGCAATAGACAGACTGAAAGAGAATGACGTAAACGAAAGATTCAAGAAGAGTATAAAGGAAGGACTAATGAAAAACCCTAAACAAACTTCAATTGCAGACGAACGGGCATTTTTGAAGAATGAAATAACTAAATCCGCAGAAGAAAGCATTGGTAGGAAAGAAAGAATAGGTAGAAAACCGTGGATCACTCAGGATATACTAGAATTGATGGATGAAAGGCGGAAACACAAGAATGTAAGAGATGAAAATGGTAAAACAGAATACAGACGTCTGAGAAATGAGGTCAACAAGAAGTGCAAGGAAGCGAAAGAAGAATGGTTGAAGGAGAAATGTGCAGATATAGAAAATTGTCTGAAATTAGGAAAAGTAGACACAGCTTATCGAAGGATTAAGAATACATTTGGGGAAAAGAAGACTAAGTGCTGAAATATTAAGGACACAAAAGGAAGGCCTCTAACAGATAGGGAAGAAAAGGTTGAGAGATGGAAAGCTTACATAGAGAGTTTGTATAAGGGAAAGGAGATTGAGAATCATGTAATGGAAAGGGAGGAGGAAATTAATTAGGATGCAAAAGGAGATTTAACATTGAGATCAGATTTTGACAGAGCATTGGAGGACTTGAGCAGGAACAAAGCACCAGGCATAGATGATATACCGATTGAGTTGCTACGCTGCATAGGAGATGAAGGTCTGATCAGGTTATTTCACTTGGTGTGTAGGATTTATGAGACAGGCGAGGTACCCCCTGATTTCAAGAAGAATGTAATCATTCCTACACCAAAGAATGTGGGAGCTGACATATGTGAAGATTGCCGTACAATCAGCTTGATTACTCATGCTTCGAAGATCCTGTCTACAATAACTTACAAGAGGATTGAAAGCCAGATAGAAAGGGAGTTGGGTGAAGACCAGTTAGGTTTCAGGAGAAACGTAGGAACAAGGGAAGCTGTACTAAGTCTTAGGCTGATTTTGGAAGGTAGAATAAGGAAAGATAAGAGAACGTTCATGGCATTTGTAGACTTAGAAAAGGCTTTTGATAACGTTGATTGGACTAAATTGTTTGACATTTTGAAATCTATAGGAATAAAGTACAGGGATAGGAGGGTGATCTACAATCCATACAGAAACCAGACAGCAGTCATTCGAGCTGAGGGACATGAGAGAGAAGCTGATATTCAGAAAGGTGTTAGGCAAGGCTGCAACCTATCACCCATACTTTTCAATCTTTACATTGAACAAGCAATGAATGAAATTAGAGAAATTTTTTATGTGGGAGTGAAGATTCAAGTATAAATAATTTCAACTCTGAGATTTGCTGATGACATCGTCATCTTGGCCGACAAGCCTGAGGATTTGAATGAGATTTTGAATGGTATGGACTCCGTGTTACGGAAAGAATACATGAAGAAAATTAATAATTGTAAAACAAAAATACTAGAATGCAGCTGAAATAAATCAGAAACCTCTATGGACATCAAATTGGCAGGTGAGAAGCTGAAGGAAGTAGGAGACTTCTGTTACTTAGGAAGCAAAATAACCAGTGATGGACGAAGCAAAGAGGATATAAAAAGTAGGTTGGCTCAGGCAAGGAAAGCATTTCTACAAAAAAGGAGTCTGTTGACATCGAATAAAGATTTAGATGTTAGGAAGTCATTTTTGAAAGCCTTTGTCTGGAGCGTGGCGCTCTATGGAAGTGAAACTTGGACTATTGGTGCAGCAGAAAAGAGGAGAATTGAAGCATTTGAAATGTGGTGTTACAGGAGAATGATGAAGATAAGATGGGTAGATAGGGTTACAAACGAAGAGGTATTAAGACGAGTGGGAGAGGAGAGGTGTTTCTGGCGACTGCTAATGAAGAGAAGAGATAGGTTAGTAGGACACATACTAAGACACCCAGGAATAGCAAGCTTAGTTATGGAAGGAAGGGTCGAGGACAAGACCTGTAGGGGTAAACAGATTGCCTCGGATGTAGGGTGCGGTAGCTATGTAGAGATGAAACGATTAGCTCAGGACCGGGAGGCATGGAGAGCTCCATCAAACCAGTCAAAAGACTGAAGACTCAAACAACAACACTATTTCTTTGAATATATCATTTTATTCTATATCACCACTACCTAATGTGATTTGAAGTATTAACAAACTTGTCATATCAAAAAGAACAAAAGTGACGAACGTTGAAGTTAATCACAGCTCAAAAATTTTTCACAATTCTTTGAATAACTTCCGATAGTGGTGAACTTCATTGCAAGACTTTCAGTTACAAATTCATTAACATTGACTTTAATTCAGGTGCGTTGCATATTTCCTCACTCCACACCTCTGTTCTCAAATTTCCACAAATAATTAATTAACATTTTGAACTTCCTGTACAGAATCTTGCCTGACTGCAATAAACAACTTCACACTCTCTCCTTGTGAGCGTATTTAGGAAACATCTCCTATACGCTTCCTTTATTAACAAAACGTAAACTTTATTTACGCCAAATTTGCACGGAATCTCAAATACTAAAACCATATCATTGCATTCTACACTAATGCAAAAAAAGAATCAGTGACCGCATTTCATATTCACCCAACTGAGAATATTTTTCACGTCACAATACAACAATTCTTCAACTACTTCTGATACATTTACTTCCTCGTGCTTTCTATAATCCTACATTCACAAACTTTAAATAATTCTGTACAACATTCTTAAACCCCCTGTGGCTTTCGTTTATTTCCTTTAACTCAAACATTCAATTTCATTGTAGTATTGACGCAACTTTCTGAGTATAGTCTGCAGGAATTCATATTTAAATACAAATACTAACATGTCATCCCTTTCGTGGTCTCAAAATTATGAATATAATTCATTTAAGTCCATCCTGACTTATTTCTGACACTCGGTAGACTTACAATGTGTCTCCTTGTCATTATCTTCGATATTTCATTACATATTCTCTCTACAATGAGCTTTCTGAGTTCTCCTCATAAAAGATTTAATTTACAAAATTTATTTGGATATAATAACCCTCTAGCCATTAATCTTTACCTTTATTAATGTTCTTTGAACATTTTTGCAACTGGTTATTTTATTCCAATACTCAAAATAACGAGTATTAATTCAGTATAGTTTTCAATAACTATCTGCATTAATAAAGTAGTTATGACGTTATATGATTAATCTTGTCATATCAGTTACAAATAATTAAGTTTACATAGTATATCTGACGTAGTGTAATATAGCATTTATTACACGAAGTAATATTTAATATTTTCGAAGCCTGTTGTAACATTCTAAGCTTTCGAAACTTACTGTACTTTCGCAAAGTTTCACAAATATTTGAAACATACTGTACTTCAACTATCGACGCATTCCACACTTCTTATAAAACAGATTTATTTCGCATCGGAAGTTTTAAATAAGTAATCTACACTTTAATTTTACAACATGTCAAAAACGAAAACTCGCTGACGAAAATATTAATCTGACTGAAATTTATAAGAAAATGGCAAAACAATGACGTGAGATAATAATAAAATCTACCAAAAATATATTACAGCTTAAAGAAAGAAAAAATGTTGGTCAACCACTGAATTATACACTGAACATTGCTATCTACAAAATGAAACAAAGAAAAACACTTTCTACCTTAAATGACGAGAAGATTCGGCTTTGCCTGATGGCTCCGAGCGATCTGGATTTTCCAGCGCTCCATGTAGACAGCTGATCGGCCGGGCCATATGTGCCAGCCTGCACGTGGCTATGCTGTAAGAGCGGGATCGAGGTCACGACTCTAGGACATTCACCCCAGGTGATCGCCCTGCTTCCGCTCGAAACACGGCTCTCCAACACTACGCTGGTCGTCCGGATCCTCTTCTGACATGACACTGTCTAAATGCGCGAGCTCTTCTCCGCAATAAATCTTCTTCCATAGTTAGTGTTCTCTGAGAATTCCTGGAAGAATATGGAATCTCATTGTAGCGTAGCTTATTCTGTGTGTCGTGGACATAAACTGCAACGAAATCCATTAGATGTAGTCAATCTGTATTTCACACTATTCATTGATGCAAACTAACTTCCCTCCTTGGTGAAATTAGAACATATCTACACCTTGACTAACAGTAATACAAGTGCATCTTCCCCTTCGACTGACTTGTAATAGCATCTTGAATACTTTCGAAGAATAGTCGTTGTATATGTAGTATATCGTTTCGTATATGCGTAGTATTACTGTGGAAATAGTAGCAGTAAACTGTGAGTATATCTGCTGTAGACTCGTAATTATAAGTCGCGTTGTATCCATGCCGTGTTCTGCAGTGGAATCGCGCTTGTTAAAAGTGCTCCGTTTCAAGCTAGTTATTTCACTGTTCTGTTGCACACTGCTTCACCGAGCCTCTAACTTGCTTGGCCCGTGGAGATGGGTCTCCTCGTGGTCAAGGCTTCGTGGCTCCGCACTTCTCCTGACAATACTATGCGTTTCCAATATCGCAGCAAACTTTCTAATTCTGGTCTGAACTTGACCCGTTGTTGATACAGAATGAATCTTCCTCCGCTCAGCTCCCCGCGTCTAAACATCGCCATTCTCCCCTCTCCGGGATCATGACGCTTGCTCAAGACTTCCCTTCCTCTCTTATCTTGACACGCCCGGTTCTCTCTCCTCTCGAGCTGATGACGACACCGCTTAGAACCGGAAATCGAACTCCGTGTTATTAATGTCGTGAACCTGCCTTCTTTTAAAAGATATTCTCTCTTTGTTTAAACAATTCAGAGTATTCCAATTCCATTCTGACCTTCAATAAATGTTCATTCCTGCTTCTAAAGCTGATAATATACTTTCTTTTACAGTATAAAATACTTTGATATACAATCTTCTACTTTCATAGAGATTGTATTTTCTCGCTTTTAAAGCCATGCGCCCCATTTCGAATCTCGGCTAAGGCATAGCCATAGCCTTAAATACATTCGGGTGCAGTACCAACTACTGATGCCCCCTTGGGCTGTTGGAAATTTTTGTTCCTAGTTGTTCTGGATGCCATGTCTGAGAAAAGGCGAGTATCCTCAGTAGAGTTGATTACTTTCTATGAGACAGCATCCCCTATATCAATATCAAGTCTCGAGGGAAGGACAATTCACTCACAAGTTCGAGCAGTTCAGTCAACAGTGGAGGTAAGGCGCGTCTCTGGGATGCAGGTCTTGGTGCAATAGCTCTGTGATGAGCAAGAATCAGGTATGAAAGGGTCTCAAAGCGAGGGAAGGGAAATTCACTCACTAGTTAGTGCAGTTTAGTTAACAGTGGAGGTAAGGCGAGAATCTGGGATGCAGGTCATGACGCAATAGCTCTGTGATGAGTGAGAATCAAGTATGAAAGGACCTGCAAAGCGAGGGAAGACAATTCACCCACTTGTTAGGGCAGTTCATTCAAAACTGGAGGTAATGCGAGCCGCCGGGATGCAGGTCATGAAGCAATAGCTCTGTGATGAGCAAGTATTTGGTATGGTATGGCCTGCAAATGAGGGAAGGACAATTCACTCGCTAGTTAGTCCAGTTCAGTCAACAGTAGATGTAAGGCGAGCCTCTGGGATGCAGGTCATGACGCAATAGCTCTGTGATGAGCAAGAATCAGGTATGGTATGGCCTGCAAAGCGAGGGAAGGGCAATTCACTCACTAGTTAGTGCAGTTTAGTTAACAGTGGAGGTAAGGCGAGCCTCTGGGTTGCAGGTTATGACGCAATGGCTCTGTGATGAGAAAGAATCAGGTATGAAAGGGCCTACAAAGCGAGGGAAGTACAATTCACTCACTAGTTTGTGCAGTTCAGTCAACAGTGGAGGTGAGGCGAGAATCTGGGATGCAGGTCATGACGCAATAGCTCTGTGATGAGCAAGAATCAGGTATGATAAGGCCTGCAACGCAAGGGAAGGACAATTCACTCACAAGTTTGAGCAATTCAATCAACAGTGGAGGTAAGGCGAGTCTCTGGGCTGCAGGTCATGACGCAATAGCCCTGTGATGAGCAAGAATCAGGTATGAAAGGGTCTGGAAAGCGAGGGAAGGACAATTCACTCACTAGTTAGTGCAGTTCAGTCAACAGTGGAGGTAAGGCGAGTCCCTGGGATGCAGGTCATGACGCAATAGCTCTGTGATGAGTGAGAATCAGGTATGAAAGGGTCTGCAAAGCTAGGGAAGGACACTTCACTCACTATTTAGTGCAGTTCAGTCAACAGTGGAAGGGAGGCGAGCATCTTGGAAGCAGGTCATGACGCAATAGCTCTGTGAAGAACAAGAATCAGGTATGAAAGGGCCTGCAACGCGAGGGAATGACAATTCACTCACAAGTTCGAGCAGTTCAGTCAACATTGGAGGTAAGGCGCGTCTCTGGGATGCAGGTCATGGCGCAATAGCTCTGTGATGAGCAAGAATCAGTTATGATAGGGCCTGGAAAGCGAGGAAGGACAATTCACTCACTAGTTAGTGCAGTTCAGTCAACATTGGAGGTAAGGCGCGTCTCTGGGATGCAGGTCATGGCGCAATAGCTCTGTGATGAGCAAGAATCAGTTATGAAAGGGCCTGCAACGCGAGGGAATGACAATTCACTCTCAAGTTCGAGCAGTTCAGTCAACATTGGAGGTAAGGCGCGTCTCTGCGATGCAGGTCATGGCGCAATAGCTCTGTGATGAGCAGGAATGAGTTATGAAAGGGCCTGCAACGCGAGGGAAGGACAATTCACTCTCAAGTTCGAGCAGTTCAGTCAACAGTGCAAGTAAGGCGAGCCCCTGGGATGCAGTTCATGACGCAATAGCTCTGTGATGAGCAAGAATCAGGTAGGAAAGGGCCTGCAACGCGAGGGAATGACAATTCACTCACAAGTTCGAGCAGTTCAGTCAACATTGGAGGTAAGGCGCGTCTCTGGGATGCAGGTCATGGCGCAATAGCTCTGTGATGAGCAAGAATGAGTTATGAAAGGGCCTGCAACGCGAGGGAAGGACAATTCACTCTCAAGTTCGAGCAGTTCAGTCAACAGTGCAAGTAAGGCGAGCCCCTGGGATGCAGTTCATGACGCAATAGCTCTGTGATGAGCAAGAATCAGGTAGGAAAGGGCCTGCAACGCGAGGGAATGACAATTCACTCACAAGTTCGAGCAGTTCAGTCAACATTGGAGGTAAGGCGCGTCTCTGGGATGCAGGTCATGGCGCAATAGCTCTGTGATGAGCAAGAATCAGCTATGAAAGGGTCTCAAAACGAGGGAAGGACAATTCACTCACTAGTTAGTGCAGTTCAGTGAACAGTGGAAATAAGGTGAGCCTCTGGAATTCAGCACATGACGCGATAGCTCTGTGATGAGCAAGAATCAGGAATGAAAGGACCTGCAAAGCGAGGGAAGGACAATTCACCCACTAGTTAGTGCAGTTCAGTCAACAGTGGAGGTGAGGCCAGCATCTGGGATGCAGGTCATGACGCAATAGCTCTGTGATGAGTGAGAATCAGGTATGAAAAGACCTGCAAAGCGAGGGAAGGACAATTCACCCACTTGTTAGTGCAGTTCAGTCTTAACTGGAGGTAATGCGAGCCGCCGGGATGCAGGTCATGAAGCAATAGCTCTGTGATGAGCAAATATCAGGTATGATATGGCCTGCAAAACGAGGGAAGGACAATTCACTCGCTAGTTAGTTCAGTTCAGTCAAAAATGGACGGTAGGCGAGCCTCTGGGATGCAGGTCATGACGCAATAGCTCTGTGATGAGCAAGAATCAGGTATGATATGGCCTGCAAAGCGAGGGAAGGACAAGTCACTCACTGGTTGGTGCAGTTCAGTCAACAGTGGAGGAAAGGCGAGCCTCTGGGGTGCAGGTCATGACGCAATAGCTCTGTGATGAGCGAGAATCAGGTATGAAAGGACCTGCATAGCGAGGGAAGGTCAATTCACTCTCAAGTTCGAGCAGTTCAGTCAACAGTGCAAGTAAGGCGAGCCTCTGGAATGCAGGTCATGACGCAATAGCTCTGTGATGAGCAAGAATCAGGTATGAAAGGGCCTGCATAGCGAGGGAAGGACAATTCACTAATTAGTGCAGTTCAGTCAACAGAGGAGGTAAGGCGAGCCTCTGGGATGCAGGTCAAGACGCAATAGCTCTGTGATGAGCAAGAATCAGGTATGGAAGGGCCTGCATAGCGAGGGAAGGACAATCCACTCACTAGTTAGTGCAGTGACGATAGGTCACTCTCTAATCTTGACGTGGCTACAATTGTGGACGGGAGGTTTTGTTTCGCTCTCAGTAGAACAGCAGCAGTGACCCCCCACCACTACCGTCCTTCTCATACCGTCTCCTCCAAGCCCTTGAGTCCGCGCAGATCTGTGCCATCAGGTATCAATTGCTCCCTACTACGAATGCGCGAAGATTGGTTCTATCTGCATTCGCTGGCCCATGAGAACGCAACCAGGTAGCGAGTTTAGTAGGATTAAGTTTTGGCAAGTTGGTAGTTTGCACTAGCCTAGAAGACTTTTAAATTGTCATCCTCTTCCCCTTTCCAGTTGTATACCCCTGTAAGATACGGGCCACCCAATCAGACAACCACTGAACTACAGTGAGAGATATCATATTTCTTATTCTTTCAGGTCCTGGAGCTCTTGCTGCTGGCAAAGAAATGGACATGTGTTCGAGTATCGTGTTACAATTGAGAAGAACAAGTGCCTTAATCCATACGTACCCGTACTCTTATAAATCTTCCATTTGTCAAAAGAATGACCCTGAAATGATATTCCATAATTGTGTGCATGTTATATATTTATGTACGTACATTTGAAGGAAAGGACCATTGGGAAGAACATTAATCTCGGAAACGAGGTACAGTCAACGCTGAAATTTGTGCGTCAAAATAAACTGCAATGTGAACTACCGGTCTGTTTGAAAAAGTGATGTTATAAGACAGGTGTACACGAATGTATTGTGCGCTGTTATTTGAATATTTTCTTTAGTTTTTGTGTGAATTGCCCTTGACCTGGCTCCATGAGTTGTAAGAAATCAGTGACTGCATCAAATCTCTCGATCCATCGAGTGGCACAAAGCCTTTTTAAAGTTTTTAAACTAGGAGACGCATCACATCTTTCAACACACTCCAGAAACATTGCCTTTCTTATCGGATAGACGAAACATTTATGAGCTGCCCCTATAATTCCTAAGCAGTTCCTAACAGCCTGTATCTCACAAGATATAGATACAGCCAAATTGAAAGGGTGACCTGAGCAGTGAACATACAGCGCAGTAGTGTGTTTCTCTCTGACTACAGCTTGTGTCCCTTTAAGTCTTCCTGACATGGCAGCAGCGTCATCATAGCCTTGTCCCCTTAAATGTTGAGTTTCTACACCAAATTTGGACACATTATCTAACATTAAGGAGTCTAAATCCTTCCCACGTAAATCAGTAAATGGTATGAATTGCAGAAAGTCCTCTCCGAGGGTGGGAAGCGATTCATCTAAGTCAATGTACGATCACAAAGAGAAGCTTTCTCTTTGCCACTGATATCTGCTGTTTCATCAAGAAATACAGAGAAAAAAATTGCTTTCTTCACTTTTGTAACCATTTTATTTAGAAGTACTGTACCACATGGTTAAATTATCTCATGTTGTATTGTTGGACTAGTAAACTTATCCCTTTCTCCAGGACCTTCTAGAGTTTCTCCTAATTCAGTGTCCACATAAGCAAGGTACCTTAATATACAACGCAAGTTTCCATCATTGTAATCTAGCTCTTGTGAACAGTTTGGCTTCCCATAATTTTCACAGCCTCTTAAAGCAAACTCTTGCCTTCCTCACAAAAGAAGAACTTCTTCTGTTCACAGCCACTTGTTTGAGTTTATAAGAATCTAGCTGGCTTTCAACAGATTTTGCAGGATTTCCACTTATGGACAAAAAGCAATCCGCATCTTGAACACAGTTTTGAAGGTACTGATGAGAGGAATGTTTATAAAACAAATCCACTGCTTTCTTCCAGTATTTACAGTAAGACCCATCTTCAACAGCAGAATAAGCTAATCATTTCCATCTCGACACCCACTTAGGCTGAAATCTTAGATTTCACCCCTTTCCTTGAAAAACTCTTGAAACTGGTAACGTGTAACATTCTTGTGGCACCCAAACATCATTTATAATTTGCAATCTTTCGTCATCACTTACGTCACATTCGTTCACAGAACAAGAGACATCATTTGCAGGCGAGGTTGAAGAGCTACTTATGGAACTACGAATGTTCTGTGAGTTAGTTAGGCTCATAATTAGAGTTAGGACAGGATGGTGGCGCTAGCACATTCAAACTGCATTTTCAATTTCCTGGTGTTGATTTTCGTCGTCGTGTTTCGATACTTTACTGCCGAAAAATGACGCAATTGAAGTTTGCGATGGTCTTTTATTGGCCACAGACTTCATTTGAGAATGAAATGATGAATGAAGAAATCGCAACACAATATAACCTTTTACTTGCCCGAACACAACGAACATGTAAACATAACCTCAACTTGTACAATCGATATTCATACATCGATATCAATATTATCGCTTTTGACTATATAAAATTTCGGTGTTACCAATACAGAAAAAGAAAATATTGATCGATAATAACGTATGATTCACAAAATCTTGAAATGCTCGTTATTTCCGGGGTGAGAAAGAAAACGTTCCTCTTGATTCCACAAAGAGGCTCGTGTACTATCACTGCCTGCTAGATTAGTGAAGTCTCTGATTAATGGTAGGAGGGACTCGTCAATTCAAGAAATATCCGCTAAATACACGATGTTCTTGTTGTGTTCAGACAGTACTGAAATATTTCATATTACTTTGGTATAACTCTCAACTCAAAACTGTTACTTGCTAGTAGTACTGCGGCTTCGGGGGGGAGGGATGGAGGTCGATAACCCCTGGCCCCCTCTATATCTACGCCCCTGGTACCCTGTGTAGATTATTTTGAAATATGGTATTTAATTGTCCAGACTAGGATAAATATAGCGGTTCTGGGGCAGGGGCTAATGCGCAAGATGGCCGCCGCGCGCAACTGTCCTATGTTATTCTTATGGACGTGGCAGTCGGAGCTGGGGCAGGGGCTAATGCGCAAAATGGCCGCCACGCCCTGAGGCCGTGAACGACGTCACAGGGAGAGGTTGACAGTGTTACGTTGCTAAATGGAAAATAATAATAATTATTATTATTAGGTAATCATGCATTGATCATGTACAATCAAGACCAGCCTTATATTGCCCACCTTTTGGTGTAGTGGCTAGCATTCTTAGCTGTTACTGTAAAGACCCGGGTTCGAGTCCTGGCTCTGTCAAGAAATTTAATTCTGGGCTGAGGGTTGAGACGGGGTACACTCAGCCTTGTGAGGCAAGAAAACTCAGAGCAGCTGGGTTTAATTTATACCTCAGCCATTCTGCCTAACCCAACTTAACCTAACCTAACCTAACCTAACTTGAAAGTAAAAAAAAAAAAAGTGAGAGCAAAAAGTGTTATCAAAAAGTAAGAACAAATGTAAGAGCACAAATAATAAACTTTGTTATAACCTAACATAACTTTACCTAACCTAACATCACCTAACCTAACATCACCTAACCTAACCTAACTTCACCTAACCTAACCTAACCTAACTTCAAAGTGCAAGCAAAAAAAAAGTGAGAGCAAAAAGTGTAATGAAAAAAAAGTAAGAGCAAATGTAAGAGCACAAATAATAAACTTAGTTATAACCTACCATAACCTAACCTAACCTAACCTAACCAAGCATTTCCTCACCTATTTTTACCTAACCTAAATTCAAAGTGAGTGCAAATATAAGAGCAAAATGTGACAGCAAAAAGTGAGATCAAAAAGTGTGTGCAAAAAAGTAAGAGCAATGAGAGAGCACAAATAATAAACTTAGTTATAACCTAACTTTAACTAACCTAATCTACAGAAACCTCATTTAAGGATTTTAGATTTTACATTTTAACATTTTACATTTTAACATTTTAGATTTTTGAATTTTTCATTTTACTATTTTTAGATTTTACATTTTTTATTTTTTGTATTTTAGATTTTAGTTTTTTATTTATTTTATATTTTAAATTTAATATTTTTTGATTTTAGATTTTACATTTTCCGAAAAGAGTAAACTACAAGGTCACATACCTAACCTCACCAAACCTAACTTTACCAAACCTAACTTAAGCTAATCCAAAGGCTAATGCACTTACACAAAGTATATAAGGGCACATGCAACTATCCTTATGCTAGTCTTATAGGCTACTGTACAACATGATCACTACCATAACAGGGTTTTTTTTCATTTTGTTGTTTACACATTTGTCAATTTTCCAATATCCCAATTTCAGTGTTTTAATTTCAGTTTTAAGTTTTATCAATTTCATAATATGGAAAAATGGATTTTGCATTTTGTTGTTTACACATTTATTAATTTCCCAATTTCCCAATTACAGTTTTTAAAATGTCAGTTTAAAGTTTTTCAATTTCATGATATAGAAACATGGATTTCCCAATTTGTTGTTTACACATTTGTCAATTTACCAAATTCCCATTTACAGTTTTTAAAATTTCAGTTTAATGTTTTTTCTATTTTGTCAATATGGAAACATGGATTTTCCAATTTATGTATTACATGTTCATTTTGCATTAGGAGTGGAGAGAGGTGGGTAGTAATTAAAAATCTACAAGCAGTGTCCATACAATATTTTTTATTTTAAATACATGTACACTATTTACAAATAGTATATTTTGATATATATTCTTTTTTTTGTTATAAATTGTACAGTTTTTTTTATTTTGTTTTCTATTTTATTTATTTTTTGATTATGAATACAATTTTTTCCTTTTGTTTTTTTTATTTTTGTAGTGCTATTGTTTTAATTTTTTAAATTGTTTTGTTTTATGTATTTGCTAGTTGCAGGCAGAAGATTTTGATATTCAAAACTTAACACTTTAAGCATGGTCAATGATTGAGTAATGACCATAGGCATGTGTACCTGTACCATCTGCATCAATCACTCGTTTATCATCACCAGGACACAAAGCAATTTTGTTAGTCTTATAGATGATATGTCATGTTGTTTAGAAGCGATAATGTTCATTGGTATTCTTTTTACTTTGTTTTTCATGACACAATCATTATAATCTTGAAAGCTTATACAATTTTTGACAACACCTCTGTTAATACCTTTAATCTTTTTGATTTCTTTACCAATTATGTCTAAAGCGTACATTTTAGCTCTAAGTCCAACAAATGCTTTTATAATTTGTCCACAAGCCTCGTCTTTAAATTTTCCCAGCGTTTTCTTGTTTGATGTAGAGTAACATATGTGATTAGTAGGATAATGTGATGTGTCCAGGTGTTCTAGGAAATCCAACTTGTCTTGATATCATCATCATCGGCTTTAACTCGAATCCGAGTATAAATCTTCTTCCTTCAGTCCAGTTTGTGGATGTGTTTACGGTGACTAAAGAGTCCAATCCTGGCATGGAACAAGCGACCACACAAGTCGCATAGTATTGCTGGAGGAGGACGTGGTTGGGCTGCTCGAAGTTTCCTAGCTTGACGCTTGGCCTCTTCATGTATGCGTCGATCCCTTTCAAACGTCTTTACAGTATCCGAGATGGTACGGTGCCAAGTTGAGCGGTTTTCAGCCAGCATGTCCCAGGTTTGTGAATCAAGACCTGTCAATTTCAGGGTCTGCTTAAATTGGTCCTTGTAGCGCCTCTTAGGACCACCATGAGGTCTGGTGCCATAGCATAACTCACCATATAGCATTTGACGAGGTAATCTCACATCATCCATCCGATGGACATGACCAATCCATCTAAATTGGTGACCTATTATGGATGATTCTATGCTGCTGATTTGAGCCTTTTCCAGAACAGCAATATTGGTAATGCGGTCTTCCCATTTAATCCTCAGGATTGATCGAAGTTTTTGTAGGTGGAAACGCTCAAGCTTCCTAAGATCACGTCGGTAAAGGGTCCACGTTTCACAGCCATACAACAATGTAGAAATGACTACTGCTTTGTACACCATAAGCTTTGTACTCATGGATAGATCTTTATTCATAAAGACCCGGTGCGCTAATCGTCCATATGCTGCATGGGCTGCGCCAATTCTCTTATCCACATCCTGCTTACAGGTACAGCTCACAGAAATGGTACTGCCCAGGTACGAGAAGTGGTCAACCTGTTCTAATGGCAAATTTGAAATGGAGATATTGAACTGAGGAAGAGGTGTGCCTGGTGAAGGTTGTGCCAAGACTTTAGTCTTATTGACATTTATGGTAAGACCAAAGCGATCACATGCACTTTTGTAACAGTTAACTGACTCTTGCAGCTCTTCTGGTGTGAGAGTTGGTGACGCAGCATCATCT
This sequence comes from Meconema thalassinum, assembly GCA_946902985.2. Taxonomy (NCBI): domain Eukaryota; kingdom Metazoa; phylum Arthropoda; class Insecta; order Orthoptera; family Tettigoniidae; genus Meconema; species Meconema thalassinum. Next base: position 236,128,759 of record OX336397.1, on the reverse strand, counting down.
GCATACAACATGTTAGTAACCTTAGTAACCTGAGTTTTCCTCAAGGAGCGGAGACGAGTTAGGTTGAAAAGCCCTCCATCAAAACGATACTTGATCTCCACACCTGGGATGTTTGTGGGTGAATCATAAAGCATTGCAGCCAAGTACAGCGCAAAAAGCGTTGGAGCCAGTACACATCCTTGTTTCAGTCCATGGGTAATGGGAAATTCATCGGACATCTTATTCTGATGGCAAACCTGACCTGTCATGCCATCATGGAGAGCTTTGATTAGATCTACAAAACGCTGAGGGCAACCAAACCGCTTCAGCACTGCCCACATGGCTGGTCTTGGAACCGAATCAAATGCCTTTTCCAAGTCATAAAAGACTAAGAAGAGTGGATTCTGTTGTTCTCTACATTTTTCTTGTAGCTGTCTCACACAGAAAATCAAGTCAATTGTGCTTCTGGAAGTTCTAAATCCGCATTGTGACTCTGGGAGGATCCTCTCAGAGATAACCTTGAGGCGGTTACGTAGAATTCTTGCAAGAATCTTCCCCACAATTGATAGCAGTGATATACCACGGTAGTTGCCACAAACACTGCGATCACCCTTTTTAAAGATAGTGACGATAGTGGCATTCTTTAGGTCTCCAGGTACCTTTCTTGATTCCCAAATTCTGAGGATAAGGATGAAAATTCTTGTTTTGAGGGAATGACCTCCGGCTTGAATTAGTTCCAGAGGGATGTTATCTGGGCCAGGTGCTTTTCTGGGTTTCAATTGGGTGAGAGCTGCACTGAATTCATGATAAGTAGGAGGTACTGCCAACCACAGTTGTTCAGGTTGTTGCGGCACATCACAGAGGAAGTCTTCAGCAGCTTCTGATGGACGATTTAGGAGATTGGAGAAGTGCTCCTTCCAGCGTTCCAAGATTTCTTGACTATCAGTAAAGGTAGTAGAATTATCAGCGCTTTTCAGTGTACCTGATGATGAGCGAGATGGTCCATATATTTCCTTGAGTACGGCATAGAAGTTCCTCAAGTCTCGAGCATCCGATAGTCTCTGCAGTTCCTGAGCCTTCTGTTGCCACCAAGTATTTTTAATCTGCCTTATCTGCGTCTGGCATTTACCCTTGAGTTCCAGTAGTTTATCTCTCTTTGTGTTGGAAGTTGGGTCTTGAAGATGGGCAAGATAGGCATTCCTTTTGGCATTGATGAGAGACAGAATTTCCTCATTGTTGTCATCAAACCAGTCTTGTCTTTTCCGCACTATAAAACCAATGGTTTCCTCAGCTGACTGTGTGATAATCTTCTGTAATGTGGCCCATTCTTGCTGAATATCATTTGTTACTGGGTTTTCTGATAACTGGGTGACGATCCTGTTTCCAAAATGTTTGTACATGGATTCATCCTGAAGTTTGGATGTATTAAACTTCTTTCTTGGCAAATTTTTGATGTTCCTAGGTGGTTTAGGTCTGATGGATATCCTGAGCTTACATATAAGAAGTTTATGATCTGTCCAACAATCGTCTATATTCCTTGCTGTTCTGGTAATAAGAGTGTCCTTCTTATCACATTGCCGGGTAATGATATAATCAAGAATGTGCCAATGTTTGGAACGAGGATGCATCCACGTGGTTTTGAAGCGGTCAGGTAGCCGGAACTGCGTGTTGGTAATGAAAAGTTCGTGTTCTGCACAAAGACCAAGAAGCAACAGTCCATTGGGATTACATTTTCCAAGTCCCTGTTTGCCCATCACATTATTCCATAGCCTGTGATCTTTCCCAACTCTGGCATTGAAGTCACCGAGGAGCAAGAGTTTATCTGCAGATGGTACCTTGGAGATGATTTCACTTAGCTGAATATAGAACTGAGCCTTTACTTCATCATCAGAATCTAAGGTAGGAGCATAGGCAGAGATGAGTGTCATAAAGGAACCTCCTGAGAGTGGTATGCGGAGAGTCATGAGCCTTTCGCTGATTGCAATGGGCGTAAGTTGGTGATAATTTACCAGTTTGGTCTTCACAGCGAAGCCCACACCATGAATACGACATTCACCCTCATCCTTTCCTTTCCAGAAGATGGTATATCCTGTTCCAGATTCAGTAATCTTGCCTTCAGCAGACAGCCTAGTTTCACTGAGAGCAGCAATGTCAACGTTGAGTCTTGATAACTCATGGTTTACGAGAGCTGACCTTCTCTCAGGTCTAATGTTATTGTCAAAATCAAGCAAGGTTCTGATGTTCCATGATCCAATAATCAAATTGTGATTCTTTACTGTTTTTGAGTTTCGACCGCATGAGGGGTGACCTCTGCTGAGTGCGGTTGCCCAGCCGGACCAAGATTGTGACTTCCGATGTTTAGCCCACCTTTTCTAGGGCCTTCCCCATGTGGGGTGGGCAGCGGTGATCCTAAATAGGCCTGCCCAAACACAGATGCAGGACCGAATTCCTGAGTAGTCACAGAGTCTCCGGAAGACGACCATCACACATCTGCTGCCAACGTGCAGGTCCGAACTAGGGGCTTCCAGTTACACCCATAACCTGCCCCCACCGTCCATATCCCATCGCCGTTGGACTTTGAAAAGTGACGTTCGGAAGAAGTGCCACTGGCGTGAATTTGTTTAGGGTGGATCTCAGCTTGCCAGGGCGAGACCCACACACTATGATCTCTGAGCCTTATCCTGCGGCTCACAAAGAATGAGACATGCAGGACCGAACACAGAGACTGCAACGAACTGCCGCATACTCAAGTACTACTGAGATGCGCCTTTACAGCCAGTCCGTCTGGCGTGGCCTCTTCCGCCTCTATGACCGTTGGGAGCCATGAAAGTGATTGGCTCCTCATCCGCTCATTTTGCCGTTGGGCCAAAACCTGCCCATCATAACTATGGACAATAATTTGCCCTATTAAACCTGAGCAATAGGCTGCCCCTTCCGCCAACCACACTGTGCCAGAGTTCACCTCTTTCACTGCAGGTACCGTTGAGGACTTCACCGTAACCCTGGCAAGGGACCCTAACAAGGTACTACCAGCCAGGCCAGCTGGACCAAGGTTTTTTAAAGAGGTGTTACTCCTCTTGATATACATCTGGGGTGTTAACCAAATAAATGAACGAGTCGGTATCCATATACATGAGTTTAAGATTGTTCATTCCATAATAGGGTAGCGGGACATCATAGTGGTGGGAATACATTAGAGTTTTTGAAATATCCAGTATACCCTTTCCAATATATATTGGCTTATTGAATACAATGTTACGTTTAGCCATGTGGAAAGCAGCTAGGTTAGGACCATAAATTGTTCTGTCAATAAATATCGGCTTTGCTATTAACTTTTCTGCCTTTTTTCTGTCAGTCACAAGACGTATGTCTATTCTTTTACGGATATTTTCCATTGTTTTTCCACAAATGGCATTGTTGAATAATTTGTACAGATTTTTCTCAAAATCATTTTGGCTTGTTTTCGAAGGTTGTTATTAAAATCAACGTAGGTCTTTAACCAAGGTCTTTGCTTAAACTTTAACACACGATGAATTTTCATCAATTTTATTCCATGCTCTAAAGCCTGTTTTAATGCCATGTAGTGAACAACAAATCGCCTTCGATTTCCAAGATGAGGAATTAGTTTTTTCAGAGATGAATCCTTAGGTTGTGTACACTCTGGTAGGGAAGGTAAATAGTTGTGCAGATCATGAAGGTCAGATGGGTAATCAACATCAACGTCTAGAATGTATCCCACAGGATCGTCTTCCTTTAGTTTTTTTGGTTCAACAGTATCTGGAGTAACCCACTGAAATCCACCATAAGGAAGGGAGTGGCACATAGCCCACCCGTATTGGTTGTTGGCATCATCATAGGTAATAAACTGCGATGGTTTCTCAGAATCATAGGTTTCCATGTATTTATTGTTAGCTTCAGCATACCGATGAGACACTTGGCATATGCCTCCACGTATTCCAGGCTCGATTAGAAGAATCTGATCGTAATACTGTAGCAATTCCAGTACAATTCCTGTGCAAAGGAGCATTGCCTCGAAACTTAAACCAGGCGAAGTAAAAAAGTGTGCAGCATCCACTCGGTGTGTTCCTAGTGTTTTGTTTCTAAACGTTTCAAAGCTGTCTGCAAGAAGGAGTACATCTGAAGTTAGGTAGAGGTCACTATATTCCCCTAGAGTTTTAATGTTGAACTGATTCCAGACATTTTTGGCATGTTCATAGTCTTCTTGACTAACATCTTCTTGACTTAATTTGTTAAAAAATACCTCTTTTAGAGGTAAACACGTTTCACTTAACTTTTCCCATGAGTCAATGTAGTCATAACAAAACACCCCTTTGCGAGTCATTAGCATTGCATTTTCTTTTCCAAAGTACTTGTCTGTTTCAGAGGTATGACGTTAAGTTGGAAACTAAGTTTTCCAAACTACTTGGCATTAACCGAAACGTGTCCACAAATCTAAGCTTAACATTTCCTACATATTTGGTAAAGGAAATGTACTTTTCTTTGGAGTTAGCAATAACATCCACTCTCTCAGTAGTACATCCCAATTGCTTTACAATGAAATTTGCGTCGTAGCCACTCATATTATGTAGAAACACAGGAACGAGTTTACGTGTTTTACACCTCAAATTACAGTTATTGTGAGCACTTCTACGGTATTCCCCTGTAATATGACAGTGGTCTCGAACTTTCCAGTCCTCTTTGGTAAATGGTTTTTGACACAAATAACAGGTTTCAGAACATTGGAACTCTGCTTCTTGATCCTCAGTTAAAGCCTTTGGAATATTTAAACTGTAAAGGCGTCCAATTTCATTAGCTATTGAAATCAAACAGTCCATAAACTTTTCTGCAGCGTCAGGTCCACGATAAATAAGAGGTTGGCTTGGAAGGTTTGTCTTTATGTGTTCCACAGCAGGTGAGGGTTTAACGTATATACCAAAGCTCATAGGAACATGACTCTGGTATGGCAGTGTATAACTTGCTTCAGGATTGGGTAAACGTGTTTGATAGGGTAACAATATACTTTCAAAATCAGCATAGATAGCGTAAGGTATTCTCAGCATTTTTTCCACGTTTAAAAATTTAACAATTGAGTTTTTAACAGGCATTTCAACCCTAGCAATGTGATGCAGGACACACAAAGTTCTATATTCTATCAATTTTTCCATTCCTTGTTGACCATATCGATTATCGAAGTGAGTAAAACACCGTTTACACGTATATATCTTATGTCCATGGTGAGTAATCTTATGTCCTACTAGTTTATCAAAATCTTTGATAAAGACGTAGTGGTTCTGTCCGGATGATGAACTTAGCATAAGGAGTTCGCGATGGTCTTGTAGCTCTCGATCCACAACTTTTAGAGGGAACAGTTTGTTGTCTTGTTCCTGTCCAAATACATTTATGATATGTTGTTGGCTTTTTCAAATTTCGGAACGTCAGCTTGCGATGTAGGGAACAATATTACTGAAAAATCATACTTGCTTTCCAGGACCTTGTATTTTCTAATGCGTTCAGCATTCGTTTTAATCAGTTTTGCTAAAATGGCATACATAAAACACTTTTCATCCTTTAAGTTTTGAGGATTGATGCAGGCTTTTCTTGCTTTTATAGCTGCTGGTAATGGTTATGTAGCTGGTGATTCCTACCTTTGAATTATCTTTGGTATTGATATAACATTTTATATGAAGCTTTTTTTTAAATATATATCCTTTATTATTATGTCCCACCGAGTGACTCCCGGAATAAGGAGTCCCCTTCTACCAAGTGACAACGGTCTCCTCAGAGAGCGGATGAGCGGGTAGAGGTCCAGGGCTCTCTCAAGCCCTTGGGGCAGGAAACTTCCCCTAAAGGCGGATGAGCCACTAGTTGGCCAACGGCATAGCATGAAGAAGGCAAAGGGAAACCACTTCATTAAAGATCTATTAGGATATCCCAAGTATCAGCAGCTCAAGATTATGTTAGCTTCTACAGTAAATTTTTCCGGAGGTAAAATAATCCCCCACGCGGATCTCCGGAGGGAGACAGATAAAGAAGCCAATTTACGAAATAAGCAGAGAAGAATCGGTACCTGGAATGTACGGACCTTACTCCAAACTGGAAAGTTAAAGAACTTGATCATGGAGATGGAAAGGATGGATTTACATGTATTGGGTATAGCAGAAATGAGATGGCCACATGCAGGAGACTTTTGGAGTGGAAATTATAGGATAATTCATTCTGGTACAGCAAATAATAAACCAGGATATGGTGGAGTAGGCATTATATTGCATAAAGAACTAGGAAACAGAGTAAAGGGATTCGTGCAATATAATGAAAGATTAATTTTAGTACGGATCGAAACTAAACCAAAGGATACTGTGATAGTCCAAGTTTATATGCCGACAACACAAGAGGTTGATGAAGAGGTAGAGAAATGTTATGAAGATCTAAGTGAACTTATAGCTGACATAAAGGGGGAAGAAAACCTTATTTTACTTGGTGACTGGAATGCTATTGTCGGAGAAGGAACTGAAGGAAATGTTGTTGGTAAATACGGATTGGGGAGAAGAAATGAGAGAGGCGAGAGACTTGTAGAGTTTTGATACAGCATAAATTAGTTGTAATGAATACTATATTCCAACACCATCCAAGGAGGAGATACACTTGGAAAGCTCCGGGAGACCTAAGAAGGGCCCAAATAGACTACATATTAGTAAAGGAAAGATTTAAGAACCAGGTGAAAGATAGTAGAAGTTACCCTGGAGCTGATGTCGACAGCGACCATAACCCAGTCGTCATACACTGTGAATTAAAGTTCAAAAGATTAAAGAAGAAAGAAAATAAACATTGGGATATTTCTAAGCTTAAAGATGAGTCCACTCAAATACTCTATATGGATGAAACAAACAATAACATAAGAGACATTGAAGAACACTTGGGAGTAGAAGAGAAGTGGATCAAAATAAAGAAGAGCATTTTAGACTCAACAGAAACTGTTTTAGGAAAAAAAGAAAAAGAAAATAAGAAAGAGTGGATAAGTCAAGAAGTTGTGGATATGATAAAGGAAAGAAGACAGTATAAAAACTCAAATGATGAGAATGAAAAGCAAAAATACAAGACCTTAAGAAACAAGATAAATAAGAGGGCAAAACAAGACAAGGAACAGCATTTAATGGAAATCTGTGCAGGCATAAATAACAACATGAAATCTGGACAAATAGATATGGCCTATAAAGATATTAAAAGGTTCTTTGAAACAAGGAAGCCAAAAACAATGAGCATTGAGGACAAAGATGGGAAGTTAATATATGATGACGAAATGATAGTGAAAAGATGGAAAGAATATTTGGAACAACTATACAGTGGAAACTGTGTTAACTTGCCCATTGAGAAAGAAGATGAAATAACAGAGGAAGACTTGGGGGCACCTATTATGGAGGAAGAGTTTGAGAAGGCATTGCAGGACCTCAAAGGAAAGAAAGCTCTTGGAGTTGATAACATACCAGGAGAACTATTGAAACAATCAGGTGACAAGTTAAAAAAGGAACTGTACAACATAATATGTACTATTTACAAGACTGGAGAATTGCCTGAAGACTTTGTGAAATGCATAATAGTACCTATACCTAAAAAATCAAATGCAAGGTCATGTAAACAATACAGAACATTGAGTCTGGTGTGTCATGCATCAAAAATAGTCACCAGAATTATTATGAAGAGAATAGAAAAACAAATCGATGAAAACCTATCTGATGATCAATTTGGTTATAGGAAAGGAGTAGGAACAAGAGAAGCAATCTTAGCATTGAGGCAAGAGATAGAGAAGCAGATGAAGAAAGGCAAATCTACCTTCTTAGCGTTCGTCGACCTTGAAAAGGCGTTTGACAATGTGAACTGGAATGTTCTATTCAGCATTCTTCATCAAACAGGTATCAACTTTAGAGACAGAAGACTCATCTACAATATCTATAAGCAAGAAGTAGGAATAGTTTGTTGTGGTAGCAAGGAAGAAACAGCACACATCAGAAAGGGTGTACGGCAGGGTTGTTCCCTTTCCCCATACCTATTCAATATATATGTACAAAAGGCGATCGACCAAGTAAGAGAAACATTTGCCACAGGAGTGATTATTCATGGAGAAAAAGTTGACATGATAAGGTTTGCTGATGACATAGCGCTAATTGCAGAAAGTGAAGAAGACTTACAAAATATCCTGAGCAAGATGGACAAAATAATGGAGGAAGAATTTAATATGAGAATAAATACAAATAAAACAAAAATTTTGGTCTGCAGTAGACATGGCGAAAACCAGACATCAATAGAGTTAAGAAATCAAAAGATACAAGAAGTTAATGAGTTTAATTATCTGGGAAGTAAAATAACGAATGATGGAAGAAGCAGCAGAGAGATATTAAGTAGCATTGCCCAAGCCAAGAACGCTTTCTATAAAAAGAAGAACCTATTTACTGCAAGGAACATAAGTCTTGATGTGAGGAAACAAATGTTGAAGACCTATGTATGGAGCGTCGCGCTATATGGCAGCGAATCTTGGACAATCGGAGAGAGAGAGAAGAAAAGACTACTAGCATTTGAAACCTGGTGCTATAGAAGGATTATGAAAATCAGTTGGAAAGAAATGGTCACAAATGAGGAAGTCTTTAGAAGAGTGGGAGAGAGAAGATGCTTCCTTAAATATTTAAAAAGAAGAAGGAATCACCTCGTGGGCCACATACTGCGACACAATGGACTGATTAAGCTTATAATCGAGGGAACAGTAGACGGCAAGAATTGTAGAGGAAGACCCAGACTGGAGTACATGAGTCAAATACTGAAAGATATGGGGTGTGGCTCATACTGTGAACTGAAGAGGAAGACTGAGAGACGGGAAGAATGGCGAGCTGCTGCCAACCAGCCTCACGGCTGTTAACCACAGAGAGAGGTAATGGAATATATGTGCTTCCACGCAAGGGATTTTACTTATTTATTTTCAGTCGCACTCCTTCCACTGCTAACAAAGCCCAATTACTGCCTTTTAGCTCAGATTCTTCAATTTCTGCAGTTAACTTTGTAAATTGTGTTTCTAAGAAACTACTTAAGTCTGTTTCCAAAAATAGGGCCTGATTTCGTGTTTTAAAAGCCCGATCTGTAATTTCGTTCATGGGCGTATGAATAAATCTACATTTATCCACAAGATTAACTTTTCTCGACTTGTGCATTGCTAGTTCTTTGTGCATAGCTTGCATTATTTGCTGTTTGGACTCTTTAAGGTATGAATTTAAATCATTTTACGTATCACAACGAATAAAATAGGATTTAAGTCGACCTTCAAAAGATGTATCATATTCAATAAGTCCATTTTTGTCAGGGACCAATGACAGTAGGTAATGTTTTGTAGGCTCTGCTTTTTGTCTTTTAGCTGCCGAAACAACATCACAACATTCTTCATGACGACGTCCGTTGTACACATTGTTAAATGTATTACCACAGGTCTTGCACTCATTGAATTCACCAACGATACATCATGTCGCTTCCTATGATAGTCTCGAAGAAAAGTCTTCCCACACTCTTTACACATATAGCTAGGAATGGGTTCTTCCATCATGAATGTTGATTTCTACAAACAGCTGCTTACTGCGTATCACAGGGCTAGAGGTTGGTCAGAGAGACGGTCTTTCACGATGTGAACACCGTGAGAGGTAGTAGTCAACTGGTGATATTCTTGTTAAGGGTCCTCTAATATACCCTAGTCTAGACCAACAGCTCTTTACAGCGTATGACAAGGCTGTAGACTGGACAGTGAAATGGTCTTTCACGATGTGAACACTGTAACAAGTAGTAGTAAACTGATTGTATTCTTGCTAAGGGTTCTCTAATATATCAAAGTCAAGACCAACAGCTACCTACTGTGAAATACAAGGCAGTACAATGGTAGTTTTAACAGTCTTTCACGATGTGAACACCGTGAGAGGTAATAGTCAACTGGTGATATTCTTGCTAAGGGTCCTCTAATTTACCCCTCGTTAAGGGTAACAACTGCTTACTGCTTATGACAAGGCTAAAGACTGGTTGTTTCAACGGTCTTTCACAATGTAAACACTGCGACAGGTAGTAGTCAACTGAAAATATTCTTACAGCCTACTCAAGATTATCAGGTACTTACTGCATATCAAAAGGCTGTACACTCATGTGTTAGACAGTCTTTTTTTGCTAAAGACCCTCTATATTCCTTACACAAGGCTATACATGTTAGTTCTAAACACTTAGTGGTTAATTGTATAATAAATTTAAATACACAGCACATACGAGCTCGTTTTCACGCTGTAGAACTTTACCAGATAGTCAAATGTGACACGCAAAGTATGTTACCGCTATCTAGCGGTGACTATGAGAACTACTTGAACGACCAGCATTCTACCTAGCGCTCTATTTCAATACTCACTCACTGAACGACCAGCATGCTATCTAGCGGTCGATATCATTACTCCTCAACTACCAGTCTGCTACCTATCGGTCAATATGACAACTCACTCAACTACCAGCATACTACATGGCTTTTTTTCTTCAAAAATCTTACAAAAAAAAGCCATGTAGCATGCTGTTAGTTGAGTGAGTTGTCATATTGACCGATAGGTAGAAGGCTGGTAGTTGAGGAGTAATGGTATCGACCGCTAGATAGCATGTTGGTCGTTTAGTGAGTGATTGTGGAAATAGAGCGCTAGGTAGAATGCTGGTCGTTCAAGTAGTTCTCATAGTCACCGCTAGATAGCGGCAACATACTTTGCGTGTCGCATTTGACTGTCTGGTAAAGTTTTACAGCGTGAAAACGTGCTCGTATATGCTGTGTATTTAAATTTATTATACAATTAACCACTAAGTGTTTAGAACTAACATGTACAGCCTTGTGAGGGGAATATAGAGGGTCTTTAGCAAAAAAGTCTAACACATGAGTGTACAGCCTTTTGATATGCAGTTAGTACCTGATAACCTTGAGTATGCTGTAAATATATTTTCAGTTGACTACTACCTGTCGCAGTGTTTACATTGTGAAAGACCGTTGAAACAACCAGTCTATAGCCTTGTCATAAGCAGTAAGCAGCTGTTACCCTTAACTAAGGGTAAATTAGAGGACCCTTAGCAAGAATATCACCAGTTGACTATTACCTCTCACAGTGTTCACATCGAGAAAGACTGTTAACACTACCATTGTACAGCCTTGTACTACACAGTAAGTAGCTGTTGGTCTTGACTATGATATATTAGAGAAACCTTAGCAAGAATACAATCAGTTTACTACTACTTGTTACAGTGTTCACATCGTGAAAAACCATTTCACTGTCCAGTCTACAGCCATGTCATACGCTGTAAAGAGCTGTTGGTCTAGACTAGGGTATATTAGAGGACCCTTAACAAGAATATCACCAGTTGACTACTACCTCTCACGGTGTTCACATCGTGAAAGACCGTCTCACCCACCAACCTCTAGCCCTGTGATACGCAGTAAGCAGCTGTTTGTAGAAATCAACATTCATGATGGAAAAACCCATTCCTAGCTATATGTGTAAAGGGTGTGGGAAGACTTTTCTTCTAGACTATCATAGGAAGCGACATGAAGTATCGTGTGGTGAATTTCATGAGTGCAAGACCTGTGGTAGTACATTTAACAATGTGTACAACGGACGTCGTCATGAAGAATGTTGTAATGTTGTGTCGGCAGCTAAAAGACAAAAAGCAGAGCCTACAAAACATTACCCACTGTCATTGGTCCCTGACAAAAATGGACTTATTGAATATGATACATCTTTTGAAGGTCGACTTAAATCCTATTACATTCGTTGTGATACGTAAAATGATTTAAATTCATACCTTAAAGAGTCCAAACAGCAAATAATGCAAGCTATGCACAAAGAACTAGCAATGCACAAGTCGATAAAAGTTAATCTTGTGGCAGAATGTAGATTTATTCATACGTCCAAGTAGTTTCTTGGAAACACAATTTACAAAGTTAACTACAGAAATTGAAGGATCTCTGCTAAAAGGCAGTAATTGGGCTTTGCTAGCAGTGGAAGGAGTACGATTGAAAATAAATAAGTACAATCCCTTGCGTGGAAGCACATATATTCCATTATCAGCAGCTATAAAAGCAAGAAAAACCTGCATTAATCCTCCAAACTTAAAGGATGAATAGTGTTTTATGTATGCTATTTTAGCAAAACTGGTTAAAATGAATGCTGAACGCATTAGAAAATACAAGGTCCTGGAAAACAAGTATGATTTTTCAGTAATATTGTTTCCTACATCGCTAGCTGACATTCCGAAATTTGAAAAAGCCAACAACATATCCATAAATGTATTTGGACAGGAACAAGACAACAAACTGATCCCTCTAAAGGTTGTGGATTGAGGGCTACAAGAAATTCGCGACCTCCTTCTGCTAAGTCCATCATCCGGACAGAACCACTACGTCTTTATCAAGGATTTTGATAAACTAGTAGCACATCATATTACTCACCATGGACATAAGATATATACGTGTAAACGGTGTTTTACTCACTTCGATAATCGATATGGTCAACAAGGAATGGAAAAATTGAAAGAACATAGAGCTTTGTTTGTCCTGCATGACATTGCTAGGGTTGAAAAGCCTATTAAAAACTCCATTGTTAAATTTTTATACGTGGAAAAAATGCAGAGAATACCTTACGTTATCTATGCTGATTTTGAAAGTATATTGTTACCCTATCAAACATGTTTACCCAATCCTGAAGCAAGTATACACTGCCATACCAGAGTCATGATCCTATGAGCTTTGGTATATACGTTAAACCCTCACCTGCTGTGAATCACATAAAGACAAACCTTCCAAGCCAACCTCTTATTTATCGTGGACCTGACGCTGCAGAAAAGTTTATGGACTGTTTGATTTCAATAGCTAATGAAATTGATCGCCTTTATAGCTTAAATATTCCAAAGGCTTTAACTGAGGATCAAAAAGCAGAGTTCCAATGTTCGGAAACCTATTATTTGTGTCAGAAACCATTTACCAAAGAGGACTGGAAAGTTCGAGACCAGTGCCTTATTACAGGGGAATACCGTGGAAGTGCTCACAATAACTGTAATTTGAGGTGTAAAACACGTATCACCGTTCCTGTGTTTCTACATAATATGAGTGGCTACGATGCAAATTTCATTGTAAAGCGATTGGAATGTACTACTGAGAGAGTGGATGTTATCGCTAACTCCAAAGAAAAGTACATTTCCTTTACCAAATATGTAGGAAGTGTTAAGCTTAGATTTGTGGACACATTTCGGTTAATGCCGAGTAGTTTGGAAAACTTAGTTTCCAACTTAACATCATACCTTGAAACAGACAAGTACTTTGGAAAAGAAAATGCAATGCTCATGACTCGTAAAGGGGTATTTTGTTATGACAACATTGACTCATGGGAAAAGTTAAGTGAAAATTGTTTACCTCCAAAACAGCCATTCTTTAACAAATTAAGTCAAGATAATGTTAGTCAAGAAGACTATGAACATGCCAAAAATGTCTGGAAACCTTCAGATGTACTCCTTCTTGCAGACAGCTTTGCAACGTTTAGAAACAAAACACTAGAAACACACCGAGTGGATGCTGCACACTTCTTTACTTCGCCTGGTTTACGTTTTGAGATTATGCTCCTTTACACAGGAATTGAACTGGAATTGCTACAGGATTACGATCAGATTCTTCTAATCGAGTCTGGAATACGTGGAGGCATATGCCAGGTGTCTCATCGGTATGCTGAAGCTAACAATAAATACATGGAAACCTATGATTCTGAGAAACAATCGCAATTTATTACCTATGATGATGCCAACAACCAATATGGGTGGGCTATGTGGATTTCAGTGGGTTTCTCCAGATATTGTTGATCTAGAAAAACTATCGGAAGACGATCCTGTGGGATACATTCTAGACGTTGATGTTGATTACCCATCTGACCTTCATGATCTTCACACCGATTTACCTTTCCTACCAGAGTGTACACAACCTAAGGATTCATCTCTGAAAAAAATAATTCCTCATCTTGGAAATCGAAGGCGATATGTTGTTCACTACATGGCATAAAAAGGCTTTAGATCATGGGCTAAAATTTATAAAAATTATCGTGTGTTAAAGTTTAAACAAAGACCTTGGCTAAAGGCACACGTTGATTTTAATAACAACCTTCGAAAACAAACCAAAAATGATTTTGAGAAAAATCTGTACAAATTATTCAACAATGCCATTTTTGGAATAACAATGGAAAATATCCGTAAAAGAATAGACATACGTCTTGTGACTGACAGCAAAAAGGCAGAAAAGCTAATAGTTACACCAACATTCATCGACAGAACAATTTATGGTCCTAACCTAGCTGCTTTCCACATGGCTAAACGTAACATTGTATTCAATAAGCCTTTATATATTGGAATGTGTACACTGGATATTTCAAAAACTCTAATGTATTCCCACTACTATGATGTCCTGCTACCCTATTAGGGAATGAACAATCTTACACTCATGTATATGGATACCGACTCGTTCATTTATTTGGTTAACACCCCAGATGTATATCAAGACAAGTTGGATTTCCTAGAACACCTGGACATATCAGATTATCCTACTAATCACACATGTTACTCTACATCAAACAAGAAAACGTTGGGGAAATTTAAAGACGAGGCTTGTGGACAAATTATAAAAGCATTTGTTGGACTTAGACCTAAAATGTGCGCTTTAGACATAAATGGTAAAGAAATCAGAAAGATTAAAGTTATTATTAGAGGTGTTGTCAAAAATTGTATAAGCTTTCAAGATTATAAGGATTGTGTCATGAAAAACAATGTAAAAAGAATACCGATGAACATTATCGCTTCTAAACAACACGACATATCATCTATAAGACTAAACAAAATTGCTTTGTGTCCTGGTGATGATAAAAGAGTGATTGATGCTGATGGTATAGGTACACATGCCTATGGTCATTACTCAATCATTAACCATGCTTAAAGAGTTAAGTTATGAATATCAAAATCTTCTGCCTGCAACTAGCAAATACATAAGAAACAACAATTTAGGAAATAATACAATAGCACTACAAACATAAAAAATGGTATTCATAATCAAAAATAAATAAAATAGAAAACAAAATAAAAACAACTGTACAATTTATAACAAAAAAGAATAGACTCTATATAAAAATGTATTATGTGTAAATAGTGTACATGTATTTAAAATAAAAAATATTGTATGGACACTGCTTGTACATTTTTAATTACTACCCACCTCTCTCCACTCCTAATGCAAAATGAACATGTAAAACACAAATTGGAAAATCTATGTTTCCATATTGACAAAATAGAAAAATAAATTAAACTGAAATTTTAAAAACTGTAAATGGGAATTTGGTAAATTGACAAAATGTGTAAACAACAAAATGCAAAATCCATGTTTCCATATTATGAAATTGAAAAACTTAAAACTGACATTTAAAAAAAACTGAAAATGGGAAATTGGAAAATTGACAAATGTGTAAACTACAAAGTGCAAAATCCATGTTTCCATATTATGAAATTGAAAAACTTTAAACTGACATTAAAAAACTGAAAATGGGAAATTGGATAATTGACAAATGTGTAAACAACAAATTGAAAAAAAATACCCGGCTGGGGTAGTGATCATGTTGTACAGTAGCCTATAAGACTAGCATGAGGATAGTTGCATGCGCCCTTATATACTTTGTGTATGTTTATTAGCCTTTGGATTAGCATAAGTTATGTTTGGTCAAGTTAGGTTTTGTGAGGTTAGGTATGTGACCTTGTAGTTTACACTTTTCCGAAAAAGTAAAATGTAATATCTAAAATCAAAAAATCTTAAATTTAAAATGTAAAATTTAAAAAAAACTTAAGTCTAAAATACAAAAGAAAATCAAAAATGTAAAATCTAAAAAATGTAAAATGAAAAAATCAAAAATCTAAAATGTTAAAATGTAAAATCTAAAATCTTTAAATGAGGTTTCTGTGGGTTAGGATAGGTAAGGTTATGTTAGGTTAGGTTATAACTAAGTTTATTATTTGTGCTCTCACATTAGCTCTTACTTTTTTGCTCCCTTTTTTTGCTCTCCTCCTTTTTGCTCTCACGTTTTGCTCCCACTTTTTGCTCACACATTTTGCTGTTACTTTTTGCTCACATAATTGCTCCCACTTTGAAGTTAGGTTAGGTGAAGTTAGGTTAGGTTAGGTTAGGTGTGGTTAGGTTATAACTAAGTTTATTATTTGTGCTCTCACATTTGCTCTCACTTTTTTTTTGCTGACACTTTATGCTCTCACATTTATTTTGCTTGCTCTTTGAAGTTAGGTGAGTTTAGGTAAAGTTAGTTTAGGTTAGGATGTTAGGTTAGGAGAAGTTAGGTTAGGTTAGGTAAAGTTAGTTTAGGTAAGGTAGGTTAGGTTAGGTGAAGTTAGGTTAGGTTAGGTTAGATTAGGGAAGGTTAGGTTAGCATGTTATATGTGTAAGTGGTTGTGTGCAGTGACCATTTTGTGTATTAGCCCTGTGCTAAAAAAATAATAAATTAAATATTAAATAAATAAAAATTTATAAATTAATAACAAATAAACAATGATTTGAAAAGCCCGCCATTAAAGAGTGTGGTAGTGCGTGGCGGCCATTTTGCCCATTAGCACCTAACCCAACTATGGCTGTCCCCTCTATGAGAATACCATAGAGTGGTTGCGCGTGGCGGCCATCTTGCCCATTAGCACCTAACCCAGCTATGACTGTCCCATCTATAAGAATAACATAGAGTGGTTGCGCGTGGCGGCCATCTTGCCCATTAGCCCCTGCACCAGCTTCAGCCTTTATATCCTACTGAAAGTGTTGAGCAAAGTCACTCGGGGAGTGGGTGCCCATCACCTTTATCCAGAGATTGAAAACAGAATCTTAATAGATCATAATTGTTTTCAGCAAATATGATATAATGAATATTTTTACACCAAAGAACGACAACTTGAAGATGATTTATTGTATTTTATTTATTTATCGTATGGCTTTTAGTGCCGGGAGTGTCCGAGGACATGTTCGGCTCGCCTGAGTCTGTAGCTGCTTCCAGCGGACACCCTAAAGGGCGAGCTACAAGTTCCGTTTAATTTCAAGTAGTTCCAACTTTCGCCACCAGATATCAATGATACCTAGTGGTGATCGTTGGAACTTTGATAGAGCGTTCTGACGAAATCTAACCTAACAAATTTTGCTTTGCACAAGTTTAGTCGGTGAAAGGATCTTTAACATGCCATAAATCTATGACATGGGACCGCCGGCTTTACTTCCCCTCCGAAGGAAGGCATACTGAAGGATTTTTAACGCTCTTAAAAAATCCGACGACTTTGGCCGGGTTTGAACCCGCTATCTTGGGCACAGCAGTTCAGCATGCTACCGACTACGCCACCGAAGCCGTAGAAAATCTGTAATGGCACCTCCAAACCTTGAATTATTCCGTTTGTGATATACATGTCACATGGCCAACAGTCGCCATGGTACTAATCTCCAACACCGCGCGCTCATTGTTTCCTCTTACCACTGCCAGTTTGATACGATCCAGCTGGCAGTGCGTCTTACACACTACCGTCCGATCCACTTCCATCCCATTTTTAAAAATCATTCCCACAAAAATATCCAGCAACCGTGAGGAAAGATGTTACATATCAAAAGCTCAAAGCTCCTAGGTACCCACCCAGTCTGTAAGCAGATGGTTCCTATTGGGGGCATTGACACATTCGGAGCATCACTTGGCACATATCATTTAGTTTAGAACTGAGAGCAGATGGTTCTTAAGTTGTTGTTGTTGTTGTTGTTGTTTTAAGGGGCCTAACATCTAGGTTATCGGCCGGTTCTTAAGTGTATTGATATTTACTCATAGAGGTATTGACTGACTGGAGTGTCTTTAAGCTAATATGATTAAGAATTGAGCTTCTAGGTACCCATCAGGACAGTCAGTAGCTGTTCACCTCAATTATGTAGATACGCCTGCTGCGTCACTATGCTAATATCTCTCAGTTTAGTGCACATAGGGACCAACCCAGACTGTGGTCGGATGGCTCTTCTCAGAGGTATTGATACACCTGAAGTGTATTTAAGCTCCTAGGTACCCACCCAGTTTAGAGCTCATAGAGCTCCTAGGTACCGACCAAACTATGAAAAGACGGTTCCTCTTAGAGGTGTTTTCACACAGGATTGATGTTAAACAAATATCAGACAACCTAGAGGAACTAGGTACCAGCCCTTACTGCGAACAGATGGTTCCACTTAGATGTTTTGGCAAACTTGGAGCGTCATTAACCTAATATTAGTCAGTCTAGAGCTCATAGACACCCGGGCAGACGGATAGCAGATGGTTTTTCTTAGAGGTTTTGACACAATGGAGTGTATTTAGCTGATATCATTCAGGTTAGTGCTCCTACCAACCCAAGCGATTAGCAGATTCTTCTTCTTAGAGGTATTGACACACTATAATGGATAAGAGCTATTACCATTGAGTTTAAATTTCCTATATACCCTCCCTGACTCTGTGAGGATGGGTAATGTCACTCTTGGACAGTTAGTAGACTAAAATCACTCAGACTACCGCTATCTCATATTTCAGATATCCTCTCCAATATGATAAGGGCCAGAGATTAAACATTAAGTTGGACATATACTAATATACACCAGTGCTGATGAGAAGATTTGTTTATCAAGAAATAATTATATTAATTTATTTTCAAAGATGCTTTGGTCTACTGAATTGTACAACGTTTGCAATGAATGAAGCCATGTCACTTTATTGAATTTTCATAAGTCTCTTCTTTGAATTTATCCGATCATTTTCTATCTCCCTCTTTGTCATCTATCTTGTAATTCAATTGTAAATTTTACTGCCAATGAATGTAATTATTTTCTTCTTCATCCGTAGAGAAAAAAATGTCGTTATTCCTTCATCTTAGAACATAATCGACTCCAACTCTTGTTAAACGTGCTACCCTAAACATTCGATCAACGCTTTCCTCAGGCTTTAATGGTGGGATTTCTATCTCAAAAACTGCCGTTGCAAGCCGTCTTGATGCCCGTCCGCCACTCCTATCCTGTTATTTTCCGCAAAGTCGGTGATTGGCCGACGGGTTGGTAGCATTAGGTGGTAGTTATTCTCACTTTGCATGGCAGGCAGTTGGTAAAAACTTTATTCTTCGTTGTAAACAAATTCACTTGTCTTATTCCCTCCGGAATTTCAACCATCATCTCTAATTCTCCCTTAGTCACATTCCTCAAAATCAAACACCCTGAAGATTTAATAAAAACAACGCCAATTACTGCCACCAAGAAGAATATTTGTAGTAAAATTAGGTTTCAGTCTGTCTATTACTGTAGTATTGAAATTACAGCTAATTGCATTACACTGCTCACTGATGTGCATCCTTAACAAGTTAAATGTAGTGTAATGTGGCAGTTAGCTACTCATCAAATTCGGAATGAGTCATCTCCTTGATGCATGTAAATATCTGAGATAGATGCCACTTATCATATGAAGAGATAGGAAGTGAATGTCAACACTGAGCCCTTCATGACACGTGCTATCATATACACTAAATTACTTCAGAGAACAAAAAATATGCGTCCGTGAAAACTCAAAATATATATCGTGGATGTGTGAAACCAAATCATATCATATGAATGTACACAAAAACCTTATATTAATTACATTGCCAGAACGTGCAGAAAACATAATAACAATTCCGGAACATTTCCGATTGTTGTTTACAATACCCTCTCCCTAAAATATTCACAGAACATATCATATGAAAGTGATCCGAACCCTCAATATCAAAATTCAAAGAATATAATGATGGGGTGAGAGGCCAAGGGGTACAAGTAACAGAAAGTTACTTTTGAGAAAATCAAGGTTAAAGTTAAGATGGGATAATTAATTCCAGGACACACATGTGGAAATATTGTTTGTATAGCATTTTCAGATAGTGTTTTATGTGCCTGTGCCTAATGTTACTGTAGCAATAATTTCCATCAGTCGACAGTTATCATTGAAACAGTGATAATAGGTATCACTTGTACCCCTTGACTTCCAAGTGAGAACTGAAAAGCTAGGAGGTGAAAAAATATTCTATGAATTTGCAAATCTACTAGTTTAATATGAACCAAAATTAAATGCAGGACAATTGTCTGTTGAAATATATAACATGAACTATAAAATAATTAAATAGTACATTATGCAACGGGCCTATAATGGCTATAATTAATACACGAGTATGTTTATAAAACGAGCGTAAGCGAGTTTCATAATTTCCATACGAGTAGGATATCTCTGTTCTCCAAGCTCTCTAGCCGACCGACGCATGCGCTCGGTGTGCTTCAATGCCATATGTGCATATTGTGCACCAGTATTCAGTAAAACTGTCACCGAAGTCGTTTGAAAACAACGCGCTGTGTAGAAATTGGATTAGGGGATATTAAGGTACAGTGCTATTTCTTGTCTCATATTCACCAGTTTATTTACGCGAGCATATGGACATTCGGTAATTTATATAGACATGTTGGATTTTGAGCGCATGCGCGAAGGTATCCTTATCTAATTGGTCAAACAACTGTTCCTTGAACTGTAATTGGTGGGAGAATCTGTTTCATAATGAAAAATAGTGTTATAATGACTATCCTTATGATACAGTTTTCAGACATATAATAGTCAGGGTCGAACATAAATTATCTTTTCAGATTTGTTGAAATTAGGATCATAACATAAAATAACTAACTCAACATTTCTTGGTGCATATCCTTAATCTGAATCACTGTCAAAGATATTGTCAATTGCATTGTGTTGTAATTGCTCTTTGGGAACCAGCATTCTTCAACTTGTGCTGCACATGTTGGTTCTGAGACCTGTAACTGGTTTGTTTCTGTTCTGCTTTTCTTCCAAACGCTTCGATAGTCTCTATGCTCTTGTGGGCACTCAGTTGTCTGTAGAATCTGTGATGTACGGGAGGAACGAATGGTAGAAGGTTGAGTGAATCTTTGTACTTATTATCATAACTTTTTGGTGACGCTGACCTGTGAGTAAGGGGTGGCAATGTCTGAACACCTCGGCCAACTGCTTTAGCTTTCATGTTGTAAGTTAAGAATTCTATGTCTTCGTTGAATGTACATTTATAGAACAATGTCCATGGTTCGTCGTTCTTGAAGTGCAGCCATTGCATTGCATGTATTTCCTTAACAGCTTTTGAAAACAATGGTTCAATCGCTTCTATAGTGGCAAAATCCTCGCCAACATTTTTACTACCATAAATCGTCCTGATGACTTGGCAACTACATCCATCCAGTCTTGAGGAATGAAGATGCCCCTGTCGGAACGTTCCTTCGCCCGCTCAATAATGCCCAAGTTTTTGTCACACTCGTTATATGAATGGCCAGAAAGAAGAAACCAGTGATCAACAGTCTGAATGCGAGTATTGTTAACAACGTAGAGCCAAAATTTCACTATATAGTGGCTTTTGTTTTGTCCTCCCGCATTGTCACTAAATGCAGTCAGAGGCGTGATGGTAGGTGGCTATTAATTTTAATATATGTATGAATGTAATAAGAACGTCAATACAATTGCTTTATTCACTTTTAAGCACTAAAATGTCACCTTTACTTCAAATGAGTAACCATGCATTCATTAACAAGCAGGCATTGCTGGCCAAGTCACATGTACCTCTTGTCCTCCAAAGCAAACGGGCACTTCACTAAGCAGTTTTCCTTCCACTCGCCAGATCGCAGCCCCAGATGGAGGTTCACTTATATCTCTTGGCCACAACAATTTTACATACATATTAGATGCCCATTTCGGTACTTAACTCTTATTTTTCAAAAATCTCAGTTGTACCCCTTGGCTTCTCACCCCATCAATATATTGATTGATTGATTGATGTAGCTACCCCTATAACTATAAAATTTACGGAATTTAACATATGGAATTATACTAATCCCTTTTCCCTGCAAAATACCCAGAATATTAAATTCATGTGTGCAAAATCCTTTCTATGTTTCTTCACTTCAAACCGTCGAACGAACAATATGCTCAAAATGTGTGAAACTGCCTTCCAAAGACTATTGATGTCCATGATGTCTTTAAAACCTTCTCTTTCAATGAAAACTTGGCACTATTTTAAAGCAATACATGAATTGTCTCCCTTCATTACAATAGAAATATCAGTTAATTACTTTATTTACATTTTTCACAGCTAAAACACAAAGTAAATTTAGTTATTCCTAAATTGAATTTGAATGACGGCCACTATAGGTTATAAATCTTACAACTTACTCCTATGCCGATTGAAATATATTACATGAATTAAGCTACCAGCCTAAATGTATTAAAATATGAGTCTTCAATTTACCTAACACCTTTTAGTGAATTCTGCACAACAAGAAAGCAAGCGAGTTGTTCTGGCCAACAGGCGAAAATAT
Organism: Meconema thalassinum; assembly: GCA_946902985.2. Taxonomy (NCBI): domain Eukaryota; kingdom Metazoa; phylum Arthropoda; class Insecta; order Orthoptera; family Tettigoniidae; genus Meconema; species Meconema thalassinum. The sequence continues at coordinate 236,106,297 of OX336397.1, read as the reverse complement.
TTTTGCCCAGCTTGTTGATTAAATGATTCACAAGAAACACGGCTTTTGCCTGCTGTGGATGAAATTGGTTATATTTTTACAAATTATTAAGACAAAAATATGGTATATTGTCTTTCACGGCCAGTCCACGGCCAGTATTAAGACAAATCTTACAAGAAAATTCTGTTCCTTCACATAGGCCTATAAATAAAATGTAGCCTCATCCCGGGAAGAATTGATATATAACTCAACAAATATGCATTATGAATGAATCAAACAATGGTTTTACAAACCCACTTTGAATTACCATATGCTTCAGTAATATCCCGCTTTCTAACAAAACCTTTCTCGCCTTATATAAGTGAATTTGCTTGAGTCTGCAATAACAAATTATTCGTATTTGAAATGTATTTTCCAACAAGCTTTGCTCAAATGAACTACTTGACTATGGATCTGTTTTATGCTCCACATGTTCAACAGAGATATTGCTTCTATACACGATGAACTCAAACGAGTCACTTGGGAACAATTCATTGATTGCATGCTCTACAAAAATTGGACATCCGGTGCCCATCAATTAAAATGTGTGACTCGAAATCTCCCTTTGTACTTATGACTGGAAGTACTTAAAACATATTGCTTTTACCAATATCAATTAGCAGTTCCTTTTCTGAGTAAAGTTTGCTCCGCAAGTCCAGCATCTAAATAGCATTATACAGTTATGACTTGCCTGATCATTTTGATTGAATGAGGCCACGAATCTATCCCTTGTTAAAGTGTTCTCCGCATTGTGGTTGTTCCTTGAAACAGTTTTTAATGTTAGTACGATTGAAATACACACTACCATTATAATATCAATTATCATATAGGACAATTTCCGATAAACATAAGCCTACAATAATCTTCTGTATTCATAGACATATATATATGAAAGCCTAAATGTTATCAGTATGATGATGATCTGAACTAATCATCCAGGGGAAAATTTTCGCCTCATGTAATTTCCCTCAGGGAAAAACACCCTTATGAATTTTGGAACAATCGTGTTGACCAACTAAAAAGCAGTTAATTTCGCTATGTTAGATGATCAAGGGAAGCTGAATAATAACTTTGCGGTCAAGAGATCTAACAACGGATGATAGTATATCCGAAGACGTACAGCTTGCACTTTATGAGCGAATGTTCTCCTTTACTGCCAGCTAGTACTGCCCCCGAAAATTGAATTATTCTGGGACAAAATAAGAGTATTTTCCGTCCCCATGATAAAATATAACCAGCAAATATAAATTCTGGAAGTGTGACACAGGAGGGTCGTGTTACAAGCTAGAGGCCGTGGGAGAGCCCGATCACGTGACATATTGCAAAATAGACGCTTCTATAAGGCTGAAATTGGCACAGCAACAGTGAGTTTGGAAATAAATATTATAATCTTCTCTATATATATAAGAATGAAAGTTTGTCTGTTTTTTCTGAATTTCTACGGAAATTTGCGTTATTTACGCGTTTCAGACTGTTTTAAGACGGATGCGCGCGAAAATAATTTTTTTGTCTGTCTGTCTGTCTGTCTGTATGTCTGTCTGTCTGTTTGTCTGTGGACAAGTATGTTCTCTTATAACTCGAGAACGGCTGGGTGGATCAACGTAAAATTTGGTACAGATATCCTTCAGAGGCACGACACTAATCATTGATGTAACTCTTCTCCATACCTCTCATAAAAGGGGGCCTACCCCTTAAAACACTTGCTGAAATAGGCGTAGACGGGTGAGACAAAGCTCATTTTCAGCCCCTCAATGTGAGAAACGAAACTCGGGGGCCCCCGAAAATCACATTTTAAGGCCCTAAAACCAACAGTTTTTGAGATATTTCCAGAAAACTAATTTCATTTAATACAATAACGAAAGAATGCAAGCCGGTTACCATGGCAACGGAATCTCACAGGTCCATCTATTGCTGTAAGACGCAATACAATTCCATTTATTAAATTACTGAGATAGTTTGCAAACGGCTATAAGGTTATAACGGAACCAAATTAAGCTGTACAATTCATCAATGTCGTATAATGCGCTTAAGGGGGTCAAGGTGTACTCTAGAATTTTTTCACGCGATTTACACGTGAGGGTGTGGTACGGAAGGTCTATTATATCCCTATCCCAATATTTTCATATTATTATTATAATTATTATTATTATACTACGGCCTACAACGACGAGACAAAGCTTATTTTCAGCCCCTTGGTGTCAGAATCAAACCTCGGTGCCCCTAAATAGCAGTAAAGGGTCCCCGAAAAGTACATTTTAAGGCTCTAAAACCAACAGTTTCTGAGATATTCCCAGAAAACTAATTTCATTTAATAAACTAATGAAGGAATGCAAGCCAGTAACCATGACAACAATATCTAAAAAGGTGACATCCAACTTTCCATCTATTTCTGCAAGAAGTAAAGCCACTCCATTTATTAAATTTCTGTGAATGTTTGCAAATGGCTATAAGGTTATTACGGAATCAACTAAAACTCTAAAATTCATCACTGCGCTTAAGGGGGTCAAGGGGTATCCTAGATTTTTTTCACACGACTTAAATATGCGTTATGTCGTACAGAAGGACTATTATATCTCCAAACAGAAACATTATTTTCAAAAATTCCGGAATTGAAATACAGTAGTTTTTTTCTTTTAGGAATTTGGGCCATTGGAGTCTAAAAAACCTGAATTTTCATTCACCACAAGCCTTTATAAATTATTAAAGGGGTCTTCCTCTGGATGGGGACTTGACACAACAGTGAAGGTCAGTTTTATTTGACGTGTATTGCATTTCATCTACGAGGTTTTCATTTTTATATTTTTTCACGTCCGGAAGTACACGGTAGGTAAATTTAGTTTCAGAGCATATTTTAACTAATCACTTTTCTTTGTCGAGAAACAGGTTCCAAGTCTCTAACCATTGCAACAAAAGCTCAATTGATTACGTGTGGTTATTAATACCGAAGACCGTTCGAAGAATGGGTACTTCTGCTAGTATTGTTATAAATTAGGCTATTGGATCCCAGCCCAGAGCCGATGAGAAGAGGTCTTACTGAAGACGAGATTAACTTCAACTACATAATTTGGTGAAGTTATGCATTTAGGCCTTTGGAAACAGATTTTCTTATTTGGTAATGAAGAGAATGTTAAAAGAAAATATGTCTGATACTTTAAAAACCGCAGATCGGTTAATCTACGCAGTAATAAGCATTAGTGATCTACGCGCTAAAAGGGAGATTGATATGGCCGCCAAAATTTCGACTTGGAGGGGGAGAATCAAGGATCGAGGTTCTTATTCCAGCAGTTTTGAAGAGTGAGGAAGTATTTTTATTGGGTTAACGGAGATACCAACGCTTTGTCCGAGTGCGACGACTGTCGACTCGTGGAGACACTTGGTTAGCAGGGTAGAACGTTGGAGATTACCGCACTTCCATTTTAAACGAAGTTGAGAAGAACATTCAAAGTAGAATATCTCATATGTATTTGATACAGACTTCAACTAAGTGAATATATAGAAAGAACAGGTCGAATACTACATCTACTAAATAATCTTGAAGCATAAATATCTTAGCACACTTCGTCCAAATAAGGTAGCAGTGTCTCTTATTTTTAGTATAGAACTTGATTAGTGACATCCTGAGCCGACGTTCTTACTCCATATTTTCACATTTCATGTATTTCAGGGTTCTCATGTATTTTACACTTCAGATGTGTGCTAAGATATTTATGCTTCAAGATTATTTAGTAGATGATTGCCTTTCATCTATTTTCCAATTTTATTCTACGGATCAGTTGTTGAACTGACACTAAAAATTTTGTTCGAGGAATCAGATTTCCTTATAGAATACGAGTCGTTTCGACTATCGAATTTTAATAATTTTATTTAAACCAAGTATTCAGACATTGTGTCACAGTTTCAAATTAAATTCTTTTAAATTTAATTTGAGCACTTTAATGTAATAACATCAAACTTCAAGAGCAGAAGAAACATCGAATGATATTGTCATATCATTATTGTACATAAACTTTCGACGATCTAGGAAATACTAGTCGTTTGATAAGACTGAAGTCTTATTCCCTATAGATATTCTTTGTATAGATTGGAAAAACATTACGACGTTGACAAACCTTTTCATTATATGTAAAGCTGAGAGCTTTGTTCATTTAATATGTTAGAGGAAATATATTTTGATAGAAGATTATTCAAATATTTGGCTAGGAATTCAAAGCTAGTTTATCCCGGTCAAGATTGAATTCTATATGACACTATAAATAACATGTGTGTTATTTTACACTATTTGTGTAATATCACGTCATTATGTAGACCTGATATTACAACGACATACAATTTAAAGCTTGATAAGTGAGGTGAGACTGGAGTATTATTTTTAGTACATGTATTTGCGACAGACGAGTTAACAGTTAATTATCTTTTTGTGTAGTAAACTTTAGGAGGTCAATTAAGACAGTCTAAGATCGTTCATTACGATTGGAAGTTTCGTTTGAAGAACTTAAGAATGTATAATAGTAGATCAGTAGTCATGTGAAACAATACTGAGGGTCATGCCGTTATTTGAGAAAAGTTCCTACAGAAGAAATGTTAATAACAATTAATCCGTTTTTGGTTATTGTTTAACATAGTGGATGATAATTGTTTATGCCATATATATTGTTATATGAGGAGTTGTAGAGCTAGGGAGAGCTCGTGCGAAGGATGTTCCGCATTTTAAGGGAAGTCAATCAAATTATTGTTCTTTGATATGAAAGGCATGGGTCAAGATAAGAGTTGTTGTATACAAGTAGTCCAGTTCATGTGAAGTAACGTTTTAGCTGTGTTGACAGAAGGGTTTAAGCGGAAATGCAATTAGAGAAAGATTGTCTACTCATGGCAATGATACCATTATAAATTTTTTATTAAACCCGAAGTTATGTAATTACGTACAGTTAACCATTGTCAGTCGACTGTATTAGATCGACAATGTAATGAAACCTATATAAGACGATGTGTGAGCGGTATATGAAAACTAAAGAGTGTTAGAAAATGTTTATGTGGAAAAACAGTGTAAATAACTAATTGAAAGTTGTATAGTAACCGAGAATCCAGAATCTCGAAAGTAACGTGTTAGAAACGTTAAATATTATGATCAAATTACTTGTAAATATTTTTCGGAATTGAAAAATTATTTAAATAATTTTTAATAGGATTTATTAATCGAATGTTTTGGAATAGCGTGTGTTTTGTGAGCGGATGTTTTTGTATGGATGATTGCCCATTGCTAAGAGTGACTGTTGAACCTAATTGGTCTAGAACAATTACGGGGTATGAATGAAAGATTGTATAAAGATTTCAGAATGATTGTTAAAGGAATATAGGAGTTATGAGAATTTTTGTAAGATCTGAATGTAAATGTTATACGTGTATTTTAAACGCACACAAGGCAGTATTGATACAAGCTAGACAGAATGATTCACCGTTAGGAGTGGAGAGCTTGGTATTATATAATGTGAACAGGTGGCGAGTCACAGCCTCATATAAAATGAAAATAGTTCTGAGCGCAACGCTATGCTAGCGTTCATTGGTGAAGCAAGCCAATGCAGGTGCGTTTTCTAGACGCTTGCCAATGAAGGTAACCAGTTGTCAGGAATGCTATGAATGCAAGAGCCCGTGTTAAACGTTTTTCTTCACGTACAGTAGGGACAGGCATCTCAAACTTTCCATGTTTATATTTTTTACATAGCAAATGTAGTAAGATGTGTTGTGGAAGAGAAGTGTGTATGATTGTATGGTTTTATTTTTTGTTATTGTTAGAATAGTTTATTGTTATTTTTTTGTTTATATTAGATTAGTTTACTCATGTTAATAAATTTACTCAGTTCGTTATCTTTCGTCGTTGACGTGTGGTTCATTTTTAAATATAAGGATTAGAGTATTGTGGATGTATTGTAGGCGAAGCTGAATTCCCATTCCCCGAGACACGTAAGTAAAGGTAAGTGTGCCCCGTGTAGTTTGTTGTTTATCCACAATATTCTTTTAACTGCTGTATATAAATCCCTAAAGACCATGTTGGAGCGATTTCTAATGTAGTAATTTGCCGGTGCTGTTAGAAATAGGCGATCCAGCTGGGGCAATGGATATTCCAACAGGCTACTTTCCGGATTTACGGGTACAATATATCCAATGGCTCTTATTGTATTGTCTAAAAATTGTATGAGAGTGTTGAAGCCACTTCAAGTTCGTCATATTCGCAAACGTACATTTCTTCACTTATTACAATCGTTGCTTACGACAATTTTGACGTTTTTATTATCTATATTATATGTTTTAATAATGTATTTTACAGTTTTTATATGCATGGTTTTGTTTTTGAAGTTTAGCAGTAAAGAAATGTCTGTACGAGGATGAATGAGATAGATTCTATTTTCTTACTTGCACAAAAGAAAACGCAGCAAATGTAAAATGACGGTAAAACTTGTATGTTCTGGCGTGTACAATAACTGATGCACTTTCAGCAATATTCATTAATTTGCAAGTTTTCCTTAAATACTAGGAACTGAGTTCGTTTCTACTCTTCAATGAAGTGGTGTTCGTCAGTCAATATATATTATACAGACAATACTGTTTTATACTGTATGTCGGAGGTTTGGGATTTATAGTTCTTACGGATGAACGAGTTAGCCCTTGTACAGCAAGAAAAAAGCGCTTGTGCATGGAGAAAGGTTTATAACATCCACCTACGGCTGTTACTTCTTAACAGTCAACTTGATCTTTCATCGTCTCGATTAAGAGGATAAGTAAAAATTGGGTGCTGCTCTATACTTCAAGTACGAAAGTTGAAGGGCAGGAGGGGACCTATCTCAGGGGTAACTGAAATGGCAACCCGCAATCCAGGAACAACGCCGTGCGTAATTTTGAACGAGCAATCGGAGATAGTCGTGTGAGGACTCAAACGAAAGGGATCCATCCCCTCTATCTAATGGTCGAGACTTCCCCCCTAAAAAAAATCTCCACTCCCTCAGAGAAAATATTTATTTTAAGATAGCATGTGCAGTTGAGGCTCTTCCAAGATGGCGGGCTTTTCAAACGTTATGTTAGATGCCTACACCCTACCGCCATCCCTCACCACCACTAATCCCAGAATTCCCTAAAATTCTCAACAGATTTATCCAAAATTTATTAGATTTAGCACTCAAGTCCACTATTGCATCCACTTACTTGTGCTAGGCTCAATTGGTCAGTTTCCATTCTCTTTCAACGTATTTGACGATATATTTATTATTTATGTATTTATTCTTCTTCTGCTTTCGAATAACTCATTTGGAGGGTACGATGAATCAACTCTGGATATTGTCCATTTTATTCAATTTCCTTTGTTTCAAAATTTCCTTCATCTTTCTAGAGTGTCGATCTTTCTCCTCTTGAGTCCACTTTCTGCGAGTTGTTTGTTTGTTTGTTTGTTTGTTTCTTGAAATTCTGCCTTGTGAATAGCTTCTCTGAAGAGTGATCTGTTTGCTGTTGTGTTTGTCTGAATTTTGGCGTTCGTCAAATCTTCGTCAATTTCAATGAACCTTGAGGGATTGGATTTGTAACAATTCAGTAAGTTGATGAAATGTTTAGTTAGTCTATTATTTTCCATTCTATAAATCTGCCCGAATAACTGTAATCTTCTCTTTTTCATTAGATCAGTTAATTTTTCACATAAGGGGCAGATGACTTCGAAGTTCCGCTCCTTAAAAGAACAATAACTAACTAATTTTTCACATTCCAAATATAACTCTTTATTTGGTCGTAACCTATACTCTGCGTTGTTATTTCGTTTAGCTCCCATTGTTTTTCTCAGAATTCATCTTTCAGTCTTCTCTAATTTGTCTAAATCACCAAATCTTGTTAATTTATGTGTTTCTGTCGCATACAGACTTTCAGGTCTGACCACTGTTTGAAAGTGCCTTAAATTAGTTTTCCAGGATAATGTTTTATATTAATATATCTTTTGTCATATGAAAACACCTTTGTAATTTGTGCATACGCGTTTCTATTGCTGTATTTTCCTGTGAGTCGTTCATTATCCACTCTCCTAGATATTCAAAGGAATTTGTTTTACAAACTGAACTGTAATGATTTGTGATACAACTCGGGAGCATGGGAGATGCTTGTCATGAACTTTGTCTATTCAAGTAATGTTTGTAGTCCAACTTTGGCTGCCTGTTTATGCAACTCTCTATTTTGGCCTTGGGCAGTATCCAGTGAGTCAGTAAGTAATGTCTTCCGCAAAAGCTTAACAAACTGCAGTGATTTTATTTGGATGTCGTCCTAGTTGAACGCCTTTAGTATTGAAGACTTTCCTCCACTCTCGAATCACCTATTCCAATGCACAATTGAAAAGCAGAGGTGACAGACCATCTCCTTGTTTCACACATGACTTTATTTTGAAAGATTTTGATAGTTTCCCTCTGAATTTAACTTGGAAGTTGTGTCCGTTAATGTTGCGTGAATTATTTCAGTAGTCTTGTTATCAAGACCAAATTCCTTAACAATGTTAATAAGTGCCTTTTTAAAATCCACAAATGTGACTACATATTTCTAGTTCCTGACTTTCCTCATGTCTAATATGATCTTTAAATTTAGTATTGCTCCATACATGATCGTTCCTTCCTAAATCCTGCCTGATACTCTCTTTATTGAGGGTCGAGTATTCTTTCTGCTCTTTTGAAAAGTGCTTCTGATAAGATCTTATAAGTCACTAGCAGGAGGGAGATTCCATCGTAATTCTTAGGATCTGTTTTCTTCCCTTTCTTATGTAGTGAATGTATCAACGCAGATGCCCATTTTGATGGTAAACTGTGTGTTTTCCATATGGCATTTATGATTTCCGTTAAACATAGGATTATGTTGTCACTCCAGTACTTCCATAATTCAGCCACTATACCATATTCTCCAGATGCTTAGTTATTTTTAAGTTCGTTTATAATTTCTTTAATTTTATTTGTTGGTGGTTTCAAATCTGGAGGAATGGGGAAAATACTATCAAAATTAATGTCTCCTTTGTTGGATCGCAGTTGAGGAGTTCTTCAAAATATTCAGCAAGTATTTCGCAATTTGCAGCGTTATTATATGCAGTTTTCTGTGTATTGGAACTGTGAAAAAGTAAGCTTGGTGGAGTATACTTCCTTAAACTACTTCTGAAAGTTTTTTAGAAGTCCTCTGTATTGTGTTGTCTGAAGTCCGATTCTATTAATGTTAATTGGTCTTTCATATGTTGCACTTTTATCCTTTTGAGTCCCTTCGATGTATGTTTCGGGCTTCTACAAGGCTGTTCCTAGTATGCTCTTTTTTATTTGCATTCCATATGTTCCAAGCTCGTTGTCTTTCAAAGACCAGTTCACCACACTCAGCAGTCCACCAGGCATGTTTTTGTTTTCCTTTAAGGAGAATGTTTTTTTTCTGCTATCTGTACTAAGTCTCTTTGAAGTAGTTTTCATGTTTTAGGTGCTCTGCTTTCCAAAAGTGTTTTGAAATTATATTATATAACTGATTTTTGTGTATCAAACTTTTTGGATTCATAATGATTTTTCTTTTTATATACTGGTCTAATCTTGAATTTAATGAGAGACAGACGGTGGTCTGAATCTAAACCTGCACTTTTAGCAACTTTCACGTTGAGTGTCTCCGACTGTCTGCTAATAGCAACATGGTCCTGTTTTTAAGAGTGAATTGATATTAAAGGTAGCCAAAAGAATTATGTTCTTGTGTTTAATTTTACTGGTGATTCGCTTTATGCTGTTTTCAAGATGCTCCGACTCATCCATTTCATCCTTTGCACAATGATGTAGGCCCCCAGAATCCGAGTGCCTACTTTTCACTTCCTTGGAAAATAGAGATTGTTACTTCCTGGAGTAAAATCTCTTAAAATACGCATATCCATTGTTGATTGCTAGTTTAAAGGAAACAGTCCCTTAAAAAATCTACTCGAAGTTGTTAGCTCCGAGGATAGGTTTTCAGCCGCACCTTTGGTGAACAGACGCTGACCATCTTGCCGCTAGCTACAAGACAGACGCAAAATGGATTTATGTAAAGTTGGCATCTAACTAAATCATAGGGTACATGCCTTTTATCCTATTAATCCCTGATACAGGGCCGCCCCATTCGCCATTCATACTGTTCTATAGATCATCTATTCCACTATCAATGCCGTTGAGGACTTCACCGTAAGCCTGGCAAGGTTCCCTGACAAGGTGCTACAAGCCGGGCAGGCTGAACCTCTGGAAAGGCTTCCTAAACACTTTGGAGAAACTTGTTCGTTTTATTCCTCCTATCTGTGAAAACTTCGAAAGCTGTGTTGGTGCAGTTAAAGCAGTTGTCTAAAAGCACATTCCACGTGGATATCGTAAGGAGTATACACCGGGATGGTCTAAAGCTAGTGATAAACTCTATCAAGAATTTCTCAGTAGTGGTGATCAAGAACTAGCAGATGAACTGCTGCACAGCCTCGATGTTGCTTGAAGCAAAAGTGGAATGAAACTGTTGAATCAATGGACTTCAAACTCCCAAGTAGGAAGGCATGTCTCTCTTAAGAAAAATGGGTGGACACAGTAAATCAGAATTTCAAAGTCCCAGCACAACACCAAACAAGATGGCTGCGTACATCGCTTCATTGTCTAAAGTATCAAATGATAAAGATAATGCTAGGTGTGTTAGAAAACAGCTAAAGGCCGTAAAGGAAGGTTGTTTACCAAATTCGGAATATTCTCAGCCTTTCACCATTGATGACATCAAAAGTTAAAGCTCCTGGATTTCATAAAATTCTCCCTAAATTCCTTATAAACTGTAGGAAGAACACATTCTGCAATGTGGTAAGTTACCCCGTCTCTTCAAACAAACGAAAGTTACTGCCATTTTGAAAGCCAGAAAATCTGCAGATTAACCTGATAGTTATCGACCCATTGCATTATGGAGGGTTGCTACAAGTTTTTGGAAAGACTTCTCCTGAACAGAATTGCTTCAACTCTGCTTGAGCAAATCTATAGAATAGGCTGGCTTTCGGCCCCAACGCAAGCGGTACTGACAAGGTACTGTCCCTAACTATTTACATTGAGGCAGGATTTCAGCTTCGCCTTAAGATGTATGTGGCATTTATTGATTTAAAGGCTGTATACGATACTGTCTGCAGAGAGGGACTTCTACGCATGATTCCCGGTCCAACTGTAGCTCGGCTCATTAACAACAGAATGTTCCGGGTTATAATGGTTAATTCAATACGCACAACGAAGAATTTAAGTAAAGGTCTTCCAATTCAGTTTGTATATTGCTGACATGCCATTGACGATGTCCAGACACTTTGGTTATGCAGATGACTGGGCAATAGCTACAAGGAACTCCACCTTTGAAGCCACTGAAGATAATCTCACTGAAGATCTCTCTAAACTTAGAAATTTCTTCTGTGAATGGAGGCTCCATCCAAGTTTGACCAATACAGAAGTTTCCTCTTCATCGTGAGGGATAAAGAGTTGATAAAGAGTTTCAGTGTTTATTTTGGGAATACACTGTTAAAGTATAACAGGTTTCCAAAGTACTTGGGAGTTACTCTGGATAGTACACTCTCCTTCAAGCATCGTCTGACATGCAATGCTGCCACACTAAACACTCGGAATAACATCCTCCGCAAGCTTTATGGCACAACCTGGGGATCAAATGCCACTACCCTTCGGTGTTGGGCTATTGGTCTAGTATTTCTGCTGCTGAGTATTGTGCCCCTAATTTGTTAAACAGCCTACATGTAAATAAAATTGATGTGCAACTCAATAATACCATGAAATATACACTGAATTGTCTCCTGTGCTCCTCCACGAATTCGCAGATATCATGCTTTGGTAAGGGAATATCAGAGGCTATCAATTAATCAACAGTGCCTATTCATTGTGATATTGCTGATCTACAGCTGTATTTAAATACAGCCCAGAAACTAGTGGACGCAAACTTTGATGTCATGAATCAATGGACTACGGACTGGAACTCAACGTGTACTGCAGAGCTCCGTGATATGCCACCCGTAACTGTGAATGACCCTGGATTCAATCTACCCCGAAGGACATGGACTAGACTGAACAGAATCCGGGCTGGCCATGTTCTTTTTGCTGATGTGATGTGCAAATGGAACAAATTACCATCTCCTGCTTGTGATTGTGGTGATGAGAGACAGATTATCTCCCATATTGTAAGAGATTATTCTCTGAGGCCATATCCAGCCTCCCTCGTCGATTTTCTGGGCGTGACTCCAGATTCAGTGGGTTATTTGAGGAACTTGTATGTTAATTTGTAAATATGTTGTTCTTTTGTGATATCTAATGTTACTCTATGCCACACGATTAATAATAATATTACTTTTAATTATTTTATATTTTTTTATTATTAACTTTATTGGCCACATTGGACCACTTGAGTCTTCCATGTACACATTTTCTTTGAAGGTTGTATTGTTTGATTCTTCTTACCTGTCCAGTACTTCTTCATTCGTTCTGATCGCAGCGTTCATGATTTGTCTGAAATCTCTGAAGGCCGTCTGTGCATCATTTCTGCTGAAAATTTGTGATTTTTAAGAAGGGTGGTTTATTTATTTAGCGTACGGTACAAAACACATCACAATACATATTATAAGATTAAGGATAATTAAAACAGCATGAAACAGAAAGAAAATAACTATATACGAGGCTGAACGCAGATAAGGGTCACGATGTCAGATTTGCATTCTTTATGTAGTCAATGCATTTTTGTGTAGCCATCAGGAACTGGACTGAAGCCCCAGAGAAGGCAGTTAGTGGACAATCTTGTGTGATAAGCTGAATGGTTTGTCTATCAGCACCGCAGGTACATTTCGGAGATGGAATTTTCCCCCACCTGTGAAGAGAGTCCGCGCATCTGCCACAATTTGTTCTTATCCTATTTAGGGTGGACCAAATTCTTCTAGGAAGATCAAAACCTGGAGGCTTGGTTGTGATGCATGGCATAGTTTGTTGTCCCGGTGAGGCAGTGATCGACCAGAACTGCTTCCAACGGGCAGTCACATTGAACTCACTTTCAACGAACCTTTGTGCAGTAGTCAGAGGGTGGCGAGAGCGAAGTATATTCCTACTAATATCAGGAAAATCATGGTGCTTGGGAAGATGAGGATTTTTGCAGATGGCGCTGTACACCTTCATAAGTCCATGTTCTCGTCTCATACTTGGAGGTGGAATGTGACTTAGCACTGGCAGCCAATATGTCGGAGTACATCTAATTGTTCCCGAGATGATGCGCATAGTTTGGTTGAGCTGAATATCAACAACCTTGGTATGAGCACTATTCATCCCGGTGGACGCACAGTATTCAGCTACTGGAAACACCAATCCAAGGGCAGAAGTCCTAAGTGTAGAAGCAGATGAACCCCACATTGTACCACACAGTTTCTGTAGAATATTATTTCTGGATCTGAGCTTAGCAGCTGTTCTGGTAAGATGTTCTCTGAAACTCAGGGTCCTATCTAAAGTAACTCCTAAATATTGGGGATATTTGTTGCGTGAGAGCAATCTATTTCCAAAATAGACATTCAGTTATATATTGGCTAGTCTGTTACTGAGATGGAAAGATGACACTTCTGTCTTAGTAGCACTAGGCTGCAGCCTCCAGTCATGGAAATACTTGCCCATAATTGATAGATCCCTGGTTAGTATGCCCTCGGTGATTTCAAAATCTCTGTGGCTGATAGCAAGGGCCCAATGATCAGCATATCCAAATTACCTAGAAGTGGTGTCTGGCATATCGGCTATATATAAGCTGAATAGTAAAGGAGCCAACACAGAGCCTTGAGGAAGACCATTATTCAACTTCCTTTTTGAGCTCATCTTGTTTCCCAGTATAACCCGGAAGCTTCTGTTGTTGAGCATATTATCGATAAGATTCACAAGTCTTAAGCATGGAATAGTCCGAAGAAGTTTGAGAATCAGACCTTGTCTCCAGACAGTATCATATGCTGCCGTTAAGTCAATGAAGGCAACTGAAGTCTTTTGGTGTTTCTGGAAATTCGCCTCAATGAATGTTGTCAGAGAAAGAACCTGATCTGTGCAGCTACGTTGGGGACGAAATCAAGCTTGTTCAATAGGTTCAATAGGAATTCCGAATATTATATGACTTATTCGATTATAAATCAGCTTTTCCAGAAGCTTATACATCATACTTAGCAAAGCAATGGGTCTATAGCTGTCAGGTTTATTGCCTGGTTTGGCAGGTTTAAGAATAGCAATAAGTTTTGCTTTTTTAATTCATATGGTATATTACCCGACCGGAGAATATCTGTATAAAACTCAGCTAACCATTGCCTTACGCACTTTCCACGGTTTATAAGGAACTCGAAATGAACGCCATCAAACCCTGGTGCTTTTCCTGCTTTCAAATCTTTTAATGCTGTAGTTACTTCGGCAGGAGTAAATGGGGAAGAGTATACAGAGTATGATGGACATACTGATTTGAGCTCCGTTCATTCCTTCTTAACCCTGATTGTATGTTGTCTATTATGGGGAGCTCGTGATGTAGAAACTATGATAGATGCAATATTATTGGGTGTAACGTTTTCATTTGCACGTTGAGGTGGGCTTCCAACACCAAGCTTCCTCAAAAGAGACCAGGCCTGTCTACTCAATGTTTTGAAGTCTAGTGACTCAACAGTTGTAGTCTACTTAATGCGTCTGGCAGCGTCGAGGCTGTGTAGCAGTTCATCAGCTATTTCGGGATCATTACTTTCACGGAATTCCCTATAGAGTTTCTCACAATCTTCTGTCCATCCAGGTACGTATTTCTTGCGATATTTTCGTGGAATACATTTTTTCGCTGTAGTTATTATTGCTCCGACAAAACGCTTATAGTTAGACCTTGTAGGAGGAATCCAACCGACATATTTATCTAGGTTTTCTGAAAATGGGATACATTTGGCTGTGTTGAAGTTCGAACTGGGATGTTGAAATGATCTTATTAATGGTATACTGTGGCCCATTTCAAGGAGAACTGGTCGGTGCTGACTGTGCGGGAAATCTGTCAAGACCTGTCTCAACATTGGCAGGGGTTGGAGCTTGTCATCAGACGTGACGATACACAAGTCAAGATTGTGATCTGTCTTCCAAGCAGCGGATCGGAAGGGAGGTAATTTTATTCTTGTTCTCTGCATCTGTAATTTCGAGTCCAACTGTTTTGAGATCCTCTTGAATTTCTTTGATCCAATGCCCTCTAGTCTTCTTTCCCAGATTTCTCATCACTAATTGTCGTAAAATCCTGCTTTCTGGTAATCGTAGGATGTGAAAGAAATAAGAGATTCTTTTCTTCTTCATCGTGCTGGTAACTGGGTCAATCTCTCGATAGACTGTTTCATTGGAGAGGATCTCCAGACTCCTTGAACCTGGTACGTTTTATTTATGCAGGTTCTGATAATTCTTATTTCAGTTTTGAGGAGCTGATCAGTTCTTCTTTCATTTTTAATTTGAAACAAGGTTTCGCAAGCATAAGTGGCATCGGGCAAAGTTACAGTTTTGTAGTGTTGGATCTTAGTGCCTATTGACAAGCATTTATTGTTATAAGTTGACCAGGTTAGAAATTGTGCTATTTTCATTTTGTTGGTTCTATTTATCATGTTGCATTTTCACTTAAGTTATGCATAATGATTTCTCCAAGGTATTTAAATTGTAGAACTATGTTAATTTTTTGATCATTTATGATGACTTCCGTTATGTCAAGAGGTTTCATTGGCATGATCTCAGTTTTCTCAGAAGATATTTGCAATCCTATTTTAATGCAATATTCTGGAGACTGGTGATCTGAACACTAACTTCTTGTCAAGGGCTAAGAGAACTAAATCATCTGAAAACCCTACGCAGTTTGTTCTTATTGAGGGTTTTGCTCCAATTTTTTTTATTTCTTTTTTTTTTTCCAAATTTTCACGATGTAATCGAGAGCCACATTGAAAAGTAGTGGGGATAATCCGTCACCTTATCTAAGCCCTGATTTTATTGGAAAAGCACTTGATATATCTCCCCTGAACTTGACCTTTGAAATTGTGTTGGTTAAAATTAGTTCAATAATTTTGTTAATTTAGGATGAAGGCCATATGATCTGAGCATTTTTAAAAGAGTAGGTCTGTGTATACTATCATAAGACTTCTTGAAATCTGTGAATGAAATAAACAGTTGTTTATTTCTGTATTTGTAATATTCCATTAATAGTTTCAGGCTGAGAATTTGGTCTGGGCAACTTCTGTATGGACGAAATCCTGCTTGGTATTCTCCAAGTTGTGGTTCCAGAATGTTTTTTATCCTATTGTAAATTATGCGGGAGAAAATTTTGTAAGTAAAGTCCAGAAGGTTTATTAATTATAATTATTATTATCCAAAGTATAGGTTCACTTTATCATGACGGCTATGTGTGGCTCGCTCAAAGTTCATGCCGCCGTTTCAAAAAGAATTAACCTCTGCAAAGTTAACACGCTAAGCAATTGCAAGGTGGCGGATTTTACGTTACCGTTTCAAATAAGACCAAACGTAGGTTATATGGTGACTGAATTCGTGATGTGTGTCTCAACACCTGTCTGCCCTTGAGGAAAAATTTTGCTTCCAGCTTGTGTCGACAGATACCCACTCGCGGCTACCCTAACCGTCCACTTCTTACCTACATTTGAAGGAAGTTGAAAGTTTGTATTTGAACGTAGAGTATAACCCGTTTCTTACGAGGAAGTCTGGTGTGCTCTGGAATTATAGGATATGAGGAAATTTGGGAAATTTAGGAAACCTGAAGAATTTGGGAAATCTCAGGATATGTGTAACACTTTTTGGGAATCTTGGATATTTGTAAGGAATTTTTAGGAATCTGGCGAATGTGGAGAAAATCTGGGAAATTTGCGTGATTTAAGGAATTTGCTATGAATTTTAAGATATTTTGGGTAGTCAACCACCAATTCCAGTATCATAATAAATCATCCCGTGCCAGGTGCAGCTTAAACAGGGGGGAGCTCTGAACTAAGTAGGGGCTTCTCTGTACTCTGTGGAAGACGGATCTGGGCGGGGAAGTCCTCAACCCCGACACGGCACGTCCCAATGACTGATAGGGCTCTCGTGAGAGTGTGGTGCTTGCACCCGCGCATCAACTGAGGAAATGATATAGTGGCAGCAGCTATATCATTATTGCTGATACAAAGATCGATACGTCGACCTTGTATCATCAAAAAGCTGCTTCCCGTCCTGTCATCCTTGGATGATGAGATGTGAGGTGGTTACTGCGCATTGAGGAAGGCAACGGGAAACCACCTCAATTAATCTTCCCTAGAATATACATGCATGATGGATTCTTCCCAAGTTAATTTGGTATCCGGAGGTAAAATAGTCCCCTGCTCGGATCTCCGGAGGGGACAATGTAAGAAGATTCCGACAATTGATCAAAAATGTAGAATGGGAACATTGCATGTTCGATCATTCAAGAGGACTGGAAAACTGGAAAATGTCAAAACGGAAATGGATAGACTTGAGATCGAAGTTCTAGGACTAAGCGAAGTGAGATGGCCAAATAATGGAGACTTCTGGAGTGGTGACTACAGGATTATTTATTCAGGAGATACGGATGGAACAGGTGGAGTTGGCTTTATTTTAAAACGAAAACTGGCGTGTCAGGCCGAAAGCATATGGGGATTCAGCGAAAGAATTTTCATGATCACACTCAAGACAGAGCCTAAGGATACAGTACTAATCCAGACATACATGCCCACTTCGAGTTACACTGATGATGAAGAGGAAGATATATATGAACAACTGGAGGAAATATTGATGAAAGTTAAAGAAGATGATAACCTTATCATCATGGGTGACTGGAATGCTGTTGTTGTAGGAGAAGGTCAGTAGACAACTGTGTGGGAAAGTATGGACTTGGAAATATGAATGCAAGAGGGAACAGGCTTATTGAGTTCTGCAGAAGTCATACGCTCATTGTTGCCAATACTTGCTTTGAACAACCAAAAAGAAGAAGATACACGTGGACAATGCCAGGTAATGGTGATAGATATCAGATAGATTACATACTGATAAAAAGTCGTTATCGTAATGAAGCAAAATCTTGTAAGACCTACCTGGGTGCAGGTGTGGATTCAGACCACAACCTGGTATTAAGGCGACACTGCTGAGATAAACACATCTTTTTACCTAATGCATGGATTTTCAAAAAACTTTGTGGGAATGTCACCCAAACAAAAGTAGAGATATCACCAACATTTGTTTCATATACAATTAATAGTTTTTCCAAAATATTTATTTTTAATTTTTTTTTAGAAATTTTTAATTCCTTTTTTTTTCATAAATTTGAAATGACATGTTAATGGAAATTTGGAATTAAGTAGATAATACTTCTATAAAAAACCTACGTATCGACTTTTCTGTAAATCATTTATATAATGAGATATTATAGTACTAAAATTGTGTAATTTTTTTGTCTAAAAATTTTGGACTTATAAATCTCTACTCCTGGGAAGAATTCTGCAATCAAGAATTACATACGCAGGTTTCCTAATATAGCTGTGATACATATACCATACAAATTTTGTTACATTTGGCAGAATATTATGGGAGAAAAATGGGATTTAAATGTCAAATTTCAATTGGCGGGAAAATTAAAGCAAAGTTCAAGTGACGTTATCTTCCTGATCCATTACCTAGAAGTCACCAGAACCGTATGTTTTTCCTTCCTTTTGTTTCTTAGCAGCTTCTGTACGAATATTGGTAATTCTGGAAGCTTGTCTTGTATCTTGATGCACAACTACAAGAGGTTACTTGCGCACGAACTTCACAAAAGTAAACAGACAGGCTACCGACACAGAACTCGCAAGAAAGAAGAAACATACAACAATAACAAAACTTCTAGTTGTCGGCATTATTGTAGTGACATCAGGAATACCAATACAAGCATACAATGTTGCTCAATGAGAGTAGAGTCAAGTACTGAAATATTAGTCCTTTGCAGGCTTTATACATTCATTCAGAAACATGGTAGATCTTACAGCTCGATTCTGTAGAAATATATGCGGGGGGGGGGGGGGGGGGGGCTGTTGGCCCAATTGCAAGGAACTGGGATATTTTATTGATTTGATTGAATGAAAACATGACAATGACATTATAAATAATCTAACAAGCAGTTCAGCAGATTCCACGCCAATTTCTGCTGTGTGCAGACTGACAAACAAAGCATTATTAAGGTGATAAATTGTTTGAATTCAACGGAATAACTTTGTGACAAGAAAGAAGAAACCCAATCCTTTAAATTTCAGTCACAAAAAAAAATTAACCAAAATGAACCAAATATCGACTTTTATCTCCGGAATGTCGCCTTAATGAAGAGCCAACTTAGATTAAGAAGAAAAGTTATAAAACAACCCTGTAAGAGATGGAACATCAGCAAGGTAAAAAATGACAAGCAAGCTTTACAAGAGTTCAGAGTAGAATCAATTGCTAGAATTGGCCTCCAGATGATGTCTGGAAATATACAAGAGAGGTGGGACAAAACAGAAAAGGGAATAATCGAAACAGCCGAGGCATGCTTTGGCGGACAGGAAAGGGCGATTTATAAACCTAGGATTACCGAAGAGCTACTGGATTTAATGGAAGAACGAAGAAAATGCAAAGTAAGAGGAAACCATGAGGAGTATGCGAGACTTCGAAACAAGATTAATAAAGAAGCCAAGAGAGCAAGAGAAGAATGATATGAAAAGAAGTGCAAAGACATAGACGAACATATGGTGAGAGAGCATACGCCGAGATACGGAAACAGTTTGGAACTAAAAGAAACATGATGAACATCATACGGAGCAAGAATGGCGAAGCCCTAACGCAAGATGGTGAGGTAGCGTTACGATGGAAGGAGTACACAGAAGAACTGTATGAGGGAGTTCTAGATGCAAATGTCCTTGAAAGTGAAGACCAGGTGGATGCTGATGAATTAGGACCACTAATTTCAAGAGAAGAATTTGATAAAGCCCTCAATGTGTTACGACACAGAAAGGCTCCTGGTCCAGATTGGATCCCTGCAGAGATTTTACAGGCCCTCGGAAATAAAGCCAAGGACAATCTATACAATCTAATAAATGAAATATATGTAACAGGAGAAATGCCAAAGGACTGTGAGCAAACTATTCTTATTCCCATACCAAAAAAACACAGAGCACAAATGTGCGAAGATTATAGAACTTTGAGCCTTCTCTCCCATGCCTCGAAAATTACAACAAGAATCATCTATCATCGGATCGAGAGAAAAGTAGAAGAAAATATTTCAGAAGAACAGTATGGATTTAGGAAGGGAAGAGGTACACGAGAAGCCACCGTAAGTCTTAGAATAATTATTGAAAAATCCCTGGAAATCGACAAACTTGTTGTAATTGCTTTCATTGAATTAGAGAAAGATTTTGATAATGTAAATTGGGAGGTGCTGTTTGAAACCCTAAGAAAACTGAAGATAGACTATAGGGACAGAAGAATACTCTATCAAATTTACAAGGACCAGACAGCATTAATTGGCAAGGAAAGAGTAGAAGCAAGAATTGGGAAGGGAGTAAAACAAGGATGTGGACTATCGCCACTGTTATTTAATATCTACATTGAAGAAGCCATTCAAGAATTCTTAGCTACCAACAGTCATGGCATAAAAGTTAATGGCAAGCTGTACAGTACCATACGACTTGCAGATGATATAGCCCTGATAACTGAAAATGAGAGTGATATGGAAAATGCTTTGAATCACATAAATGAATTATTGCAAGAGAAGTGTGGTATGAGGATAAATAAAAAGAAATCCAAAGTAATGGCATGCACTAGGGATGGCGACCGAATAGTCAATGTGCTAATGGATGGTGAAAAACAAGCCCAAGTAAAGGATTTCAAATATATGGGGAGCTTGATCGCACCAAATGGAAAGCGTACGAGAGAAGTAAATGCTCGAATCGCACAGGCAAAAGAAGCCTTCTTAAAAAAGAAGTATTTACTAACATCCAAGACTGTTAACTTATAGGTGCGAAAACACTTCGTGAAAAGTTTTGTATGGAGTATTGCAAGTTATGGCTCTGAAATATGGACTCTGCGACAAGCAGATGTATCAACATTTAGGGCATTTGAGATGTGGTGCTGGTGACGACTACTAAAGATACCTTGGACTGATAAAGTCACGAATGAGAATGTTCTCAAAAGAGCAAAGGAGACACGTATCTTGCTTTAATCCTTAAACAGAAGAAGGAATAGTTTTGTTGGCCATTTGATTCGTCATTCTGACTGGTGCCCCACACTCTTCAAAGGGAAGCTAGAAGGAAAGAGGAGTCGAGGAAGACCAAGGACTTAATTCATAGACAGCATTAAAGGCAAGCACACTTATTGCCATTTGAAACTCCAGGCCAGAGAAAAAAGACGATTTGGAAGACATACATGTTACCTAGCGGTTGAGGAGAAGAAGAAGAAGAAGAAGAATAAAACATCACATAGACTATACAGTAACTAAGAAATATTGACGAGTTGCATTATCTTAACTAACACTGCAACTAAATAAGCATACATATTCTAAATACTTTCAGACATAGTTTTATAGCCTAAGCGTAATGGATCTGATGATGATCGCTTGACGATCGAAACTTGTCATCCAAGTGTATATTTGTCTATCCCATGCAACTTTAGGGAATAACCCACAATTGGATACAATCGTGTTGACCGACTGAAAAACAACAAACTACGCAATATTATATAAGTGAATAATTTTAAATACATAAATAATAATTAAATAAAAATTAAATAATTATTATTATTGATTTAAGCCCACTACGGAGCGCTTATGACTAGTTCTTCGATGCTCTTTTCCGTTCCCAATATCTCTTGAGCCCTGCTGATAATTTATCCTTTCTCTCCTGCGAAAGGGGCTTCCGACATTTGGGGACTCTAGGTGGTGTGGTCCAAGATTCTACCATAGCACAAAATTTAGAACGATCTTCTAAATCAAGGTCAGCAATTCCATCCGAATCCAAGTCCTTTTGTAATTCATTAAGCCACAGGCTTCCAGTCTTGTAGCTTTTAACCATGGTAAGCCTGTTGCTATTCATTCGTTGTAGGTGCCCGTAGAACTTTAGCCTCCTACGTCGCATACTGGTATTAGCTGATTCTAACTGTAGATACAGGTCAGAGTTGCTGGCTAAGATTGCAATGTGATCTGCGAAGGCAAGGCACCTGATCTCGATTCTTCGGGTTCCAGCTCCAATGGCAACTGGTTTGATTCTTAGATCCCTCAATGTGCATTCCAAGGTCTTGATGAATTTATCAAGTACCAGATTAAACAGAATGGGCGAGAGGCCATCACCCTGTCGTACTCTGGTTTTGATCTTGAAACTCCGAGATAGTTCTCCTCTGAACTTCACCTTAGAGGTTGTATCCGTGTGAGTCTGTTTGATGAGGGTGCGTGTGTTATAATCCACACCTCGTTCTTGCAGTATTGAGAAGAGTGTCTGGCGGTCGATGGAATCATAAGCTTTCGCGAAGTCGACGAAAACCACAGTGATGTTCGTACTCCTTACTTGTTTTAGTTGGAGAATGGTTTTCAGATTGAAGATCTGCTCGGTACAGGACCTTCCTCGCCGAAATCCTCCTTGATATTCACCAATTGTTTGATCACATTTACTTTCTACATTGTCCAGTAAAATCCTGGAGATCACTTTGTATGTTATTGGCAGCAGAGATATCCCCCGGTAGTTGTTGACATAACTGTGATCGCCTTTCTTATGTAAAGGGTGTATGATAGCTAATTTCCAGTCATCAGGGATCCTGCCAGTCTCCCAACATTCAATTAAGATCTAGTGTAGGGCCTCTGCGATCGTATTTCCACCTGCTTTCAGGGCTTCTGCAATGATTCCATCTTCCCCGGGTGCCTTGTAGTTCTTGAGATGGTTGATGGCATTAACAACTTGCTGCAAAGTTGGTGGGTTGGATGGCAGGGGCATCTCTGGAGGATCTTCAACAGGCAATCTGTCCGTGGGCTCTTCGCAATTAAGCAGTTGTTCAAAGTAGTTTGCCAAAAGTTCCACGTTCTCGCGGTTGCTGGTGACCAGCTCCCCGGCTGTATCCTTAAAGTGAAGGCATTGTAGTTTATACCCAGAGAGTTCCTCTTTGAAGACCCGATAAAAGTTTCTGGTGTTATACATTTTAAATTCTTCATCCAACTTTTCCAGTCTTGACCTATCTTAAGATCTCTTCACACGCCTTATGGTCTTGCTCGACAGTTTCCGCACCACTGTGAAATTCTCCCAATCTACTTGTCGTTTTGTCGACTTCCACTTCATCCTAGCTGCAGCACGCTCATCAACTGCAAGGTCACAATCAGAATTCCACCTTCTATGGCGTCACTTCCTTCGAGGTTGTCCGAGGTTATTGGTTGCTTCGCATATAGTGGACCTCAGGTGGTTCCAGTTTTTCATTTAATTTTGCATGATGTCAGATTTAAAGCGTTCTTTATTCTCCATAAGGAATTGAGGATCAATCCTTGGGGGGAATTATGGTAGGAGGTATCTTTCTTTTAGGTAATAATCTGGTCTTAATTTGTGTGAAGAAATGGTCAGAGTCAACATTCCAATCTTTTCGAACCCTGACATTCATGATCTCTTTCCTACTCTTCACACTGAATGCAACGTGATCGATTTGAAACGATCCCATAGCAGTGTTCGGTGACTGCCAAGTGGTCTGGTATCTTGCCTTTCTAGGAAAAACTGTGGAAATGATCTTCAATTGATAAAACCTACACAGTTCAATTAAGCGTTTGCCGTTGGTATTGGATCGTCTATGTGCTGTATATGGCCCCAGTATGTCTTGGTACTGTCGTTCTTTCCCCAGTTGAGCATTGAAGTCACCTACCAGAAACTTGACGTGGTGATCGGGGATCTTACTGATCTCGTCTTCTAGCAACTGCCAGAAAATTTGGACCTTTTCAGGGTTTTACCTGTTGTCATCATTAACTGGAGCGTGTGCATTTACAATAGAGTATCCCTTGTTGCCGCATCTGAGAGATAATACGGAGATACGTTCGCTAGCTGATGTGAATCCGATTACAGATCCATCACATCACGTCTTATTAAGATGGCTGTTCCAAAAACGCTGCAGCCATGTGTATTCTTAGACGCCGGCTTCCCCTTAATTACACTATAACCTTCTGACTCAAAAGCCATATCATCAGTAAATCTGGTTTCTTGGACTGCTGTTATTGAAGTTTTGCGTTTATTCAGGATATCGGTCAATTACTTGAGTTTTTCGGTCTTACAAAGAGTTTGAATATTGATAGCTCAAATGTGTGTGATAGTTTTGGGTCTCAATCGGTTGACGGTATTGAGGAACTCCGACTTTCCCCGCACGATGAGGTCAGGCTCTCCAGAGTCCGAAGGCCTGAATACGCCACCATTGGTGACGGGAGATTGGATACTCCGTGGGGTAGTGACACCTGCGTCGTTGTTTATCATCGTATGTAAACTAGTAAAGAAAATTAAAATTAGATAATAATATATAAATGTTTAATTTTTCCACGTTACTCGGGTGACCACAACCATGTGACGTCACGCAACAGGTATTGTCTTGTTTGAAACGGTAACGTGAAACCAGTCACCTGCAATAGCCTGGTGTGTTAACTATGGACAGGTTTATAATTGTTGAAACGACGGCGTGACCTTGAGCGAGCCACACACGCCGCTACCCGCTACACGTTAGGTAATAATAATAATCGATAAGAAATATTAAATAAATAAAAAGTTAATAAATAAATATTAAATAATAAATGAATACCATAAAGTGGTATTGTACGAGGAAGGACTAATGTACCTAGGGACCATAAAGTGGTATTGTACAATGAGGGACTAATGTAACTAGGGACCATAAAGTGGTATTGTACGATGAAAGACTAATGTAAGTAGGGACCATAAAGTGGTAATGTACGATGAGGGACTAATGTAACTAGGGACCATAAAGTGGTATTGTACGATGAAAGACTAATGTAACTAGGGACAATAAAGTGGTATTGTACGATGAAAGACTAATGTAACTAGGGACCATAAAGTGGTATTGTACGATGAAGGACTAATGTAACTAGGGACCATAAAGTGGTATTGTACGATGAAGGACTAATGTAACTACGGACCATAAAGTGGTATTGTACGATGAAGGACTAATGTAACTAGGGACCATAAAGTGGTATTGTACGATGAAAGACTAATGTAACTAGGGACCATAAAGTGGTTTTGTACGATGAAGGACTAATGTAACTAGGGACCATAAAGTGGTATTGTACGATGAAGGACTAATGTAACTAGGGACCATAAAGTGGTATTGTACGATGAAGGACTAATGTAACTAGGGACAATAAAGTGGTATTGTACGATGAAGGACTAATGTAACTAGGGACCATAAAGTGGTATTGTACGATGAAGGACTAATGTAACTAGGGACCATAAAGTGGTATTGTACGATGAAGGACTAATGTACCTAGGGACCATAAAATGGTATTGTGCGATGAAGGACTAATGTAACTAGGGACCATAAAATGGTATTGTACGATGAAGGACTAATGTACCTAGGGACCATAAAGTGGTATTGTACGATGAAGGACTAATGTAACTAGGGACCATAAAGTGGTATTGTGCGAAGAAGGACTAATGTAACTAGGGACCATAAAATGGTATTGTACGATGAAGGAGTAATGTAACTAGGGACCATAAAGTGGTATTGTACGATAAAGGACTAATGTAACTAGGGACCATAAAGTGGTATTGTGCGATGAGGGACTAATGTAACTAGGGACAATAAAGTGGTATTTTGCGATGAGGGACTAATGTAACTAGGGACCATAAAGTGGTATTGTACGATGAAGGACTAATGTAACTACGGACCATAAAGTGGTATTGTACGATGAAGGACTAATGTAACTAGGGACCATAAAGTGGTATTGTACGATGAAGGACTAATGTAACTAGGGACCATAAAATGGTATTGTGCGATGAAGGACTAATGTAACTAGGGACCATAAAGTGGTATTGTACGATGAAGGAATAATGTAACTAGGGACCATAAAGTGGTATTGTACGATGAAGGACTAATGTAACTAGGGACCATAAAGTGGTATTGTACGATGAGGGACTAATGTAACTAGGGAACATAAAGTGGTATTGTACGATGAAAGACTAATGTAACTAGGGACAATAAAGTGGTATTGTGCGATGAAGGACTAATGTAACTAGGGACCTTAAAGTGGTATTGTGCGATGAGGGACTAATGTACCTAGGGACCATAAAGTGGTATTGTGCGATGAGGGACTAATGTAACTAGGGACAATAAAGTGGTATTGTGCGATGAGGGACTAATGTAACTAGGGACCATCAAGTGGTATTGTATGATGAGGGACTAATTTAACTAGGGACCATAAAGTGGTATTGTACGATGAAAGACTAATGTAACTAGGGACCATCAAGTGGTATTGTATGATGAAGGACTAATGTAACTAGGGACCATCAAGTGGTATTGTACGATGAAAGACTAATGTAACTAGGGACAATAAAGTGGTATTGTACGATGAAGGACTAGTGTAACTAGGGACCATAAAGTGGTATTGTATGATGAGGGACTAATTTAACTAGGGACCATAAAGTGGTATTGTACGATGAAGGACTAATGTAACTAGGGACCATCAAGTGGTATTGTATGATCAGGGACTAATTTAACTAGGGCCCATAAAGTGGTATTGTACGATGAAGGAATAATGTAACTAGGGACCATAAAGTGGTATTGTACAATGAAGGACTAATGTAACTGGGGACCATCAAGTGGTATTGTACGATGGACTAATGTAACTAGAGACCATAAAGTGGTATTGTACGATGAAGGACTAATGTAACTAGGGCCCATGAAGTGGTATTGTACGATGAATGACTAATGTAACTAGGGCCCATAAAGTGGTATTGTACGAGGAAGGACTAATGTAACTAGGGACCATCAAGTGGTATTGTACGATGAAGGACTAATGTAACTAGGGACCATCAAGTGGTATTGTACGATGAAGGACTAATGTAACTGGGGACCATCAAGTGGTATTGTACGATGAAGGACTAATGTAACTAGGGCCCATAAAGTGGTATTGTACGATGAAGGACTAATGTAACTAGGGACCATAAATTGGTATTGTACAATGAAGGACTAATGTAACTGGGGACCATCAAGTGGTATTGTACGATGAAGGATTAATGTAACTAGGGACTATAAAGTGGTATTGTACGATGAGGGACTAATGTAACTAGGGACCATAAAGTGGTATTGTACGAGGAAGGACTAATGTAACTAGGGACCATAAAGTGGTATTGTACGATGAAGGATTAATGTAACTGGGGACCATAAAGTGGTATTGTACGATGAAGGACTAATGTACCTAGGGACCATAAAATGGTATTGTACGATGAAGGACTAATATAACTAGGGACCATCAAGTGATATTGTGCGATGATGGACTAATGTAACTAGGGACCATAAAGTGGTATTGAACGATGAAGGACTAATGTAACTAGGGACCATAAAGTGGTATTGTACGAAGAAGGACTAATGTAACTAGGGACCATAAAGTGGTATTGTACGATGAAGGACTAATGTAACTAGGGACCTTAAAGTGGTATTGTACGATGAAGGATTAATGTAACTAGGGACTATAAAGTGGTATTGTACGATGAGGGACTAATGTAACTAGGGACCATAAAGTGGTATTGTACGAGGAAGGACTAATGTAACTAGGTCCCATAAAGTGGTATTGTACGATGAAGGACTAATGTACCTAGGGACCATAATATGGTATTGTACGATGAGGGACTAATTTAACTAGGGACCATAAAGTGGTATTGTACGATGAAGGACTAATGTAACTAGGGACCATAAAGTGGTATTGTACGAGGAAGGACTAATGTACCTAGGGACCATAAAGTGGTATTGTACGATGAAGGACTAATGTAACTAGGGACCATAAAGTGGTATTGTACGATGAGGGACTAATGTAACTAGGGACCATAAAGTGGTATTGTACGATGAAAGACTAATGTAACTAGGGACCATCAAGTGGTATTGTACGATGAAGGACTAATGTACCTAGGGACCATAAAATGGTATTGTGCGATGAAGGACTAATGTAACTAGGGACCATAAAGTGGTATTGTACGATGATGGACTAATGTAACTAGGGACCATAAAGTGGTATTGTATGATGAAGGACTAATGTAACTAGGGACCATAAAGTGGTATTGTACGATGAAGGACTAATGTAACTAGGGACCATAAAGTGGTATTGTACGATGAAGGACTAATGTACATAGGGACCATAAAGCGGTATTGTACGATGAAGGACTAATGTAACTAGGGACCATAAAATGGTATTGTGCGATGAAGGACTAATGTAACTAGGGACCATAAAGTGGTATTGTACGATGAAGGACTAATGTAACTGGGGACCATCAAGTGGTATTGTACGATGAAAAACTAATGTAACTAGGGACAATAAAGTGGTATTGTACGATGAAGGACTAATGTAACTAGGGACCATAAAGTGGTATTGTATGATGAGGGACTAATGTACCTAGGGACCATAAGGTGGTATTATACGATGAAGGACTAATGTAACTAGGGACCATAAAGTGGTATTGTACGATGAAGGACTAATGTAACTACGGATCATAAAGTGGTATTGTACGATGAAGGACTAATGTAACTAGGGACCATCAAGTGGTATTGTACGCTGAAGGACTAATGTAACTAGGGACCATAAAGTGGTATTGTACGATGAGGGACTAATGTAACTAGGTACCATAAAGTGGTATTGTACGATGAAAGACTAATGTAACTAGGGACCATAAAGTGGTATTGTGAGATGAGGGACTAATGTAACTAGGGACCATAAAGTGGTATTGTACGATGAAAGACTAATGTAACTAGGGACAATAAAGTGGTATTGTACGATGAAGGACTAATGTAACTAGGGACCGTAAAGTGGTATTGTATGATGAGGGACTAATGTACCTAGGGACCATAAGGTGGTATTATACGATGAAGGACTAATGTAACTAGGGACCATAAAGTGGTATTGTACGATGAAGGACTAATGTAACTACGGACCATAAAGTGGTATTGTACGATGAAGGACTAATGTAACTAGGGACCATAAAGTGGTATTGTACGATGAAGGATTAATGTAACTAGGGACTATAAAGTGGTATTGTACGATGAGGGACTAATGTAACTAGGGACCATAAAGTGGTATTGTACGATGAAGGATTAATGTAACTAGGGACTATAAAGTGGTATTGTACGAGGAAGGATTAATGTAACTAGGGACTATAAAGTGGTATTGTACGATGAGGGACTAATGTAACTAGGGACAATAAAGTGGTATTGTACGAGGAAGGACTAATGTAACTAGGGCCCATAAAGTGGTATTGTACGATGAAGGACTAATGTACCTAGGGACCATAAAGTTGTATTGTACAATGAGGGACTAATGTAACTAGGGACCATAAAGTGGTATTGTACTATGAAAGACTAATGTAAGTAGGGACCATAAAGTGGTAATGTACGATGAGGGACTAATGTAACTAGGGACCAGACAGTGGTATTGTACGATGAAAGACTAATGTAACTAGGGACAATAAAGTGGTATTGTACGATGAAAGACTAATGTAACTAGGGACCATAAAGTGGTATTGTACGATGAAGGACTAATGTAACTAGGGACCATAAAGTGGTATTGTACGATGAAGGACTAATGTAACTACGGACCATAAAGTGGTATTGTACGATAAAGGACTAATGTAACTAGGGACCATAAAGTGGTATTGTACGATGAAGGACTAATGTAACTAGGGACCAAAAAGTGGTATTGTACGATGAAAGACTAATGTAACTAGGGACCATAAAGTGGTTTTGTACGATGAAGGACTAATGTAACTAGGGACCATAAAGTGGTATTGTACGATGAAGGACTAAAGTAACTAGGGACCATAAAGTGGTATTGTACGATGAAGGACTAATGTAACTAGGGACAATAAACTGGTATTGTACGATGCAGGACTAATGTAACTAGGGACCATAAAGTGGTATTGTACGATGAAGGACTAATGTAACTAGGGACCATAAAGTGGTATTGTACGATGAAGGACTAATGTACCTAGGGACCATAAAATGGTATTGTGCGATGAAGGACTATTGTAACTAGGGACCATAAAATGGTATTGTACGATGAAGGACTAATGTACCTAGGGACCATAAAGTGGTATTGTACGATGAGGGACTAATGTACCTAGGGACCATAAAATGGTATTGTGCGATGAAGGACTAATGTAACTAGGGACCATAAAGTGGTATTGTGCGATGAAGGACTAATGTAACTAGGGACCATAAAATGGTATTGTACGATGAAGGAGTAATGTAACTAGGGACCATAAAGTGGTATTGTACGATAAAGGTCTAATGTAACTAGGGACCATAAAGTGGTATTGTGCGATGAGGGACTAATGTAACTAGGGACAATAAAGTGGTATTGTGCGATGAGGGACTAATGTAACTAGGGACCATAAAGTGGTATTGTACGATGAAGGACTAATGTAACTACGGACCATAAAGTGGTATTGTACGATGAAGGACTAATGTAACTAGGGACCATAAAGTGATATTGTGCGATGAAGGACTAATGTAACTAGGGACCATAAAGTGGTATTGTACGATGAAGGACTAATGTAACTAGGGACCATAAAATGGTATTGTGCGATGAAGGACTAATGTAACTAGGGACCATAAAGTGGTATTGTACGATGAAGGACTAATGTAACTAGGGACCATAAAGTGGTATTGTACGATGAAGGACTTATGTAACTAGGGACCATAAAGTGGTATTGTACGATGAGGGACTAATGTAACAAGGGACCATAAAGTGGTATTGTACGATGAAAGACTAATGTAACTAGGGACAATAAAGTGGTATTGTACGATGAAGGACTAATGTAACTAGGGACCATAAAGTGGTATTGTGCGATGAGGGACTAATGTACCTAGGGACCATAAAGTGGTATTGTGCGATGAGGGACTAATGTAACTAGGGACAATAAAGTGGTATTGTGCGATGAGGGACTAATGTAACTAGGGACCATCAAGTGGTATTGTATGATGAGGGACTAATTTAACTAGGGACCATAAAGTGGTATTGTACGATGAAAGACTAATGTAACTAGGGACCATCAGGTGGTATTGTATGATGAAGGAATAATGTAACTAGGAACCATCAAGTGGTATTGTACGATGAAAGACTAATGTAACTAGGGACAATAAAGTGGTATTGTACGATGAAGGACTAGTGTAACTAGGGACCATAAAGTGGTATTGTATGATGAGGGACTAATTTAACTAGGGACCATAAAGTGGTATTGTACGATGAAGGACTAATGTAACTAGGGACCATCAAGTGATATTGTATGATGAGGGACTAATTTAACTAGGGCCCATAAAGTGGTATTTTACGATGAAGGACTAATGTAACTAGGGACCATAAAGTGGTATTGTACAATGAAAGACTAATGTAACTGGGGACCATCAAGTGGTATTGTACGATGGACTAATGTAACTAGGGACCATAAAGTGGTATTGTACGATGAAGGACTAATGTAACTAGGGCCCATAAAGTGGTATTGTACGATGAAGGACTAATGTAACTAGGGCCCATAAAGTGGTATTGTACGATGAAGGACTAATGTAACTAGGGACCATCAAGTGGTATTGTACGATGAAGGACTAATGTAACTAGGGACCATCAAGTGGTATTGTACGATGAAGGACTAATGTAACTGGGGACCATCAAGTGGTATTGTACGATGAAGGACTAATGTAACTAGGGCCCATAAAGTGGTATTGTACGATGAAGGACTAATGTAACTAGGGACCATAAATTGGTATTGTACAATGAAGGACTAATGTAACTGGGGACCATCAAGTGGTATTGTACGATGAAGGATTAATGTAACTAGGGACTATAAAGTGATATTGTACGATGAGGGACTAATATAACTAGGGACCATAAAGTGGTATTGTACGAGGAAGGACTAATGTAACTAGGGACCATAAAGTGGTATTGTACGATGAAGGATTAATGTAACTGGGGACCATAAAGTGGTATTGTACGATGAAGGACTAATGTACCTAGGGACCATAAAATGGTATTGTACGATGAAGGACTAATATAACTAGGGACCATCAAGTGATATTGTGCGATGATGGACTAATGTAACTAGGGACCATAAAGTGGTATTGAACGATGAAGGACTAATGTAACTAGGGACCATAAAGTGGTATTGTACGAAGAAGGACTAATGTAACTAGGGACCATAAAGTGGTATTGTACGATGAAGGACTAATGTAACTAGGGACCTTAAAGTGGTATTGTACGATGAAGGATTAATGTAACTAGGGACTATAAAGTGGTATTGTACGATGAGGGACTAATGTAACTAGGGACCATAAAGTGGTATTGTACGAGGAAGGACTAATGTAACTAGGGCCCATAAAGTGGTATTGTACGATGAAGGACTAATGTACCTAGGGACCATAAAATGGTATTGTACGATGAGGGACTAATTTAACTAGGGAACATAAAGTGGTATTGTACGATGAAGGACTAATGTAACTAGGGACCATAAAGTGGTATTGTACGAGGAAGGACTAATGTACCTAGGGACCATAAAGTGGTATTGTACGATGAAGGACTAATGTAACTAGGGACCATAAAGTGGTATTGTACGATGAGGGACTAATGTAACTAGGGATCATAAAGTGGTATTGTACGATGAAAGACTAATGTACCTAGGGACCATAAAGTGGTATTGTACAATGAGGGACTAATGTAACTAGGGACCATAAAGTGGTATTGTACGATGAAAGACTAATGTAAGTAGGGACCATAAAGTGGTAATGTACGATGAGGGACTAATGTAACTAGGGACCATAAAGTGGTATTGTACGATGAAAGACTAATGTAACTAGGGACAATAAAGTGGTATTGTACGATGAAAGACTAATGTAACAAGGGACCATAAAGTGGTATTGTACGATGAAGGACTAATGTAACTAGGGACCATAAAGTGGTATTGTACGATGAACGACTAATGTAACTACGGACCATAAAGTGGTATTGTACGATAAAGGACTAATGTAACTAGGGACCATAAAGTGGTATTGTACGATGAAGGACTAATGTAACTAGGGACCATAAAGTGGTATTGTACGATGAAAGACTAATGTAACTAGGGACCATAAAGTGGTTTTGTACGATGAAGGACTAATGTAACTAGGGACCATAAAGTGGTATTGTACGATGAAGGACTAATGTAACTAGGGACCATAAAGTGGTATTGTACGATGAAGGACTAATGTAACTAGGGACAATAAAGTGGTATTGTACGATGAAGGACTAATGTAACTAGGGACCATAAAGTGGTATTGTACGATGAAGGACTAATGTAACTAGGGACCATAAAGTGGTATTGTACGATGAAGGACTAATGTACCTAGGGACCATAAAATGGTATTGTGCGATGAAGGACTAATGTAACTAGGGACCATAAAATGGTATTGTACGATGAAGGACTAATATACCTAGGGACCATAAAGTGGTATTGTACGATGAGGGACTAATATACCTAGGGACCATAAAATGGTATTGTGCGATGAAGGACTAATGTAACTAGGGACCATAAAGTGGTATTGAGCGATGAAGGACTAATGTAACTAGGGACCATAAAATGGTATTGTACGATGAAGGAGTAATGTAACTAGGGACCATAAGGTGGTATTGTACGATAAAGGACTAATGTAACTAGGGACCATAAAGTGGTATTGAGCGATGAGGGACTAATGTAGCTAGGGACAATAAAGTGGTATTGTGCGATGAGGGACTAATGTAACTAGGGACCATAAAGTGGTATTGTACGATGAAGGACTAATGTAACTACGGACCATAAAGTGGTATTGTACGATGAAGGACTAATGTAACTAGGGACCATCAAGTGATATTCTGCGATGAAGGACTAATGTAACTAGGGACCATAAAGTGGTATTGTACGATGAAGGACTAATGTAACTAGGGACCATAAAGTGGTATTGTACGATGAAGGACTAATGTAACTAGGGACCATAAAATGGTATTGTGCGATGAAGGACTAATGTAACTAGGGACCATAAAGTGGTATTGTACGATGAAGGACTAATGTAACTAGGGACCATAAAGTGGTATTGTACGATGAAGGACTAATGTAACTAGGGACCATAAAGTGGTATTGTACGATGAGGGACTAATGTAACTAGGGACAATAAAGTGGTATTGTACGATGAAAGACTAATGTAACTAGGGACAATAAAGTGGTATTGTACGATGAAGGACTAATGTAACTAGGGACCATAAAATGGTATTGTGCGATGAGGGACTAATGTACCTAGGGATCATAAAGTGGTATCGTGCGATGAGGGACTAATGTAACTAGGGACAATAAAGTGGTATTGTGCGATGAGGGACTAATGTAACTAGGGACCATCAAGTGGTATTGTATGATGAGGGACTAATTTAACTAGGGACCATAAAGTGGTATTGTACGATGAAAGACTAATGTAACTAGGGACCATCAAGTGGTATTGTATGATGAAGGACTAATGTAACTAGGGACCATCAAGTGGTATTGTACGATGAAAGACTAATGTAACTAGGGACTATAAAGTGGTATTGTACGATGAGGGACTAATGTAACTAGGGACCATAAAGGGGTATTGTACGAGGAAGGACTAATGTAACTAGGGACCATCAAGTGGTATTGTACGATGAAGGATTAATGTAACTGGGGACCATAAATTGGTATTGTACGATGAAGGACTAATGTACCTAGGGACCATAAAATGGTATTGTACGATGAAGGACTAATATAACTAGGGACCATCAAGTGATATTGTGCGATGATGGACTAATGTAACTAGGGACCATAAAGTGGTATTGAACGATGAAGGACTAATGTAACTAGGGACCATAAAGTGGTATTGTACGAAGAAGGACTAATGTAACTAGGGACCATAAAGTGGTATTGTACGATGAAGGACTAATGTAACTAGGGACCTTAAAGTGGTATTGTACGACGAAGGATTAATGTAACTAGGGACTATAAAGTGGTATTGTACGATGAGGGACTAATGTAACTAGGGACCATAAAGTGGTATTGTACGAGGAAGGACTAATGTAACTAGGGCCCATAAAGTGGTATTGTACGATGAAGGACTAATGTACCTAGGGACCATAAAATGGTATTGTACGATGAAGGACTAATGTAACTAGGGATCATAAAGTGGTATTGTACGATGAGGGACTAATGTAACTAGGGACCATAAAATGGTATTGTGCGATGAAGGACTAATGTAACTAGGGACCATAAAGTGGTATTGTACGATGAAGGACTAATGTAACTAGGGACCATAAAGTGGTATTGTACGATGAAGGACTAATGTAACTAGGGACCATAAAGTGGTATTGTATGATGAGGGACTAATGTACCTAGGGACCATAAAGTAGCATTGTACGATGAAGGACTAATGTACCTAGGGACCATAAAATGGTATTGTGCGATGAAGGACTAATGTACCTAGGGACCATAAAATGGTATTGTACGATGAGGGACTAATGTACCTAGGGACCATAAAATGGTATTGTGCGATGAAGGACTAATGTAACTAGGGACCATAAAGTGGTATTGTACGATGATGGACTAATGTAACTAGGGACCATAAAGTGGTATTGTATGATGAGGGACTAATGTACCTAGGGACCATAAAGTGGTATTGTACGATGAAGGACTAATGTACCTAGGGACCATAAAATGGTAT
This sequence comes from Meconema thalassinum, assembly GCA_946902985.2. NCBI lineage: Eukaryota > Metazoa > Arthropoda > Insecta > Orthoptera > Tettigoniidae > Meconema > Meconema thalassinum. The sequence continues at coordinate 236,070,322 of OX336397.1, read as the reverse complement.
TGTGCGATGAAGGACTATTGTAACTAGGGATCATAAAGTGGTATTGTGCGATGAAGGACTAATGTAACTAGGGACCATAAAGTGGTATTGTACGATGAAGGACTAATGTACCTAGGGACCATAAAGTGGTATTGTATGATGAAGGACTAATGTAACTACGGACCATTAAGTGGTATTGTACGATGAAGGACTAATGTAACTAGGGACCATAAAGTGGTATTGTACGATGAAGGACTAATGTAACTAGGGACCATAAAGTGGTATTGTACGATGAAGGACTAATGTAACTAGGGACCATAAAGTGGTATTGTATGATGAGGGACTAATGTACCTAGGGACCATAAAGTAGCATTGTACGATGAAGGACTAATGTACCTAGGGACCATAAAATGGTATTGTGCGATGAAGGACTAATGTAACTAGGGACCTTAAAGTGGTATTGTGCGATGAAGGACTAATGTAACTAGGGACTATAAAATGGTATTGTGCGATGAAGGACTAATGTAACAAGGGACCATAAAGTGGTATTGTATGATGAGGGACTAATGTACCTAGGGACCATAAAGTGGTATTGTACGATGAAGGACTAATGTACCTAGGGACCATAAAATGGTATTGTGCGATGAAGGACTAATGTAACTAGGGATCATAAAGTGGTATTGTGCGATGAAGGACTAATGTAACTAGGGACCATAAAATGGTATTGTACGATGAAGGACAAATGTAACTACGGACCATAAAGTGGTATTGTACGATTAAGGACTAATGTACCTAGGGACCATAAAATGGTATTGTGCGATGAAGGACTAATGTAATTAGGGACCATAAAGTGGTATTGTGCGATGAAGGACTAATGTAACTAGGGACCTAAAATGGTATTGTACGATGAAGGACTAATGTAACTAGGGACCATAAAGTGGTATTTTACGATGAAGGACTAATGTAACTAGGGACCATAAAGTGGTATTGTGCGATGAGGGACTAATGTAACTAGGGACAATAAAGTGGTATTGTGCGATGAGGGACTAATGTAACTAGGGACCATAAAGTGGTATTG